>VDFB02105785.1:290060292-290149753 GCA_007258455.2 Sequoia sempervirens | reverse complement strand
TGTTCGAAAAGAAAGATGCTTCTCAATTTAAAGAATGGATGTTTCCATTTATCCAAACTATCTTGGATGGCAAACAATAGTTTGACTAGTCTATGGTGGTGTCTGAGAGCATTCATAATCAAATGTTGAGAGTGAGAGAAACTGAGAATTTCTTTATGACCTCTTATGTAGTCTATGCAGCTGGAAAAATGGGAATTTTTCTTGGATTGAATGCAGTGGGTATATTGGGAGAAGCTTAATGGAAAAATAAAGTATGGAACCACTATGACTAGCTTACTTTACAAAACTCGGAGTCACATTACAGGAGGGTTAATGATGCATTTATGTATTTCATCATTAATAGGTTAACAAGAGATGTTGGTTATAGACTGAGCAGGGAGGCCATGGCTTTTATTGCAGAATGGGGACATTGGTATATTCGAAACCACAAATTTACCTATTTCAGATTGTCTGGTTTTGATGGCCACCCTCACCTACTGCCTAGGTGTTGTCACAACAAAATTATATTAATGGAATTCATATATCAAACTTTGAGGGTTAACTTTAAATTTGGAACTAAGCACAAGATCGGTTGTCATAAGTTTCCTATGAAATTGGGGGAGTATAGTTGTCCACACATTGTGTTAGCCAAAGTTGTTTGTGATGAATTAGTTTATTTAAAATTGGGTTTATACACTTCCAGGCTGCATTTTGATCCTGAGCATAAGATGCAAGCCCTACTCTCTAGTGTCTTTGATAAGAATTTTAATTTGTTAGAGGACTTTTGGATAGATCTCTAGGATGAATATGATCTTAGGAGGAGAAACTACGAAAGATTGCCTATCCCACTCATGGTGGAGTATGGAATAAAATAGGATATCCCTGAAACGTTGTCAAATGATGGGGTAACATTGGATCCCTAGTATCATGTTGAAAAGATAGGCACTAGGGATCTTGATCCAGTGGATTAGAATGCTGAAGAATCTATTGATATAAAACAGGTTATAAGACCAATCTTGGATAGAAGTGTACATTTTATCAACTTGAGGATTAATTAGCTGGAGGCTCAACCATCTAAGAAAGGAAAGAATATTGGAACCACCCAATACAAAAGGACAAAAAGGAGAATGCCTCCTAAGGAACCCTTAGAGTTTATGCCTTCTAATGCAGAGGAGGATGTGGTTGCCCAAGACCTCCTAGAGATACAAGAAGGTGAGACAATTGCAGAAGTTGGTCCCTCCACATCTATTGCAGTAGAAGTATCTGCTCAACCCTCTATTACACAACAACCGGGCTAGGATTCCCCAAAGGGAACTCTCCACAAGGAAGCTGAGCTATTAAAGGAAATGGAGTTGGGAATTGAGATACATGATATTGCTATTGATTCTGAGAATACTCCATCTGATAAGGAGGCTCATGTAGTAGCATCCATTGATGTAACAGATGATGCAGGGACTGAGCATATATTGACAGAGGAGGACTAGTGGAATCTCTTTGAGGATGCTGAAAGGGAAGCTGATGCTAAGGCTCAAGCCGAGGCATTGGCTAAACATAAAGAAGCAAATGCCAAGGCTCAAGTTGAGGCACTAGCTTGGCAACATGAGATTGATGCTAAGGCACAATCTAATGGATTGAAATAGAAGGAACTAGAGGATAAAGTTAAGGTTGATGAATTGGTTTAGTAGCAGCAACAAAAGGATCAGGAGCTCAAGATGAAGGAAGAAAGAGATAAATTGATTTTGTAGTAGAAAATTCATGATCTTGAGGAGGAGAAAGCCACTCAAAGAAGGGAAAAGGAAGCTCTTGAGGCAAAATTCAAGACACAAGAAGAGGCTCTTAAGAAGAGGGAAGAAAAAAAACATTTGGAAAAAGAGAAATAGGCTGCTGAGATTGTTGAATATGAGAAGAATTCCAAAGAGGCATGGGACTATGTTGAGGAGCTGAAAAAGCAACGAGATTAGGTGTTAGAGGAAAGAAGGTTGGAAGAACAACGTTTGAAGAAGGAATTAGAAGCAAAGAAATTGCAAGAGTAGAAGGATAAGGAAGATGCTGAGAAGCTTGCACAAGAAATGGCATAGAAAGAGCAACAAAATGTGCAAGAGGTTGACTCTCAGCCTGAAAATACTATATTGCAACCTCTATCCTCTACTATTGCTGCTTCTTCTTGAACATAGGTAGCTAGTACTCCCACAACTCCCACTTGGTTAATGGTTGACTTGGAGAGAAAGAAAATGGTTCAACCACAACCTTTAAATTGGGATGAAATTATGAAAGAGATGTAAAAGGAGAGGCCTCAAAAGAAGTCCAGGGTTCTCCAATCCACCAAACTAACAGACATAGGGGAAATAATTTTCGAGTGTGCAATACCAATGGTGGACAAGAACCGGGATTAAATGCAAATGTTTGATTATCAACTGGGTACGGTGAACTTGGGAAGACCTACAAGAAATGAACAAATGAACTTAATTGATATTGTGGTTTCCTCTACCAAGTCTAGGATGATCAAAGATAAAAAAAAAGAAAGATGAGCTTAAGGCTCAATTGGATCAATTCCATAGGTTTTTGAAAGATGTTTCAACTCCTATTTCTCAATGAGCTATTGCCCCTGAATCTCCAATTTTATTAACAAAGAAGGAAGCTAATGACTTGGTGCATATGAGGAGCAAGGTGGGAATGCTAGAAAGATGGATTGATAAGCTCAATCAAGAGGTTGATGAGGTATTGATTGATAGTTTCAAGAATCATGAAATGATGCTTGAGTTGGTAGGGGATTTGAATCAACATGCTGAATGTCTAGACAAGCAGGATGGAGAATATAAGGAGTATATTAAAAAGCTTAAGGGTATTAGCAAGGTACCTAAGTCAAATTTGCTTGAGCATTCAGTTCTTGAAGATGAAAATTTGGATTTTGTTGAGAAAATTGTGAGTATAATAGGATACAAGTTCAAGTTTGTCCATGGGCATAAAAATGAGATTCAAGAGGTGAGTAAAGATTTGAATCAATAGATTGATGAATTAGAGGCAATTGTGGCTATTTTAGTCAATCTAGATACCTCGGTCAAGGAGGGTCTTACTTTGGATAAGATGAGGGAGAAGTGGAGGAGTAGATTTGAAGAGGTGATGAAAGGAGATGATGGAGAGGATTTGTTATTGGATAGGTTTATGGACATAAGGGAAGAAGCAAAGGCTATTAGAAGGGAAGTAATCAAATTAAAGGAGGCATATAAATTGGTTTAAGCAGAATTAAAGAGGATTAAGTTTGAGGATGATTGGTTAGATGGACCTGATGCAGATACTCTTCAACAAGTGTTTTCCAATTATGATGAGTACATCCTTGAGCATGCAATGCAGAAGTGAGTTGGCTCTCTTCACTAGACACAACGTTTCCTTCTCTCCTCTTTTGCAGGGCTTTGATGTGAACTCAACTCCGATTCCCTTCCTCAGTTCCACCTTCTTCTTTGGATGTCAGAATTTGTGCAACATTGTACTCCAGCCTTCTAACTCAGGATTAGCAGTCCAATCTTTTGTTCAGTTCTAGCTCCTTAGTTGTTAGATTTAATTGATGTTGGAGAGGAACTTGTGCATGTGGCACCTATATGTACTATTTGGTCCTATTTTGTAAAGGTCGGCTAATTGAGGAAAGATAAGTCACCTAATGATAGCAATAGAGATTAGTTCTAGGATTGTAATAAATTTTGTTAGCAGAGATACTTTAAATTTTGGTTGAACTCGGTTACATGTGACAGTTTTTATACATTTGTATGTTGTTAAGCTTGGACATATTTTGATAAGGTTAATGATGCATGATCAATCCATATGCTAGTGATTTGTTGTGCCTAAATGTTTTCTATTTGATGAGAATCAATAGAGGAAACCAGATTTAAGATTATCTCATTGGGTTATCTATGAATGAAGTTACTATTATAACTGTTTGATCTATGTTTAGTGATGAGTGAATGATCTGTTTTGAAGTAAAGTTTAGTGAATGGTATGGTATTGAATTAGCACTATGGATGTATGCAATAGCATAGTTTATTCTATGGATTGCATCTTTTTGTGGTTGTAGTTAGGTGAATAAACACTCATTATTGATATGCATGTTTGGGCATTAAGAGCTTTCGTTTATGTTCTTCTATTTTAAGACTCTGATCTATCTTTTTATCTTTATTTAAACCCCCCCTCCCCCCCAAAATGTAGATTAGTTGATTTCATGCATTTTTGTTCCTTATTACCAAGAAAATCCCCTTGCATATTATAGTTATATTGAACATTGAGCAACATCAGCATAATTGAGAGCCAATTACCAGGACCTTGGGAGTTAGATCACCATGTGTTGTCTTTCTTTATCAGGAGAAATAGAATAGTAATATTATGTTTCATGTTGTTGTGTTGTTTTGACCCTCAACACAGTCCTCTGTCCAGGACAACAAATGTCAATAATTTTATGCAGAAATCAAGAGTTTGATTGAAAGCCACCACAACCAAACCCTTTGCTTGAGATCAAAAGGAGGAAATATTGGATGCAAGTGAATAGAGGAAGTGGTGGAAAAGAGAGGGGCATGCGATTGAATTTGCATTAGCATCGTGTATAAGAATAATAGGTGCATGCTCTCCCTTAAGCACACCACCTCTTAATCTTCTGCATGCGGAATCTGCCATTATGATAAGAAGCCCTCCATTTTTTCTCCAAACCCCCCCTAACGAAGAAAAATGACTCCCGGATCAATGAAGAGGTGGTTACAATGAGTATCTTCCAAAATTAGTTTGCATGACATGCAAATAAGGAGAGTGGTGCATCCAAGTGGAGAAACATGCAAGCATAGTTTACTAATGATGACCATTGCCACAATGCCTGCCATTACTTATGCAAAGAATTAAAGTTTATTTATGTGCTTCTATTTCCCATAGTTACAATTATTTAATTCTACAATATTTATTACCTAGGGAAATAGTTGGGTAATTATTTATTTTATTTATATATTCATTGCATATATAATTTATTATATTTTATTATTTCGTTAAGTTCTTAATTTATCTTATACCATGGCTTTTAATAAATAAATCTATATTAATGCAACAAATAATTCCCCAAGTATCAATTAGACAATTTTAAGTCGACTAAACCAATTACTAGACAATACTAATAAGGTGAATTCACAGAGGGGATTTACAAAAATTGGTAAAAGTGTGTGTGATTTTTAATCCTAAGTGCATTAAGGATTTAAAAAGTAGTGAAAAATAAATGTATTTGATAATGGTGTTAACCCTAGTCTATGGGGAAAAACACCATTTCAAGTAAATAAAAATAATGGCAATAAATTTATACTTCTACATGAAATAATATGTTTCACACAAGAAGAGAAAGTGTAGAAATATCCAAGTAAAAGAACAATGTTACCAGTAATGAAAATCTTCTCCAATGGATTTCAAAATTTAGTTGTTAATACATTCCTTTTGAGAACCCTGAGCTACTAAAAAGAGAAAATCCAAGATAAAGCACCAAGAAAGTGAATGAGACAGATGGAAATATTTTAACTAAATTTTCCTAAGGGAGAGGAATGGAACTGCTTGAATAAAATGTGTGAAAATTCCATCCAAAATATAAAGATGGTTGGTTTTTTTTGCTCGGACAAGAGAGAGAAAGATGTTACTTTCTTGTTGAGTTTCACCACACATTCCATGGATAAGCCACACGAAAATTATCTTTTTGAATCTCGAAAATCTTCGAGATGTCAATACATCATACTATTGTCCAAAATTATTCTAATAAAATTTTGCATGTGTGTTCCCATTATAGCATAAAAAATATTACGCTCTTCAAGTGTAAGGAAAAATATTTGTTGTAAAAATATTTAAAAATTATTATTAAAATACATGATATATTGAGTATGAAGCATAATGTGAAATTGATTGTGCAAGTAGACAATTTTTGGCATTACATTTTGTCCACAATTAAATGAGTTGATTGCAATGAGTGATGAGCTACTCTAAATTAGAAATGAAATATGAGAAGCATGAAAAGGATACCCCCCAAAAAATATACTATAAAGGTTGCAAAAACTCTTCAAGAAGATATGTGATGCCTCCAAACTCGAATCCTACAAAATCACAATGTTAAATTCTATAGCCCTGTGAGATTTGAATGTTTTGAAAAATTTATACATTCCCTGCAAAAATATGTGCAAGTCATAAAAATTAAAGAAAGATAAAATGAAGAGAAAAATGTTTCAAAGAGAAAAATCAAAAGAATATTTTTAGAACGGTGAATGTATGCCAACCTATAGGAGAGAAAAAAATGAAGTTTAATTTATCTTGAGGTTTTCAAATAAGATGTGAAAAATTGCCTATGAAAGGATTTTTGAAACTAATAATTACTATAAAAAGATATAATATAAAGAAGAGAATGGAGTGAAAATCTATGTGAAAGAGAAAAAAGAGAAATTGGATGTCATAGGAAGAAGTTATAAAAGTTTAAGGGTTGGTATTTTAAAATTTTAGAAAATTTACTCATAAATAGTAAAAATTTAAAAATATTACTATTCACCTTTGCAAAATCTAAGAGCTTAGAGCCTTTCCTAAGAGAAAATGCCTTGTAAATAAGACTATCAATAACCCAAAGTAGAGGAACTATCTAAGGGGGTCGAGAAAGGGCTCATTATATGAGAGGTAAATAATTTTTAAATTTTTAATGATGTTTTTAAAATTTTCACGTCAAAGGGGCCAATAGCATGCATCAACATCTAATGGGAAATCTAACGTCCAATTGGTACATAGGAATCTATAGGATGCATAGCTATGTTGAAAACACATTGGAATACTAAGAGGGTGGATGAATTAGTATTCAATCAAATCTCAAACTCTCCAAAGAAAATTGAAACTTAAACTTTACAACATATGCAAGAACATGTGTAAGGAAGCTAAGGTAGTAGAACAACTTCCTACACTAATCTTCAAAGGAGAATAATGCAAAAAATTTACAGATCTTTAACAGTTAGAGAAACTTAAACATAAATATCATGCATACCACAACACAATGATTTACATGAGGAAAACCCTTTCAGGAGAAAAACCCCACACTCCAAAATCTGCCCAATATATTATTTAGAAATCACAAAGATTATAATATACTTGCAGAGCAAGCTTCTCATAGGAGTATCACCAACCAAAGATCCAGAGGTAACACAATCGCTATAAAACTCTCAGAATACATAACAACACATAGTCACAATACAATTCCCTCATAAAATAGGGTTTCCTTCTAGGGAAAGTCAAGCCAACAAAAATATCGACCATCAGATATGAGACATAATGATGAAGGGTGAAGATTTACAATAATAAACTAGACATAGAATTTTTCTCACAATACCTTATGTATCAACATTATCTTATGTAATTGCAAGGTTGAGACACATTTTCTCAAAAAAATGAATAGTAGAAACAATGCACAACACCACACAACACCATATGTACCTGGAAAACCACAAAGGGGAAAAACCACGATGAGAAAAGTTGCAAAGAGTTACTATCCTAATCTAGCCTCATAAATAAATAACAGTTACATTTTTCTTTAGGGCTACAACCCAAGGAAGCTACTACTCCCTGTAAAGGTTTTAGGGTCACTCCCAAGAAAGCTAAAACTCCCTATAGACTTTGTTTTAGGGCTATAACCCAAGGAAGCAACTACTCCCTAAACTAAGAACAATCTTAGAAAATATTATAGGATGACAGTCCTTCTATGGTCTGAATTTGACAATGAAGCTCAATACTTTTGATGATTGCAATTTTTATTTTTCCCTTCTCTTTTGATGATTACAATTTTTCTTTGACAACTTCTTCAAATGTCTTCTTTACAGATTATTGGCTCATTGCTTTTAGCCTTCAAGAAGTTTTTCTTTTGGATCACTACCTATAACAATTAGTTAGGTGCACTCTTCACTTCTCTTCTATCACAAGGATATGATCAAAATAAATCTAGACAGATGCTACAACTCTTTCTCTTTCTCTTTCAGTTGCTTACATAAACATCATAATGCGTTACACATCCTTGATGCCTTATTACACTCACACATCACCCAAATCAACTAGGTTTATAATTTATGCATGATATTACATTGATTTACATTGCATATGTTGGCCTACAACAAAGAATATTACAATTACAAGTTGTCCAAAGATTAAACAACATGAAATGTGTAGAGGGAAAGACCAAATTGGAATACACATAATACTAGGAAGAGGAAAATGCCTTAAGAATTCGAAAACATGCTTAACCTAATCCTAAACACTCTTCACAACATCAACCTTCAATGAAAAACATCTTAATGCTTCACACATTCAAATTAGGTTGGCCTTAAGCAAGAAAACATGAAACTTGTAACATGCCAACCATGACAACATTGGTGGTACACATGAAAGATTAAAAATTACTTGTGCTTCTCCTAGATGAGTCGTCATGACCCATACAACACCTTCAAAATATTATCAGACTCCACACAACCAAGAACTTGTGGCACACAACTTCAACATACCTCAGTCAACCAGGAAAAAGCATAACCCATCAATACCTTCATTCTAGACCATAGCTTGTTCTGGAGAAAATAAAAAAGATACCTTGTAAAGAAGCAAAAAAAATCACAAGAACTACAAGAACACTTTCATACATTTCTTTTACAATTTCAAGAAGCCAAAAGTTGGAACAAGCCAAGAGACATTGAAACTAGCCATCAGACAACACAGTGCACTCTGTCATTTACAACTTTTTTAGTGGAAGGAAAAATGATATGAAACTCTAGATATAGCACCTTCTCTACAAACTTAACTTAACTTCTAAACTGCATAACTAGATTTGCAAATGCAGAGGAATGCAAAACAAAACCTCACACTTTTGTGAGAATCCTCATAGAAACAACACTATCTTCAAATAGTTACTTACAAAACACCTTTTCAATAATCCAAACAACATGAAACTTAGATCACACATGCCCTAACAATATATGAAGCTATCTTCCAAACTATAGGAGCACAAGATCACCAACAGAGAAATGCAGAGCATCTCTTAGAGACTCTAGCACCCAATCAACTAAACTGTAACTCACTTTTGACATCAACAACCAAACTACAACAACCTCAACATACTTCTGACTTTAATGATTACCAAACTCACACTTTTGAAATCAATGGCAACTATACTGCAACAATCTCCCCCTTTGTCATTGATTGCAAAACCAATATGACATGCACACTTCTCCCCCTTTGACATCAAGGACAAAGGGAAAAATTCTCTCCCTCTTTCAAGCACACTTTCCCCTTTTCAACCTTCTCCCCTTTGATGTACATACACTCCTTTTTGAAACAACTTACAGGATCCCCATGTCAACAAAAACCACTACCTCCCCCTAAGGGGTAGCCTCGATTAGTCCAAGAATAAGGATATGGCATGAATTACACCCCCTAGACAGATGCACCAACTATGCATCTAGCATAACGAGGGGAAATTACCCCTAAATTCTTCTGAAGATACTCAAATATATCCTTTGCAAGTGCCTTTGTAAAAACATCTGCAATTTGATCCTTTGTAGAAACATACTCCAACTTCACTTCTTTATCTACAACCTTCTCTCATAGAAAGTGATGATTAGTATGGGCTTGGTTCTAGAATGCATCATTAGATTCTTGGAAATGTTGATAGCACTTGTATTATCACACAAAGTATGAATAGGCTCATCATACTATATCTTGATATCCTTCAATATTTGCTTCATCCGCAAGACTTGTGTACATCAAAATGTTGTAATATAATCTGCTTCTGCAGTGGACAAGGATATTGAATCTTGTTTCTTACTATACCATGAAACCAATCTACTTCCTAGAAAGAAAGCACCACCACTTGTACTTCTTTTATCATCTACACAACCAACCCAATTAGCATCAGTTTGAGCACTCAGATCAAAGTCATTACCTTTTGGATACCATAAGCCGTAATCTAGAGTACTCTTCAAGTATCTACAGATTCTTTTGATTGCCTTCATGTGATTTTATTTAGGATTATCTTGAAATATTTCCACTAAACATACTGCATGCATGATATCAAGTCTTGAAGCAGTTAAATACAATAGGCTTCCAATCATAAATTTGTATAGTTTCTGATTAGCCAAGGGGGACTCATCATCTTTACTCAAGTGACAACCAGTAACCATGAGATTACTAACTAGTTTACTATCTTCCATACCAAACTTCTTCAACATCTCCTTAACTTACTTTTCTTGAGAAATAAATATACCATCATTCAGTTAAGCAATTTGAAGACCAAGAAAGAAAGATAACTCACCAATCATAGACATCTCAAATTATTTTTGCATCTCTTCAACAAACTTCTTTCACATCTCATCATTACCACCAAAGATTATATCATCCACATACACAACAATTATCAATATTCTTTCATCCTTAATTTTGAAATAAAGATTACTATCTATGGTACCTTTCTTGAATCCTTGCTGAAGTAGGTACTTATCCAACCTTGCATACCAATCCCTAGGATCTTGTTTCAGACCATACAAAGCCTTTTTGAGTTTACACACCATGTTTGGTTCTTCAGATAACCAGAATCCATTAGATTGCTCTATGCACACTTCTTTTTCCAAATCTCCATTCAAGAAAGTTGAATTGACATCCATCTGATAAACCTTGAAGTGCTTGTAAGAAAAAAAAGAAAGAAACATCTGGATTGCCTCCATCCTTGCAACCAGAGAAAAATTCCCCTCAAATTAAATTCCTTCTACCTACTAATATCCTTTAAAAACCAATCTATCCTTGTTTCTTAAAAATTCTCCTTCCTCATTCAATTTATTCCTAAAACCCCACTTTGTACCTATCACATTTTTGTCCACAGGCCTTGGAACCAATTCCCAAGTCTAATTCTTCACAATCTAATTCAACTCTTCTTCCATTGCTTGCATCCATCCTTCATCCTCATTGGAATCAAAAAAAGTTTTAGGTTATATCTTTGATAAAAAACAAAAATTTACTTGTTCACCTGCCTTAGCAAGCCTTCTTTTGATCAACATTCCTTCATTCTTGTCACCAATGATCTAATCTTCTAAATGGTTCCTTTGAACATACTTTGTAGGGGTATTTCTAATCTTTTTTTTATCTTTTCTTTCTCTTCAACTTCTTCTTCTTCTTCTACATCTAAGTAGGGAGGTGCATCAAATCTGTAGTCCTCAATTTCATTCAAATTTTGATGTAGATCTTTATCAAACTTCACATTAGTGTTTTCAACTATTCTTCCTAATATTTTATTGTAGCATTTGTATGCTTTACTCTAAGATGATTATCCTAGAAAGATACCTTTATCAACCCTTGAATCAAATTTCCCTAACATATCTTCATCTGTCTTGATATAGCATTTACTTCTAAAAGACTCTAAAATACCTAACAGTTGTAGGTCTTCCATACCATAACTCAAAAGAAGTCTTAGTGTTATTCAATCTCAAAAATCCTCTATTCTAAACATATACTACAATATGAATTGTTTCTCTCCAATAAACATCAGGAAGATTTGCTTCCATCAGCATGGTCCTTGCCATCTCTTGAACTGTCATGTTCTTTCATTCTACTACTCCATTCTACTGAGGACTTCTAGTAGCAAATAAATGCCTTTTATTCGATGTTTTTCACAAAAGTCATTGAAATCATTTGAGGCAAACTCACCTCCTCTAACAAACCTTAAAATTTTGATATTCGCATTCATTTCATTCTCAACCATAGATTTGAAAATCTTGAATTTACTAAATGCATCAAATTTATCTTTTAAGAATGCAACCCATGTCATCCTCGAGAAATCATAAAAAAAAGCATGAAATACCTTTATCCTTTCAAATTTGTTCTAGTAGGTCCACACAAATTAGTATTCACTAAATCCAAAGGTCTACAAAGAGGAATATTCTTTAGACTTGAAATTTGTTGGTGTTTTTTCTAGTACATCTAAGGAATCTCTAAAGAATAGCCAATTCTTATGTTTAAGACCCTTATAGTGAATGGCCAACTGACAAGATTCAATCGAAGAATGGAATCTTCTACACTTTAGGCTCTGTGGGATCGAGGAGGATGTTCTTAAGAGATATCTAACTTGACACTCTCAATGAATGACAAATCAAACCACAAATCAGTTCCTATAGATGATAAACAACAATATTCACCCAAAGGTTGGCTAATCTTCAAGCAAATACCCATTAATCTACTAGGAACTAGGGAAGTAATTCATTCACATGCCTCATTGCAATTGTAATTTAGTTGTAAAATGAATTTGTATTCTGATTTCAAGCCAGTCACTGAATAGACAAATTGATATACCCTTTGTATGAATATTTGAAAATAGATCAATGTCTTGCTTCATAGGGCAACAAAGTCACAAATATAAAGACCAGTAATACAAAAATGATTTCAATTCTAATAAAATGGACTACTCTCACAACAACTTTGCATCATGGAGCTCACAAATTGTAATACATGGTTTCTTATCAAATCCTTTGTAAATAATTACAAATTTATGACCCCATTTATGCATTTTAATTGATTACTTGAACCAAAGCGAAAATGAAGACACACATTCAAACAAGTATTTGAAGATGAATCAAAATATCATTAACATTTCACTCAAAATTCACACAGATTTACACAAGGAGAACACATATATTAGAATATACGTTCATTATCTATATATCAACCATTTCTATAAAACTATTTAAGATGATTACATATGTTCATTAGTGCTCAAAACAAAATAACTACTCTATTCACTATCTTTATGCCTAATACTCTACCCAAAAAAATACCTGACTCAAAACTTGATCAGAATTCCATCTCCTTGCAAATGAGCCCTGAATTCCCTTTTATAGACAAGAGAGCCAACAAGCTACCGGCTCAAATGCAACCTTAATACAAAAAATTCATTTCATCTTACATTTAATTTGTATTTCAAAATTCCCCACGTATTGGTTCTGTAAGAACATGTTGAAAATGGGGAAAGCAAAATTGTAACCACCATCAGAAGGGAAATGCAAAGTACTTCCAAAATTCCCTTGTCACCATGCATGCAACGAACCAAGCATCCACACCCAAAAATGTGCCACACATGCAGAGAGAAAAGAAACCACCACGGAAATCATTATCAACACAAAAAATAATTGACCACCACCTTTTCACAAACCAAAAGGCGTCTTATCATCAACACACTGACCCCTGTACACACAACCGCTCCGAGTAGTAGTGAGGGTTGGGGATGAGACCTCAATCCCTTCCCCGACCTTATCTTCCTTCATCATATCTCTCCCACTCAGAGTCCTGACAACCAAAGGAGGGACGAACAATACCTCCTCACCAAGGGCTAGAGTTTGACCCAAAGTTGTGAGGTATCAACCGTAGTCAGAGTCGGTCTCCATCTCACTGTCTGATGAGTTGCTCATGAGGTCAATGGGTGAATTCTAGCATCTGAAGGAGCCACACCCATACCTTATCTTTATACCTACCCCAATAGTGGACTGCAATAGATTCTTGCCTTTGTCTTCTCTCTTTTCAGCAGCAACACTTTGGAATTGCAACCTTCGGCTACACCTTGTGGGTGCAATCCTGGGATTGTCAGCAGAGGCATCCATTTTTACTATTGAATCACACTCAGGAATACTGTAACTCGACACCTACAAATGCAATCGAGCTAACCTCTTTACTGGCTCGACAGAAGCTGCTGGCTTACTCATTTTGCGACTAGAGAATACGTACACTCAACCTCTGCTCTTTGTAATAATTTGAGGACTCACCAACTTAATTTCTATAGCAAAAATAACAACCCATCACTTCTATTTATTGAGCCAAGTGATGATACCAATCACCAATGCTTAATGAAAACACATGCACAAACAAAGCAATTCGTTGGCATGCGTACTGTCACCATTTAATTCTCAAGTGCATGAAAATTAGTAGATTGTACCTCATGATTGCCAGTAATTAAATATCCACATGCACAAAGATCAATTTGATAGCTTATGCAGATAGTTAGCCATTAATGTGAACTGGTTGCATAGTGAAAATAGCTATCACATGACATTTTATCCACTTTGAATATAGGATGTTAATCATTTGCTGAGATGATGAATCAAACCACGTGCACCAAGTTGACCACCTTTGAGTTCTAGCAATGCTCCGCTAATGTGTCCTTGGCCAATGGTGCTAACCCACCTCAAATGATAGCTTCCCTATCAACAGGCTCCACCCATCTCAAAGACTAAGTAGATTAGTCCACGTGTTGAGATCTCACTAATCTTGCTATTTTTAATGAGTAGGTACCTTTTTCTAGCGAACCAGTAGGGAACGGTGGAGATCATTTTTGAGATCTGATCTCAACCACCGGTTTGGAACCAGGGGCCATAAGCTTAGTAGTGGAGACTAGGCCCCATGTCCTCATGAAGACATGCATCTTCATCTCGCTGACCTCGCGACTTTTAAGAGCTAACACTTTCAACTCGCGAGTTGGAGGGGTACAATGGAGATCTCCTCCCACAGTCTCGAATCTTAAAACCTGCATGCACGACAAGGTTAGCATTTAATAAGGGGCCCTAGTTAGGCCAAAAATGATATGAACCTTGCAGTATGATGACTTAGGCTTAAGTCATTGGGAAAATAAGACCTAACTTTAGGGAATAGCTAAGGTTGACAGGACAATCAAGTGACTGGTGCTTCTAACCAAAGGGTCTGATAAGTAGATGTGCATGATGACCTAAAAGGTAACTTAAAGGGACTAAAGACCAGTATAGTAGGTCAATGTGTGATTAGAACATTTGAGGGTTTTCACAAGAAAAACCCTACTCAATAATGGGAACAAGGGTTTAAAATGCAAATTAAGCTCATGGGGAAATGAGAATTCTTAAATTTTTATGAGCTTTGTCAAAATTTATCCTTGTTTTCTTGCCAAATTGACATTCCTTGTACACTATACTTGTATGCTTGATTATGTAAGGCATATCTCTTACCGCATGCAATGAGATAATCTTCACAATATTGTCAAAGTTAATGTGACCCATTCTCCTATGCCACATCCAACATTCACTTGCTTTCCCCATAAGACAAGTTCTCCCATTGACATGTCGTAGACTGTATATGTCACCACTTGTCCTAGATCCTTCAACAACCAATTGTCCAAACTTTTCTTTTTTGATTTCACATCTATTTTTATTGAATAAGAGATTGCAACCATTTCTACACATTTGAATCAAACTAAGAAGATTGTATTGGATCCCTTTGACATTGTAGACACCTAAATTTGAACACTCACATTTTTCTGAATTTGTCCCTTTTCGTCTAAACATCCTCTTATTTGCATTAATTAGGTAATATTGCTATTATCTAATTAATATCCTTAAATTATTCTAAATCCCTAAGGTATTTAGTTAACAATTATATACCTTACTCTTTAATTCCCCTTTCATCAAATGAATTAAATAAATATGACATTTATTTAATTCCTCACATGTCACATCCTTTTTCTTAATCCTAATCTACCTCCTAATCTCATCATTAGAGATGTGCACATGTATAATCCTTGATTAGGATGTATCACATCCTTCAACTTTTGCAAGTTGGCTTCTAATCTTCCTTAACCACTAATTATCTTCTAATCACTGATCAATTAAGCCTAATCAGTACCTTTGTCAACTCTCCCCATCCCCCAAGGAATTTTTAATTCCTTTTTATCCTTCCAAGACTCTCCTTATTCTCATGAAAAATTTTAGAACCTTTTGACTTTTCACATCAATCACGTGTCAAAGTCTTCTAGAACCTTTGACTTGTCACATCACTCACATGTGGGTAAGTACTTACCTTTTTAAGCACCTTGTCTTATCTAGGGTACTTCTCACCTACCTTTTTGGAAACCTTGTCTTATCCTTAAGATATCCCCAATCATGTGAATTTTAAATTCACTTTTATTTATCCAAGAGTCTCCTCTTCCCCATGTGATCATTGAGAGGTCACACCATCCCCTTTTCCAAGGTACTTACAAGTACCTTCCCATCACATGTCACCTTCCATCTCATGTGTCCTTGTGACACATCATCTGCTAGATGGCAAGATGTGAGGGTTTGTGAGTCCTCAACTCACCACAACCCTACTTCTTGCCCATGGTGGAAAGATCTCAACTGTCCATCTTTCTAGGGATTCTCTCCATAAAATGAAAGAATTTTCTTTCATTATTTCAACAACACATTCATTCACAGCTTCATCTCTCAAGCTCAAGCATTCAACTAAATTTCTCAAGCTCAACCATCCACCATTGTTGCACATTCAAGCTTTCATTCCATCCATTTGGTTCATCTTCTCAACTACACACATCCACCATTTGAATCCTCATCAAACCCTCATCATTTTGAATCCACTTTCATCCATCTTGTCATTGAAGGAGTATACACATTATCAACTATCAAGGGCCAACCAAAGATCAACTCAAGACAAGGTAAAAATATGCTTTTTGTTATCTTTCTTTGTTTTGAGTTCAACTAGGCTTATCTCGAGGTGTTAGGTGTTGTTTTCTTCATTTTTGCACTTTGTTTTGCATCATCTAGACTAGGAAACTTCTCCTGATCACATTTCTGGCATGCTTGGTGGGACCTACAGACGGGTCCCTTTAGTTTCATGTTTGTTGTTTTTGGATTTTTTGTAGGTTAGGGTAACAGAGAGGTGTACCTGCCCCTATAGAGGGGAAAACTTGCCCAAGGAGTGAACTTTCCCTTCAGGCTTGCCCTTCTGAGTATCAAAATCTGTTTTTAAGCCTTATTTTCTAATTGTTTTCTACAGAGGGGCGAACTTGCCCTCATAGAGGGGAAAAACTACCCTTGACAGAGGTCAAACAACATTCAAATTCCTTTTTTAGCCTCTGTTTCTGACTATTTTCTATAGAGGGGTGAACCTACAGTTGACACAGGTAAAACAACATTTAGATTCCTATTTTTAGCCTCCGTTTTTGACTATTTTATGTAGAGGGACGAACCTACCCTCACAGAGGGGCGAACCTTCCCTTGACATAGGTAAAAGATCATTTAGATTCCTATTTTTAGCCTCTGTTTCTATATATTTTCTAAAGAGGGGCAAACCAACCCTTTCAGGGGGGAAAACCTGCCCTTGATAGAGGTAAAACAATCGTGAAAGTTCAGTTTTTTGTCTGTTTTCTAACTGATTTTTGTAGAGGGGTGAACCTGCCCTTAGAGAGGGGTGAGCCTACCCTTACAGAGGGGCGAACCTACCCTTGATAGAGGTAAAATAGTAGTCAAAGTTTAGTTTTTTGTCTGTTTTCTAACTATTTTTTGTAGAGGGGAAAACCTACGCTAAATAGAGGCTTCTACAAGGTAAAAACAATGTGTAAATTTCATTTTCAGACTCTTTTTTGGGTTGTTTTTTATTATTACTGACCCCCTAACCTATCTTGTTGACGTTTGTGTTAGTTTTTCTAACATTTTTGTAGCTTGTTTCATCCATGTCAAATAACGGAAATCAAAACAACAAACGCTTTCTTGTAGGATAGTCGATCCCCGTGCTATTTTTCTAGTTTGCTTATCATTTTTGCTCATTAATCTAGGCACATAGTTTAATTAGGGGAGAGTCAAAATATTTTTTTCCATGCTTGCAAGTCTTTTATGTCACCCAAGGGGGCACTATTCCATTCACACTTTCCCCTTGCACTTTGTGTGAGCCTGGGGAGTAGTCAAAAACGGTTAGTGTTCTCTTCTTAGCGGGACCTACTTGGGGATTTCATCACCCCAAGGGATGATCCCAACTATGCATACCAACAAGGTATACAAAGGGGTGAGAGCCAAAGCTATACCCCAATCTAGTCATGTCATGTCTGACAGAGTGTCGAAGCTAGGGTGATACCTAGATAGACATGAAGAGTTGGCCCGGGCCCTTTAGTATCTCACTCGGGTTCCTGACTCACACTTGTAGATAGGCTAGTGTTCATGGTTGTGCCTCACGTACTAAGCATATATCAAGGAATCCCTAGCTGCCTTGTTCATCCTAGTTAAAGGACAGTGTTGGCCATACCCTCTTACTACTAATCTTAGGATTGTGTTGCTTGAACTGTCTTCTTCGTGTGAAACCAATACATATCTTATTAGTCGAGTTAGTCTTTGCCTCTTGCTTGTTGCTTGCTAATTTTTTGGTCCTTTCCATAGTTCTTTTCACTTAAGTCAAGTCCATGTCTATTGTAGAGGGGCGAACCTGCCCTACAGAAGGGCAAACTTGCTCTAGGATAGGCAAAATTGCCCTCTAAATAGTCATTTTCACCTTTCATTCACTCATTTCGAGCACCCGTTTGTCTATTTCGAGCACTCATTCACCCATTTCGAGGACCTGTTTACCCATTTCGATCATCTATCTCCCTAGTTCAATCATCTGTCGCCTCATTCTGAGTAATCGTTCATCCATTTTGAGCTTTAGTCTCCTCGTCCCAAGAATTAGTCTCCCATTTTGAGTGTTCGTTTCCTCGTTCTGATCATTTGTCTCCCCAATCTGATCATCCATCTCCCCATTCTAAGATTTTGTCTACTCATTTCGAGAGTTCATTACCCCATTCCAAGGCTCTGAAGGTAGATAGGTGACCTTGCCCAACCAATAGGTGAACCTACCCATCAATGGGCGAACCTGACCTTCCCTAGGCAAACCTACCCTTCCATAGGTGAATCTTCCCATCAATGGGTGAACCTACCCTCTAGAATAGGAAAACCTACCCTCCAGAATAAGCAAACCTACCCTCCAGAATAGGTGAACCTGACCTCTAGATAGGTGATGTTGCCCTCCAGATAGGCGACTTTTCCCAAAAGCAGAATTTCATCCGTCTTCCTGTCATCATCGTTTTCGTTCATCAAAACTTTTTGAAAGTCATCATTTCATCAAAAAAATAACATAGGTAAATCTTAGAACATCATTAGAGTCCACATCCATCATCAAATCATCCATCCCAATCACCTAGACTTTGTTTTAGGGGTTTTGATTTTTATGCAAAAACTTCTTAAGGCCATAACTTTTGACTCGGGTGTCCATTTGGGCTGAAATTTTACGAGTGGTTGAGTTATGAGGTGGCATTTGGATTCCCAACCAACACTCAATTAGCTAGTCCCTATTTCGGCACATTTTTAGGGCTTCAAACTTTCTTCTTGACCCTCAAAATCGCAATTTAGTGTTTTTTCCTAGTTTTTGAAAAATCGTTTTTGTTAATAACCCAGAACACATGTCTGGAACTTAGGATGTTAGTTGGAATTCATCCTATCTTAGTTTTAGGAAGTTTTTGAGAAAAAAATGGACTCTCAAAGATATGCCTGTGCAGTTACCTAAAATGGCAAAATTTGACAATTTTTGAAAACTGCCAAATCTGGAAAAATTTGATTGTCAGCATCTTATGTCCTCTAGTTAAAACCCCTGAAATATATTTAGAATCAATCCTATCATGTCCTCTGATCCAATCCCAATCTGAGCTTTGGTCCATCTACATTCTCCCAAGGTCATTCATTCATCATCCTAATTGTATCGATACATCATCCAGAAACATCTCTAGGTTATGTATCCCTCATCGTTTCCCCCTGTCCAAATCCTCTAAAATTGATTTGAAGTCATTATCCAAAGTGACCTAGGTATCTGAATCTGATGTTATCATCAACATCTGCTTAGGATTGTCATCCATCCTGAGTCAGTCAATCATCATCATTGGCCCAATAAATTCGCTTTCAATCTCAAGGTGGATTCAATGCCGCAATCATCTATCTATCATTTAATCTAATCAATCAACATCCTAAGTAAACTCTGAATGGGGTTTACAATCCCTTTCATCATCCTATCCAATCCATAATTTGATCTTATCGATCATTTCATCATTCAATCTTATCTGATCCAATCTAACCACATCCTTATCCGATCACCAATCAATCTACTTTCATCTCAAAGTAGATTCAGTGTTGTAATCATCCTTTGATAATCAAATAAAATCATCAAAATCAATCCCATTGCATCATCCAATCATCTGAATTTGATATTTCATCCAATCCTAATTTGAGCTTTCATCCAATCATCCTAATTTGAGCTTTAATCCTATCTTGATCTGAGCTTGACCTAAATCCCAATTTGAGGTTTAGTCTGTATCCATCCAAAATATTTGATCAATCCCATTTATCCTTTCATAATCATGAATCCTTATCCTCCAACAATAGTAGTCAAGGGAAACCCTAATTACGTCGACGACAATAATGAAAGTATTGTCAATCAAGAGGTATACGACATAGAACCCCTTGACGCCATCATTGCTAGTAAGCTTTCTCCACCCACTTTCCACAATCCAATCACCCCTTCAAGCTATCTTGTTATGTCTTCATCCATGCCTAATAACTCTCCTTATGCCACTGTTGATAAGGGATCTTTAGTATCTTCCCCGTCTGCATATTCATCATGTATTTCATCTACACCATCTTTTTATCTGATACCCACATCTTCTTATCCTAATCTACCCTCCCAATACTCCTATTACAATCCCTCATCCATGTCCCACTATCCTAATCCTCCATACCAATCAACCCATCCTAATCCTACATTCACACCTTTTTATCTTAATCCTACACGTCCATCAACTTACCATAATCCAACATCAGCATCTCCCTATCCTAATTCAACACCCACGTCTTCCTATCCCAATCTGCCATCCCCATACCCTTACTACAATCCACCAGTCATATCCTCTTGTCCTAATCCAAAATCCATGTCCCCCTATCCTAATTCACCACTCCAATATCCCTACCCTAACCCTCCATCCAATCCTAATCCTCCATCTACTCCCAGTCCTATACCCAATCCCATTCCTCCATCTAACCCTAGTATACCAATCCATAATCCTAGTCCTCCACCAATCCCTAATCCTCCATCTATTTCTATTGCACCATCTCAACCTATAGTATGCAAGTTTCTCACTCCAGAAGTTCTCCAAGGACTTATGACAAAGAAGACATCCCCAACTCCACATCATGAAGTAGTGGAACCATGCTATCCCAATCCCTCATCCATGGTCATTAGTGACGAAACCCTTCTCCATCCAACACCTATCATTGTTGTTACAACCCCTTACATCACTTAAACAATTGAAACCATCACACCCATTGGATCCATTGAACACCCACCTCCTACTTCGAGATCTGTTGAACCCATAGAAGACACACAAATCCAATCCACTCCTCCCACTCCTCGTAGCACTGAAATCCATTCCAATGAACCTCATGAATCCTCCATCCTTCCATCTTCCCCACTTGAAAATTCCCTCCAAGACTCCATCATGATGCCACCCACACAAGAAGAGTCATTCCAAGAGCCTGATCCAAAGCATGCTAACATATCCCATTTTCCATATCAAGATCCTATCGACCCACCTAGTCCTACTCAAGATCACTATCCTCCATCCACTCCATCTCATGACCCCCTTGACATTGAAGATTCCACCACTCCATCTCATGAGCCCTTATCTCCATCTCCATCACATGATCCCTTATCGCCTACTGTCACAAATCCAGATCCTATCATATCCCCTAATCCCTCTCTTGATCCCTTACCAATCAGTCTTCCTGATCAGGAAGAAGCTACTACCCCCTCTTCTCCATCTCATGATCCTCCATCATCGCCTAAACATACTATCCCCACATCACTTTTATATCCCCTTGGTACTCTCACATTCTTCCATGGTGGTCTCCTTGCAGAAGAAA
The DNA here is from genome assembly GCA_007258455.2 of Sequoia sempervirens. Classification (NCBI taxonomy): domain Eukaryota; kingdom Viridiplantae; phylum Streptophyta; class Pinopsida; order Cupressales; family Cupressaceae; genus Sequoia; species Sequoia sempervirens. The sequence goes on along the minus strand of VDFB02105785.1, from coordinate 290,127,995 downwards.
AACAAAGAATATATACCACCCATCATCCTCCACCTAATAATGGACTCACATCATTCTTCCAGAATAAAAAAAATCCTATCATGGATCGAATGCTCAAGAACATGAATTATCAAGGAAATGGCTTAGGCCTTCATGAGCAAGGTATTTTAGAGCCCATCCAGGTCAAAGAACAAATTTGTATGCAAGGTCTTCGACATGTTTCTCAAGACTCATAATATAAATATGTTGGTACAACCTCTAGATGTCCTCAATGAGAATAGAGGCTCCTCACATCACTCCACCAAATTGTTTGCTGCTATCCCCCCTCCTCCATCGTATCGCCTCAAAATAGCCACCCATATTCCTCCTTCATCTGCTCCATCCATTTTGGGTCCTTATGTCCCTTCACCCGCCATCTCCCATCCTTCATCTATTTTGGGTCCTTATTCCCTCCATCCACTATCACACATCCTCTAGCTACTAAGTCCATTTATGGCCCTTATATCCCAAAATCACCTCCTTCATCTCGTCCTATTCACCCTTTCATCCATCCAACACCTATCCATGTCACCCATCATAAACATCCCACTCTCAAGTCCCCTAATTAGGATCAACAAAGGCTCATACCTACACATCCTCCATCTACACATAATCCCCATAATCCTACCTCCATCACTCCACATCATCCATATCCTCGCACCCATCCCATTGCTACTAAAAGCACTTTGGATGCTAAAATAAAAATGCATGAATCTAAACATCCACATGAATCAAAATCTCCTCATGTATCCTCTAAAAGACATGTTGACAAAAAGAAAAGTCAAATCCGAGATCCAAATCCAATCCAAAATCAAATCCAGAATCCAAATCAAATCCATATGCCAGAAAGGCCCATCAAAGCAAAGATCAAAACCATGTGAATCCCAAAGAAAAAAGATGCAATACCTTCAAATGAAAAATCTTTAACAAAATCCAAAGTTTCTAATCCAAAAGCTAATCATACACCCCTTTCATCTCCTAAATCTGTTTTGGGTCCTTATGTCCCTAAATTCACTATCCCATTTCCTCCATTATCCCCACATTCTCCATCCATTAATCCTCCTATCCTTTCACATACACTAGCACATGTGCCAATGTTGGTCCTGAACTCACCACCCCATCACACACCTACCCCATCATTCTATCCATACCCTTTCCAACATCCCATCTATTATCCCACATATCTTCCCCATCAAATCCCTCTAATTCACCCTCTTGCATAATCCATTTATCCTAATAAGGTTGTACCAACATCCAATAGTCGCTTCACACATGTGCTCTTAATACTTCGTCTGGAATTTGATGCTTGAGTCCTTCATCCATCTCCTTATCACATATCTTCTCAATCCCCTTATTCACATCCCTATCCTTATCCATCTCCTTCCACATGCTATCCAAAAAGTCAAGAAATTCAGAAAAAAAAGAAGATACAAAATAGTAAAGAGAAATAATTCTTCCAATGGTGAAAACTTGGCAAAAAAGCGCCTTGGATAAGTACCATGATGAAAAACTCGAAAACAAGTGTCATGCATAAATCCCCCATCTAGTTTCCTTCTGCACTTTGGGGCAATTGCATTCCTCACCAATCTCCTCCATCCAACCTATCTTACACATCCTTCTTGTCATATCCCATTTATCCCAATCCCTCCTCCTTGTGATCTTGATATTGATAGGGGAAAACATATATACATGCTTTGGAAACCTCTTGGAATACACCCCCCTTTACCTACACACTTTTCCTAATCCTTATCCACATCCTCTACCTTCTTTATCCACCCATCATGCTACCATCAATCTCCCTTCCTTATCCCAACATCCTACCTTCATCCATCAAACTCTCTCATCCACCCATCCTATCTTCCTCCAATTATCTCCTTTATCTTCCCATCCACTTGTCTCCCATCCCTCTTGCCTCATCGCACATGACATATTTAGAGTGGGGGCATCTATCTTCCTTTGTGATATAGTCCTTGGAGACATCATTCATCCCTCATGTCATCCCTATCATCTCCCCATCCTTATCTTCCTACCTATCCTTATCTCCTTACCAATCAAAACAATCATTTTCATCTCCTCATCTTTATCTTCCTATCCCTCCAAGCAATCTCTTCCATCTCCCCATCCTTATCTTCCTATCCATCTAAATAATCCCTTCCATCTCCTCGCCCTTATCCCTCTATCCATCTATCATCACAATCCCTCCCATCTTCCAAATCCTTACCTTTCCATCTATCTATCTAGTAACCTTTTCCCCATCCAAATCTATATCCCTTTATCTATCCATCCTAGCATCTTTCCATTGCCTTATCTTTATCTATCCATCCCTTCATCTTTATCCTCATCCCATCTCATAATCCCTTATCATTGGTATCTAGCTATAGGCTTCCCTCCATGAAACCCAATGTCATCTATCTCATTGTCATCACTCCTACTTCTTTTACACATCTTTCCAATCTCCTATCACTTCTCATCACTTGTCTCTTCATCATATCATCCTCCCAATTCATTTTGATGATTTGGATAACTATCCCATCACTGAGCTTTGTGTGATCAATATCATCCTATCCAATCCACTAGGTCTATCCTATCCCATTGTATTGGTTAAATCATCTTTTTATCCTCTTATCAGGGAATCTTATCATGATCCCTTGTCCATTGTTTATCTTTGGCCTTTTGTTGAACTACGTTTCCCCTACACTTTCACGTAAGAAAGGTTGATCTTTTGATATTCCCTTGGGGCTCCTTTTTTCCATCCTATCATCCATTGAGGTCTCCATTGTCCTCTTTCCACTTTTATCCATGGCCTTTTATCGAACTACGAGGGCTCTACGTTTTCACGTAGGCAAGGCTCATCTCTAATCAACACCCAATCCCCTAGGTCATTAGGGTGTGTTAGTCTTGCATCTTGTGTCTTGTGTCTTATGTTGTGTCATCAAGTATGCCCTTATCCAGTTGGTTCTTAACAAATGAGATCCAATCATATCATGAGATTCAATCAGTTTTGAATATCCTATGTCATATCGATCTTTTAGTTTAGTATCCATCATCAATCTCAATCAGATGCATCCTTCCTCATAGACCTCATCAACCCCATCCATCCTCCTGATCCTATGGAAAAGGATGTTTTGAAATTAATTGTGATCATTTGATGCTTTTGGATTTTTTTTATCATTTGAGCTCCCTATTGTCACTTGTCAAGGCCACCATGATCTATCATATTATGGTGTGTTTTGACAAGTTAACATAGGGGCATATCTTGATCGTTTATTGTTGTTGTCTGCTGGGTTGTCCCATGTAGTACCCACCAAGACTCCTGCACTCTTGTGTTACACTGGGGCATCCTTTTGTGCTTGTGGTTATTCCAATACCTGGCCTGATCAAGGTCTTTGTGACTTTGGGATGTTGGAATAGCCTTCTTGTCTGATGTGTTTGTTTTATGCATTAGACACTAATCCGCCTTCGTTTCATATACCCTGGCACCTGGTGTCTTATGCTATAGAAAAAATCAGTACTCCAAAGATGGAAAATTACATTCAAATTGCATTTCATTTTCCCATTCCATTGCATTGCATGCATCCTCCATCTCTTCTCATTCATCTTTTCATCAACCCTCATCATTTCATCCTCTTTTCAATCTTCTTAGAATATTATAGATTGGTTATTCTAAGCATATTTTCCCCCATCATTTTTATTCTTTTCATCCTCTTCACATCTCTATCCAATCCTAATTCAATCTAGCACAAATCATCTAATCAAATCCTTGGTCTTGTTCCTAGCCTTGCTACAAGCCTTGATCCAACCATCCTCATCATTATCATCATCATCATCGGGATGTATCCTTCCCTATTCTTGGTGTTGTTTTGGGATGTATCTTTCCCTCATCAACACTTTCATCATCATCATCAGGATGTATCCTTCCCTATCCTCATGTTGTTTCAGGATACATCATTCCCTCATTTCCAACACTCCATCCACCATCAACCCATTTTGGCTTGTAGCTTAACTGGGGCAACATCACCTCTATCCTTAAATCCTTTTGTGCTTGATTTTCTCCTATCGCTTATCATCCTTTCTTATCCATTACTTTGCATCATCTTTCTCATCTACTCTCGCATCACCTAATCCATTTCGAGAGCACACTTGTGTTCTCTTGAACCTGCATGTCCTCACGAGGGAGCATCCTTTATCCCTAATCTTCATCTTCACCCCCATCATCTTTCTTCCTAGTCACCCCTTTGAATGACTGAGGCATCTTTCCTAATCTAACCATCTTCTTTTGGGTTCTATGTTTTAATATTCTTTGAAATGATGTTACTTCATAACACCATCTCAAAGAGGGGAAAAATGTATACACCTAAATTTGAACACTCACATTTGTCCGAATTTGTCCCTTTTCATCTAAAAATCCTCTTATATGCATTAATTAGGTAATATTTCTATTATTTAATTAATATCCTTAAATTATTCTAAATCCCTAAGGTATTTAGTTAACAATTAAATACCTTACTCTTTAATCCCCCTTTCATCAAATGAATTAAATAAATATGACATTTATTTAATTCCTCACATGTCACATCCTTTTTCTTAATCCTAATCTACCTCCTAATCTCATCATTAGAGATGTGCACATGTCTAATCCTTGATTAGAATGTGTCACCTCCTCCAAATTTTGCAAGTTGGCTTCTAATCTTCCTTAACCACTAATGGTCTTCTAATCACTGATTAGTTAAGCCTAATAAGTACCTTGGTCAACTCTCCCCATCCCCCAAGGAATTTTTAATTCCTTTTTATCCTTCCAAGACTCTCCTTATTCCCATGCAAAGTTCTAGAACCTTTTGACTTGTCACATCAATCATATGTGCCAAGGTCTTCTAGAACCTTTGACTTATCACATCAATCACATGTGCCAAAGTCTTCTAGAACCTTTGACTTGTCACATCACGCACATGTGGGTAAGTACTTACCTTTTTAAGCACCTTTTCTTATCCAGGGTAGTTCTCACCTACCTTTTTGGCAACCTTGTTTTATCCTTAAGATATCCCCAATCATGTGAATTTTAAATTCACTTTTATTTATCCAAGAGTCTCCTCTTCCCCATGTGATCATTGAGAGGTCACATCATCCCCTTTTCCAAGGTACTTACAAGTACCTACCCATCACATGTCACCTTCCATCTCATATGTCCTTGTGACACATCATCTACCACATGGAAAGATGGGGGGGCTTGTGAGTCCTCAACTCACCACAACCCTACATCTTGCCCATTTTGGCAAGATCTCAACCATCCATCTTTCTAGGGATTCTCTCCATAAAATGAAAGAATTTCCTTTCATTCTTTCAACAACACATTCATTCACAACTTCATCTCTCAAGCTCAATCATTCAACTAACACTCTCAAGCTCAACCATCCACCATTGTGTCACATTCAAGCTTTCATTCCATCCATTTGGTTCATCTTCTCAACTACCCACATCCACCATTTGAATCCTCATCAAACCCTCATCATTTTGAATCCATTTTAATCTGTCTTTTCATCGAAGGAGCATACACATTATCAACTATCAATGGCCAAAAAAAGATCAATTCAAGACAAGGTAACAATTTGATTTTTGTTATCTTTGTTTTGAGTTCAACTAGGCTTATCTCAAGGTGTTAGGTGTTTTTTTTTTCGTTTTTGCACTTTGTTTTGCATCATATAGACTAGGAAACTTCTCCTGATCATAGACATAAATGACATCTTTTGTTCTTCTCTTTCCGTCAATACTTATTGAACCTTTTCCATAGATCTGCACTGAAGTATCATCTCCAAGCTTGACTATGCAACCATTCCACTTTATAAGTTCCTAAACTTGCTATTATCTCCTGTCATGTGGTTAGAATAACTGCTATCAATCACCTATGAATTTTCCTCATCTTTTGCATGAAAATCAATACACACCATACTTGGATCTTCAATTTTATTTTCAGTCTTGTTAGCAGCCAAGAACAAAACTTCATCTTCATTATCCAAACCATTAGAACCATCTTTTGCAGAGTAGGAATCTTCCACGGAGTAGAGACTCTTCTTGACCTTATTTCTTTTAGGCTCTTTATCTCTCCTATTAGAATATTTCAAGGGATATTTAGAAGAAAAATGACCAACCTCTCCACACTTGAAACATTTGAAAGGTAAGTTACCTTTGTACTTGTTAGTACCTCTCTTCAAATTCCTTACAAAATTTTCTTCTTCCTCATTAGTGTCACTATTTGGATCAAATTCTTCATATGTTTCTTTCTTACTTTCTTTGAATGCCACTTCCTTCTTGGGACCTTCTTTATCAAAATCTCTCATTTTGAATACAATAAGGGCACCATACAATTGATCCATTGAAATTTTATCTGGATCTCTAGATTCCTTAATAGAAGAAACTTTAGAACTATAAGTTTTAGGAAGAGATATCAGTACTTTTTTTACCATCACAGATTCTTCACGACCTTCAACAAGTCCTTTGATTGCATTGATCAGTTCATCTACCCAAAGCACATATCCAACAATATCTTCATCCTTTGGCATTGTAAGGTTATCAAACTTTCCTTTGTAGATCTGTAACTTAGCTTTCTTTACTTTGATATCTCCTTCATAGATGCTACTAAGCTTCTCCCAGAACTTTGCTGATTTGTTGTGCATTACCTTTACTAGGTCAGAATCTGATAGCCCACTCAAGACATTATTCTTTGCTATCCCATTATTCTCATAGGCTCTAAAATCAATTGGATCAGTTGGAGGAGTAGTAGGAACAACATAACTATCATTGAAAATTTTCCAAACACCAAACCATAAAGAGGTCAGTTGAGTTTCCATCAAAAATCTCTAGAAAGTGAAATTTGTTCCATCAAACCTAGACACCTTGTGAGATTCTTTTTATGCCATCTCGTATCTTCCTCAAGTTATTAAACTTCTTCTAAGGAACCAAGATTTGATACCAATTATTGAACACACACCAAAATACTAAGAGGGGGGTGAATCAATATTCAATAAAATCTCAAACCCTCTAAAGTAAATTGAAACTTAAACTTTACATCATATTCAAAAAAATGAAAGAGAAATAATGTACAACACGACACAACACCAAATGTATGTGGAAAACCCCAAATAGGAAAAATCTTGGTGAGAAAAGCTGCTAGGAGCTATTGTCCTAATCTAGCCTCACAAATGAATAACAAATATAAATTTGTTTTAGGGCTACAAACCAAGGAAGCTACTACTCCCTGTAAAGGCTTTAGGGTCACTCCTAAGGAAGGTAAAACTCCCTATAGACTTTATTTTAGGTCTACAACCCAAGGAAGCAACTACTCCCTGAATTGAGAACAATCTTAGAAAATATTACAACATGACAGTCCTTCTACTGTCTGAATCTAACAATGAAGCTCAATCCTTTTAATGATTGCAATTTTTCTTTTTCCCTTCTCTTTTGATGATTGTGATTTTTATTTGACAACTTCTATAACTTCTTCAAATGTATTCTCTATAACTTATTGGCTTACTGCTTTCAGCCTTCAAGAATCTTTTCTTTTGGTTCACTACCTCCAACAATTAGTTAGGCACACTCTTCACTTCTCTTTTGTCACAAAGATGATCAAATTGAATCTAGACAGGATCCACCACCACTTTTGCTCTTTCTCTTTCAATTGCTTACATAAACATCATAATGCATTTCATATCCTTGAAGACTTCCTAAACTCACAAATCACCTAGATCAATAAAGAATATTACAATTACAAGTTAGCCAAAGATCAAACAACAACATGAAACGTGTAGAGGGAAAGACGAAATCAGACTACACGCAACACCAAGAAGAGGAACACACCTTGTAGATTCCAACACATGCTTAACCTAGTTCTAAACACTCTTCACAACATCATTCTTCAATGAACAACATTTGCATGCTTTGCACACTTAAATTAGGTCATCCTTAAGCAAGAAAATATGAAACATGTAGCATGTCATCCATTACAACATTGGAGATACACATAAAAGATGAAATATTTCTTGTGCTTCTCCTAGATGAGCTAGCATGACCCATACAACATCTTCAAACACTTCTCAAACTTTGTGCAACCAAGAACTTGTGGTGTACACCTTCAACATAACTCAGTCAGCCAAGAAAAAGCATAACCGAGCAACACATTTATTTTGGGACATAGCCTATTTCGGAGAAAAGAAAAAACACCTTAAAAAGAAGAAAAAAACATCACAAGAAATATAGGAAAACTTTCATATATTCCTTTTACAAATTCAAGTAGCAATAAGTTGGCGCAAGCCAACAGACATTGAAACTAGCCACCGGACAACACAATCCTACACTCTATCATTTACAAATTTTTTAGCGAAAGGAAAAATGATATGAAACTCTAGATATAGCACCTTCACTACACACTGAACTTAACTTCTGGACCACATAACCATATCTGCAAATGTGGAGGAATGTAGAACAAAAAATTTCACCTCTATGAGCAACCTCACAAAAACAACACTATCTTCAAACAATTACTTGCAAAACACCTTTCCGATAATCCAAAAAATATAAAACTTGGATCACACATGCACTGAAAACATATGAAGCTATCTTCCAAACCACAAGAGCACAACACAATAAACATAGAAATTCACAACATCTCTTAGAGACTCTGGCACCCAGTTAGCCAAATTGCAACTCACTTTTGCCATCAACAACCAAACTGCAACAACCTCAACATACTTATAACTTTAATGACAACCAAACTCACACTTTTGACATCAATAACAACTAGACTGTAACAAGCTATCCAAACTGTGTTATAATTTGGAGGATGCATTGTCTTCCTCTCAATTCACTAGCATCCAAGAGTGTGCCAATGTGCAAAGAAAAGTTATAATTTTTCATTTTTTAGAAATAATTAAGAATGGTATTTAGAATGATAATAGTGGATTGTTTTTTTATCACCTTAGTTGATTCCTATCATGTGAGAGCACCTAAGAGGGGTATTAATTTTTATTTTATAGTATTTTGAGCACACTCATAGTAAAATAACATTTCTATGATGAGTAGCCATCTACTGCGTGTTTGTGATGTTGGAGACGAGATTCCATTCTAGCATGTTTATGACACTTATGGAGAGGTGGGATGAAGGAACCTAGAAATTCATGCTCCTAATAAGGGATGTGATTGTGACTCTAGAGGATGTATACAAGATCCTATGATTGGAAATTTGAGATTGCACCATTACAATATAGGATCAAATATCATTGACCAAATTGTGTAGGATGGTTAGTAGTATGTTATTGATCAAATCATGCTAGAGGAAACTACAAGGCGCATTTATATGCAATTTTTGGAGCAAGAAGCTGTTCTAGTGCCCCCAGTTAGAAAGAACATTATTAATACCATAACTATACACATAAAAATAGATGAATGAGGCACTCACTTGCATGGAGGTCTCATTCATATAATTTGAGTTATGGAGGAGGAGCATACTATCTTTGTATGGGGGTAGAGCATTCTTGCACACTTGTACCATGATCTTGGTTGCTTTATGTATCATGAGGGCCACAATTTGCTGATGTGCACACTACTACAATTGTGGTCTTTTGAGAACATCATATGCATGTAAATGTCTAGTTTTTTAACATAGATATCCATGGATATGTCAATACCACATACATACCCACTATGTCAATATTAGAGATTTGATAATTATTATTTTAGCATTAGGATTTTTATAGAATACACAATAATGACATCATATGGAGATAATATGCACAAATGTTTTGCATGCAAAGAGATAGGTTTTTGGTTTGGAGGTATATTTCTATATTATCATATCATTTTAATATTAGTAGTTTATGAGATAGTATGGTAAGGTACAATGCATTCCTCAAATTGAATTGACCTATGTGTGCTCACACTGCAATATCCTTTAAGTTGGGGATCAACCCCAACCCACTATTATTGACGTCACTTTGATCAACCAGATAGAAAAGAGGAGGATGTGTTACCAATTCTACAAATAGATGATATTGGGGTTACAACAAGATATATTTCATAGTGGCAATCAACAAGCCATCTAGGTCTCAAGCAAGGAGGAGAGGTCAAGAGCATGAGCTTGTGTGGTGATGCCATCCATAGTAACTAATGCACTTAATTTGATAGACAAGGGGGAGTTGAGTAGAAATGATCCTATGAGATTATCCACTATATCATTCATGACCATAGGTATAGATCCTATTAGACCACTCACCCCATGTGATGCAAATTGGTAGGTCATGAACCTATTTGAGATCTTATTGTTGTTTATTTATATAAGAGTTTATTAGAATATAATTATTTTATGTACTAGTTTATATCATATGATGGTGTACTAATACATATTTTGTTTTTATTTTATAATTCATAATGATATTGGATTAAATTTATTGATCGATTGATAATAGAAGTGGTCCCCATTATGCAGTTGGAGGGTAGAGTACAAACCACTTACAAGCCACTATAGATTGTAGGTTGCCACATTGAAATTTTTGAGTCCATTAGATAGCTACAAGCTACCTAGGAGGAGTGTAGGGTGCACAAGGTTTAGAGAGCATAAAATTTACTAGCACTAACCACTAAGAGGGACTAGTTGAGTCCATGAATCACTACACTTTTAGGGGAGTGATACCTAGTAGTGATGAGAGAAAAGAGTGTTGAGAGGACAAGCAATTCTCTGCAAAACCAAGTTTTTTAGCTTCAAGGAGATATATATAGACCTTAGTTAGTTGTACCTATGGATCTAGATCACCCAAAATTATAAGCTTTGATTGATCAATTGGTGACCATGAGGGAGTGAGAGGTAGCACTGAGAGAGTAGATAATAGAGATGAGGGTGAGTTGAGGGGCCTATAGACATAGAGTGAATCATGAAGTGTATATTGAACACATTATTGGTTTGTAAGCTCCACTAGATAGCCACCATCATAGAAAAATCAATTGTCAACCCCCGAGGATTCATGCAACCATGCACCATGGTGAATATTTTTGTAAATAGATAATGTGATTGTATTGATTTATATGCATACCATATTTTGATACAATGGTGATTTTGAACCTATGGTAGATTATATATATGATAATTTCTTATTTTTGATCTATATGTATATGTTTTATGAATATTTATGTGTTTCATGGATGGTTCTATATTATGCAAATTTCTCAATTAAACATTTTTATTATTTAATCAAATAATCTTAGATATATTTGTTTAATTAAATGAAATAATGATCTTATTTATAAATGAATCATAAATTTTATTAACTAAATGTAGTAATTTAATTAATTAACCAACAACATTAAAAATATTTTTAAAACAAAATTATTACATTAAATAATTTAAAATAAATTACTTAAATAAAAGATGATAAGAGAATTAATTTAAAAATAAAATAGAAATTGATTAACTAAATACTACCAAGATCTAATTTATCATATTTAAAATGAACATGATAAATAAAATTAAGAAAATCTCACAAATAAATGAAAATTGGTAATGAAATTCAAGAAAACCAAACATGTTGAGAATGGAGGGAATTCTTGATTCATTAGTAGGGCCAACCCATAGATGAAGCATCATGTGAAAGAACTGAGAGTTTGTGGAAGTACGAGGACAAGGTGATGGAGTTCTTGGATACATACTCCACCACTTCCTTTTGAATACTCAAGCAAAAGTGGGTACCTCTACATTAGTGTCAGGGATAGTGGTGTTGACATTGAGGACATTGCCTGATTTAGAGTGGGGGAAGACGTAAGGGGGTGCAGTTTCTTAGGGGGTGAGTACCAGTATTGGTGGAATACCTATCCAAGGAAAGACCTCCTATCCCAATCTAGTGGTGTGTATCAAGGGGTGTGTCTGTCCAAGAAAGGGTATCTCATTTGAGTGAGGCGTGTACAAGGGCATGCCAATCCAATGTACTTAGTCCCAACATAGTGGGGATAAAGGAATGGACATGACAAGGAACTCAAGGAGTACCAAATTAGGGTATCCAATGCGAGTGCCAAGGTCACTACAAGTGTACCAAGGGTTGCACCAAGGTCTAGGATAGGGTTCCAAAATGTGGAACTGGACATGCTATTACCACAACGAAGTCCAAGGATAGGATCGAATGAGGGTTGTCATAATATTTTAAGGACATGGAATTCTTCTAGTGTAGGTATTGTGATGGTTCTTCAAGGCTAAAGAAGTGAAAAACAAACATGGTATTGGTTTCTCAAGCTAAAGTGGCAAAACCATAAATTGGTGTAGTGATCAAAATTTTTGTTCAACCTATAGAAGTTTGGGAATCTACCAAAAAAGTATTATAAGGGAATGAGATTACCCTACTGCTATTTGGAATAAAATTATACAAGGTAATATTATTCCCCCAAGTGAAGTGTCATGGTAGTGAGATCCAAGGAGGCATGCATGAAAAAATCAAAGAGCAAGAGAGCATGGTGTTCATGGATGGGGAAGGGGCACTATTGTAGTGAGGAGGGGAGTTGTGTTCAATAGAGTGTAGGGTCTATGAGAATTGTAGAGGAGTTTGACTTGGAGTTCCCAAGAGGGGGACCTGGGTCTTGGTGTGGGTAAGTCTTACTGGAGCCACAAGAGATCTTCAAGGAGCCCCAAAATGGGAGTAAAAATTCCAAGGTGACTTGGAGCTACAAATTTTGGAATCCACATGAAGAGTTATAGCTAAGGGTGAGATCAGTACATGATCACAACTTGAAGAGTGTGTACAAACCTAGGGGTGGAAAATTGTAATTGGGTTATTGGGAAGGACTCAAGGTAGTGACCAATAATATAGTTGGAATTGAGGGTAGATAGGGCTAGGGGCCATTTTGTAAACAATAAAGCTATATATTTACCTCACATTCGTGTTGCACTATTTTGTTTGTACATATTGGATTGTGTTACATTATGTATATAAGTTGCATTGCTAGTCAATTCCATTGTGCATTGGTATTTTGGTGTTTGGTGTGTGTAGTTTTTAGAGTTTGGGGGTGCACAAGTGTAGTCTAGCACTCTCAAGCACACTTGATTCCCTAAGACAAGTGAAGAAAAGAGTTCTAGTGCCAAAATAATTTAACTGATTGTAAAAGTTAGTATATTTAAATAATCTAATGCATTGCGTTTTATAAACGTGAATCTTAAATTCATAAGGAATATAAAATACATACAAACATCATAACAAAAGTATTTTTGTTTAAGAGTGAATGACATAGGATAAATAGTATCAATCCTTGAAGGATTAATCATTATAAAAATACCACGTAATAAAATTAAGCATCAAAATGATAAATATGAATGACATTTATGGGTTTTTTAAGGGTTTTACTATTGCAAGTATGTTGTAGGTGTTGTCATTGATGTCAATAGTATAGTGTTTAATGATTATGTTGTCTTTGTTGTCAATAAAGCAACAATGTGTGTAAGTGTATGATTCAATGAATATCATCAATGGCTCCAAAATTTTCTCTAAAAATCTCTGGAGAATGCTTTCAATTCCTCCACATTTTAAGATATGGTCCTACGATTTGAAGGATAGATGAATTCAAGTGTGAAGCGTGTATGTTCTAGTTTTTAGATCATAGAATTTACCACATAAGGTTCCTGAGTAAGTAGAGTGAAGACTGTACTGTTGCAGTCTTGGAAGGTTCTGAGAAGTGCTTCACATTTCTCTACATTTTTTGTTGTGGTTTTTTTTATTTCGAGGAAGTGTTTATCATGTCTATCTATTGTCTCTCCTCAAGTTTCAGTTGCAGATGTGTATTACAAATCAAGTTGTCAAATTTATATCTCAAGATTATGTTGTTTGGGTTTGCAATAGATATTGGTTTCGTATCTGTTTTCTTGCACCAACATAATGATGCATGAAGTTGTGAAAGAATGGCATGGAAATATTCTTGAATATCATTTGATTCTTGTGATGTAATCCACGTGATGTTATCTTGTCTCTTTGGTACCACTTGTGGTCTAGAGTTAATATTTGAGGGTTGAGTGTTTTTTGGGCTAATTTAAATCTTTAATTTGTTTGCACCAAATTTGTTTGGTGTGTGCCAGTATGGGAATGTGTGCAGATTTGAATTGGGTCTTGTTTATCTCTTTTCTTGGACCACATTGAATTTCCCTTTCCTATGAATGTTTTAAAGCTAACTCAATATGGTCATTGTAGATTTCATGTTCATGCATTTCAGGTGTGTCCAACAAGGAAAAACCATTTGATGCTTATGGAAGGTATAAATGTAAGGTCAACTATGTGATCAAGGAGCACAAGTGTTTAATGTGTGATCAATGTAATTTGTTGGAAGCAATGATCTAAAGGTAGAGGAATGAGTATGAATATGTAGAGTAATGTATGATAGATGCTGAAGGTAGTGAGCCGAAGGCAACAAAGGTGTTGTAGAGGTAGTTGTGTCTTTGATTCATCAAATGTTGTATGTTGTGGTTGTAGCCACCTTTTTGTAAGTGTTGTATTTGTAGGTAGTTGTAAAATTCCTTTGGTTGAAGCCATAAAACCATGTTGTAAATCATGTTTCATTTTTTGAAGCTAGATTTGGATAGTAGCTCCAAATAAGTTTTCTCATCATGGTTTTTCCCTTGTTGGTTTTTCCATGTAAATCTGATGTTATGGTTCTTTGCTCTTGTTTTGAATGTGTTATCTAATTAAGCTAGTTTTAAGTTTTGATTGATAAATTAAAATTGATTTGATTTGAGGGATATACTAATTCACCTCCCCCTCTCAATATATTTGTGTGTTCTAACAATTGGTATTAGAGCTGAGTTCCTTGGTGTAGCCTAACCGTTGAAGGTAGATCTTGGTTTAGAACACATGGCTTAGAGGGAGTCCTCTTCTAAGGCACCATAGTTTGATGGAAACAACTATGCTTTCTGGAGTGTGAGGATGGATGCCAATCTCTCATCTCTAGGTTTTGATGTTTGGAGAGTTGCCAAAGATGATTATGTTGAACCTACTCAACCTATCACTAATCCAAATGTAGAAAGGGATCATAAGAAAAATGCTAAAGTAAAGAATGATATCCTAAATGGGTTTGAGAATTCTAAATTTGTCAAGGTAGTGAAATACAAGACTACAAAGGAGATTTGGGAAAACCTAAAGAATCTCTATGAAGGGAATGATAGTGTGAAGCAAGAAAAGTTACAATCTTATTAGACATTGTTTGAGAATCTGAAGATGAAATAAGAGGAGAAAATTGCTAGATATTTTCTCCAGTTGGATGAAGTATTCAATAGAATCAAAGAACTTGGTGAAGAAATAATTGACTTAGTGGTTGTGAAGAATGTTTTGAGAACTCTTCTTCACCAGTTTGACTCAAAGGTCTCTACCATTGAAGAAGCCAAAGATCTGACAAATCTTACCATGGAAGAACTATTTGGATCACTCACTACCTATGAAATGAGAAATGAATTTCAAGGAACACACAAAAGTGAAGTTGATCTTAAAGTTATAAAGAAGAAGAAATATTTGGTTCATACAATGAATCTAAGGACTCAGATCATAGTGAAGATTTTGATCTAGAAGAAGCAAATTTTGTGAGGAGATCAAAAAGAGGTTTTGGAAAGTATAAAGGTAAGTTACCTTTTAAGTTTTTTAGTTGTGGTATTGCTTCATTATGCAAACAAAGAACTATCAACAAGAAGAAGAATAGTTTGTATGTTGAAGAAAAAGGCTACTCATTTAATGATCATGGAAAATATACCTTCATAAATGAAAACAATCCTCATGGAAATGGAAAATCCCAATAACAGCACCAAAATGAAGTCTAGAAATAATGATGATGATGAGGTTGATTTGGTGAAATTTTTACTTTGTGTTGAAAATGAGATAAAGAGATTAAAGATGAAGATTATTGAAGTGAAGGTTAAAGAAAAGGTGACTCAAGATTTTGAGAAGGCTAAAAGTGTTCTCATTGATTTGAAGGTTCAAATTGAAGAAGCAAAGAAGAGTAAAGAAGCTTTGATAGAAAAAGTTGTTGAACAAAGACAAGGACTATGAAAAGCTAAAAGTAAAAATTGTTGCACTAAAAAAGGATCTTGAAAAAGGAAATGATCAATTGAAACTAAAGCTTGAAATATTACTGAGATGTTGGATTAGATAATTGGAGGTCAAAGATATGCATATATCAAAACTGGCATTGGTTTTATAGAGGAACAAAAGGGAAAGATGGTTGAACAACCTATGAAGGCGGTTACAAAATTTATGAAAGGGATTGGCTTTAAAGTTGATCAATCCAAGGTGTTTGAAGATAACAAGAATGAAGATGAAGGTTTCATCCATGTTCAGAAAAAGAAGAGAAGGTCTAAAAGACAAAATCTCAGAAGATAAACATTCAATAACAAGGTAAATTACTTTTTTGTTGGGTACTATTTTAACTGCTATTGTTATGGTCATAAGGCTATAAATTTTTGAAGGCTTCCTACAAGGAGTAATAATTCTATGAACAAAAATGATTTTTCTCCTTTAGTTGATTTCAATGTCATATTATTCAAATGTAACAATTTTAGACATATTACAAGACATTGTAGAAGTGGTTCTGTGAAAATATCTAATCTAAATAGAAAGGAAAACAAACCTATTGATCTAAAGAATAAATATGAGAAGGTGTGGAAGAAGAAGAAACAAGATATTGAAATGTCAATAATTGATCACATTAAATTTCATGATACATTTGATGTGGGTAATAGTTCTATAGAATAAATCTACAATACCACATCCGATATCGAAGAGTGTGAAACCATAGAAAGGACTACTGGTGAGCCTATTAAGGATATTTTTTGCACAAAAGGAGATGATGACCTTGTTAAGAAAATAGAATTTTCCTATTGGGAAAGGAGGAAATTGGCCTTGGTATAAAAAGGATGAGTATGATAACACATTTGAGTTTTTTAGGTAGAAGATGAGAGGGAGTGTTCTCTGATCTGATGTTCTAAGGAAGCATAGGTTGAGGGGGAGTGTTAACTCCATACCACAAGAAGGATAGGTGGTCTTGAAAAGTTTTTTTCAGGATTAGTGTGGTATGATGAGGGCTACCTCTTAGGGGATAAGGTAGAAAGGATATAAGAAGGATGATAAGGTGTGCAAACATGGGGAGCTTGTATTTTGGTTGTAGATATAGTTAGCCCTTTATCCTTGATGTCAAAGGGGGAGAAAATTGCATATCAGGTCTGGATTGCCATCAATTCCAAAGGGGGATATTGTTGCAAGTATGTTGCAAGTTTTGTCATTGATGTCAATAATATAGTGTCTACTGATTATGTTGTCTCTGTTGTCAGCAAAGTGATAGTGTGTGTAAGTGTATGATTCTATAAATATTGTCAGTGGCTCAAGAAGTTTCTCTAAAAATCTCTAAAGAATTCTTCACATTCCTCCGCTTTAAGATATGGTCCTATGGTTTGAAGGATAGAAAAAGTCAAGTGTAAAGCATGTATGTTCCAATTTTTAGATCATGGAAGTTATCACAAAAGGTTCCTAAGTAAGTAGAGTGAAGACTATATTGTTACAATCTTGAAAGGTTCTAAGAAATGCTTCGTATTTCTCCACATTTGTTGTTGTGGTCTTGTGGTTTGGAGGAAGTGTTTATCATGTTTATTTGTTCTCTCCTCAATTTTCAGTTGCAGATGTGTACTGCAAGTCAAGCTGTCAAAGTTATATCTCAAGAATGTGTTGTTTGGGTTTGCAATAGATACTGCTTTTGTATCTATTTTCTTGTGCTATCATAATGATGCATTAAGTTGTGAAAGAATGGCATGGAAATATTATTGAATATATTTGATGCTTGTGACGTAATATACGTGATGATATCTTTTCTCTTTGATATTGCTTGTGGTTTGGAGTTAATATTTTAAGGGTTGAGTGTTTGCTAGGTTGACTTAAATCTTTAATCTATTTGTGCCAAGTTTGTGTGGTGTGCACCACCATGGGAATGTGTGAAAATTTGAATTAGGTCCTACTTATCTCCTGGCTTGGACCGCATTGAATTTCTATTTCCCTCGGATGTTTTAAAGTCAACTCAATATGGTCGTTGCATGTTTCATGTTCATACGTTTTAGGTGTGATCAACAAGGAAAAATATTTTGATGCTTGCAGATGTTATAAATGCAAGATCAAGTGTGTGATCAAGAAGCACAAGTGTTCAATGTGAGATCAATATAATTTATTGGAAGTAGTGCACTAAAGGCAGAGGAATGAGTGTGGATATGTAAAGAAGTGTATGCTGGATGCTGAAGGTAGGGAGTCAGAGGTAAAAAAGGTGTTGCGGAGGCAGTTGTGTCTTTGATTCATCAAGTATTGTATGTTGTGGTTGTAGCCCCTTTTTCTAAGTGTTGTATTTGTAGTGAGTTGTAAACTTCCTTTAGTTGAATCCATAAAACTATGTTGTCAATCTTGATTCATTTTGTGAGGCTAGTTTTGGATAGTAGCTCCAAGCATATTTTATCACCATGGTTTTTCCCTTGTTGGGTTTTCCACATAAATTTGGTGTTATTGTTCTATGCTCTTGCTTTGAATGTGTTATTTGATTAAGGTAGTTTTAAGTTTTGATTGATAAATTAAAATTTAATTGATTTGAGGGATATAGTAATTCACCCCCCTCTCAATATATCTGTGTTCTAACATTTACCATCCATAGAGGAGAGAGTGTAAGATCCATAGCCATAAAATAAGGTGACAATATAAGGACCCAACTAGTTAGGGATTTGTAGAGAACCAAATCACCTATTATGAAATAATGAGAGAGAACATGTCGATTATAGTGACAAGTGAGATGTTAGATAAAATTAAAGGTGTTTGAGATTATTAAGATAATGTTCATTGATCCTTTCAAGCTAATGGAGACATTGTTCATGATAGGTATTGTCATCAGTAAGGCCTTGGAGGAAAACTCACAAAGAAGGAATTTCCAACTATAAGCACATAATAGCATAAACTCCATACTTGAGATTATATGGAGTAGTACCAATGTCCATATGAATACCCATGCAATAGGCTCACAATGCTTATAAAAAATGAGTATGAAAATCCTTTCCATGTTTGTTAATTTTTTTATGGAGAATCTATTTAATTATTTTATTAGAAGCCTCAACTTGATATTATGTTGAGGATAGTAAGGAGTAGAAGGACAGTGTTGAATATGAAGTTTTTTTAAGAATTTCTTCACATATTTTTTCTTAAATGATAATCCATTATTAAAAAAAAAAGTGAAAGTCAATTCAAAGTGATAAATTAAATTATATAGGATAAATCTACAAATTAATTTAGTAGTATTAGAATGAAGCAACATAGATTCAACCCACTTTGTGAAATAATCAATATTATTGATAATGAAAGTGTGGCTTTTAGAAGAAGGTATAGTATTATTTCCAATAATGTTCAAAACCCACATAGAATATGGCAATTAGAACTTGGGCACAAATTTCTTGGGCTAGATCTTGGATTGAGTTATTTTGTTGTTGGCATTAAGGACATTTCTTGATAAAGGAAAATGAACCTTATTTCATTGTTTTCCAATAATACTCCATTTGTAACAAAAATGTACTAAGGATCTACCACCAAAAGTTACACCACTAGAGCCTACATGGGCTTATTAGAGGACAAGGGGTTATTTAGACTTAGTTAAGCAACACAATAAAAGACCATTATAGGTAAATTGATAGAGGATGTTAGAAATATGATATAACATGATGCACGATTTAAAATGCGAATATGAGCACTTTTAGAAGCATTATTGGGAAATGAACCATCTTTTAAATGATTATAAATATATGAATACCATTCTCTAGATTCAATATTAGCACAAAAGAGATTATCAATCATAGGAGAATTATTGACAAGATCAGGTGAAGAGATAAAATGAATCACAAAAAGATAATCATTTACTACATCATCTAAGAGTACAAGGGAAGTTGTGCTAGCCATTACATCTGCATGATGATTCTCTTTATACAAAATAGTTTCAGTAATGAATGAGGAGACTTTATGAAGTAAAGATAAAGCTAAATCATGATATAGAGAAATTTAATCATGTTTAGCCTAATAAGAACACATTCTTTACTTTATAATTAATTAAGAATCACCATAAATTTCAATTTGTTTTATATTTAGACAAAAATAAGTACATAAGCCAACAATAATGGCTTCATAATCAACAATGTTATTTATACATGAGAAATTTAGACAAAAAGAGAGTAGAAGTGGCTTATTGGAGAGAGGAATCAATATCACTACTTCTCTAGAGCTAGTTTGACATCTTTATCCATAAAATAAAAATTACCATAGATGATCATTATCCAAAGAAAGGATATGATCATCAAGAAAATAATCCACATTGGGAAAATAAAATAGTGAAGGGGCATTAGCTAACTGACCGGTAATAGCTTGTCCCTTTATAATTTTTTGAGAGATAAACTTAAGGTGAAATTTAGTTAATAATGTAACTCACTTAGCCAATCACCTTGAAAGATCAATTTTAGAGAATAAGTGTTTGAGAGGATAAAATTTTACAATTACATGAGTTTTTGAATGAAGAAAATAATTTCTTAGCTTCTACATTGCAAATAAAATAGTGATACATTGTTTCTCTAGTAAAGAATATTAATTTTCATAATCAAGTAGAGTATGACTGGTATAATATAAAATGAATTCTCTACCTTCATCATCATGTTCAACTAATAAGGATACTAAAGAATGATATGAAGCAGCCATGTGGAGAAGAAAAGGGTAGCCTTGTTCAACTCGCATTAGAATGGGAGGATTATTCAAATAGATTTCAATGCTATCAAAATATTTTTGATAATCCTCATTCTAATGGAAGTGGACATCCTTTTTGAGAAGATGTGTAGAGGGCACAATTGGCTGATTGAAAGATAAATCATCTTATGGCTTGCATCTCCCTAAACTCACGAAGTTAAGAAATATTTTAGGGGGAGGCATGTTTACAATATCATCTATCTTATTTTTATCAACTTCAATACCATGATGAGAGACTATAAATATTTTAAAAAATTCATTGTCTACACTGAAGACACACTTAAGAGGATTTAGTCTCATTTTATAGATTCAAAGTCATTGAAAGATAAGATAGATATTATTAACATCATCTTGATGAGTGGTAGACTTAGCCAAGATTTCATTAACATAATATTCAATAATTTGGTGAATAAAGTCACGAAATATAAGATTCATTACTCTTTGGTAAGTTACATCAACATTTTTCGAACCAAACAACATCACTACATATTAGAAGATACCTAAAGGAGTAGTGAAAGTTGTTTTAAATTGATCTTTATGATTAATAAGTATTTGATTATAATAGATAATTCATCCATTAAAGATAATAAGGCATGACCTAATATTGAGTCAATAATCTTATCAATATTAGGAAGGGAAAAGTCATCTTTAAGAGAGCCTTTATTTAAATCTCAAAAATCAATGCATACATGAATATGACCATCAATTTTTTTAGTGATGATATCCAATATCTAAGATGAATAGTTAATAGGCCAAATAAAATCAACTTTCAAAATATTTTCTATCTTAATCTTGACCATTAAATTAACATTAGGATGCATCTTTTAATCTTTTTGTTTAATAGGTTGGGCATCATAATATAACACAATGATATAGACCACTATTGTAGGGTCAATACCCAACATTTCCTCATATGACTATGAAAATATATAGAAATAAATGTAAGAGGTTTAAATGTGATACTTTATTTTGAATATTTTTTTTTCCAAAATTAATAATTCTATTGGTATTATTAGGATCCATGGGGACATTGATAGTGTCACCAACAATAAGTGCACTATGCTCTAGAGGATCTAGAATTTGAAAATTCTTATTAGTGTTAGAACATGAAGTGGATTCATCAAAAATAATGTTGGATTCTCTAAATTATGCTTGAGAATTTAAAAAATAAGGAAATCAATGGTCATGGTGATGGGAAGGTAAATTAGATTATACCCCAAGGAAATTTGATAGAGCTTCTTAGATGGAAACAAAAATCTAGAGGGGAATAGATGAATCTACACTATCAATAATATGTTCAACATGTACAAGGGAAGTGAAGAGGAATCAAAAGAAGAATAAATTATATTTATATTCACTGAAATATAATGTTTCATTTTAGATATAGAATGGTAGTATCCAAGACTTATAGTAGACTTATGTGGATTTGTCTCTAAAGAGATCTTGATACCCTACTCCTTATGAAAAAAACAATTACCATTGTAACCTATTTGAAACAGAATGTTGAATCATAATTCATAAAATAATTGTAGCTCTACAAAAGAGAGAGGATCGCCATTAGTGGCGAAGTCAATTTGAGAAGTGTAATCACATGAATCAATATTTTTAATATTAAAAGTGGAAGAATTATCAATTGTTGTAGAATAAGAGGTTATGCAATAATTTTTTTGGATGTCGAAGTGAGTTGCGTTGAATTTATACTCTCCAAAAAAAGGATGGTATAAATTCCAAAGAACCCAAATCATCACCCAAACACGAATCAGTGGTAGGTGAAGAAAGTGAGTTAGCACCATCATTAAGAATATGAGTTAATGGTGGTGTAATAGGATTTAAAAATGAAAGAATTAAATCACAAAGAATAGGAGAGAAACTTGATGAATGGCCAAGATCAACCTTTTGACAATACCAAAATAGATCAAGGTCAACTCGTATTGTATGTGCTTGATTATTATATATAGATTTAATGGATTGGTGCAAGGTAGATGAGACCACATTCATGGAATTTATTCATGGCCAACCGAGAAGAATATTATATGATGAGGCACGTGGAATCACATATAGAAAGGTAGGTAAAGTAGCAGGGCCTAACTCAATAGACAATAGAATGGTGCCAAGAGCTTGGCGTTCCACATTATCAAACTCATGAATAGAAATAGTAGAAGGAGAAATGGAAGAATAATCAACATAAATGTGATCTAACAACTCAACACCACAAGAATTGGGAGTTAATATAAGATAAATGAGGTGCATTTGATACCCACATTGTTTACAAAAATATATGTAAAAGCATATCATATTGAATTTGTACTTCAATAGAAGGAAGTTCATGTTGATGGAATATAATGTTTGGAGTGTCAGAAGAAATGTATTCCATTATATGATTCACATCATTTGGTATAGAAAAATATGGCACAAGGATCTTCTATAGAGCCACTTGAAGCATACCATGATAAACAAGAGAAGTTTGTAGAAGGTCCCAACAATATATCTTAATAGGAGTAACATGAAGTTTCTTACTAAGATCATACTCTCTTGAATATTTAGAAAGAAGTTTAAGAGAAGATGGTAGAATAGGCATAGGAGAAGGAAGAGATGTTGGAATATTAATGTTTTATTTATTTATGTGTTAAATATGTGGATGATTAGGTGAAAAATGCTAGTTTATCAAGATGAGATGAATCAAGATGATAAAACACTAAATATTTTTCAAAAAAAATCACTATAGTTTATGCAATTATGAGGGCCAAAATATGTAAATGACAATAAAAAATTTACCCTAATTGTTATAGCAACTATAAAGGGATTTTTTAGAGTTTAAAATGTTGTGTAACTTGCTACAAGAAGCCTATTTTTAGGGAAAAAATGACTCATTCGTGTAGGGTAAACTTTGTCATCTCAGAGAAACCTCCAAGAACAGTAGTGCCTTTGGTAACTTTAATTTCAAATAGATTGCCTCAAAAACACGTACAACTATGTCACAAAGTGGAATTAGACACAGTTCAATTCCCACATTAATCCTTCTGAGAGAAGCACATGTTAATTCAATTTCAACAACTTGCATAAACAAATTCAACAAACATAACCATTAAACATGAAAGATGGTACATGACATACAAACACACAAATTTATGTGGGGAAAACCCTTTCGGGTAAAAAACCCCACACTCCAAAAGATCCGAGCCATTGTATTATTCAGCAACAAATAGAGTTACAATACAATCTCAGGCTCTTAGCCCTTTTCACAGAGATTACACCTTGTTTCATTCTAGAGACAAACTGGCAATAACCCTATTCTATTTCCCTCTCTCCTTTTTACCTTTCCCTGATCAACCTCTCAGTCCATACAACCTTTGCACTGTTACAATACTCTCACACAGTATATAGTGTAGATTAACACAAGAGATCAACCAAGACACTTAATTTGGAGGGATTTTGACAATAGAATCCTACCTCAATCTTCTTCTCTCTCTCCCAGCTCAGCCTCATGGCCTTGGCCTTACCAGCTAGCCTCATGGCCTTGGCCTTACCAGCCAGCCTCATGGCCCCAACTATTCAACTGGATACAATGCGTGGAAAATATACATATTCAGTTTCCAGGAATCTACTTTCCAAACCGATTCAGTTCACTCAACCACTAAGAAGCCCAACCATCGACATTATCCCACATTGGCATGAAATATTAACAATCTTTAGTTTATAAAAAAAATCCTGAAGACTTTAGGTATCCACGAGTTAGTCCTTTTATTACTAACTTACTCGTACATCGCATTTGACCATTGCATCGAACTATTGGTCATTCCTTGTGGTCTCCACCATGACACGTGTTCACTGCTTGTGCATTTCCAGAGAATCAAGTTGGGAATCTACAATATTCTCAACCAGTCTCCCAGAATTCCAAGTGGTCCCCACATCCGTCGGCTTGTCGCTAAAAATAATAACTTCATAACTCTGCAACAAGGTTCTTAAGTTACCAAAACCACCGATGTCGCGACAACGAAGGAGGTCATCCAGTTAGGAAGATACAAAACTTCCAAACACCATGACAAGGTTACCAAGTTACAGAAACCAACAATCGGCAAGAGAATAAACATCAGAGAAGGTTTCACCAAGGTCCCATGTCACACCAATAAAAACACCTCATCAGCAAGAGTAACAGTGATATGCATCAGGAGCAGCTCCATCGACAACAAACTGAAAACTCACAATGATAGCTCAAGTCACATCGACCACTTCCATCGGCAAGAAAAACTAAATGTCACACCGATATCATCCAGACTTCTATCATTGGACAAAGCTTACACTGATAGTTCAGGTCACACTGATGACCCTCATCGCCAAGACATTCCAAATGTCACACCGAAATAGCTCACTCAAAGGTTTAGGCCTATGGGATTGAGGTACACAATTCCAACAATCTCCTACTTGATGAAGATCACACAGGAAACTCTAGAGCACTCAGGAACTAAGATCACACTGGCTCCACCAGTCCAAACCCTACTCTGTACAAGTCTCTATTCAATAGCACTCAGGACACCCAATCAACAAATTTCCACAAATACCAGTCTACCAAAAATCTGCAACAAAAATCAAGTGTCCAACTGCAACTAACTGTCCAACATTGCAACCGATCATAACCTTCCATGAAACCACATAGATCTCAAACATTCTCTCATTCTCCATCAAGACTTCTGCACCAACATCCAAGATGTCCACCATTCAGGAAAAAAATACTTATCATCTTCCAACATGCCACCTATGGAAGAAAGGTACAAGACAAGGTGAATAAGCACTAGTCCAACAAACACAAGCAAAGGACCCCAGTGATATCATCAACAAGAAATCACCATCACTCCAAAAAGATAGAACATCAGCTAGAACAACAATCATCCTGACTGCTTCCATCCAACTGATAAACCCACGTGACTGAAAATAGCACCCACAACAAGTGCTAGAAAATTGAATCATCCATACGTTAAAGGTATCAAACATTAGTAAACTTATTCCACCAACATAATGATAGAGAGTTGGGGTTGGAGGAACCAATCACAAGTTCTTGCTCTAGGGATTTTCTCATAAGACCTCCTTGGTGCTTGGCTTCACCAATCTAACCTATAGGCCCCTCCTCATGACTAGGTGCCCCTGGTTTGTCTGACCAACCCCTCTCCTATTCACTTGCTTCTCTTCTACCAACCAACCTTGGTGCTACCTCATGTTTTTTCCTTTGGCCCTTAATCTACCCTAAAGGCCAAATAACCTCAAAATGTTGAACACAACTTTGTAGGGGTGTGAGGGTGATACAAAGGCTTCAAAACATCTCATCTTTTTCTCTTTAAGACCCTCCTAACTCCACTTAACCATCGCTTACATCAAACCCTACTTTTGGGCTACTAGCCAAAGAGCCCAATTAGGCCTCTGAACAGGAATAAAATGAAATTTACTTTAAAACCCACCAAAGACTTAGGTTCTTTGTCAAGAAATTATGTTTCTCTTGCCTATGCCTCAAATATTTTGAAGATTCTAGCCATGTACAACCCGTACTCTGCTCAAACACAAAAATGGTTAAAAGCCTAGGGTTTCTAAGTTTTCACAGGTAGATTTAGGACTGTCAAAGAGTTCTCCCTCCAAACGGCTTGCTGGAACCTCCTCCTGACCTCCAAGCACTGCTAAGACCTCCAAAAAAAAAATTCAAAAATAATTTCTTCAAGATCTCACCTCCCCTGCAAGTTACAAGCCTTTTTCTCCAAGTCTGCCCCAACCGAACCTGCACTGGCTCGCCTAGGGCAAAGCTTTTCTAGCGCCTCCTGCACTGCCACAAAACCTAAATTCTACCATATTCACAATGAAGGACCCTAGACACTAATCCCAAGAGGCCATACAATTTGTACGATGGGAAGGTGCTCTAGGACTCCATTATTTAAAAATTGCCTGCTATAGGCCAGAAAACGCAGGAAACAAAAGTATTTACAAATACAAGATGAATAAGACTTTACAAAAACAAAAAGTTAGCAATCTAAGCTTGCATAAGTTAATACTACATACTACAAACACAATAACAGCAGGATCACTCCATTAAAGATCAGTTTTTATGCAAAAATATAGAAAATTGTCTCTTAAACGCTATTTTCTTCAAATTTTCAAATATGTCACTCAATAATAATGCTTCTAACCCTATCTCAGGGTCGAGTTATGCCTTAAATAGGCCTTCAAAACCATTTAGAAGCTTGGTTCGAGCCCTTAGAAGACCTAATGAGGCAATTTATAAAACCCAATGTGTTTTCAAACACTTGACTAGGTTGGGAATTATGACAAGTTGGAGATTCAAAACCCATTCATGATTGCCACCTCCCAATCCATTGATCATAGATAGATCAAATTTTATTCAAAACAACAAAACATAGCTAGATGGTCAACAAGACCTCACACAACACAACAAAAATTATAACTTTAACCAAAACTTCAATAAATCTTGAACTTTGCCAGGTGCTCCTGCACCATTCTCCCCCTCTCAACACAAAAAACTAAGGAACTTTAGGAGAGTTTAGAGACATATCAATGCCTTGCTTCTTGAAGTCTACTTCTTCTACCCAGGTAGCTTCATATACATGCTTATCCTTCCATTTAACAAGATGCTCCATGTACACCTTGTGCCTTGTAGTCTTCTTCACTCTTGACTCCAAGATTTTCTCTGCTTGGTGCTTGTCTAGAGTTGGTATGGACATGTTTCTGATGTCCTTGAATATCTCTTTACTGTCTTGATTCAAACCCTTGGTTATTCCCTTATACTTGATCAAATCAGCAACATTGAATACTAGTGAGATGCCTAGATCTGCTAGTAATTCCACCTTGTATGCATTTTGCCCATACTTGGCTAATATCTTGCAAGGACCTACTCTCTTCATCTGTAACTTGGTTGACATTCCCTTCTACAACCTTGATTTGTTAAGGTGGACCATGACATAGTCCCCTACTTGAAACTGCACTTCTTTCCTTGACATATCTACCTTCTCTTTTAGTTTTTGGGTAGCCTCAGTGACTGTTCTCTTGACCTACTCCTGAATCTCTTTCATGGTCTGAGTGAAGTCTTCTGCATGTCCACTCCTATTCTCCATAGATCCAAGGTTTCTGAGCTCACAAATGCCTCTTGGGTGCATCCCATACACAACCTCAAAAGGGATTTTCCCTTTAGTTCTATTGAGACTGTCATTATAGGCATATTCAGCTTGGAAAATAACCATATCCCATGTCTGTTCATATTCCTTGGTTAGATACCTTAAAAGATTTCCCAACACTCTGTTAACCACCTCTTCTTGACCATCGGTCTGAGGATGGTAAGCTGATCCAAATGACAGATTTGTTCCCAATCTACTCCATAGAGTCTTCCAAAAATGACTCATAAACTTCACATCTCTGTCAAAAACTATGCTTAAAGGTAAGCCATGGATCCTCACAACCTCCTTGAAGAAAAGGTGAGCTATGTAGCTTGCATCATGAGTAGTTTTGTAGGGAATAAAATGACTCATCTTGCTAAATCTGTCTACCACAACATAAACACTGTCAAAACTAGTCTTGGTCTTAGGAAGACCTACCACAAAATCCATGCTCACACACTCCCATGGTCTGTTAGGAATGGGCAGGGGTTGATATAAACCAGCATTGCTAGCTCCTTTCATGGACACAACACACTGTTCCACATACCTTCTAACATCTCTTGTCAACTTAAGCCAGTAATAGAACCTTTGCACTAGTTCTAAAGTCTTATTGATGCCAAAATTCCCACTAAGACTACCATTATGCTTTTCTTGAATCAGATTTTCCCTCATGGACCCTCTTGGAACACACAACTGATTACCCTTGAATAACAGTCCATTTTGCAATGTATACTCATAATATTGGCTATGAAAATGATTCTCAAGATCAAAGCATACCTTGTAAGCTTCTGAGAAGTCTTCATCATCACCATAGAGGTCTTTGAAACTCTCTAATCCAATTCTCTTTAGCTGTATTTCTTGCACTATCAACAACCTTCTACTTAATGCATCTACAACCTTGTTCATTTTCCCTTTCTTGTGCTTGATGGTAAAAGTAAAAGCTTGGATGTATTCCATCCATTTCAAATGCCTATTACTTAACTTCTCTTGGGTGTTGATATAACTAAGTGTCTGGTTATCAGTAAAGACCACAAACTCTTTGGGTGACAAATAATGCTTCCACTTCCTAAGAGACTGCACTAAAGCATATAATTCTAGATCATAGGTAGAGTACTTCTACTTGGCTTCATTGAGCTTTTCACTAAAGAAGGCCACAGGCCTACCTTCTTGACTAAGTAATCCTCGTACTGCTACTCCACTTGCATCACACTCAACTATGAACAACTTTTCAAAACAAGGCAATAATAGAATAGGTTGAGTTGCCACTTCTTGTTTCAATTTCTCAAACCCTTTATCAGCCTCTTGAGTCCACTTAAACTTTGTTTTCATACCACCCTTGATTGTATCTAGGAATGGTGCACATATACCACTGAAGTTCCTAATAAATTTTCTATAGAATTGGGCCAATCCATGGAAACTCCTTACCTCTGTTGCTGTGGTTGGTGTAGGCCAGTTTAGGATGGCTTCCACCTTGCTTGGATCCATCTTCAACGTTCCTTGAGATACTACAAAACCCAAGTACACAAGTTCCTGCTTGAAGAACTCACACTTCTCAAGATTGATTGCCAACTTCTCCTCTTGCAACCTTTTAAGAACCATCTCCACATGCTTCAAGTGTTCTTCTGCTGTCTTACTGAAAATCAGTATGTCATCAAGATATACTACCACAAAGATCCCTGTGAAATCCTTATGCACCTCATTCATGAGTCTTATGAATGTGCTAGGGGAATTTGAGAGGCCAAATGGCATCACTTTCCACTCATATAACCCATCATTTTTCTTAAAAGTTGTCTTCCACTCATCACCATCCTTAATTCTGATCTGATGGTACCCACTCTTGAGGTCCAACTTTGTGAAGAACTGAGCACCTCCAAGACAATCCATCAAGTCTTTAATTCTAGGAATAGGAAACCTTTACCTAATGGTGATCCTATTTATTGCCCTAGAATTAGTACAAAGTCTCCACTTACCTCCTTTCTTGGTTGCTAAAACCACTGGCACTGCACATGGGCTGATGCTCTTTTGAATCAATCCTTGATCCAATAATTCTTGCACTTGCCTAGCTACCTCTAAGTTCTGCTCTGGAGTAAGTTTGTATGCTGCTTTGTTAGGTAATGAGGCTCCAGGTATGAAGTCAATTTTATGACTTATTGCTCTCTTTGGTGGTAAAGTTGCAAGTGTACCATCACTAACTATGCTCTTGTACTTATCAAGCAACCTTTGGACTGCTTTTGGTAAGACTGTCTTTTCAGCCTTTTCTTCCTCTTTGGACTACATCATGATCACATATCCTTCATTCCCTTGGTGTAGGTCCTTGAGGAAATCCTTGCCACTACTCAACATGATGTTTGGTGCCTTTGTCTATCCTTCATCTTCTTCTGACAGTGACTGCAGCTTGAAGGTTCTTCCATCCTTTTTGAATGAAATGGTATTCTCCTTCCCATCATACATAACACTCCTGTCATACTCCCATGGTCTACCTAGTAGTAGATGGCATGCATCCATGGGCAATACATCACAAACTAGCTTATCTTTATATCCTCCAATTGAAAATTCCACTGTTACTTGCTCATTAACCAAAACACTCTGCCCTTTGTTCAGCCATGTGACCTTGTAGGGGTTATTGTGGGGTACCTTCTCCAATTTCAGCTTAGTTACTACCTCCTCTGAGATTATATTGTCTGTTGAACCTAAATCTACAATAAATTTGCATACTTTTTCAAGTATCTTGCACCTTACTCTAAAAAGAGCTCTTCTTTGCTTAGGTTCCTCCTTGACTGGCTGCCTAATCAGAACTCTGTTAAGCATCAGATTCTCTCCTACCTCAGACTCTATGTGACTGATCTCAGATGCTTTAGGACTCACTATGTCCTCTTATGCATAGGCCACTCTCTTTTCATTTCTTGATGGTGATTCTTTCTTTGGGCACCTATAAGCTGGATGTCCTAGTTGGCTACAATGATAACACTTCATGCTTGCAAAATAAGAACTGCTCCTGTCTGCTCCTCTCCCTCTATTGAATCCTCCTCTTGAAGATGTTTCACCTCCATGCTCAATGAGTTTTGATTTTCCTTGATTTCTTTGGTCACTGCCTCTTCCTTGGTAACCACCATGCTGTCCTCTTTGATCTATGCCTTTGCCTCTACCCTTAGAAGACTGATATTGCTTCCTCTTGTTCCTTTCCTCAATCTTGATAGCCAACTGATAACATTGATGTATTGTTTTAGGACTCAAAAGAGCCATCTCTTCTTGAATGTTCCATTTCAAGCCATTAAGATACCTAGCCACTTTGAGACTCTCATCCTCTATCACATTAGACCTCATACAAAGCTTTTGAAACTCTTCAGTGTAAGTGTTTACATCTTGGTCTTTCTGCCTCAGACTTTGCCTCTTCTTGTGCAATTGAATCTCATAGTCATCTGGCATGTAGGATTCTTTTACCTTAGCAACCATTCCTTTACAAGTTGATATGGGTTGTTTGCCTTCTTTTTCCCTCTCTGTCTAAATAAACTTCCACCATGTCAAGGATGATCCTCTCAATATTGACTTAGCAACCTTCACCTTCTGAGCTTCAGTGACTCCATCACACTCAAAGTGATTCTCCATGCCTTCTATCCAGTCCATGATAAAATCAGGTTCCATTTTTCCACTAAAAAGTGGTATGCCTTCAAGTTCTTTTCCACTCAAGGCTTTCAATGCCTTCAAGAAAGGCTCCTCCTACAAAATAGGGTCATGTTCAGGGGTCTTATGTTCCTCTGGTACCTCTTCTTCCTTTGGTACCTTTCCTTCCAACTTCACATTGTTCAATGCTTTCTCAAGTTGCTCTATTCTTTCCCTCAATTGCCTATTTTCTTCCTCCTAACCTTCAACCATCTTGACCAATTGTGCATTTGTCACCATGGTGAAAGAATCACTTGACTCAACCTCTGACATATATTACTCTTTCCCAAATCTTTTGCTTGCTCTGATACCAATCTGATAGAGAGTTGGGGTTGGAGGAACCAATCACAAGTTCCTACTCTAGGTCTTTTCTCATAATACATCCTTGGTGCTTGGCTTCACCAATCTAACCTATAGGCCCCTCCTCATGACTAGGTGCCCTTGGTTTTTCTGACCAACCCCTCTCCTATCCACTTGCTTCTCTTCTACCAACCAACCTTGGTGCTACCTCATGTTCTTTCCTTTGGGCCTTAATCTACCCTAAAGGCCAAATAAACTCAAAACGTTGAACACAACTTTGCAGGGGTGTGAGGGTGATACAAAGGCTTCAAAAAATCTCATCTTTTTCTCTTTAAGACCCTCCTAACTCCACTTAACCATCGCTTACATCAAACCCTACTTTTGGGCTACTAGCCAAAGAGCCCAATTAGGCCTCTGAATAGGAATAAAATGCAATTTCCTTTAAAACCCACCAAAGAATTAGGTTCTTTGTCAAGAAATTGTGTTTCTCTTGCCTATGCCTCAAAGATTTTGAAGGTTCTAGCCCTGTACAACCTGTACTCTGCTCAAACACAAAAATGGTTAAAAGCCTAGGGTTTCTAAGTTTTCACGGGCAGATTTAGGACTGTTAAAGAGTTCTCCCTCTAAACAGCCTACTGGAACCTCCTCCTAACCTCCAAGCACTACTAATACCTCCAAAAAAATTCTTCACAAATAATTTCTTCAATATCTCACGTCCCCTGCAAGTTACAAGCCTTTTTCTCCAAGTCTGCCCCAACCGAACCTGCACTAGCTCGCCTAGGGCAAAGCTTTTCTAGCGCCTCCTGCACTGCCACAAAACCTAAATGCTACCATGTTTACAATGAAGGACCCTAGACACTAATCCCAAGAGGCCGTACAATTTGTATGGTGGGAAGGTGCTCTAGGACTCCATTATTTAAAAACTGCCTGCTACAGGCTAGAAAACACAGGAAACAAAAGTATTTACAAATACAAGATGAATATTACTTTACAAAAACAAAAAGTTAGCACTCTAAGCTTGCATAAGTTAATACTACATACTACAAACACAATAACAACAGGATCACTCCATTAAAGATTAGTTTTTATGCAAAAATATAGAAAACTATCTCTTAAATGCTATTTTCTTCAAATTTTCAAATATGTCACTCAACAATAATGCTTCTAACCCTGCCTCAGGGTTGAGTTATGCCTTAAATAGGCCTTCAAAACCATTTAGAAGCTTGGGTCAAGCCCTTAGAAGACCTAATGAGGCAATTTATAAAACCCAATGTGTTTTCAAACACTTGACTAGGTTGGGAATTATGACAAGTTGGAGCTTCAAAACACATTCATGATTGCCACCTCCCAATCCATTGATCATAGATAGATCAAGTTTTATTCAAAACAACAAAACCTAGCTAGATGGTCAACATGACCTCACACAACACAACAGAAATTATAACTTTAACCAAAACTTCAATAAATATTGAACTTTGCCAGGTGCTCCTACACCACATAACCAACCCATGTACTCCAAAAGAAAGCTCCATGTTCCAACTAGTCGAAGAAAAAAAAACACATTCAGGAACCCCCACTGCATGGGTAACACCAAATTTAAAAGATCAAAGGAATAACAAATCTACCAATAGCAGCACATAGAAATGTAACCATGTAGTACCAAGGAACATCCACAATGATATGCACAACTTGCAAATTAATAACCTGCAAGAACAACTCTCACCACAAGTCTTCACAGCTCTCCCAAGTTCTCCACACCCAACAAAGGAAAAAAATTAAGAACCTCCATGTCATCTCCCATGAACATGAGTGCAAACAGATGACCACAAGCTAGTGATCACTACAGCTCCGACTAAACCTTAGACCAATGTAATGTGAAACCGAACGTCAGGAAGACCACCAAGACCAAAGAGAGAAAATTATGCACAACATATACTTGTAGAACATCCTCCTACATACACTTCTAACAACAAATTGTGTCAAGTATGATCTCCTTCCCATCCCAAAGAGATGCCATAACAACATCTATCCGTTCAATCACCAAGATCAAACATAAAAAATATAACATGTAAACAATCATGGATGTAAGCCTCTCAAAGAAGACCAAACTATTTCATTTCCCATTTTAGGAAATCAGCCCATATAACTATCTCCTACCAGTTCTTATCAATAAATGATATAACACAAAATATCAAGGAGATGTCCACCTTCCACTATGAATCCTCCAGAACCATTTAACAAAATTCAAGATCCATATCATGCAAGAAAGCATAAAACACACCTGAAAGATATAATGGGCAGATACCTCTCAGATAAACTGCCAAGTAGACCAAGAGTGGGAAAAGAGAATGCTCCTCCAAGATATACAAGCCTCCATGACTCATCCAAGAGCAATCTCCTCATTGGTCTTTGTTGAACTCATGTCCAACCAAACTGTAGGCTACTTGGACTTTCAACTGTAATAAATACCTTTCTCATCTCAAAAGAGTTATAGCCTCACCTTATTCTCAATGTATCCATGAGCACCAGCAAATGATCATCCCATGCTGAACTCCAAACTGCATTAGTGCACTTAACATGAATTTCTCAAGCATATAACCAATGTACTCAAAACATAGAGGAACTCCAGACCACTGTCAAAGCTCCACACATTTGAAACAAGAACTTATCATGACACCATGATCTACACATCCCTCTTAGGAGATACCATGCTCTAAGTGACTTCACCATGGTCTCAAGTTCCATGCACAATTTCAAAACTCAAGCCCATAAGCAAGAGTATACCATGATATAAAGTAAACAAACTCAAAACCAGCATCACCTGTCCAGCACCACCAACACCTTAGCCAAAGAATCTAGTCGTCCTCCATGGTTTCAAGATGTTGCACATCTTCAAATAGTGTCCATACAAATGCGAAAGAACCCTTCTATAGCAATAGGATCAAAGAGCTCCTCCTGATAACATTTGCAACACTAAAGAGAAACATTCGCCACCAAGTGATGAATCCAAAGTCATTGCTAAAGCTCCCACTGAATCATGACGACCAAACTTCTCGAGTATCATGACCCAACATCTTCTAATCTAAAAATCCTTTAGGTCCACACAACATGTCCATCAAGTGGCACCAAGATCTCCAAAACAAGTAGAGATTACCATCACTGTCAAAAGCTTACACAAAGCAATGTATCCAAGCTATCCATGACATCGTGATACAACATGCTATAGGTCCCTATAACTAACTATTCAGGTACTTAGCACCATCCATCTTCTCATCCCAAAGCAACCACACCAATGCATAAGTGACCACATACAAGGCCAACTAACAGATCTACACCAACATTGCATCAACCTCGTGGATATAGACAGTCCATATCCGAGTTATCTCACTACAACCAATGGGTAGCTAAACCACCAACCACATAACTCAAAGATCAATTTCATCGAATGTGCAAACCCATCATCACATTAGTAATCATAAACCAAGATATCAAAGAAGATAACCATGTAGACACCAAGACTTCAACACCAGATCATGACCAAATCCGATTTTCCAAACATGTCCACAACGAGCACCATAGTCAAGGAAACCACAAGAAATACCACAAGAATGCTGAGTGACAAATCACATACCAACACTCTCATATAGAGAAAGAATCTCACCTCCTCATACCATGCCAAAGCACGCATGCAGAATTGCAACCATCTCATCTAGCAATGCCCCAAAAGCCAGGGTCTAGAAAATAGTTTAACAACTCCACATCATCAAAAATTTTGCTTGACATGTAAAACCTGCAAAACCACATAAAACATGCAAGTACAATACATCCTTAAAAAAGGAAACAATAGTTCAAGAACTCCAGGCCCCCTTCAAGCCAATTCAAAAACCATCAATATGCACATGCATTCGAGAAAGAGATAGGCTATTCTAGAAGCTTTCAAACCATCTAATGATTAACTCCATAGCCTTCAGTATTCGAGGTTAACATAATACAATTCCTTCCAACACCAAGAAATACCACCTAGCATAAGCACTCTCTTTGATGACTGAGACACAACCATGAAGCAAAGAAAACCACCTCATACATTAAGGTTATACTACTGCCAAGATAACTAACTCCATTTTCACCATTCTTCAAACTACAGGTTGTCTCTGAATACTACAAGACTTCCACTCACCAAAGGATCAATACATCAGCCAATTCCTCTAGATTTCCTCAAGCCTGACAGACTAAAAAATCTTCACAGAAGAAATACCCAGAACCAACAACCAAAAGAAGGCTTTGATACCACTTGTAGGGAAAACTTTGTCATCTCAAAGAAACCTCCAAGAATAGTAGTGCCTTCGGTAACTTTAATTTCAAATAGATTGCCTCAAAAACATGTACAACTATGTCACAAAGCATAATCAGACACAATTCAATCCCCACATTAATCCTTCTGAGAGAAGCACATGTAAATTTAGTTTCAACAACTTGCATAAACAGATTCAACAAACAAAACTATTAAACATGAAAGATGGTACAAAACATAAGAACACACAAATTTATGTGGAAAAAACCTTTCGGGTGAAAAACCCCACAATCCAAAAGATCTGAGCCATTGTATTATTCAACAACAAATAGAGTTACAATACAATCTCAGGCTCTTAGCCCTTTTCACAGAGATTACACCTTGTTTCATTCTGGAGATAAACTGGCAACAACCCTATTTTGTTTCCCTCTGTCCTTTTTACCTTTCCCTGATCAACCTCTCAGTCCATACAGCCTTCGCACTGTTACAATACTCTCACACAGTATACAGTGCAAATTAACATAAGAGATCAACCAAGACACTTAATCTGGAGAGATTTCGACAGCATAATCCTGCCTCAATCTTCCTCTCTCTCTCCCAGCTTGGCCTCATGGCCTTGGCCTTACAAGCCAGCCTCATTGCCTTGGTCTTACCAGCCAACCTCATGGCCCCAACCATTCAACTCGATAAAATGTGTGGAAAATATACATATTTAGTTTCTAGGAATCTACTTTCCAAACCGATTCAGTTCGCTCAACCGCTAAGAAGCTCAACCGTCAACATTATCTCACATTGGCAGGAAATATTAACATTCTTTAGTTTATAAACAAAATCCCAAAGACTTTAGGTATCCATGAGTTAGTCATTTTATTACCAACTTACTTGTACACCGAATTTGACCATCACACCGAACTGTTGGTCATTCCTTGTGGTCTCCACCATGAAACATGTTTACTGCTTGTGTATTTCTGAAGAATCAAGCTAGGAATCTACAATATTCTCAACAAGTCTCTCAGAATTCCAAGTGGTCCCCACATCCATCGGCTTTTTGCTAAAAATGATAACTTCATAACTCCGCAACAAGGTTCTTAAGTTACCAAAACCACCGATGCCGTGACAACAAAGGAGGTCATCCAGTTAGGAAGTTATAGAACTTCCAAACACCACGACAAGGATACCAAGTTACAGAAACCAGCAATCGGAAAGAGAATAAGGATCGGAGAAGGTTTCACCGAGTTCCCATGTCACACCGACAAAAACACCTCATCGACAAGAGTAACAATGATATGCATCAGGAGCAGCTGCATCGGCAACAAACTGAAAACTCACAATGATAGCTCAAGTCACATCGACCACTTCCATTTGCAAGATAAATTAAATGTTACATCGATATCAGCCAGAATTCTTTCATCGGATGAATCTTACACCGATAGTTTAGGTCACGCTGATGACCCTCATCACCAGGACATTCTAGAGGTCAAACTGAAATCGCTCACTCAGAGGTTTAGGCCTGTGGGGTTGAGGCACACAATTCCAACAATTCACCTATAGTGGCGAATGGGTCCCCGTTAGGTTTTTTGACACTGATATTTGGGTTATTTTCCTTGATGTCTACACTCTCAAATTCCCAGTTGTCAGCTCATGAAAGCCTGTACTTAATTATGTAGCTCCAATTCTTTGTTCTTGCACTATAAAAATCAATCTTGCAACTTGACAACTTTAACAATTTTGCTCTAAACTTCTTCTCCACTTGATCTTCAACTTATAAATCTACAAACACACATTCAAGGAGAGAAAAAATTGTTGATTGTTAGTGAATAGGGGTTTTCCTAAGTCAAACCCCTTGTAGGTAATTAAAACAAATGATGAAATAATGATATTGAAGCATGATCATGAAATGATGTAATTGATGATACCTTGGGAGATGTCTTGGAAGATAAATCTACAATCTAACATGTAGTGGCCATGAAGAATGTATATCTTGATCCTTGAATAGATGTGAACAATGCTTGCAATATATCTTCAATGCTACATCAACTTTCTTAGCTCAACAACATGCATGAATGCACTCAACCTTTGTCATGATGAAATGATATTGAATTGATGCAATAAAATATTGATAATCTACCTTGAAATTCCTTTTAAAATGCTCTATAATTATTTCTTGAAGTTGCTAGGATGTCTCATAAAAGTGCTAGAATGTTTCATAAAAATTTCTAGGAGAAACAATGTGAATTAACCCCTTATTTATACTAAATCAAGAGATTAACCCTGAAATTCAAACAATTCAAGTTGACACCATATCTAGGAGAAAACATTATTAAATTCCCGCTAGAATGAAATTAAAAAAGGGGTCCTCATTAAGGGAGGACCCATTCACCACCTAGGACAAATGGGTCCTGGCACTATTTTCCAAGACCTTTCCTTTGAGGAATGAAAGAACATCAAAAACCCATGTAGGATCTACCTAAAAAGGTGGGTCCTATAGAGGGAGGACCCATTCACCACCTAGGGTGAATGGGTCCTAGCACCAATTTCTAGGACCCTGATTTTTCCCAATTAAATGTTATGTTATTTAGATGTTGGGTGTCAAGATAAATCTTTGGGAGGTGTCACAAATAAGGCCTAAATATGAATTAAAGGGGCTAATTAACTCCAATTAACCACAATTAATTAAGAGGAACCTAGATAAGTGTGAAAGTGTGTTACAACACTTTACAACACCATAAATAGGGGGCCTAAGATCAATGTGAATGTGTTACAACACATTACAACATTAAACCTAGGAAAAATTAGGTTAATTCAATGAAAATTATTCCCAATTCAAGTAAGGAAAAATGATACTTTTTCTGTTACTACATTTTTCCCCCACTTTAGTCAGAGGATGACACTATGTCAAACTCACACTAAAGTAGACATTCAAGACACTTAAGTATGCAACAATAACAAAGATACATAATCATACCCTATCAAAGGCCAAGAAAAATAAAGAAAAACAAAAGGATCAAGCACAACCATCCCAACGTGATGTAGAATGAGGTTGTTTGTCTGTCACATATGTTGCTCACTCTGGGGTAGTGGAACCTCAATTTATCCACAAGGTGAGTTGTCCCAAATATGTGTATGCTCACTCTAGGGTAGTGGAACCTCAGTCTGTCCATTAGGTGAGTTATCCCAACGAGGTGGAAAATGAGAGAATCATATTATCCTCTCATACCATACCAAAGTTATCCTCCTGACAAGCTCAATAAGGCACCACAATGTAATGATTTTTATAAATTCTTTTGAATGTCATGTAAGTTTTTGTTAAAGGGGATTTTGCTTCATTCATGTAAGGTCTTATTCTTAGGGAGCATTGTGCCTAATGTCTCCAAGAGAGGACAAGTCAAGGGTGTCAGATCGTCACTCATGGGATGCCTCATTCGCATCATGTGATGATGGTAGATCATACACTCTTGGAGGACATCAAGCCCAATGGCACTACCAAGAAGAGGACACATCACAAGAAAAAAGAAAAATCATGCCATGAAATATGCTAAAAGATATAATCGATGTATGCCCCCACTTTAAAGCGGTTGCTACACCATTACTGTGAGCAATTGCTTTAAAGTAGCCAAATGTTTTTCCTAAGAATGAGAGCTTTCCTTTAAAAACCCTATGCCA
Organism: Sequoia sempervirens; assembly: GCA_007258455.2. Classification (NCBI taxonomy): domain Eukaryota; kingdom Viridiplantae; phylum Streptophyta; class Pinopsida; order Cupressales; family Cupressaceae; genus Sequoia; species Sequoia sempervirens. Next base: position 290,088,123 of record VDFB02105785.1, on the reverse strand, counting down.
AGTCATATGTTTCCAAAATAAGTTGTGTCATGAAATAGGAAGGAAGGGTTTCCCCCCAAATACATAAGGGATCTATGGATTTGGGGTTTGTATGTTTTTGCTAAAATGTTGTCATAGAGCATGAAACTGTCATCATTCCCCAAACACTCATAGAATTGGGAAAATGACACAAAGAGAGTGAAAAAAAGAAAAATCCTTTCAGGTCAACATGGAAGAGACGTGAATATCTCAACGCCTTGTGTCATCCCTAAAAGGAAAACACAAGACAAATAAAAAATATAGAGAAAATATTTTGGGTCAACATGGAAGAGACCTAAATGTCTCGACACTTTGTGTCATCCCCAAAGGAAAACACAAGACAAATGAAAAATGATTACGACATATAGAAGAATGAAAGGTACATATAGAGGAATGCACAAAAAGAGAGAGGTACATCAAATGAAATCATGGGGGATCACATTACACACATGCAAAAAGAAAACATGAAAAAGAAAAAGACTAGTAAGGCACATGCGATTCAACCTAAAGAAGGTCATCTCCATCCCAATCTCGATTGGTATAAATGGAAGGTGAAAAACTAGCCAAAGGGACAAGAGCAAGTGTTGAACTAGGGGAAGCACTAGATTCAACACTCTTTTTAGGAGATTTTCCATTTAAGTTCATAGAAGAAGAAAACAATGTATTCAACTCATCATGCACTTCTTCCTAGATCTTTACAATTTCAATATCATCATCTAGATTTATCACAACAAGAGGTCAAATGACAATGTCCATGGTATGTTCTTGTTTATGCTGCATCGAGGATATAGAGTCATCATGCATTGCTTCAGGTAATTTTGGATTCTGGTTTTCTATATTGTTCTTGTCTTCTTGAGTTTATAATCTATGAGCAATAGCATGCCGCCTATGCCTACACTCTCTAGCACTTCGATTCTATTTCAATCTATTGTCAATTTGTGTTTGTGTAAGAGCGGGTTTGTCAATCATAGGTTCATCTCTTCCTTGGGAGGAATAGGAGAAACAAAAGTAGGTTGTTTGACCACTTTCTCTTTGAATTTGTAAACATGTTTGACTTTAGGATGGACAATGAGATTATTTGTGTTATCTCGTGGTATCTTGTAGGAAATTGTGAGAAGTTTTTCTATAGTTTTCTCTTGTATGTTTGGAAGGGATTTTGGTTTGATCATTGCTTCGTCAAGGATATGTGTTTCATCTATAGGTTGAGGCATATTTTGAAGGGATAATTCTATTATTTTCTTTGCCTTGAACTTTTGATATGACTTGAAAAATAAATCTTCGCGAGGTTTGATAGGTTCCATAGACTCGGGCCAAAAGAAATCTAATGAAAAATTCCATCATGCCGATGCAGGATTAAATCCACTATGATGCACAGTAAAGATATCATTTCCAAATGGAAACTTTAGACATTTATGCACAACCGAATGGATGACATTCATGGAATGAAGACATGGATAGCCTAGATTCACATGAAATTGGTCCGATTGTAGAATGATGGAAAATGAGATAGTTAATGTTTATGGTCCCACTTTTAAAGGGAGATCTATTGAGCTTATCGTAGGGTGAGCAAACCCATTATGCGTATTGATCCATGCATTTGGTTTGTCATATGTATCTTGATATAGTTCATGCACATATAATAATTCTTCAATGATCACATTCTCTCCACAGACATGATTAATTAATATCCCATTAGTGGGCTTATTATTGATTCAACCAGCTATGTGAAGAGGACCATCAGGTGCACATTTAAGTATGTTGTTTTGAGAGAAAGAAATATCAAGAGGATTTTTAGTTGAACCCTTATGAGGTCTAGCTTCAATAAATTCTATCACTTCATTTATGGGGCATTGTTTAATAGTATCCATATTGTCATCATCTGTGTCAACATTCATCACATCATTCTTAGTTTTGCTAGCTTTGACAAATGAAATAGTTTTTTTAGGCATGGGATTTGTGAAGATTTTAAAATTTTAATTAGGAGGGGCTATAGACTTATTATGTTGATCATCCATACCTCCAATTTGAAGTTGATTATTTCCAATAAGGTCTTGCACAAGATGTTTAAGACACAATATTCTATACCATGCCCATTTTGTTGATGGTAATGACAATAAGCATTTTTTCAAAATCCTTTAGGCAATGGTATATTAGGGTCACATTCTCTAATAGGAGGTAATGCAAGAATGTTCTTGTCAATGAGCTACAACATGATATTATGAAGGGTATCGAGTAAAGGAGTGAACTCCATATCCCTCTCCTTGAAAGTTGTTGATTTTATAGTAGCCACTTGATTATTAGTTTGTTGATTCATTTGAGGAGAATTTAGTTGTAAAAGGTCCGTATTTTGTTTCTTGAAAGGTTGATATCCATTTTGAGTTGTAGATTCACATTTTTCAGTACGACTAGGGGGATTTTCACATCATGACTATAAGTCAAATTTTGATAATCATGAAGGGTGGTACATAACTCTGTGAAGGATGGATATCTCAACATTTCAAGTTTTCTTTGGAGTTTATCTTGTAAGTTTGAAATAAACATTCATTGAAGGTCAACATCAAGAATCTAATGTTTACTTGTGAATAAATTGTTTGATATCTTGCTATGAAGTCGATCACTTTCTCATCCTCTCTTTTTTTGCATGTCATTAAATCAGCAAGGGTCATCTTGGGACCCATGTGAATACGGAAGTGGTTGTAAAAGGAATCAATCAGTTGATTGAATGAACCAATTGAATTGTTCGGCAAAGAAGAGAAGCACTCTAAATCAGTATCCTTCAAGGACCTGGGAAAGAACTTGGCCAATATTTTATCTTCAAAGATGAAATCACTACACAAGACTGTAAAAGCAAAAACATGGATGATAGGATCCCCTTTCCCACAATATTTCTCAAAGTGAGGGACTTCTATACATTGTGGCATTTGTGATCTTAGTATGTTGAAGGAGAACGGGTTGGACTTGATGTATTGCAAAGGTTGATTGTTATTATTTTGTTGTAATGTTGTGACTTGTTGTTGAAGGGAAGTCATAGTTTGTAAAAGTGAGTTAATGAGAGGGTCATTTTGATTATGAGGTTGAGGGGAATAAGGTAGAGTGGTATATGTATGTGGAGGGCTAGTGAATTGTAGGTTGGTGAAGTTGGATTGTTGTGGAGTTATTGTGTTCAAATGGACAAGACTAGAAACATTTCCTATGGGAATACCTATGGAAGTGTACACAGTGCTAGTGGATATGACCATTGTGGTTGGTTGAATGGTTGTAGTAGGTTGAAAGGTTGTTGTAGGTTGAAAGGTTGTTGTGGGTTGTGTACTAGTGTATGTAGGAATCAACATTGGTATCGTGGATGATAGAATTGGAATTCCACCTTGGTTTAGGGTAGAACTTGAAGCTTGAGTGGAATTAGGTATGGTAGGGATGGTGTTGGTAACATTAAGCACATTGGTTGTAGGAGGTGAAGTAATTGGAAAATGAAGTATGCAAACTATTAGCCATGGAGGATTGATTATCAACACTATCATAAAGAGAGTCAAAAAACCAAAGATCCACAACGAGTGAGATATCGTGGGATGACAAGAGCCTTGAACTTCATCTTATAATAGTATTGTGAATAGGACACCAAGTTGTAAGGCTCATGAAAGTTTTAGAACCCTAGTGTGCAAACCCTAAATGGAAAAAGGAAATGCAATAATCTAGAATGAAATGCAATTTTTAGATTCTAAACAATGCAATAAACTGAAAATGAGATGTTTGAATGCAAATTTTGAATTTTAACAATGCACTAAAATGAAGCAATTTAAGCTAAATGCAATGAATTTGATGAAACATAAAATTAGGAAATTGAAACAAGAAAGTAACAACAACAAACAAGAGTCTAAAACTAAGATTGTGATTTCCAAAAAATGAAGATCAATAGATAATAGGGACTCATTCACCAATAAGGGAGAATGGGTCCTAGTTAAGTTTTTTGAGATGTTTTTGTTGATTTCAGAGTGATTTTTAATGCTTTTTTAGATGCTAGAAGGTGCAGGTTTAACCTAATCTGTGACTCATTCACCAGTAAGGGTGAATGGGTCTTGGTTAGGTATTTTTAAATTGTTTTTGGATGATTTGAAAGCTTTCAGTAATGTCTTTCAATTCCAAGTCTACGGCAGTGAGTTTCAATTTCAGATTTTCCAGAAATGCAATGTGAAAATGCAATGAAATGATGTATGCAAAGACCTAGTTTGAAATGCAATTTTGTTTGGATTTTCAAATGAAATTAAATGAGATGTAAATGATATGCACAATGACAATGAAAATGAGATCTTAATTCAATGAAAATGAGATGCAAATGAATGCAAGATCTAATCTAAGATGCAATGAAAAGACTTAAAAATCAGAAAATTGCAATGTTCAATAAGTCAGGTTCACCATTACTGATTAGGTGAAAAAAGGTAGTTTATCAAGATGAGATGAATCAAGATGATAATCCACTAATTTTTTTTACATAAAATCACTACAATTTGTGCAATTATGAGGGCCAAAAGATGTAAATGACAATCAAAAATTGAACCTAACTATTATAGCAACTATGAGAGGGGTTTTTAGAGCTTAAAATGTTGTGTATCTTGCTGCAAGAAGCCTATTTTTAGGGCACAAAGGACTCATTCGCCTTTAGTGGTGAATGGGTCCTTGTTAGGGTTTTTGAAACTAAGATTTGGGTTACTTTCCTTGATGTCTGCACTCTTAGATTCTTGGTTTTCAGCTCCTGAAAACCTATACTTAATTTTGTAGCTCCAATTCTTTGTTCTTGCACTATAAATCTATCAATCTTGCAACTTGACAACTTCGAATTTTTTTTTTCAAAACTTCTTCTCCACTTGATCTTCAACCTATAAATATGCAAACACACATTCAAGTAGAGAAAAACTTGTTGATTGTTAGTGAATAGGGGTTTTCCTAAGTCAAACCCCTTGTAGGTAATTAAACCAAATGATGAAATAATGAAATTGAAGCATGATCATGAAATTATGTAATTGATGATACCTTGGGAGATGTCTTGGAAGATAAATCTACAATCTAACATGTAGTGGCCATGAAGAATGTAGATATTGATCCTTGAATAGATGTGAACAATGCTTGCAATAGATCTTCAATGCTACATCAACTTTCTTAGCTCAACAACATGCATGAATGCACTAAACCTTTGTCATGATGAAATGATCTTGGATTGCTGCAATTAAATCATGATAATCTACCTTGAAATTCCTTTTAAAATTCTCTATAATGCTCTCTTGAAGTTACTAGGATGTCTCATAAAAGTGCTAGATTGCTTCATAAAAACTGCTAGGAGAAACAATGTGAATTAACTCCTTATTTATACTAAATAGAGAGATTAACCCTGAAATTCAAACAATTCAAGCCGACACCAGATCTAGAAGCAAACATTAATAAATTCCCGCTAGAATGAAATTCAAAAAGGGGGTCCTCATTAAGGGAGGACCCATTCGCCACCTAGGGCGAATGGGTCTTGGCATATTTTCTAGGACCTTGCCTTCGAGGAATGAAAGAACATCATAAACCCATGTAGAATCTACCAAAAAAGAGGGGTCCTATAGATAGAGGACCCATTCACCACCTAGGGTGAATGGGTCCTAGCACCAATTTCTAGGACCTTGATTTTGCGTAGGTAATGTTATGTAATTTAAATGTTGGGTGGCGGGATAGATCTTTGGGAGGTGTCACAAATAAGGCTTAAATTTGAATTAAAGGGGCTAATTAACTCCAATTAACCATAATTAATTAAGAGGACCCTAGATAAGTGTGAAAGTGTGTTACAACACTTTACAACACCATAAATAGGGTACACATTAAGTACATTTATTAAAAGGGGGCCATGATCAATGTGAATGTGTTACAACACATTACAACATTAAACCTAGGAAAAATTAGGTTAATTCAATGACAATTATTCCCAAATTAAGTAAGGAAAAAGGATACTTTTTCCGTTACTAAAATGGACTACTAATTTTTAGCAAGCTCATTTGAAGTAATAGACTTAGCTATTAGGACATAATAACCTAGAGATCACATTGTGTTTGAAACACCCTAAACAAGTATAGACTTAGCTCGATAAATATAATTTTTTTGTTTCCTTAGAAATTATGTAATGTTGACAACAAAAAATATAATTAAATTATTATAATGTTAATATAAGTAGAAACAAATTGTAAGATTTGGCTATGAAGATAGCCACCCAAGATCTAAAGGCTCATGGAAAGCAAAAAATACTCATAAGATCAATATGACAAGAATAAACCGTATTCCTATCAATGAATGCAAAAATAATCAACGTAGTTGTGTGTACAATGTAGTAGAGACCCCTTTGTTATATAGCCAAGGTGAGATATAAAATGTCATAAGATTATGACAAGTTTCTTAATCATATGACATGGGACAACTTGACACAAATGCCTAGATCACATGTGTTAGTTGTCAAAAGATAAGATAGCAACTAATGACAACTAACACCTTCTCGAGAAAGAATCTTAGGACCTAAGTAAACTTATCATGTGAATATGTCCCCTAAGTCCCTAGTAAGTGAAATAACTAGGTACAAAACATTTATTTACACCAACACCCCCCTTAAGTGCAACTTAGGGAGAAGATTATTATGCAAATGACGCCAAGATGCAAAGATGGGTCTCAGCTACTAGGCCATGTTAGGTACCCATGTACATATGCAAATGCAATCTCTCACAACCAGAGAAAAGGACAAAACTAAATAGGACAAAACTCCTCCCCAAAAGAGAGAAACAAGACAAGAAACATGCTCGAAGAAGGACAAAATGTCGTGTGAGGAAAAATTCCCCCCCATAAGAGACACTAGAGAAGGTTAAGTGACCCCCCCACCCCCCAAAGAAACATCTTGCATCACCAAAAGATAAGGAAGAGAGACCATGAAACCCCCCCAATGGTTAGTCCCTACTCAAATGTCATAATGTCAAGAGTTCCCACTCTTAACTGAAGAAGGGGATAATGTAGAACAATGTGAAGACTGATGTAGAGTGGACCAAGGATGATGATGAGTCCCATAAATACTATTCCAAAAGAATGCCAAATAGTGACAAGCACTGATAGAAAGAATCAAGTACAACTGCAGAAGATGCCACATAACAGTTGGTGAATGAGTTTAGACTGTCAACTCAAGAGTAACTACAAAATTTTTTGATGAAGAACTATAGATGAATCCACACTGCAACAAGAATAAGGTCATAACCAAGGATAAACCTGTACGAGTATCAACTGGACACTCTCTTGACAGATTGGTATATCCCTATCTCAATTGGAGATAGGTACTGAGTCTCTGGATGTAGAAATTGATTTCTAAAGAAAGGTAGATTGCTTCCAAAATAGTAGTGTCTATATGGTATTTAGTCCATCACACAAAAATTCATGGGTAACCAGTCGCTGCATTCGGTGAGTATATAGAAACTAACACTGAATACATAGATCAGTCCAAAGAAGCATACAATACAACAGGGTACACTGAAATAGCAAGATTGTGGCACTTTATTTTAATGCGTTTACGACATTAGAGTAGGAGAACTATAACAATCATGATGCAAATCTAGAAATGTTGATGAAGAATCCAACCAAAAGGTGCCTCAAAGCAAATGACTAAGAAAAAAGTCCTCTAGTTGGATTTTCGTAGGAGCAACTGGCTCCTGATGGCTATCGATTGGAAGAACAAATGGTGCATGAAGAGGCTCGATCAAGAGGCAAAATGCTTTTCCCAAGTTTGCTTATTGTTACATGATTTTAAAAAAAAAAACTTAAATTAAAAGTTTAATTTAAAAATTTTATTAAAGAAAAAATTTAAGAAAAAACTTTATTATTAAAATAATAAAGAAAATTGTTTATTTTTGATAAAAAAACTTTATTAAAAATTAATAAAGAAAAACATAATTTGTTTTATTTTTGAAAAAGAACTTTATTAATAACTCTAATAAAGATTTTTTTAGTTTTAAAAATTTCATTAAAACATAATAAAAGAAAAATATATATTTTTTAAAATTTTTGAAAAACTTTATAAAAATTAATAAAGAAAAATATAATTTTGTTTGTTGCAAAAAAATTATTAAAAATAAAAGCTATTTTATATATTTTTAATTTTCAAAAATTATTAAAACTTAATTAAAAAAAATTTAAAGAACTTTGTTAAAAATTAATAAAGAAAAACATATTAAAAAATTTTATGTAGAAAAACATTATTAAAAGTTTTATTTATTAAAAAACTTAAAAAAATAAATTAAAAAAAAATTAAAAAGAGGGTCGGTGGGGTCGGTAAGGATGTCGCCCCTACAATGGCCAGTGGTTGTGTAGGTGACAAACAACCCTGCCACTGCTGCCGATAGAAGGCCTGCAGGCTCGTAGGCTTCAACAATTTTTTTTATTTAAAAATTTTAATAAATAAAAAATTGTGATTTGATTTTTATTTTTTTTTTCTTTTAAAATTTAATTAATTTTTTTTAATTTTTTAAAAAATAAAAAATAAAAAATTGTACCACTGCGCAAGGAGGGTCGTACAACTTGCCTGCTAAAATTTTTTCGCCTCCGAGAGCAACTTAGTCCAAATTCAATGATTTGGCAGTCGATTTAGGGGTATTTGGCCCTTCTGAACGTGATGGAAACATTCTTTTTGGCTTAAAGTGCTTTGAAAATATGGCTACCTCCTGAATCTGACAACCAACATCAATCTTCAAACCCTTGTAGATTTAGCCTCCAATGTCCAACTAGGACAAAACAAAAGGAAAAATTGACTTTCTCAGACATTCTGAACGCAATGGTGAGCTCAAATCTGATGCAACAAGCTCCCAAAATGCACTTGCAATACAAATCCAAAAAAGAACCCCCTAGAACCTGATATTTCTATCACACCTTTCTGATTCTCCAGATCATCCAAAGATGCAAGAGAAGAACATACTCAATGCTTCAAGAAAATACAAGATTGTACTCAAGATCTCCTAAAAGACCTACCAAAGGCACTCAACTTGCTTTGATAATATGCCACCCAAGATCTAAAGGCCTATGGAAAGCACAAAATACTCATAAGATCAATATGACAAGAATAAACCATATTCCTATCAATGAATGCAAAAAGAATCAATGCAGTTGTGTGTACAATGTAGTAGTGACCTCTTGGTTATATAACCAAGGTGAGATACAAAATTTCATAAGATTATGACAAGTTTCTTAATCATATGACATGAGACAACTTGACACAACTACTTAGGTCACATGTATTAGTTGTCAAAAGATAAGATAACAACTAATGACAACTAACACCTTCTAGAAAGAATCTTAGGATCTAAGTAAACTTATCATGTTAATATGTCCCCTAAGTCCCTAGTAAGTGAAACAACTAGGTACAAGACATTTATTCACACCAACACCCTCCCCCCATAAGTGCAACTTAGGGAGAAGATTATTATGAAAATGACACCAAGATGCAAAGATGGGTTCTGACTACTAGGCATTGTTAGGTACCCATGTACATATGCAAATGCAATCTCTCACAACTGGAGAAAAGGAGAAAACCCATTGGGACAAAACTCCTCCCCAAAAGAGAGAAACAAAACAAGAAAGATGCTCGAAGAAGGAAAAAACTCGTGTGAGGAAAAATCCCGCCATAAGAAACACTGGAGAAGGTCAAATGACACTCCCCCCACCCCCCCGAAGAAACATCTTGCACACCCAAAAGATAAGGAAGAGAGACCATGCAATCCCCCCAATGGTGAGTCCCTGCTCAAATGTCACAATGTAAAGAGTCCCCAATCTTAACTGAAGAAGGAGACAATGTAGAACAATGTGAAGATTGATGTAGAGGGGATCAAGGATTATGACGAGTCCTCCAAATGTTGTTCCAAAAGAATGTCAAACAATGACAAGCACTGATAGAAAGAACCAAGTACAACTACAAAAGATGCGGCATAACTGGTGACCGAGTTGAAATTGTTAACTCAAGAGTAATTACAAAATATGCCGATGAAATAGATGAATCCATGTTGCATGTAATTCCCTCAGTGATTCACCCTGTTGGTTGGGTGGTCCATCAGTTTTGTTGTGACTTCACTTAATGAACAGGTATTTTTCTCATTTGATTTAAAATATGGTTCTTTGGTACTCTGATTAATTACTACATTAAAATAAGGTTATTAAAGTTAAAAACTTTTTGATAATTGAAATAGATGTTTTTATATAATTATAATATTAATGAAATAAAATTTTAGCATAATATTGTAAGTAATAATAAATCTAGCTATTGGTATTAAAGAGTAAACAAAATAATTATTTAAGTTATTAAAATGGAATATAATTAAATGCATACATGCATGCATTGATACGCATGAGTGTTTTAGTTTATAACACACTTCATTGCGTGGAATGTTCAAAAAGTTCTTGTGGAGTGGAGGCGATTTAAAATTAGTTCGTGAGTGGAGACAACTAATAATTTAATAAGCTGTAACCGACCTTACCTCAAAAAAAGGAAGATATCTTTTATTAGAAAAGGGTCTGCGTGTGCTATTGGTTGCATGCACCATTACCAAAAGGGTGGTAATCAATGGAAGGTAAAATTAGAACAGGGATGTCGATTAAGATTCTTCAATTGCTATGAAGGGGGTTAAGCTTTAATGAACCAGGACTTCTTGGAAGGTTTTCGTTTTTGCTTGTGCCCTGTATCACCTAACCTGGACTTGATGTTTAATTTGGTTCTCATGGTCGGTTCGACCACCGGAATTTCTCCATCGTTTCTGTGACAGTGAGGGGGGGAATGACCATTATCGTATGCAGACGCTGAAATTGACGAATTGAGTATGGCGAAAAAGTTAAGGAGAAGTCTTGGCCACAAACAGGAAGGTGAACAATACCTTGAGGAGAAAAGACCGGCTTGCTTGGGAGAAGATTTCATCCTGATTTCTAGTTTCTTTCTCACAACAACCTTGGTTGGCTTATGGCGAAAGAATGTATGGAACAAGGTTCCCTATAGAACATTCCTTAAAAAGAACAATGGAATTCTCTTTTCACTTTCTGAATCATCCTGCACTTTATTAGTTTTTGAAATGGAAAGATACCCTCATTTCTTATGGATCTTGTCCTTCGATAAATCAGTGGTTGTTGAGTGCACTGTAATGTCACTGTCTCTCCATGATACCCTGGCCGTGGAGTAAACTAAGTTGTCGTCTTGCAACCATTTTGTTGGGAATTCTTTCATTAGTTGCAACCGCTAAAACTTTTACCACCCTTGTGAATCGATGATGTTTTTCTTTCCTGGTCATTGTTGTATGATTCTTTATCATGAATGCTTGATGTCTAGAACATAATTAAGACTTGTAAATTTTAATCAACATAAATCCTTGTGCATGTTACAGTGGGAGCGAAGTCTTTAGTTAGTATATGCTGCCGCTACTCACCTTATCGAATGGTTTAAGGAAAGCTTGTGGGTACTCATTTTTCCCACATTTGACCGCTATTTCATAGAATTGTGTAATTCAGTCTCTGCTCTACTTGGAGAAGGGAATCATTACTTCCTATCTTACGCTCATAGTCTTCCAAAGGACTTGAGCAACTTATTGTTTATACTACCCTGCTCTAGGAAGGCCGTGGGGCCTCTTCTGTGAGTGTGATGAATTTCCCTCCATGTTAGGGAACTCTTGAAATACTTCTTGTCTTTAAACTTCCCTGAAGGAGATGAAGGCTCATTTATCATCGTAGAATATTCAGATAGACTTATAATGTTGCCTTGTTTTTCTGTTGATTCTTGGAAAGATCATTTAAATCCTTGCTTCTCCATGCGTAGGAAATTAACATTTTATATCATGGGTTGAGCTATTGGAGTAAGTCTTGGAGTGATCTAATCCTTCAATCTAGGGAAAGTATTTTTGGTGAGCCTTCATTTTCAATCGATCTTCTATCTCAAATTCCACTTCAGACTGTAGATCGAACGTCTGACTGCCTAGACCATGTTAACTCCCTCCTGTTTCGACCACATTGAGAAAGCATAGACTTAAAGGTAATCATCCATTCGTTTTGCATCCTATTATCTTTTATAATTATGCCTATCTTATGTTAGTCGATCATGTACTGTAAATAATGAATCATTTGATTTTCCATGACAGTGTCTCCCTTAAAGGATACGTTGAACAACTATCAATCTTCTTTCTCAGATGACTTTAGGGAAATTGCAATTCATCTGAAATATAGTGTAGTCTGTTGTGAATTGAGGATAGCTAGATTGAAAATAATTCTCCCCTCTGTATTAGCCTGTAGTTGAATTTAAGAGAGTGAAAACAATGTCGACCTCTCATCCCATTATCAGAAAAAAATTGTGTTATCTTCAAAGGTCCTTCGATTCATTTTAGTTGCTGAGGGAGAAAATAATATTCTTAGGCAAGACTAAAATGTTGTGTCCTACTTGGAGGTTCTTATCAACTCTAATAGTTGTACCTTCCTTCTTGTTATGCTTGGATGGATGTCCGTTCATTAATACTGGATATCTGATACTATACTATTTTTTATTCGTGAAACAAACAAACTCTGAAAGGCCACCATCTATCCTTAATCTGTTAATTTATCAGATTTATTAACGAGATAAGCTAATCTGAACAATAGAAATAGCAGAATCAACACCAAAATCAAGGAGACGACTTCTTGAATTGGTGGATGGTCTTTTGTTTCCTTGTTTAAATTTGAAATTATACCAACATTGATAATAGTGAAATCACCATAAGAGTAAGCAAGAATTCCTGTGTCTTAGCTTAATTCCTTATTTAAATCAAAGCTAAACGGATAATTGAGCAAATGATGAACCCGCAGGAGAATGTCTACTGGTTGTTGTGTGACCCAGCTGAAACAAAGATCTATTCCCCAACCAGATAGCTTGACAGTAAAGGAACAATGAGGTGGATGAACCCAGCTGCAATCTTCACTTTATTATTATTCTTTTCCTCTCCACCATTTCACCCAATGACTTCCTTTCAAAAGATACCACTTGTCGCTAGTCTTGAGGCAATTTTCCAGAATGAATCATTTATAGAAAATAGATGGGAGATTTTCCAATAAGGAAACTCTCAATTCATTTCTGCCCTCAAAATTTATTTCATTTGGGTGACGTAATTGTTCTAAGTACTTTGCTTTAAGAAAAGTGGGAGAAATTGTGACTATAATTTTGTGTCATTCGCTTTGGGCATATTGATATAGTTCTACAATAGATATAGTAATTATAAAAAGGTACTTGGTATACTTAAATAAGGATTAAGGAATTGTTGGGATATTCTAATATTAGGGGTATTCTAGAAGTATAAATTTAATACTTCATAAATACCTTATTAGCATATTGAGAATATTTCATTGTCTTTTGTGACCAATTACATATCTTTTGTTTCTAACTTGGTACTTTGGATCCCTTTTAACTTTTCCTAGGGTTTGATATTGTGATCACTATTCTATGCACATAAGATGCCATAATTAGCACTTAGCTATAGATATAGATTGAATAGTTTGATAAAAATGTAGTTGAGAAGATTGGTTTAAATAAATGGATTGAATTAATGAGTGATCCATATTGTGGAAACAATGTCTTATATAAAGTATTACCTAGTTACATTGCTTAATGTGTGTATGTCTTGGTTGGTGTTTGATATGGAAGTCGTTTGTGCCAAGTTGATAAGGTCAATTTCCCTAAGGTTAGGAGAGTATATCTTGGTATGCAAGAATTTTTTTATTTGGCTTCACCTTGGATGTAAGCTTGACAATGTGTTATATGTGATTTGATCAATGATGGTTTTACCTTGGAATTGGATGGAATGTGTGGTTGTAAATGTCTACCCAGACATGAATAATAGCTTGATTATAGGATGTTGAGTTCTCTTGTAATCATTAAGTTTAAGCCTTGCTTATAATGTGTATTTGTTACTCTTTCTGTTGAGGTGCTAAAATGAAGTTTTGAATTATTTTGGCTGATTTTAGTCATTGTCCATTGTTAAGTTGTTTTGCGAAATGACTCTTAGAGTCTTCCATAGGCTAGGGAGATTTGTCTCTTGATGGAGATTTTTGTTAAACTTGATATTGGGGATTTTATTTTGATTACGTATATGATGGCCATTTACCTTGCACAATATATTTGTCTATGCAATTGATCTTATGGAACATGTGAGCGGGAGGGATGATGCCTCACTTTGTAATCTGCTTGAACCTTGAGAGTGTGCATGTGATGTTATTTTTAGTTTCATTGGTTTTCTTGTTGTCAGTAGGGGGGGTGGCTTCCAATGGGGGCTGACGCACAAAGGGGCGCCTGGATAACCCATGTGGAAGTTGTGTAAACAAGTGATAACCTAAACAAAAACTAAGGGGTTGGGTTGCTGTAACATTAAATAAGATAATTCAGTACCTCACTCAGGCTCAAGTGCTCATTTAGGCTTGAGATGAGACGAGAAGGCCTGCAATGGAAAAATCAACTGCCTCATCTCCACAAGAGGTATGAGGATTCTGCATAAGTTGGCATGAGGGGCCGAAGATAGGTAGAGGCCACCAGGATAACCTAGGATGGGGGCCGGGGCCTAGGAAGATCTACCTAGATAACCTATGACCAATTATGTGATGACACTTCCCCTATGACAACCATGTATCCCCCTATGACAACCATGTATCCTTGCCTTTGGTTTTACTTTGGTTACTTATGTGCCTCTAGATGTATAGTCTCTATCATTTGTTATTGTTATACTTGCTCTTGTAAGTCATGTCAGTCTTGTGATATCTTAGTCCATTGTCTGAAAGTGATGGTGGGGACCTTTGTTGCATCCTAGCATGGGGGGTGGACCTTTGGGTTCACATGGTTGGGTGGAATGTGTTTTTTTCTCCATTGGGTTTCCTTCCTTGTACATATTGTGGTGATTACACTTGATTCAAAGACTTTTTCACTGCATCTGCTCTTGGGATTTGTGATCCTTGTACTTGTACTTGTAATGTAAATCTATTATATATCATGTACCCTATTGTTGAACACACCTCACATGTAACAAGGAGGTACCATTGTATAAATTGTAATTGTAAGTTGAAACTGATGTAACTCCCCTTTATGTGATGATTATTGTATTCAATGATATTGATCATGTTAAGTGGAATGAATGTAATCAATTATTCTTTTATATTTAATTTATGGTTGTACTCATGGGTTACTTGATTATATGTTATGTGTAGATGTAATGTGTAATTGATGTTAGAATTTGGTCATTATTAAGCTTTATGGCTTAGTTAGTTTTTCTAATGTTGGGAACTTCATAATGTAGTCGTGCACCCTAGAGGACGTAGGATAGTAATTAAGTTAATGTTTAGTTCAATTGTACAACATTTCACTTAAAAAAAATAAAATTTGTTTTCAGTTGCTTAGTTGTTGTCCTCTAGGGTTCACGGTGGGGGCGTTACACTACAACATGAATAATTATTAAAAAATTAATAAAGAAAAAACATAATTTTTGTGTTTTTTTTGAATTTTTTTTTTTTTATTGGTAAAAGGAAAAAGCCTAATTATATATATTAATAATTATAAAGAGGAATTACATATATTACCATAATTATAGTACTGGTAATTGATTTACCAAAAAATATGAGCAAAATTTTCCTAGTTGGAAAATTTCCATACACCAGTAAATTTGATATTGTTTTTCAAAGAAAAATAAAATATCACATTATACTTCCCACGTTTAGATTTTTTTTGATACCCTACACCCAAAAATTGACATATTCAGTTCATTCTTCCATAATACTTGCATTCAAATTCAACATGTTATCCCCCTGGCCTTCTTGCAGCTCTGCAACATTTCTCCTTGCTAGAATAATTCTAGCCACTACTACCTTCCTATGTCCATGCTGAGCTTGATGAGAGAGTAGAAAAGACAATGCAAAATACTTCTCTTTTATCAATTCTACCATTTGATAACCCACTTCTACTGAGTGCATGTTAATTCTCTTGTACAAAAGCCAAGGATTGTAATCTAATAGACCTTTCTTCACCGCTTCGTAGATTGTTGCAAATGCACACTCGTGCTTGAGGTAACATTTAGGAAAGACTCCCGCTACATAACCCTTACCCTTGTCCAAATTATACTTTTGGACACACTTGAGAAGCTCATTTTCCCCCAGGAATTCAGGAAAAATAGACTCTATGTAGACTATTTTGAGGGAATTATAAGATAGTAAGAAGTGCATAGCATTTGTGATGCAGAGTAGGGGTAGACACTCTCTCAATATGACAACTACCAATACATACTCACTCCATGGTTTCATTGGAGTTGGAAACTCAAACATTTTAGTACACCTTGTCACCAATTAGGACACAAAAAAATGAGCATTCAAGTATGGGAAACACATAATAGGCATAGACATTATGGAATAGTGGACAACAATGTTTCAATACTTTCCAACACATTTGTTGACTCACAAACCCTCTTGAACCAAACACTTGTTTCCATCAATTCACCACACAATAATGGCTTGTACTCAACAATGCAAATGACCAACATCACAAAAAAGGAAGAAACTAGAGTGAACATAAGGCTCTTGATTGTCTCATACTTGTTTCAGCATAACATAAAGGTTCTCAAACTTTCAAGACTCAAACTTGTGTAATACAATGTTCCCAACTTATGGTTTCTTGTCACAAGGCACACACAAACCCCATCACTAATTAACACAAGGAATGAATTTTTCATTGTATCCTTGGCCTGAACTAACTTTCAACAACATGACACAACAACTATTAGATCAGACTTCATGAGATAATGCAAGAAACTTATCAAACAATCATCATGGAGGGTTTTAGGACTGTCCCAATGATAAAACGGACTGTCATTAATAACTTTCACAAAAAAAATAATGAAGCCAGAAACTTTGGTGGGATTGAATATACCATAATTATATAATTTCCCTCCAATTTTCATCAAGATCCAACGATGAAAAAGAAAGCTATGGCATTTTTTCCAAAACTGGGAACCCTAGTTAGGGTTCAAACCTGTCCTCACAAAAATGGTCATAACTTATTCAAATCTCCATCAAAATGATAAAAAAATAAATAATTGAGAGCTAGAAACATATATTCATCCATTCCAATTGGTTTAATCCCTATATTGTACCGTACATGGCCATACTAGCACGTTTTTAGACTACAAATTTTGGAAAACATTGTTAGAACAGGGCAACCTTCACCAAAATGACAATAACTTTTGAAAATCATAAAAAAATTGACCAAACCAATTGCAAATGAAAGGTATCTCATTCCTCCATCTTCTCCAGGAAGTGTCCCATCTATACAAGCAAGTAAAAATCTGTACACAATGAAGAAACATGTTTATAACTTAGAAAAAAACATAGAAAAAACTTGTTTTCATTCACCCAAAATTACAAAATCAATGTCTCCAATCCTCAATCCACCTTTGGAGGGTGTATTCCAACATTTTCAACCAATCCCAACTTTTTTTCAATAGATTCTTGATTTGCATTTAACTGTTTCTTGCTTTTTGACGCCTTTCCAAAGTTGCATGACAACTTTTTGCAAAATTTGGCAACTTTTATATTTATTAACTAAAGACCCTATTAACACTCCAAAATGAACCAATATGATTCCAAATGGTCATAAATGACCTTATGAAACTACAAAACACACAAAAAACCTAAAACTCAAAAATAACAAAAGGTATGCTTATGAGGCTCCTGATACCCTTGCACCATACTCCCCAAGAAAAAGAAATTTGAGTTCCACCTCAAATGATGGTATGATTTTCTTTCCCTTCTTCCAATTGTGTTGTATGTGAAGTTTTTCTCCATGCTTGGCTTGATCTATGTCAAGGTTCTTGATCCTCATGCATTTGTGTTGTGCTCATTTTTTGGACCTCCTCTGGAGGATCTTCTTTTCAAGTGCAAGACTCCAAAATTCTTCCTTTATATGCCTCATTACTGTTGTCCATTGCTTCATCTTCGGTCAAGTGTGCATGCTTGAACAACTATCCACACTGTTCAATTTCTTTATCCAACAAATCATACTCATTACCAATAATTAAATATGCAACTTCCTCATACAAATTCTCATGGAAATTGAAACTTTCCATGTGTCCACCTTCAACTTGTTTAATCTCCTTCATTTCATCATTCAATCCAAACAAATTAGATTCAAAATATGTATTATTTACCTCATTTTTCTTTGCTTTCCCAATTTATTTGTCATCATTTATCGCTTCCATATCCATATCTTCATGGTATTCTATCAATTTCCTGCAAGCAACTTGTTTATTTTCTCCATCTTCTCTTTCCATAGGAGATCATTATCTTCTTCATCCACTCGTTCATCATACCAAGGCTCATCAAGCTTTATCATCTCTATAGTTGCTTGAGAATATTTCCCTTCCATGATTTTTATGCTTGCTTGAAGAAACTCTTAATCTTTTTTCATGTCCATGTCAATGAATGTCTCTTCTTCTTTTGTTTCATCTTCTCTTTTCAAAGTAACCATCCTTTGCTTCCTCCTTTTTTGAACAATCACCTTTAGAGGCCACTTCACCTTCTTTCTCATCATCCAATAACCAACATTTCCTTGGTATAATTTCTCAAGACACTGCTGCAATACAAGTTTAATACGTCATTCAAAGTCTGCCATATCTCTTTCAAACTCTGATCTTATCTTATTGACTATCATCTTCTCCTTCTAAGTTTGCTACTGCATCTTGTTATCTCTTTTCTTTTCTTGACTTCTTCTCATGATACCTCACCTAGGTTTTCTTTCCTCTTCCTCACTACCTAGTCTTTTGGCATCCAGGTTCTTCACTTCAACCTGAAAAATGCAATACACAAACTTCCAAAAATTTCCTTGCCTAGATCTTTTGGCTCTGATACCAAAAATGAATCAGAGTAGGGGTAGACACTCTCTCAATATGATAGTACCAATACATACTCACTCCATGGTTTCATCGGATTCAACAACTCCAAAAAATTAGTACACCTTGTCACCATTTAGGACACAACCAAATGAGCATTCAAGGATGGGAAACAAATCAACAGGCATAGACATTATTGAACAGTAGGCAATAATGTTTCAATACTTTCCAACACATTTGCTGACTCACAAACCCTCTTGAACCAAACACTTGTTTCCATCAATGCACCACTCAACAATGCAAATTACCAACATCACAAAAAAGGAAGAAACCAGAGTGAACATAAGGCTCCTAATTGTCTCAAACTTGTTCAACATAACATAAAGGTTCTCAAACTTTCAGGACTCAAACTTGTGTAATACAACATTCCCAACTTATGGTTTCTTGCCACAAGGCACACACAAACCCCATCACTTAATCAACACAAGGAATTACTTGTTCATTGTATCCTTGGCCTGCATTAACTTTCAACAACATGACACAACAAATATTAGATCATATTTCATCAGATAATGCAAGGAATTTATCAAATAATCATCATGGAGGGTTTTAGGACTGTCCCAATGAGGAAATGAAAATGGAACGTCATTAATAAATTTCACAAAACAAATAATGAATCCAATCTCTTTGGTTGGATCGAAGATAACATAATTACAAACTTTTCTTCCAATTTTCATCAAGATCCAATGGTGGAAAATAAAGTTATGGCATTTTTTCCAAAACTGGGAACCCTAGTTAGGGTTCAGACCTATCCTCACAAAAATGGTCATAATTTATTCAAATCTCCATGAAAATGATCCAAAAAAAATCATTAAGAGATAGAAACATATATTCATCCATTCCAAAAAATTTCATCCCAATATTGTATCGTACATGGTCATACTAGCATATTTTCATATTGCAAATTCTGGAAAACATTGTTAGAACATGGTAGCCTTCACCAAAATGACAATAAATTTTGCAAATCATAAAAAAATTGACCAAACCAATTGAAAATGAAAGGTATCTCATTCCTCCATCTTCTCCAGGAAGTATCTCATTCGTACAAGCAAGTATAGATCCATACACAATGAAGAAACAGGTATGTAACTTTGAAAAAACACAGAAAAAACTTGTTTTCATTCACCCAAAATTACAAAATCAATGTATCCAACCCTCAACCCACCTTTGGAGGGTGTGTTCATACATTTTCAACCAATCCCAACTATTTTTTAATGGTTTTTTGATTTTCATGTAACTATTTCTTGCTTTTTGACACCTTTCCAAAGTTATATGATAACTTTTTGCAACATTTGGCAACTTTTACATTTATTAACTAAAGACCCTATTAACACTCCAAAATGAACCAATATGATTCAAAATGGTCATAAATGACCTTATGAAACTCAAAAACACACAAACAACATAAAACTCAAAAATAATAAAAAGTATACTTATGAGGTTGACGAAAACAGTAACATGGGGAAAATTTGGCTGGATAATTTCATCCCCAATTTTAGTTTTAATGCTATCAAAAATACTTGGACACACCATTCAAAATACCTAAGAAATTTCAAACTCTGTAACTTCCTCCGAAAATGGTAGCTCATGCTCCTTTACCTTCATAGGGACTCTAAAGTTTTTTACCTTGTATTCCATCGACCCTCATGAAACAAATAGCAACACACTTATACCTAGCTTAATGAACACCTTCAACCTTTGAAAACAACAAATCCCACTTTAAATTCATGTCGTACTCGACAAAAATCCCATTGAAATCTAGGAAGCAAATGATCAAAGAAAACACCCACACAATGAAAAATGCTAAGAAAGAAATGACTTTTTAAAGACCGACGAATGTATTGAATTCTTAAAACTTCATCTAGATCATTCACTTGAGCTCTAAAGATATCACATGCTTAAGTTCTACTCAACATATTTGGAAGATCACAATATAATTGCGATGTAATGTTGGTTTTAATTCTTCCTATGCTGGGTGTGAAGCAACACACATCCTAATGCATTATTTAGTTACATTTCGTGATATTTGGAATGCATGAAGTAGTATGGATGTCGCCTTTTGTACCTCCTGCACATGTCTCCTAGAATAAATTATTTATGTGTCATCTTGCAACATATATTTTGTCCTCCACTACAAGGAGCCATCATTATGAGGAGTGATAACATTTGTTTAAATTTTCCCCACAAAATCAACAAAAAATTAATACAAACATTATTACCTTTATTTCATAGCATTTTATCCACCTTCGAAACAATACACAACAGGACAAAAGTTCCTTTTTGTCTCTCTTCGAATATGTTTCTTTCCATTTGAAATGCTAGTCTTTAACATAGAAGTTTTTCAACATTATTTAGATTGTTTGATTTCACATACTTTTTGAATGCCTAAATTTAACTAAAATGAATCACCTCTTTCTTCTTGCTCACCTTGCTTTTATCAAGGTTAATCAATGCTTACAAAACCTCTGTATAATAATTTTCTTGTACCCCATAACATTCCTCTAAATGACCTTGGTCACAACCAATGTTAGCTAAAACATTTGCTACCTAGTTACCTTCCCTATAAATATGTTTTAACTGGAAGGATTCCAACTTGTCAAGTAAATGTAAAATTTGGTCCATTACATAATTAATTTACCAACTACTTGAACCTCTATCCTTGCATGCATTAATAACGAGCAAAGAATCCCCTGTTATCTCCAACCTTGTTACTTTTTGTTGAATATCCAATTGCAATCCATGCAGAAGAGCTAGCACTTTTCCTTGGTTATTTGTTCCATTAGGTAGACAAATTGACTTAGCACATATTAATGAGCCCTCTTGATTTCTTAACACCACTCTTGCTCATGAAACCCCTATATTACCATGAGATGCTCCATCAAAATTTAACTTGACAAAGCCATTAGGGGGGGGCATCCATATCACCTTAGTCCTGTCAATTTTGAGATTTACATTTGTCTTTTGACTACCTTTGCAAGGAATAGCCAATGTAGACCATTCCTTTATTTGCTTTGCATCCCATTTAGAAAATATATAACCCACTTGCTTAGAATTGTGTACATATGCATTTGTGATTTCATATATTGTTTTATCAAACTTTAACAACACTTGTTCTAAATTGGATTTATCTTTTCAAAAAATCCCTTTGTTTATTTCCCACCAGATACACCACACAACCGATGATGGGTTGATTTTCCATATACTTGAAAAGATCAATGATTTGTACAATATGGACTAACTTGTAAACATATCCCATATTTTTTGAGGGAGATGAGAACACCATCCTACTTTGGATTGCACAAACGTCCAACATGAACTTGCAAAAGGACAGTTTAAAAATAAATGATCAACTTCTTGCATACTTGATTCACAAAGAACACATTTAAAAGGTGTAGCAATTCCAAGCTTTTCCAATATCTCACTTGTCAAAATCTTATGCTTTAATTCCATCCATGAAAAACAACTTGCCTTAGGCAGAACCATTGGATTCCAACAAAATGACAATGCTCTATGCTTTATACCCTGTGCTTGATCACTCATTGCAACCTTATAACCTAATTTGGCTATATAGTTCACTATCTTTGAAGGAGCCAAAATCAGCTTATCTGCAACCTTCCCAAAGTACACAATTCTATTGCTTAAAACCTTACTAAACTCTACTTGTTGGGCCAATGGAATGTTTGGATCTAACAATTTTTTCCAAGTTACTTTCCTTGTATGTTCATCTATATCCTGGATATAATATTTCACTTTTGATCCCCAATTTTGAGTAGTTTGATTTACTGCTGCTTGAAAATCATACAATATTTCCAATGGAGAATACCCATTCCATGAATCTTGCCAAAACGTTGCACTTTCACCATCATGAATCTCCCAAGTTAGATATTGAACAATTATTTTTCTGCATTCTATCAAAAAATTCCACATTACAGATCCATGTGGAGGGTTTGATATGGTGAGTATTCAGTTAGATGCTACACAATCAAGATATTTTTCTTGCATGACTTTACACCATTTACCCTATGGTTTTGTATATAAGTACCAAACCAAATTTGCACCTAATGCACTATTCCTAGCAAAAATATTGTTGTTAAGAAATAACTTGCATAATAGAAGAATATGATATGAAATATGCTGCAAATACTTGATAATAACTAAGAATAACAAGCCACTTCGAGGGGGAAAACCTCCAAATATCTCTAATGAGAACACACTTCACAACTTCATGATGAAATAAGACTCACAACCTCCTATATATACCTATTTATGCCAAGGATATCACCTAGGCCAAGTTAGACACACCTATATAAGACTTAGGCCGACGTAAACAACTAAATAACAATATACTAATGATAATATGACTTAATAGAGAGTTAAGATAGCCACAAGCCGACTATTCATAACCCGATGTACCATAATATTAAGGGTGTAGCATGCCCCTCTTCTTCAAAGAAGCATTGTCCTTAATGCTAATCAAGTTTGGAAACTTTTTAATGAACTCCTCGTCTTCCCATGTGGCACCTTCAACTGGTAAATTCTTCCATTGGATGAGATACTCAGTGATAGTTCTATTCCTTAGCTTCTTTGTGCGTGTTTGACGAATGCACTCTGGTTCCAAAATGATTCTTCCTTCTTCATCTAGCTCAGGAAGTGTTGTTTGAGTGGGAATATTATGCCCAATTACCTTCTTCAAACAGGAAACATGAAAAACTAGATGTATCTTTGTTGTTGGTGGCAACTCAAGCTTGTAGGCAACACTACCGATCTTATGATTTGGTATGGACCATAATACTTTGGAGACAACTTATTATTCTTTCTTTGCTGCTTTAGTGAGATTTGCTTATAAGGTTGAAATCACAAGAAGACCCAATCCCCAACTTCAAAACTTCTTTCACTACGATGTTGGTCTGCCTGTTGTTTCATTCGATTTTGTGCCATGGCTAAATTCTCCTTGAGTCCTGAAAGTACTTGTTGTTGATGAAGCAAGTGGTCTTCTACTGCTTGAACTCTTGGGGACACCTTAATTGATGATGTGATGGAAGGAGGATGATATCCATAAAGTGCCAAAAATGGAGACATTTTTGATGAGCTATGAAAAGAAGTGTTATACCACCATTTTGCAAGTGGTAGCCAATCTACCCACTGAGACTATTTCTCTGAAGTGAAGCAACGTAGATATCCTTCCAAACACTTATTAACAACCTCTATTTGCCCATTTGATTGAGAATGGTATCAAGAGCTAAGAGCCAATTGAGTACCCAAACATGAGAATAAATCTTTCCAAAAGTGACTAGTGAAGATAGGATCATGATCACTAACAATAACTTTAGGTGTACCATGTAGCTTTTGGATATTCTCAAAAAAATTTGCTTCTGCACTTGCTGTAAAAGGATGTGCTAATGCAATGAAAATGTGCATATTTAGTGAGGCGATCAACTACTACCATGATGACATTATGACCTTTAGATATGGGAAGCCCTGTGATGAAGTCCATGGACACCTTTTCCCAATGCTGGCTAGGAATAGATAAGGGTTGCAAGAGACCTGGTGTCTTAATTGTCTCCCCTTTATGCCTTTGACACACCAAACATTCAGCCACAAATTTTTGAACATCACCCTTTAGCCCTTCCCAAAGAAATCTTGCTTGACTCGATGATATGTCTTCAAAAATACTAAATGACCACCCATTGGAGACTCATGCAATGACTCTATAGGAATCTTGATTTTAAAGGTTGGAATTCTTGCCAGGAGATATAAGCTGTCTTTATACCAAGAGTATCTCCCCTTCAACAAAACTTATCCTGAACTACTAGGATCACTTTTTAATTTACTTTCGATGAGATTGCCCAGCCATAACATCATTTTACCCTCTAAACCCTCCACCCAATTTTGCTTGTAATGTGAAAGGGCACACAATAAGGCTTCATCTTTCTCATCCCCTTCCTTATTGATTGCATGCAGCTGACAATATTTTCTTCCCTTTGTATAGCACAATCTCAAAGTCATATCCCTAATGCCCAGTGACCCATTTTTGTTGCTCTTAGGAGATGATGGATTTACCGGAAATATTTTTAGGCTATCATGATGCGTCGCTAACAGCAGAAATGTCTACCCAATAGATAAGGCATTTGTTTCCTTGTATGGAGTATTGCTAGCATTTCCTTCTCATAAATGGGTTTTAGCTGATTCTTACCCTTTAATTGACGACTCTAAAAAGCAATTGGTCAACCTTCTTGCATGAGAATTGCTCCTATCCCATTTCTAGAAGCATCACATTCCACAATGAATTCCTTGGTGAAGTCGAGTGGCAGTACCAGTTGTACACATAGCCTCCTTCCAATCTCTCAAATGTTGTTGTGGCGGAACTCATTCCAATGAAAAAGAATCCTTCTTCAATAGAGTGGTGAGAGGTGCTGCTATACTACCATAATTCTTCACAAATCTTCTATAGTACCCTGTCAATCCCAAGAATCCTCTCAGTTTCTTAATGGTTTTTGGAATAGGCCATTCCATGATAGCCTTAATTTTGTTGGGGTCCACCTTTACTCCTTCATGTGAAACTATGTGTCCCAAATACTCCACCTCTGTAAGACCAAAAACACACTTGGATGGCTTAGCATAGAGTTTATGATCTTCAAGTATTTGTAATGCTTGGTCCACATGTTGCAAATGTTCTTCCCAAGTCTTGCTATAAATCAAGATATCATCAAAGAATACTAGCACAAACTTTCTCAAGAACTTCTTAAAAATGGAATTCATCAAACTTTGGAATGTAGATGGTGCATTGGTAAGACCAAATGGCATCACCAAAATTCATAATGACCCTTATGAGTCCAAAATTCTGTCTTACAAATATCCTCCTCCCTTCTGAATTTGGTGATAACTAGATCTAAGATCTAACTTGGTAAAAAACATAGCTCCATTTAATTCATCTAGCAAATCATCAATGATTGGAATTGGAAACTTATCTTTAATGGTGTACATGTTGAGCACTCTATAATCTGGACACATGCACCAAGTATCATCCTTCTTACGTACCATCACCACAGGTGAGGAGTAAGCACTTTGGCTATGCCTGATGATTCCTACCTATAGCATCTCTTCAACAATTTTTTCTATCTCACTCTTTTGTATGTGTGGATACTTGTAAGGCCTGATGTTTGGTGGTTGGCTCCCTGGAACTAACTATATGGCATGATCATGATCCCTCTTAGGAGGAAGTCCTTTAGGCATATCTCTAAGAACAGAGTGGCAGTCAATTATAGCTTGCAAATCACGGATGGTAGGAATTATTAGATTGAGACTTCTAATAGACATGGATTGGACCCACAAATCCATCCACTCACTTTCTTAGCTTAACTTTGCATTTGATGAGGCACCCACCATTTGTGGAGATTTTTCCTTCAACCCTCTTAGCTCTACTAGCCTTCCTTCTGATTGAAATCTCATGAATAGTTCTTGGAAGTTCATCTCAATTGTTCCTAATGTAGTAAGCCATTGTACTCCCAAAACAATATCTGTTGTACCCATGGATATCGCATACATTGGGGTATCAAGTTGATAATCTTCCATGGATAATTTAATGCTATGACACTTCCTTGAACAACTAACTATACCACCATTTGCAATCAAAATTTGAAACTCTGGATCTGGATATATGAAACAATTTAGACAAGTAGCTAACTTTTTGTTGATGAAATTATGAGTACTACCTGAGTCGATCAACACTATTACCTTCTGCTTCTTTAGGAACCCCACCACCTTGAGAGTTTGTGGAGCACTAAAACCTGAGAGTGCATGACAAGAAATGATTGGTTGAGAATCATGTGTTCCTCATTTGACTCCCTTTCATCTTCTAGTATGGGTTCCTCCTCTTCTTCCTCATTGGGACCTTCAATATAAAACAATTTCTTTTCACTACATTTATGTCCTCGACTATATTTGCTATCACAATTGAAACATAATCCTTTTGCTCTTTTCTCCTCATTTTTTTGTGGAGTCAACCTAGTAGGTTGTGTTGAATATCCTTTCTCTCTTGTCACATTAGCCCCTTGCTTCTTAGGAATCAAATACTTCTCCTCTACCCTACATGTTAAGATAAAAGAATCATTTATGGAACTAGGGCTAAAAATGTGTACCTCATGTTGAATGTGATCCTTGAGACCACCCAAGAATAAGTCATTCAAGTTTTCCTCCATAATTGAATCCACCCTTAAGGATAGATTTTGGAATTGCTGAATATAATCCTTAACTGATCCTGTTTGTTGAAGTTTGCTTCTTTGGTGAAAGTTGTCTATAGCGTTATTATGCTATATTATGCTTGAGTTCCTACGTAAAATTGACCATGAGGCGGTGAAGAGCCCTTTTGCCATTGAGTGCAAAGCCAACAATACCAAATGAATTGATCTGGTTCTAAATATAGGGAAGCCATCGTGACCTTTTGTCCATTTGGGATTTGGTGTACTTCAAAAAAATTCTCCATTTGGTTTATCCATGTGAGAGGATCCTTACCATCAAACTTGCGCATATCCACCTTTGGAAATAAATTCCTAGATCCCATAGGAGTACTAAAGCTTGTGTCCATGGTAGCTGACCTAGAATTTTCACCTTGGGTGCTTGAGAACTCCTTTCTTGGTTCAGCCATGTAGGTGCTTAACATGTTTCGTATGTCCGATATATCTCCTCTTAGGTCACACATATCCATCTTCATTGAGGAAATGTCTTCCTTGACCTTATTTATTTCCTCATTATGAATAACATCCTCGATTGTTTCACCGTCCTTGTCAGGAGTCTTCCCCGGAGTGACAACATTCTTTTTACCCCTTGTTCCAGGCCCTAGCATGATGGAAAC
>VDFB02105785.1:290021399-290060192 GCA_007258455.2 Sequoia sempervirens | reverse complement strand
AATATTTCTTTCCCTTTATTATATACAATCTCAAAGTCATATCCTAACATCTTAGTGACCCATTTTTGTTTCTCTTCAGAAGATAGTATTTGTTCCAAAAAATATTTTAGGCTATCATGATATGTATTAACCTTGAAGTGTCTACCCAATGAATAAGGCCGCCATTGTTTCCTTTGTATGGAGTATTGCTAGCATTTCCTTCTCATAAATAGGTTTTAGTTGATTCTTACCTTTTTTAATTGACAACTCTCTCAAAAAGCAATTGAATTGGAAGCCTTCTTGCATGAGCAACTTTGCTCCTATCCCATTTCGGAAGCATCATTCCACAATGAATTCCTTGGTGAAGTCCAGTGGCAAATTATAGAGTTGTACACATAGCCTCCTTCCAATCTCTCAAATGTTGTATTGGCGGACTCATTCAATGAAAAGAATCGCTAATAATAGAGTGGTGAGAGGTGCTTCTATACTACCATAATTCTTCACAAATCTTCTATAGTACCTTGTCAATCCCAAGAATCCTCTCAGTTTCTTAATGGTTTTTGGAATAGGCCATTCCATGATAGCCTTAATTTTGTTAGGGTCCACCTTTACTCCATGTGAAACTATGTGTCCCAAATACTCCACCTCTGTAAGACCAAAAGCACACTTGGATGGCTTAGCATAGAGTTTATGATCTTCAAGTATTTGTAATGCTTGGTCCACATGTTGCAAATGTTCTTCCCAAGTCTTGCTATAAATCAAGATATCATCAAAGAATACTAGCACAAACTTTCACAAGAACTTCTTAAAAATGGAATTCATCAAACTTTGGAATGTAGATGGTGCATTGGTAAGACCAAATGGCATCACCAAAAATTCATAATGACCCTCATGAGTCTGAAATGCTGTCTTACAAATATCTTCCTCCTTAATCAATTTGGTGATAGCCGGATCTAAGATCTAACTTGGTAAAAACATAGCTCATTTAATTCATCTAGCAAATCATCAATGACTGGAATTGGAAACTTATCTTTAATGGTGTACATGTTGAGCACTCTATAATCTGGACACATGCACCAAGTATCATCCTTCTTACGTACCATCACCACAGGCAAGGAGTAAGCACTTTGGCTATGCCGATGATTCCCTCTACAGCATCTCTTCAACAATTTTTTCTATCTCACTCTTTTGTATGTGTGGATACTGTAGCCGATGTTCGATGAAGTTGGCTCCCGGACTAACCGTATGGCATGATCATGATCCCTCTTAGGAGGAAGTCCTTTAGGCATATCTCCAAAGAACAAGAGTGACGATCAATTATAACTTGCAAATCTGGATGAGTAGGAGTATTAGATTGAGAGACTTCTAATGAACATAGTTGGGCCAAATCCATCCACTCCTTTCTTAAGCAACTTTTGCATTTGATGAGCTTACCATTTGTGGAGATTTTTCCTTCAACCCTCTTAGCTCTACTAGCCTTCCTTCTGATTGAAATCTCATGAATAGTTCTTGGAAGTTCATCTCAATTGTTCCTAATGTAGTAAGCCATTGTACTCCCAAAACAATATCTGTTGTACCCATGGATATCGCATACATTGGGGTATCAAGTTGATAATCTTCCATGGATAATTTAATGCTATGACACTTCCTTGAACAACTAACTATACCACCATTTGCAATCAAAATTTGAAACTCTGGATCTGGATATATGAAACAATTTAGACAAGTAGCTAACTTTTTGTTGATGAAATTATGAGTACTACCTGAGTCGATCAACACTATTACCTTCTGCTTCTTTAGGAACCCCACCACCTTGAGAGTTTGTGGAGCACTAAAACCTGAGAGTGCATGACAAGAAATGATTGGTTGAGAATCATGTGTTCCTCATTTGACTCCCTTTCATCTTCTAGTATGGGTTCCTCCTCTTCTTCCTCATTGGGACCTTCAATATAAAACAATTTCTTTTCACTACATTTATGTCCTCGACTATATTTGCTATCACAATTGAAACATAATCCTTTTGCTCTTTTCTCCTCATTTTTTTGTGGAGTCAACCTAGTAGGTTGTGTTGAATATCCTTTCTCTCTTGTCACATTAGCCCCTTGCTTCTTAGGAATCAAATACTTCTCCTCTACCCTACATGTTAAGATAAAAGAATCATTTATGGAACTAGGGCTAAAAATGTGTACCTCATGTTGAATGTGATCCTTGAGACCACCCAAGAATAAGTCATTCAAGTTTTCCTCCATAATTGAATCCACCCTTAAGGATAGATTTTGGAATTGCTGAATATAATCCTTAACTGATCCTGTTTGTTGAAGTTTAGCTAGCTGGCTGAAGAAGTTGTCTATGACGTTATTGCTATATTGTGCTTGGAGTTCCTCTGTAAAAATTGACCATGAGACGGTGAGCCCTTTTTTCCTTCGATGAGTGCAAAGCCAACAATACCAAATGAATTGATCTGGTTCTAAATATAGGGAAGCCATTGTGACCTTTTGTCCATTTGGGATTTGGTGTACTTCAAAAAAATTCTCCATTTGGTTTATCCATGTGAGAGGATCCTTACCATCAAACTTGCGCATATCCACCTTTGGAAATAAATTCCTAGATCCCATAGGAGTACTAAAGCTTGTGTCCATGGTAGCTGACCTAGAATTTTCACCTTGGGTGCTTGAGAACTCCTTTCTTGGTTCAGCCATGTAGGTGCTTAACATGTTTCGTATGTCCGATATATCTCCTCTTAGGTCACACATATCCATCTTCATTGAGGAAATGTCTTCCTTGACCTTATTTATTTCCTCATTATGAATAACATCCTCGATTGTTTCACCGTCCTTGTCAGGAGTCTTCCCCGGAGTGACAACATTCTTTTTACCCCTTGTTCCAGGCCCTAGCATGATGGAAACCACTAATGTTTAAATAAATCATACAAATGAAACTTAAATTCTCTCAAATTTTTACTGTAATATCCTTTGGTATTTCTTCAAAAACCCAATAAAAATCAGACTTTAATTCAACAAGATGTGCGAGATATGTAGATTCCAAAAAAATAGTGTAGAAACCCTAATTCTGTAATAATTCACCTAGTTCTGCTCCAATTCTTCTGAAATCTGGACTGTAGCTTCTTGAATATGTTCTTCAAAAACCCTTTAAAAATCAGAAAAAAATTCGCCAAAATCTGAAAGATATGCTCTTCCCAAAATTGCCTCCAAAATTGAGAAAAATCTTGCCTCTATGGTGCCAAGATCATGCTCTGATACCACTTGTTAAGAAATAACTTGCACAATAGAAGAATATGATATTAAATATGCTGAAAATACTTGATAATAACTAAGAATAACAAGCCACTTCTAGGGGGAAAACCTCCAAATATCTCTAATGAGAACACACTTCACAACTTCATGATGAAATAAGACTCACAACCTCCTATATATACCTATTTATGCCAAGGATATCACCTAGGCCGACTTAGACACACCTATATAAGACTTAGGCCGACCTAAACAACTAAATAAAAATACACTAATGATAATATGACTTAATAGAGAGTTAAGATAGCCACAAGCCGACTATTCATAACCCGATGTACCATAATATTAAGGGCGTAGCAATTGTGCACCCCTACTTCACCTTTTAAATTTTCATTACAAGTACTTTGAAGTGATACAAGAGTTATTTTCCTTTTACAATCCATGTTACCCTTCCACAAGAAATATCTGATAATATTTTCAATTTTTGAAATAACAGTCTTTGGGGCCTTTAACACTGCCATGTAATAATTTGGAATTATAGTTAGAACAGTTTTAACCAATAGAATTCTACCTAATATAGATAACCACTTTCCTTTCCAACCTGCTATTCTAGATTTAATTCTCTGGACTACTTTATCCCAATATGACACCCTATTTTTCCCCACAAAGAAAGGAATCCCTAAGTACTAACAAGGCAACTTTGCAATCTGAAAACCCAAAATCTACACTATCTTGTCCTTTAATACAGGATCTGTATTGAAGATATATAACTTTGACTTGCATTCACCTTTTGACCCAAAGCTAAAGTATACCTTTGTAAAGTGTGTTTAATCTACCTTACTTCTGCAATGGTTGACATACCAAACAAAATGGTATCATTTGTAAATAAGGAATGAGTTATTGTTATATTTGTGGTAGGAAAATTAATACCTTTCCAGTTACCCTGTATGTGTGTCTTCTTCACTAATCTACTCAGTGCCTCTGCTAAGATGATAAACATAAAAAGAGACATGATATCTCCTTGTTAACCCTTTGAGAAGACTTAAGAAAACCTGATAGGCTTCCATTAACTAGCACTAAAAACATTGCACCACCAAGCATGAATAGATCCATTTACACCATCTTGCATGAAAACCAAACTTTTCCAATATCTACATTAAAAAAGACCAATCCACTCTATCATATGCCTTCATCATATCCAACTTGACAATAAATGATGACATATTATGTGTGGATACAAAATGAAAAATTCCATGTGCTACCAAAGCCCCCTTTGTTGTTTCTCTACCTAGAACAAAACCTCCCTGCTCTTCTGAGACTAATTTTGGGATAATGTGCAACAACTACAAATAAATTGCTTTTGTAAAAATCTTGTAAACAGTGTTACAAAGTGATATAGACCTGAATTCTAAAAATGAAGAAGGATTGTTAACCTTTAGGATAAGAGCAATGTGAGTTACATTAAATTACTTTAACATCATCCACGAACTCCTAGATTCTTCCAATGCCTTCAACAAATTAGTGCCAACAAACTCCTAGAATTTTTGAAAGAAGATGATTGTAAAACCATCAGGTCCTAGTACCTTATCTATTGACATAGAAAAAACTACTAATCTTAATTCTGATAAAGAGAAAGGTTTCATCAAATGCAAATTATCTTCCTCTAAAACTAGCGTCGGTATCCCTTCCAAAAATTATTCCCTTATAATCTCTTGTTGTTCTAATTTGACACCTTTTGCAGAGAGCAATTTAGAAAATAACTTAACCCCTTCTTTCTGAATATCTCCCTCTTTTGTCAATCTTTCACCTGCTACACTGTCCTCAATTGAAAAAACTGAAATTTTTACCTTCTTTATCTAAGCAGATCAATGAAATATTTTTATATTCTTATCTCCCTCTTTAATCCATAACTCTCTCGACTTTTGACGCTAGTAAATTTCTTCACGAGCTGCTAACTCTTCCCATTCTTCTTGCAGTTTTTTTTGCAACTCATATGTGTTTGGGGTTAGTCCATGAACTATAATTTCAGAATTCACAAGAGAAAGTTTTTTATAAGCTTCTTCCTTTTGATGAAAGATATTTTTAAAAATAGTGGCATTCCAATGCTTGATTCTTCCCTTCACATGCATTACTTTACAACAAAATCTAAACATAAAAGTCCCTTCCACTATTGGGGTCTGAATCCACCAATCTCTTAATAGAATAATAAAATCAAGATGGTGGAACCACATTTTCTCAAATTTTAAAGATGCTTTAGAATTTGAAACCACTTTCTTCCTTTCAACACATAAAGACAAGGGAAAGTGATCTAATCCTATCCATGGCAGAATTTCAGTCAAAATTTCAAATTTTTCTATTATCTAGTTTGATGTAACCAATACCCTATCCAATCGAACAACTATCTAAAGGAAATCTTTGCGCTTTTTTGTCCAGGTATAATTCCCATTCCTTGGTTGTATGTCTAAAAGTGCATTGTTATGAAAAAAAGAGTTGAAATATTCAACTATTTTTTGAGGTGGAATGATCCCTCTCTTCTTCTCTTTCAAAGATAATATTGTATTGTAATCACCCACTAAAATCACCTTATCTGAGCCCACTTGATCCAAAACTTGTGTCAACTCTTACCACAATTACTTCTTCCCAACTATTGCATTTGGTGCATAAATGTTTAAAAGTTAAAACTGCAAATCAAAGTCATGTCACCTTCATTAATTGCCAATGATGATCATTTGTTACAGTTTCTACTATAAAATATTGTAATTTATACAAAGTTACCATTCCCCCTGAAGCCCCTTGTGCAACTGATTGAAAAGACTTCCACCTTTACCATTTACTTATGACTGCATCAAAAGTAGTTTGTGATAACTTAGTCTCCTTTAAAGTACTATACCTTCCCTACAAGAATCAATTTGCTACTTGATACGGGCTCATTTGTTAGGAGCATTAATTCCCCTAACATTCCAGGATACTATCTTCATTCCAGATTCAGAGAGCTATTGGCTCCCCTCAACATCTTTTTAATACTACCATCTAATGTTGATTGCCTCCCTACCGCTTTTTCCTCCTGCAACTTAATTGCATTTGATTTCTTGCCTCGCTTACCAGGTGACTTTTGAGCAATAGGAATCAAAGAAGGAGATTGTGTGATTGACATATTTTTTGAGAAATCAAATTCCTCTATACTCAATTTCCATCCCAATTTTAGTATCTTCTATTAACAATGGAAATGATTTAGCCATATTTAACAAAATTCCAGTATCAAGAGAGATTGAAGCACTTGAAACATTTTATTTTTCAGTTTCCTCTACTATTTCATCAATGATAGTAGAACCTACCATAGTTAGAATATTACTTTCTAATCCCTCCAAATTTCCCTCATCTATTAATGACTACATATCCATAAAATCAAAACTATCATTTTCACTCTTATCCCAAGGCAGTTTTGCAAAATCTGATTGTATCAGATCTAACTGCTTACCAGAAGAACATAGTAAATTTTCTCCCTTAGTCAATGTCATTGCCCTTATATCAGAGTCTCCCCAAACCAAGGCAGACGAAATTGATTGCACTTGTTGTATTGAAAGTGAAGGAAAAGTGGGAACATAAAAATGCAATGATCTGTCATTTAGAAATAGTTGGAGAAACTCTACATCAAGTATAATTGGAGACACACAAACAAAAAGTTTTGGTGACTTATTCTTAGCAATTTTCTTAATATCATACTCAGTAATACTGATAGAGACAACACTATCTTAAACTTGGGAAAGACCACCCTAAAAAAGAGCCACAATTTGTGATGTCTGGCTGGATAAATTTGAGACAACATCTAAACTTTGTCCTTTATTAACAATAGATTTTGTACATAGATCTTTATCATTTTTATGTACCATACAATCTTGAACCCTAGTTTCACAAAGCCCAATCTTTGAAGAGCTATAGTAAGGACATGAAGTAGATGGTAGATCCATAGTTGCAACATAACTAGGGTTTGAACCAAAAAGTTTTTTCTTGCCCTTATACATCCTATTCAAAAAAGGAATCATCAAATATTCATTACAATTTTGACCTATTCCTGCAATGCCCACTTGAAACCCTTGGTTTGACATGACTAGTGCACTCTGATCTTGTTCATCAACCATTGGAAAAAGTCTTGATGTATCATTTGACACATCCTTTACTTCCTGGTCTGTTTTATTCTTGCAGGAAAAAGTCTTGTAATCCCAAACATAACATTCTTTACACACATTGTATGGATTTTCAATAAAAAACATCTTGTAGCTAGAACCCAACCTTTGTTTTAATTCTCAACTTTTTAGGAAGAGCTTGCATCATATCAAATAAAACAATAACCCTAACTGACAACACTGGGTTTTAAAAAAAATCAAAATCATGCTTCAAAAAAATACCAACTTGGTTGGCCAAAATTTCAACAATGCCTAGCTCCCTATATTCCAACAACAAAGAATGTAATTGTAACCAGAAAGGAATAAATCTAATTCTAGTAATTTTAGGGTTAAAGTTAGGCTACCAAGGCTGCATAGATAAGCCAAAACCTCCATACACCCATGATTTAATCTTATAGATCGCATCCCTATCTTTTTTTGAAGAAAAAGAAAACAACAAAGAAGCCATTAGCCTGATCTATATATAAAACTTTATTAGCCATTTCCCAATCCTAAAAAATTAAAAAATTTAACATAGAAATAGGTGGAAAGAATTTCCAGAACTTACAAATTAATGCAATTTCTCTTAGATTTTGTGTTTGTTTGCTCATTAAATCTTTTGGAAGCGTTACATCTTTAACTCCATTTTGTCTACATTGTCTATTATGTCTTTGATATTGATTTTGACCTTGCTTCAACCACTGATTGTCACTTTGTTGTTGATCTTGCCACTTTTGTTGATTGAAAATCCTCTTTCCCAGAGCAATGTTCTTGGGAAAAGTAACAGGTGTGAAATATTTGGTAATATTCTCTGCTCCTTGCTTGAAACGTTGAGCTTGAAGATGACTGTAATGTAGATCCCTATCAAGGACAATATTATTAGGAAATGAGAAATTCAATGGGAGATTATTTGGAAAGGTAGATGGATCCCCTTCCTCTTCCTCAGAACCGCATATGTAAAAAACTTCTTGCAATTTCGTTGATAAATGTTTTATGGGAAAACAAGATTGCCTTGAGTAGGAAACAACAGATCCTGAATCAGAATGACCATGCCAGCTAGGATCTACTTCATATCCCTGAAAGCGACCTCGGGATTTGGATCCACCTTCCCCAAAATTTGAGAAAAATGGTCGTTGCCATACACCAACCTATTTCTCGAAGCTCCTTTCATTCTCTCCCACTAAGATTCTTAGTCCTTTTGAGATTGAAAAAAGCTTTATTAAAAAATAAAGAAAATTATTTATATATTTTTTTAATTTTCAAAAACTTTATTAAAAAATTAATAAAAAAAAACATATTAAAATTTTTTATTTAAAAAACATTATTAAAAGTTTTATTTATTAAAAAAATTAAAAAAACAGGGGTGACTCGTATCACACAATGGTTGAAACACTTTCTTGGTGACACTACCACCAAGGTTCAAATCCCCATTGGGTCGTTATGCCCATAGGCTTTGTGCTTTCGCTAGGTTGATGGGCTCACAGATTTAAACAATAATAGTGTTAGGCAACTTAAAAAGTGCCCATTATTGATAAAAATAAAAATAAAAAAACAAATTAAAAAATATTAAAAAGAGGGTTAGTGGGGTCGACAAGGACTC
Organism: Sequoia sempervirens; assembly: GCA_007258455.2. Taxonomy (NCBI): domain Eukaryota; kingdom Viridiplantae; phylum Streptophyta; class Pinopsida; order Cupressales; family Cupressaceae; genus Sequoia; species Sequoia sempervirens. The sequence continues at coordinate 290,051,199 of VDFB02105785.1, read as the reverse complement.
TGCCCCCTACAATGGATAGTGGTCATGCAAGTGGCAGACGACCTTGCCACCACCGTCGGAAGAAGGCCTGCTGGCCACAGGTACTGCACGTTTCAATATTTTTTTTTTAATTTACAATATTTTAATAAATAAAAAGCTACAATTCAATTTTTTCTTTTTTTCTTTTACAATTTAATTAAAAAAGTGCAATTTAAAAAAAAAAAATCATACCACTGCGCAGGTAGGGTCGTACAGCCCGCTTGTTGATTTTTTTGCCTCTGAGAGCAACTTTGTCCAAATTTGACAATTTCATAGTCGATTTAGGGGTTTTTTACCCTTTTGAACACGATGGTATCATTTTTTTTGGCTCAAAATTCTCTAAAAATATGGCTACCTCCTAGATCTAGCAACCAACATCAATCTTCAAACCCTTGTAGATTTGGCCTCCAATGCCCAACTAGGATGAAACAAAAGGAAAATTTGACTTTCTCGGATGCTCTGGACTCAATGGTGAGCTTAGATATGATGTAACGAGCTCCCAAAAAGCACCTACAATAAAAAGTAAAAAATGGAACCCCCCCATAACCTGATATTTCTATCACACCTTTCTGATTCTCCAGATCATCCAAAGATGCAAGAATCGAGCATACTCAATGCTTCAAGAAAATACAAGATTGCACTCAAGATCTCCTAAAATTCTAACCAACGGCACTCAACTTACTTTCATAACATGTAATATTTGGCTATGGAGATAGCCACCCAAGATCCAAAGGCCTATAGAAAGCACAAAATACTCATATTACAAGAATGAACTATATTCCTATCAATGAATGCAAAAATAATCAATGTAGTTGTGTGTTGATGAAGGAGCATCCATTGGTGTAGGGCAATCTTGTATCACCCAAAAAAAATATTTTCTTTATTTTCTTTAGTTGTTTTGAGTTCCATGATGGCACTTAAGGGGTGTAAGACAGTCAGGCTTCAAAAATAACAAAAAACAGACACTTACTATTTTTAGTAAGTTGGCCTAAATGGGCTCCTATGGACTTGAAAATTTACCCCAAGGAGTAGAACTAAAAAAAATTATGGTCGCGAAAGAATCACCTCAATACCCTGCATGGTTTGGGAGATATTAAATTTTTCGTCTCGATAAATTTCTCCAATGTAGCTTCAATTTCCTATATGAAGACTTTAGAGGCCCCAAAATATCGAAAGGTTGACAAACAGACCTACAATGGGTTCATGTATTGTAGATCTTTTCAACAGCTTTCCAACGATATGCAATAATAGCAAATCAAACAACCAGATCAAAAGTTATGGCCCCACGAAGTTGCCCCTCTAAAAAGTGAATTTCATTAAAATTTCTTCCTAGGCCAGCAATCAAACGGCAGGACTTTTGGTGCCAAAACAAAAGGGAAAGTTGAACTTTCTAGAACATTCTAGGGTGGTTATTGGGTAAAATAAAAAGGGTTAAGTGGGGGTTGTAGAAGGTGGCTCCAATAGTGCAAATTGTGGCTCCGAATAGTAGATTTTATTTTCAGAGTTGATTTTGTTGTAATGAATCAATCCCATGAGGCTGTAACATGTAAGTTTTGAATCTATAATTTTATTATATTTAAAAATAATTGAAAGTGGGTTATTTCTCTGTCTTGCATCTTCTGTGTAGGTATCTATTATTATGATTTGTGTATTTTTGGGCAGCTTGGCCCTCATCAAGTGGTATCAAAGCAGGAGTTCATGATCCTGTAACAAAGCATCGAATGTGAGGCAGTTGCAACAAGACCTGTGAGTGTGGGTTGAGTTCAAGATTCCTCCAAGATTTTCCTAGCATGGCAGAGTTAGAGGCCGAGGAGGTGGAGGAAGAGATCCACCTAGAGATGAAATCAAATCCCTTAGAAGGAAAACTGAAACCTTACAACAAGAGGTTCGAAGGAGAGATGTGCAATGAGACAGAGATGACAGTGAAGATGAAACAAAAGAGGAAATTGAAGAGGAAGAGAAAAATCCAATGGATCCTGGAGAAAGAAGATTGCTATGAGTGATCTCAAGCATTGGGAAGAGACCTAAAATAGAGGTTTCAACTTTCAGTGGAAGTCTAAATCCTGAAGAATTGATCGATTGGATCAATGACATGGAGGAGTTTTTCAAGTTTGAGGAGATTGAAGATCCTCACAGAGTGAGGTTTGCAAAGACAATTGAAAGATCATGCTAGTATATGGTGGAAAGAGGTCTAGTTAGAAAGAGGAAGATAAAGGAAAGATTAAATTTCCAGATGGGACAAAATGATGTCAAAATTGAAGAAACAATTTATTCCAGTTGATTACAAAGTGGACCTGCTCAAGAAGATGTAGAGCTTGAGGCAAGGAACAAGGACGGTGAAAGAATACAAAGAGGATTTTCATAAGGTCTTGATTCGAATAGGACATTCTGAGGAAAATAAATATAAATTTGCTTGTTATATTAATGAGTTGAAGCCAAGCATACAAGAATAATTGGCACTGGTAAGAATGACCACCATTGAGGACACTTATCAGTTTTCTGTAAAGGTTGAAGAATGGATGAACAAGAGGTTTGAGAAAAAACAACAAGGTGGAGGCCATGAAGGAAAGACTGGTGGACAGTCATATGGAAGTTGAAATGAAGATAAAAAGAAGGGTGAAGGCTCCAGTATCATCCAGAACTAAAAATGAGATAACACCTATTGTCCTCATGATTAGAATAATGGAGACCAAAGACGAAGAGGAAGATTTGGATGAGGACCAGGAAGAGGAGGCTTCCATGGAACCTGTTTCTAGTGCGAAGGACATAGAGTCTATGAGTGTCCTCAACATCAAGGAAGGAAAAATAGAATACCTGAGGGTAGTGCATGAGTTGCACATGTAGATGAAGATGTTGAGTCTTCACATTTTGAGGATGCAGAAAGAGGAGAGGTTTTTGTTACTAGAAGAGCCTTGTTCAATGAGGAGAAGGAACCAACTCAAAGGAATAATTTTTTTCACACCAAATGTAAGTGTGAAGGTAACACTTGCAATGTTATTATTGATGGAGGTAGTACTGATAACCTTGTTTCAAAAGAAATGGTTAGTAAGTTGTAGTTGGAGAGAAGAAGGCATCAGAACCCATACTAGATTGTTTGGTTGCAGAAGGACCATAAAGCCCTAGTAAATGAATAATGTTTGGTAAAGTTCAAGATTGGAAATTACCTTGATGAGATATTGTGTGATATTATGCCTATGGATGTTTGTCATATATTGTTAGGCAGACCGTGGCATTTTGATCGACGAGAAATACATGATGGACATGTCAACACCTATTCTTTGACAAAGGATAGGGTTCGTCATAAGTTGAAACCCTTGAAAGAGGAAAAATAAAAGGTATGCAATAATGAAAGAATTTGTTTGGTTGATGGAAGAAAGTTCCTAGAAGGTATGAGGCATGAGCATATGTGTTTTGCATTGATCCCTAGAATTGGCAAAGAAGATACTACTGAGGTACCTGTAGAGGTTTCATATTTGTTGAATGAGTTTCAAGCTATTATTTATGATAACGTACCCGAAGGTTTTCCTCTAGTAAGAAAGATTAGTCATTAGATGGACTTGATTCTTGGAGCCAGTTTTCTGAATAAGGCAGCTCATCGTATTACTCTAGCAAAAAGTGAAGAGTTGAACAAACAAGTGCAAGAGTTGTTGCGGAAGGGATTGATCAGAGAGAGTTTAAGTCCATGTGTAGTACTTGTAGTATTAGAACCAAAGAAGGATGGGGAATGGCGGATGTGTACAGATTCTAGAGCCATCAACAAGATCACCATCAAGTATAGATTTCCCTTGCCGAGAATGGATGACATTATGGATTGTTTGAGTGGAGATGAGTACTTCACGAAGATAGATTTGAAGAGTGGATATAACTAGATCTAGATTAGAGAAGGAGATGAATGGAAGAAAACCTTTAAAAACAAGGAGGTCGTGTACGAGTTGTTAGTCATGTCTTTTGGGCTAACCAATGCATTGAGAACATTTATGCGGCTTATGAATGAGGTATTGAAAGAATTTTTAGGAATTTTTTTTATTGTTTATTTGGATGATATTTTGATTTTCGGTAAGACATTGGAGGAGCACTTGATGCATATCCAAAGAGTTTTTGAGAAGCTAAGGGAGGAGAAGTTGTTGATTCATTTGAATAAATGTAGTTTTGTGAAGAGAGAGTTGGTGTATATGGGATTTGTGGTCTCAGCATAGGGTCTTAAAATGGATCCAGGGAAGGTAAAAGCTATCATGGAATGGCCTACCCTGAGGAATGTTATAGCAGTAAGATCATTTCATGGTCTAGCAAGTTTTTATAGAAATTTTATTAAGAATTTAAGTAGTATTTGTGCACCTTTAACTAAAGTGATGAGAGGGGATAGAAAAGAGTTTCAGTGGACTATAGGAGCAGCCTAAATTTTTGATATTTTGAAGAAGAAAGTTACAAAGCAACTTGTTTTGGAACTTCCAGATTTCAATAAGGTCTTTTAGGTAGATTGTGATGCTAGTGGCATTGCCATAGGAGTTATTTTGAGCCAAGAAGGTAAGCCTTTGCCTATTTTAGTGAGAAGTTGAATGATGCTAAGAAGAAATACTCTATCTATGATCAGGAGTTTTATGATATAGTTCAAGCTTTGAAGAAATGGAGACACTATTTGTTTCAAAAAGAATTTATTTTATATACTGATCACCAAGCTTTGCAATATCTCAATAGTCAAGGAAAGTTAAATCAAAGGCACTTAAAGTGGATTGAATTTTTGCAAAGTTATACCTTTATTTTGAAGCATAGGAGTGGAAGGTCAAACAGATTTGTAGATGCCTTGAGTAGAAGGAAAAATTTGTTGATAGAAATGAATATAGAGGTTGTTGGGTTCAATGAACTCAAGAGTTTGTATCCTAAAGATCTAGACTTTGCAGAAGATTGGAAGGATTGTTTGGAACCTGTTACATTGGATAGGATGAGATGGTTGGGTTTCTTAATCCAAGATGGGATGTTGTTTAGAGGAAGCCAATTGTGCATTCCAAGGAGTTCTATTAGAGAGAATCTAATCAAGGAGAAGCATAGTGAAGGATTGGCTAGAAATTTTGGTCAAGATAAGACCATTGCTCTTGTCAGTGAGCATTATTATTGACCACAGTTACAACAAGATGTGAAGAAGTTTGTACAAAGCTGCAAAGTATATCAGATGGAAAAAGGAACAAGTCAAAATATTGGATTGTATCAACCATTACCTATACCTGAGAGGCCATGGGAGGATATTAGCATGGATTTTGTTCTTGGCTTGCCAAGGACATAGAGAGGGCATGATTCCATATTTGTGGTGGTGGATAGATTTTCAAAGATGACACATTTCATTTTGTGTCATAAGACCAGTGATGTTCATGTTGCAAAGTTTTTTTTTAGAGATGTGGTGAGACTACATGGTCTACCAAAGAGTATAGTTTTAGATAGAGATACAAAATTTGTTGGTTATTTCTAGAGGACATTATGGAAAAAGTTGAAGACATATTTAAAGTTTAGTTCTACACACCATCCATAGACTGATGGAAAAATAGAGGTGGGAATAGGAGTTTGGGTAACCTGCTAAGATGCTTAGTAGGAGATAAGCCTAAGGGATGGGATTTGATTATACCATAGGAAAAAATTGTTTATAATAATTCTATCAATAGGAGCACTAGTAAATAACCATTCCAGATTATGTATGGGAGTAGTCCAAGAACTACTTCTGAATTGAGAAAGAGGGATAAGGGGGAGAAGAGTAGTGTTGAGTCTGAAGATTTTGTTGAGCACCTAAAGAATTTGCACGAAGAGGTGAAGAAACATATCAATAAGATGAAATCACAATATAAGGCTCAGACATATCAGAAAAGGAGGTACAAGGAGTTCCAGGTAGGAGATGAAGTCATGGTTCATTTGTGAAAGGAAAAGTTTCTAGTTGGTACATACAAGTTAAAGATAAAGAAGTTTGGACCATGCAAGATTATGAAGAAGCATGATTCAGGAAATGCTTATAAGGTAGAGTTGCCTAGTGGAATAAACATTTCTCCTATGTTCAACATTGTTGATTTGATAGAGGATCATGAAGGTGATATAGAGGAGGGGCCGATAAAAGAATAGTGGAATATTCTAGCACCTACTTCAGAGAAGGAAGAGAGAAGAAATTTTGGATAGTCGTGTGGGTGGAAGCATGAGAAATAGGCAATATACAGAGTACTTGGTGAAATGGAGAGGAAGGCTTGTTGAAGATTCATCATGGTTATCTGAGGCTGAGGTTAATTGTCTTGGTTTCCCTCTAACTCTTGAGAAGTGACAGGGTCACTTTTCAAATTACTCTGGGTGTCCAATGTAGGAGCATCCAGTAGTGTAGGGAAATCTTGCATCACCCAAAAAATATTTTTATTATTTTCTTTAGTTTTTTTGAGTCCCATGATGCACTTAAGGGGTGTAAGATAGTCAAGCATAAAAAATAGCAAAAAACATGCACTTACTATTTTTAGTAAGTCAGCCTAAATGGGCTTGTATGGACCTAAAAATTTACCCCAAGGAGCAGAACTGAAAAAAAAAATCAGTCACGAAAGAATCACCTCAATACCCTGCATAGTTTGGGAGATATTAAAGTTTTTCGTCCTGAGAAATTTCTCCAATGCAGCTTCAATTTCATATATGAATAGTTTAGAGGCCCTAAAACAACTCAAAAGGTTGATGAACCAACCTACAATAGGTCCACACACTGTAGATCTCTTTGAGAGATTTCCAACGATATGCAATAATAGCAAATCGGGCACCTAGATCAAAAGTTATGGCCCCACGAAGTTGCCCCTCTAAAAAGTGAATTTCATTAAAATTTCTTCCTAAGCCATAAATCAAACGACAGGACTTTTGACACCAAAACAAAAGGGAAAGTTGAACTTTCTAAAACATTCTAGGGTGGTTATTTGGTAAAATAAAAAGGGTTAAGTGGGGGTTGTAGAAGGTGGCTCCAATAGTGCAAATTGTGGCTCCAAATAGTATATTTTATTTTCAGAGTTGATTTTTTGTAATAAATCAAGCCCATGAGGTTGTAGCATGTAAGTTTTGAATATGTTATTTCACTATCTGAAAATAATTGAAAGTGGGTTATTTTTCTATCTCGCATCTTCTGTGTTGGTATCTATTATTGTGATTTGTGTGGTTTCAGACGGCTTGGCCCTCATCATGTGTACAATGCAATAGAGACCCCTTGGTTATATAGCGAAGGTGAGATACAAAATGCTATAAGATTATGACAAGTTTCTTAATCATATGACATGAGACAACTTGACACAACTACCTAGGTCACATGTGTTAGTTGTCAAAAGATAACAACTAATAACAACTAACACCTTCTAGAAAGAATCTTAGGACCTAATTAAACCTATCATGTGAATATGCCCCCTAAGTCCCTAGTAAGTGAAATAACTAGGTACAAGACATTTATTCACACCAACACAAATGAAAAATAATTCAAAATAGAAGTGTTTAAAGAATATAGTTGTTTAAAATTATCTCAAGCCTCACCAATATAATAAAATATTTTTTAGAAAATAAATAATAAAATGCATTAAAAGTTTGGAGAAATAGATATAACATATTTGGATGCCATTCATTCACCAAACTTGGAATAAAACATAATATAAATAATTGAACATGAGAGAGAGAGAGAGAGAGAATAAGAGGTGTTTAAATAGAACCTGGGCTCAACAAGATGTAAATAAGGGAAAATAATTTGACTAAAAGATAGTTATTTTAATAACCAAATTCCTGCCTTACTTCAAATAAGAAAAGATCATACATTTACTCAAAAACTTAAAGAAATTTTAAATTGGAATATTGGGAAGAAATGTTTAAATTGGAATGAACTATTACTTTTACTATTTTGAACATTAAAAGAATATAAAAAATATTAAATTATAGAGAGCACATAATTTACGATAAATTTATTTTTCCAAAAATTTAAAAATAGGAACATAGAGGAACTTAGCACTAGACATTGTGGCTCTTTGTCCAGGGCACCAACATATCACACAAAAGTCTTTACATCGTATTTTCATCTATTTTTCAATCATACCAAAAAGCTCTAGAATGTGTAGCTCAAATCTCAACATCCACCTACCTTGGAAACACAACAAGATGGGAAAAATGTTAAGAGTTGTTTAGGGGTTTGCTTCAATCAAACCCTCATTTTGGTCCTTTGATCTTCATAGATAAGCAAGATGAAAATTTGGTAAAAGAGTGTGCAATTTTCAATCCTAAGTGCATTAAGGATTAAAAAGAAATGAAAAATAAATCTATTTGATAATGGTGTTAACCCTGATCTATAGATAAAACCACCATTGTAAGTAAATAAAAATAATAACAATATATTTTTACTTCTATGCCAAATAATTTATCTCACACAAGAAGAGAAAGTGTAGACTAATTAAATTAAAGAACAATCTTAGCAACAATGGAGATCTTCTCCAATGGATTTGAAAAATATAGTTGAGTTAATAAATTCTTTTTTAGAACCCTAATCTATTGAGAAGAGCAAATAACACCAAGATAAATCACTAAGATAGTGAATGAGATAGTTATAAATATTTTGATAGATTTTCCCTAAGGGAGAGGAAAGACACTACTTGAATGAAACATGTGAAAAGTCCCTCCAAAATGACAAAATAATTGGTCTTTTTTTCTCATATAAGAGAGGGAAATACATTAATTTCTCGTTTGGGAATTATCACACGCATCATGGTTAAACTATGTGGAAAGTACATTTTAAATCTTGAGAATATTTGAGATGCTAGGGCATCACATAGACATCTACACATCATGCTACCATCAAGAAAAATTATTCTGAAATTTTGCATGTGTGTTCCTAATATAACATGAAAAATATTGTGCTCTTCAAGTGAAAAATATTTATTGTAGAAATATTATATACTAAAGTGAGTATAAAATATAATGTAAAATTGCACAAGTACACAATTTTCAACATTACAATTGTACTAAGAGAGTCTCTTAAGAAACCTAAGAGAAAAAAGTTTTCAAACTTTGACACAATGATTCTTAGAATATATGACACCTCAAAATGTCTTGTTTGTGCCTATAGGTGGATGTTGGGCCCATCTAAGTATCATGCCTCAATTTCTATCAACTTTAAACCATTTGACTATACTAATAATGAATACATTCTTTTAAAATAGCTTAGTGACATTTAATATAAAGTTTCCAATAGACATACTTTTTCTTCCATAACTCATGATACCAAACCTATAGTGCCAACACAGCAGAGTGGGCTAATGAATGCTATTAGAGGCCTTAATTTCATTCACTATTTCATGATCCTTCAAAGGTACATTTTACTAAGAGGGTCTCTTAAGAGACCTAAGAACAATGTTCTCGCAATCTATGACACCTAGGAATTTCTAATTTATGCCTATAGGTGGATTTCGGGCCCATATATAGTATCCTAATTTTTTGTCAACTCCATTCCATTTGTCCATGCTAACAATGAATGCATTTATGCAACATGACTTAATGGTATTTACTATAAATTTGTCATTAGCCATATTTTTTCTTCCACACCTCATGGGACCAAACCAACAGTTCCAACATGTCAATGTGGACTAGTAAATGCTAGTGGAGACCTCATTTTTTCCCCTAGGTATCCTAATCATTCTATGTCACATTGGATTGAGAGAGTCTCTTTAAGAGCCTTAAGATTTTTCACCCAACCTCAACATATTAGTGTTCAATGCACAATGTAATTTTTTTATGACAAATACAATACTTTTATTTTGTGTTGTAGGGAATAGTTTATTCACAACTCAATTATTTAAAGTTAAGAAAATGACTCTATTATAAAATATTTTACAAATGACTAACATATTATTCACAACTCAATTATTTAAAATAAATTATTCATAATATTTTATATTAATTACCTAATTTTTACTCTTTTATTCATAACTCAACAATATATGATAATATCTAGTCATTTGTACATGTTCAAGCATGAAATAATCCTTTTTTAACTATCTTTATTATTTGTTTATTTTAAATCTCAAATATAAAAAAAATACAAAATTTCCTCAAAATATAGATTTTGTAGATGTTTTTAAATTGTATCTAAATTATATCAAAAGTATCCATGATAAAAGCTAAATGTTTTAACTACTTGATTTCAATCTCTCATATATAATAGCTTTATTTTCCAAAACACCTACATTTATATTAATTTTTTTAATAAAATAAACAATATCAACTACAACTAACTTAACATTTGTTATAGGAAATTTTATGGAAGATTAAGAATCACTAATTAGAATTCTATCTTAGATATCGACTTAGGAATTATATTGAATGTCTCCATAATGAAAGAAAGATGTTTTAAACATTGATCTCAATCACTTGAATATTACAGATTTATTCTCCAAAACACCTATATTATATACAAGTGATTTTTGAAGAAAAATACTTCTTAACCTAGTTTTAACTCAAAAATGGTGGATGTATTGCCATCATAACCTCATCATAATTATAACACAATCATGGTCTAGGTAGAATACACAAAATATTTTTTCCAACCTCATACATAAATCTAATTACTCCAAACTTGTCCAAAATACACCTATTTTAAATATTAAAATTGTTAAGAAAAATAAACATCAACTACAAATAACTTAACATTTTTTATAAGAAATATGATGGAAGATTAAGAGTCACAATTAAAATTCTATCTTAGATGTCACCTTAGGAAATATATCAAACGTCTCACAATGAGGGAAAAATGATTTAATTGTTGATCTAAATCCCTTGAATATAATAGCTTTAATTTTAAAAGAACTTGTATTTATATATTAAAATATTGTTAAGAAAAATGAACTTTAACATGCTTTTAAGTCAACAATGGTAAAGTACGCTAGTGCATTAGTTCCAAAATATTGTTTTTCATGGTGAGTTAGTAGCACATTATCTTGATTGGCTACTTGTTGCCTACAACCACAAATAACAAAGTATCAAATTTATTATTATAATAGGAAACATTAGCTGTTGGGTTGATGACATTAACAATTTATAAACAACATATCTTTGTTGATGACCTAGGTAATGATAATGGTAGGGTCACATGAGAAAAAAATAATAAATTCATCATAAGCTCATAGCATCATAATTCATTCTTGAATACTCTTGAATAGAGTTACAATGATTGTATTTCAGCATGTTAGGTATTAGGATTTCCTTATCAAAAGTCTAATATTTCTTCAAAATTGTTCTTAACTTTTAATGCTCATTTTTGGAATCACTTTAACAACCCCACTTTACCTCATAAAAATTATATAACAACCTATTAAGGGATGTATAATGGAATGAACGATAGGTCATCATAATAAGGATATTATGAAACATGATTGGTAGGTCATCATAACAATTATATATTGGAAAAATTCTTGTAAAGAGGCCATAAGGCAAGCATAAAAAGTATATGAGGGTGATGTTAGGGATTTCTTAAAACAAAAACCTACTCTTTGGTCTCAAAATAAAAAGTAAACTCTCTATAATATACAAATCAGTACACAAAATGCTAGAAAGAAAAATATTAACAAAATGTGAACATCATAATATTTTTGAACAAAAATGCATGCTAAAAATTGTACTTGTCACATGGAATATCATGTTAAATAGCCTCATTCATAGACCTAGATATTCAAAATCATGCATTATAATTAAACAAACAAGATTTTCAATAAAACAATTCTAAAAGTAGAAAAAAAAATAAAAATCTCTCATATGGAAGTCTAGATGCTACTCAAGCGTGCTTGAGGGGTAATCTCTTACCTTTAAAGTATCCAATATTGCTTCACTATTGCATTACTAATTGTCAAAAGTTTTTTTTCCTTGGTTTTGCATGATGTTTTAGTAACTTAACATGTGTTGCTACAACTAGGTGTGGATATATGAGTATTGTTTTGTGCTTCTCAAAGTCTTTAAATACATGTCATTCTTTCTAATAATGTATATTTACAACCAACTTCCAACAATACAAAATGATCATGTAGGATATGTGAACTCATCATCATTTTTCATAGCTTGTGTTATCTTTTTTTCCATGTACACATCATACCAACCAATAAATTAATCTTTCTTCATTCCATGTGGTGCAATAATTGCATAAACATGCCTTGATTGTACAAGGTCTTAAAGATATTCATAACCATATGAGCTCTCCATGTCACTAAGTAAAGATGAATGAGATTGATATAAATGGTAGATATCAGGGAATCCATGTATCTACCCACTCAATAGACTCATAACAATCCCAATCACATTTAATACAACTTTGATAAAAATAAGTTGATTCTTGTGTACAAATAATCCATGTACTTGCATCTAAGATTCAAAATGAATACATATTTGAAAATTCTTTGATTCTCTAACAATCCAATTTATATTCCACTATCCCCTCATCAATCAACAAAAAAGAACCTATGCACTTTTAAATTAAGTGTGACACCTTGTGATAATTCACAGCTACACCACTTAACAATAGAATCTACATTACTAAATGTAGCACCACCTCTAATCTTTAGTTGTTCTTTAACTATATCTCTCTTCACACATACATCCACTCCATCATGCTCCTTTTTTCTATTCTTAGCTTTAAAAACTCCAAATATAAGGCATACCATTCTTTGCATGCATTCTTGAATTGACTAGTGTAGTTATCTAACCAAATGATATGTTGAACCATTCTAATATTCTTTTTCTTACAAGAACTCATAAAATTATTAAAAATAATTCACACATACTCTAACAAATGAGATTGATCAATGCTCGCGTAAAAATGGTACTCTTTAACTATCTTTCTATTCTCTTTTATATTCTCAGGGGCATGCTTGTAAGTAATGTGAACAAATATATAAATATGAATAGAATTGTAATATTGGGATTGTACTTCATTTTGTGGCTGCAACATGTAGTTTTCTACAAAATTAACTACAAAGATAATAGTTCCAATTATTAAAAAAACTTTACACACCCTGAACTATTGAGCTAACCATCAAGACCTATGGCTATGTCTTGCATACTTGTAAAATTTATTTTTCTTAAAATCAGAAATAAAATCAATAACACTTACATGTAATCAACTCACATATAGAACCTTCACCTCCACTCTTCTATTTGTATTTCACTATATCATATCTCTTTTTCTCAACCATTTTTTCCCAAAGTCATGCTCACTACCCTTGTGAATACATTATATAAACTTTGATAACCCAACACATTGTAAACACTTTTCATTTAAACAATATATTTTGTAGGAACTCCAACCATTATCTCTAACACATAAAATAAATATAATAAGTCCATAGATTAATTTGGTAGTTGAATTACACCACACTCTTGTAACATTTAGTTAGTGTGCAAAGTAGAATGAATAATACATAAAAAATCATGATCCACAAAAAAATCCATGTGGTATTTGCAACATCTATTGTGAATTTTAAGAGGCACACAATAAAAGGGCTTACAAGATTCAAATGCCCTTTGTGAAATTTACAATCTTGGATGTGTTTCACAAAATGGTTTGTACAATTTTATTTGGCTAAATTCCAAGAAATATTTAAGATGTGGTGTGAGGTATTGATCACCATTTCTTAATTTCAAAAGATCTTTTACATTGGGTGATACTCTAGAGTTAGAGCATCAATATCATTAATTTCATAATTTGTGTTGTTAATTAGGTTTTTATCAACTCGTGAAAGCCTACATTTGAAATCCCAATTATCATTTTCAAGAGAATTATCTAGTCTTGATCTCAATGCTAGTGCTTCTGATAATGTGACAATTTAGGCTTAAATCAAGATAAATTTATCTCATTAGTTGATTATTTCTTAATTTTTTTGATAAGATTAAGCAGGAAGGGCTTGAACCCATTTACAAAATAGCCATAGAGGCGATACAGAGGGGTCTCACAAGGAGTGAGACAACAAAAAAACAAAATAAATAAAAACTAAAAGAAAAGGATTAGCAACTAGCAGCAACACAAATAGGCCCAACCCAAGACCAAAAACCTAAAGAGACCAGTTATTGATTGCCTAGAAGGTGAAGACCTTTTATGGTCTATCACTCCTTAGTAAGGAACTCCATCTTTTCCTCGAAAGACAAGACCTTGGAATTTTTTTTCAATTTTCTCCATGGTGGTAGACAAGGAATTCTTTTTGGATTTAACTTTCTTTCTAGAGCTATATGAGGGAGCTACATGAGATTCATCCCTTTCTCTCTTAGCAGGATTGTTTATAACTCCTATTCAAATATTGAAATGGTTAATATCGTATTATTAACAGTCTCTTTGCTATAATCAATATCTTCCTACATATTAAACATAATTTTATCATGGTTGCTTTGAAGACTTGCAACCTCCTTTTTTCAATCCCCAATATACGTTTCCATCTCGACCCATTTTTCAAAATTGTCATCCATACCTTTCATCAACTCCCAATACTCCTCATCTACCTCCTCTCCAAGCCAATACCTAGCTTCTTCAGAACAATAGACTCCAAATTTTGGATCTTGTTCTTGGTCATAACAAATTGTGCAAGATTTCATTTGAGAATGTCATTTTGGATGTTTGTAGCTTTTCACAAATCATTAACTTTGTCGCATAGAGAAAGACAATTCTCGCAGAGGTTTTGCGAGGCCAAGAGATCCACAATTGTGGCCTAAGTATACATCTCCATGTTCCGAGGAGAGGGAGGGAGGCTAGAAAAGATGTGATACAAAGGAGAGTTGGTAGGAGAGTCCTCAGTGGTGATATCAGGGGATGAGGACCAAGAACCAAAATTATCATCAAAAATTGAAATATGAGGGGGTCCTCAAAAGAAACATTTTCCCACCAAAAGAAGTAGGGGAATTAGCAGCAATTACTTTACATTTAGAGGAATGAGGGGGGTTGGTCCAAGTATTATTGCTCTAAGGAAGGGGGTGATTTTAGCAACTGAGGAAGGGGTTCTTATATTCTTAGAAGAGCTACCCGAATTCACACCTTTTTGAACGAGGGGTTCGTAATACGAGGGAGTGAGGACATAGTTGAGGTGAGGGCTAGATTGTACTAGTAGATCCTATAGATTAAGCTTTGATGGAGAGACATGGACTTACCTTTGTTTAGCATAGCATTAACAATTTCTCCAATGAAGAATATATCTAGAAAGCAAAGTTTATTTTTACATTATGCCTAAAATGATTAAGCATATAAAATAATTGAGAGTGAAATGTTTTGTACCAACCTTCTAGGGTTACATAACTCATAAGAACCTCTACAATTTTATTCCAAACGCCAAGAAGGTCCTATTTTTTAAACCCATTTTTCAAATGATTTAACTTATCACCCCTTTTATAGAAAGTATACATGTCCTTTGGTAGTTCCCCTTAGGCTTTTGGGGGAAGTTCGCTACTTCGAGGGGAAGACCAATAGCCACCGAGATCATCTCAATAGTGATCAAGAAGGAGAGGCCCTAACTTCAACTAAGTCATCTCTTCAAGATGTAGCGAGCGTAGTGGAGAGGGGTAGGGTCATGTCCTTTCATCATCTCAATGTAGGAGGAAAGATTGCCCTTCTAAAGAATAAACCAAACTTCCTAGTCAATATTTAGAGACTCACAATTATTAGGCTCTTGTTGTATAAATAACCACCCATAGCAGATGATGAAGTAACGATAGAGTAGAATTGGAACCAGTAAATGGTGATTTTGGAAACTTTTTTACACAATAGAGAGACAAGGTGAAAAAGAACTTACTAAAATGAACTGAAAGCTAGAATATATTATAGCTCTCCATGAAAATGGGGGGTATGTGTAATCCTTACACACTTGAAGTATTTTCATATCATTTTTACATGGAAAGCACTAAGAAAATAAGCTTCATTAATGAGAGTAGTTCTCATGTGCTTTGGAAGTAGGTTCATATCATTCTAAACTTTAATAGTTTGGAAAAATGACCCTAAGTTAGCCATCACATCCGCAAAGGTATTTACTTCAAGAAAAACATGCATTAATTTGATCTGCTTGAAGATCATCATGTCCTTGCAAGAGGCCTCAATGAGATCAGAGAGATACCAACAAGGAGTGGCTTCCCCATTTAACATGATGATAGAATTTTTAGAGTCACCTTTAATAATCTCTTTAGTTAGTCTTCTTTGTTTAAACAACATGATGTCATGAAAAGTGGCCACAACCTCAATAAATTTTGATGGTTGGGTACCCAAATTGACAATGTAAGAAAAATCAATGTTCCATTATGATCCCTTAGGATGCCACCCCCTCCCATCCAACCCCAGTTTCCTTTAGCAAAACCATCAAAGTTGAGTTTAACCTAACCAAGGTTAGTGGGACCAAGAGGTAGTATTTCTAGCAGAGTGAATTTTAGAGCTCATATTATTGAGGATGTCAATAATATCCCATGAATTAGAAATTCTTATATCTAGGGGGGAGGTTCCTTTTTGAGTTGATAAAAACACCTTTTAAATTTTCCTTGATCTTGTGAATGATGTTCCACTAGCACTACCCATGGTTTATTTTTGTCTTTGAAGATCCTATTGTTGTGTTCTTTTTAGAGAACCCAACTAGTGAGAAGAAACGCCTTCCACCAAAGCTCAATAAGGAGAGGTTGGGATAAAGGGGGAATCCAGATTTCTATAATGCTTTTAGTACCCTTGTACCAAGGCCAATTAAGAATGAACATGGATTGGATTTTTTGGTGAACTCTCCAAGAGAAGACACAATGGAAAAGGATATGATTAGTTCTTTCCCCCTCCTCGCAAAGGAAACACCTATTGACTAATTGCATTCCCCTTTTTTGAGATTGTCTAAGGTGAGGAATTTACTATGGTAAGTCATCCACCAAAAGAAGCTTTCTTTGGGGATAGCTTTGCACCTCCATAACTTTATCCAGTTGAATTGAGGAGGCCATTTAGGGGATAAAAGGTTGTGCCCTAATTTAAACTGTGTAATTACCATCTTTAGGCTCTAGCAAAACCAGAGATTCGAGTGATCCCACAATAATGGGTTACACTTTTTGGCCAAACTTGACATTGAAATCAACATTTTTCACTAGGTCTTCACTTTCTTACACCTATAGCAGCCAAACCATTAAGAATTTGAAGATGAATCAAATTAGTGATTTGTGATATTTTGTGTGCAGATTCTAATTATATTTTAAAAAAAAACTAAAAAATAAATTGTGAATCATTTTATGTAATTTTTAATAACTTATTTTTTCTTTTAAACAACATTTTTAAAAAGTGATGTTTACTTCAGACCACATAACTTTTATATAGAAAGGATAAAATTCTATTTTTCAAAATAAAGATTTGTCACACCAATATCTAGTGCATGGATAAATTTTCATAATTTTTTGTTCCATTTTTTTTTTAATTAATTTTCCAAGTCACAATATTTATAATTTGGACAGAGGTGTACTTCATACTACATAACTTGTTTTGTATGCATTTGAATTAACTTATTCTTTTTTTGTTGAAATAAGGACATCAATACCTAGTGCACATGTATTTTTTAGAATTTTTTTTCTCTATTTTCCTATTTTTTTGTATGTGTGAAACAAAGAACTTGATGTTCATTGAAAAACGTACATTCACAAGAAATTAAAAAAAATATATAATAATCAAATTAAATATATTCAAAATTATACTTTGCTAGGAAGCTTATAATAAGTGTTACATACTTACAAAACATAAATTTTGAATGAATTCATTTGATTGCCCAAAAGGTAAATCAAAAGTGGTTTTTTACCAACATTTTGATAGGTGTAGAGGAGATTCTATTATAGGTATGGTTTAAAACTAACAAGGTTCTATCCAAGGGGGTTTGATCAAACCCTCTTTAATTAAAATCATTTTAATGGAACCTTAAAGACTTAAAGTAATTATATTTTCCAAAAATATGTGATTTCAGGAAAAAATCAAGATGTCCTAGAAAGTGTAACCCATTATTGTGGCAACGCCCATTCTAAAGAATTAACTCTATAGAATCTCTATTTTTTGATGATATTGAGGAGATCTTCAGCATCCAATTGGAGTAGGGGGTCAAACCAATTAGGGCCAATTTTCCAAGAGGGGGGATCAAAGGAGGGATACTAGTATTCTTTCACCATGTTTCCCAATATCTTACTCAAATCAATATAGATAGCCAAACAAACCAAGTGAAATTCCAGAGGAGAAGAAGAAACCCAAGGATCTTCTCAGAACCTTGTAGAATTCCCTTTTCCAATCTTCCATAAGGCATTGTCTTATGGTGTCCTTAGTTTTGAGGATATTATTCCAAATATTAGAACCTTTAGGGAGATAAGTATTGTGGAGAAAAAATATTCCCTGATGACCATTTAAGTACTTGGCTCTCATGATATTGGCCCACTCAAAGTTTTGCTTTATTAAACACCAACTAAATTTAGAGAGCAAGGATAGGTTCATCTATATAGGTTTTTTTATATCTAGCCCTCCATTTTCTTGTGAGAGCAAACACTATCCCAATTCACAAGGGAGATATGAAGTTTTTGCTCAATGCCAGACCAAAGGAACCTTCTTTTAATTTTCTCTAGTTTGTCTATCTAGGGTATGGGCATTATAAATAGGATGGAGGTAGACCAAGTTACTTTGAAGAGAAGATTTAAGAAGTTAATGTTTATCGACATTGATGAGAAGAGAGTCTTTCCACGTTCTAGCTTCCGTTGAACCTTTTCTAGTAGGTTGGACTAAACTGAATTCTCAACTTTACTAGCAATTGACAATATTCTAGGTAAGATGAAGGAAGAAGTTGAGTATGACATTTGAGATCCCTAGCTATCCTAAGCTATGGGAGAGGAGGCACATGCAAAAAGAAAAAAGTGAATTTTTTTCCAAATTAATGTTTTGACCTAAAGCAAGGGTATAATCACAAAGAATGTTGACCCAACACCTAGCTTCTGCAATGGTGGCTTCCCTGAGGAGAATGGTGTCGTCTACAAATTGTTGATGGGATATTAGCTGTAGAGAAGAGGAAGGAGAGAAACCTTTGAGATTTCCTCTCCTAATCCCTTCATCTATATTCCTTCTCAAGACATTCGCAAGAATGATGAAAAAATAGGGGGAGAGAAGATCCCCTTGTTTAATCCCACCAGAGACAAGAAAGTGAACATGAGGAGAGCCATTGATGAGAATCAAGAATGATAGGGTAGAAACACAAGTTTCAAACAACTTGAGAATCTTACTTTTGAATCTGAACCTCTAAAGGACTTTGAATAGAAAACTCCAAGAAACCTTGTCATAAGCTTTAGAGATGTCTAGCTTGAGGACCATTCTTTCCTTGTTACTTTTGTCCATGAAATGGAGAGTTTCATGAACCGGAATGATAGAATTTATGATTCGTCTATCAAGAATAAAGCCTTTATAGTTCCTATGTATCATATTCCCAAAAAAGGTTTTTAATGAGATTAACCAACATTTAAAAGTTATATCATATTGGATATCTTGGTTCTTTTGGCTAAATTGTACAAGACAAAGGAAAGGAGGTGTGATTTATTGTTGGAAATATTAAGTGTTAACTATTTTACCATGTCAAGAGGGAATTGTAGCATATTTAATCTTTGGGTCTTCATTTCTTTACTACCATATTGTACTTCATGAGTGGTCAAATGACCAAACTCGAGTAAAGGAAAAATACACAAAACCTCATATTACCAATATTCTAGTATTGGAAAACAATGAAAGATTGATATATATGAAATGTCGGTTGCTCTATGAGGGATTCCCAATTTGGTAGAATGTACCTATGATCTTGTAAGAACTTCCACAAATGGAATTTTTTCAATGAGGGTTTATATATATTTTTAGCTAAATATATGGATGTTTGAAATCATGTTTTAGATTGGATGGCTAGGATTTGTTTGCATGTGAAAAAGAGAGGAGATGGATACAAGTGAAGGGATAGGATTGAATCAATTTGATGGATGGTTGAAATTATCTTAACTTGCATGGGGAGATGGGATGCACACAAATGGAGGCTTGAGGGGGATGTAAGTGGATGGTCAAGATTGCTTGGAATGAATGGTTAAGATGAAAAGGATATGTTTTGGCTTCTAGAAGTGAGGTGGAAATAGTGTTTTTTAAATTTTTTAAAATTAAATGAAAGAGGAAATGAGCATTAGATTAATTGATTATATAAGATTTTATCTAATTAACCAGTGATGGAGGAAAGGTTAGTGTAGATTAATTAAATATGTTTTGTTTAATTAATTAGTGAAATGCAATTTATTTCATTAACTATTAGACGAAAGATGACTTAACTAATTAAATAATTTATTTAATTAATTAGTGAAAAACTATGTACGATTAATGGTGGTGGTTGATGATATAAAGATGTGAGTTTAGAATTTAGAAGCATATTTTAAGTGTCTATATAAACTTTAGACAATTCTTAGTAGAAAAGGAAAACAAATATTGGAATATGTTTTCATCACTCTTTTCAGAGGTTAACAAGATGCCTCTTTCATTTTTTCACATATGAAGTAAATATTCATTCATTTATACTCAACATAGCTTTACTTTTCGTACTACTAAGACTTAACCAAAGTGTTCAAAATTCCATCAGTTAAAAGTTTAAAACTGAGAACTGATTGTCTTCCAGTCCAAAGAAAGTAAAGTTGCAAAATGACGCAAATAGAAACAAAAACCACTCCTTCCTCCAACATATTCAATTTCAATTAACTTTCACCAGACATAGGCAATATTCCTCTTTGTACTATTTTAATTTCAAAGTCAATTACAAAACTGAAAATTATTTAGGGGAGAGGACCCTGAGCATCTTTCAATAGTTGTGATAGTAGTTGTTTATATAATGCCCAATATTTTTATCAATATTGGACCAATAGTTGTGACTTTAAAGTTGTTAGTGTTGATGATGACTACCCATAATTAAACACAAAGTATTCCTTTGATCTAAAAAGCAACCAATCGTGTGATTCCACATCAGCGCTCAATAAAACATGCTGTGAATGCACAAGTATTGGTCTCACTTTCTTTTGGGCCTTTTTGAACACCTTGACAAAAAGCATGCTGATGTGGCATCATATTTGATGATATGGCCCTGAAACCTTGGTTATAGGCAGGGGACTTGCCAAATAAGCTGCTGTAAAAAATTGAAAGTGATTTGAAATTTCCACATAGGATTTTGAGAAACGCGAAGTTAGGATGCACAACTACTAGATCCTCTCCCCTACAACATCTCTCATCAATTCAAAATCATTTTCACAATTTCATTTGTCAAAATCAACATTCAAGATAAATTTGATACAAAATTTATGATAACAACCAATTTTATTAAGATGTCTTAATATGTCTGATCTTCTTACTTGGTGGACTCTGCTCCAATCTGAACTGCGCGCCACCCTGTCAATCTATCATTATTATTTCTTCCTACGCAGCTTAAATCCCTCTTCCTTACATGCCGTGCCCCTCTGGCTTCTCACCTGCATTTTCTTGACAGTTTACACTCTGTTCGCTAGGCTTCAGTCTCTCCTCTCATGGCGCGGAGGCCTCATTTCTCCTCTGTCGGCCAGCATATGGAAACAATTTAAGAAATTTTCACTTTGGTTTTCTATTTTGGGGTCTTCTTTCCTACGCAGCCCCCTCCTGTATTCTCCACGTAGCCTCTCTTACTCAGCTCCTCCCCTCTGCGCTTTATATGTTTCAGTTTTATTTTTATTTTTTAAAATTCCCAACTAGATTTCCTTGGCATGCATTTCATGTTCACAACCTTTTGATTTCCTCTTGCATTCCCATATGACGTGGCCTTTTTCTTGCTTCTGGAATCTGCATTTTTGTCTTCTTTAAAAATGGGCACGATTTTCTTATTTTCTTTGTTCTTATAATTCATGCCTCTTCCATGAGGTGTTACCTCTTTTCCTGCCCCATGATTTCTCTCCTCCAAGATCTGCAATTTATATTTCGTTCTTTTCTTTTTGTCTTTTAAATTCATATTTTGGAAAATTAATTTTAATTTCTTCTTTCACAATTGGAAACCATTGACATTGATTACGTCAATATAATTGAAGGATAAATATTCCATTTAACTATCATCCATTTGATCAAATTTACATTTAACTAACAAAAATGTTGAACACCTCAAAACCGCATGAAAAGATTCTACATAGCGGAGCAATGCGGACCACAAAACTGTTTCTTTGTTTACTTGAATATGCACATTAGGACAGTTGATTCTCCAAAACACTTGGTCTTTTCCGGACCAACACTTCTACATTTCCGCAATGGGTTTCCATCAATGACAACACCATCTATCAATATGCTCATGTTTCTAACAATCTCCCCCTTTGTCATTGATGACAACCCACTCTTCCAAAAAACTCTCCAAAACATTCTCTCCCTTTGACATCAAGGGAAAAGGATACCAAAAAGATACTTCTCTTCTATACTCAACACACTTCAACACCAATATCCCCCTTAGTAAAATATTTACATCAAAGTGGCTCCCCCCTAACATTAATGTTATCCATTAAAAATGACAAAACTTGTATTGCAACACCATCAACTACTTCCGCATATGTACATTGAAATTTGAAAATTACATATACAAAGAAAAAATGTACAACTTAAACCTTATAGGACTCCTTCAGTTTAGAAAGGTGTGCCTCCCAGTCTTTCTTTGCAACCTCCCAGTCCTTTTTAGCAAAGGCAAGCATATGGCATTGATTCTCAATCTGGGTGTGGAGGTCTTCTCCTTCTTCTAGAGAACTAGGCACTGTATTCATTTTCATCACCTTCTCAGCATTAGCTAACACTCTAGTTAAAGGGTAAGCCTTGCACCTACCATATCTTTGAGTTGACCATGCAAATTTTCAATGATAGCTCTTGTAGCTCCATCTACATCATTGATCGAATCATATGCAGTTGAGGCCTGAGCAATTTGTGACTCAATTGAGTCCATTTGATCTTTGATGCTCCTTATAGAATTTGGTCATTCCAAATAGAACTGAAACAATACTTTAGCTTCTTCCAAACAATTTTTGACATCCTCTAAGTTGCCTTGCAACTTACCATGTGCAATACTACATTTATCAAAACTTCTTCTAATCTCTTGTCATTGACCTTCTATACCATTTTCTTCTGAATATTATCTTCTAAACCAATAGAATAATCCTGAAAAGAATCAAGCAATAATTTCAATTTCTGCGCACTAGATAAGGAATCATCAACAGATATTTTGGGAATACCCTCCTGCAACACCTTCACTGCTTCATCTACCAACTTTGCACTCTTCTGGTGTGTTTGCGGAATATCCTTCCTTGTGGAGGCATGAAATACTTCACCAAGTTGTAACTTTTGTAAAGGAAATTTTTTATTCAAATCCACTTGACCTTGTTGCATGGGAATCTATAGGAGTTGTGCAACCACCATCAGTTCAAACTGCAACTGCATATCCAATAGATCTTTTAGTGAACCTCTAAAGGCTCCAGAGGATTCACCACCAATTTTTACAATTTCTCCTTCCTTTTTCTCACTCTTCCCCTTTTCACCATTACCGAAACATTCTTCATTATTCTTATCTACTTTTGAAGGAGGCAAAATGTCTTCTTTTTGTGACTCATTCTTCTCCTTATCATCACCGTCGAAGCACTCTTCTACAATCTTCCTACCTACCAAAGGTAAAGTTTCTTCTTTTTGTGCTTCAGTATTCTCCAAGAGACCTTGCATGTATTCTTTACTTTGCTCAGCATCAATCTCCATATCCAAAGGGGGGGAAAATTTTTCATCTTGAGCTTCATCCTTCTTATTATCTTCCTTATTTTCAAAAATATTCTCCACAACTAGAGGGATATTATCTATCAGATTGTCTTCTTGTCCAAGCTCATGTTCATGTTGTTCTGCAACAGGCACATTGTCTTTTGGGAGGGGTGTGTTTTGTTGCATCTAATTTTCATTACCCAAAGGAACTCCTAACCCTTTAGCAAGATATTCAACCTTTTGCAGTGTCTCTTTCCTTAGCCTCTTAATATCTTCCTTGTCTCTTCTCATAAGAGTGTTAACTCTTTGTTTTGTTCTAAATTTATTGCTATACAACTTAGAAAACTTGTGTCTATCTTCTTGATACAGTAAAGAACCAATCTTCCCCAAGGAATATACCTTATCTTTGCATCCTCTTCAATAGCCTCTTGTCTTCTTGTAGTTAAAACATTTTCCATATCATCAGACAATTGATCTTCTATCTTATCTAGGCTAGTATTAAATATTACCATATACTTAACAATAGCCTCTTCTATGGTTGCCTTATCTTCATCATTTGCATCTGGAAACATTTCAACATTTTCCTTAGCAAACCAAACTCTACAATTCTACTAAACAAAGCATCAAACTTCATATGACTATGCTCCCTAACTAGAGGAATCTTGTCTTTCTTCTTTCCCTTACCTTTAGGTGATTTTTCTTCTTTTTCAGAACACTTCTCTCTTCTTTGAAAGATAAAATCCTTCTTTTCTTTTTCTACTTCCTCTTCACTTTTAGTGTCTACCACATTAAATTTTTCCCTCTTTGAACCAGTCTCTTCATGAGAGACTTCATATTTCCTTTTCTAGACCAACCAGGGTCCTCTTCTTCTTCATCTTCTTCATATTCATATCTGATGTACTTCTCCCTGGTATCCTTTTCTTTCCTTCTCCTCTTAGGAGTCTTATGTGCTTTAGAGGTGCTAGATTTTTCTTTCTTCTTGTAACTCCCTGTCAACTTTATTTCAAAGGACTTAGGAACACTAGGAGAGGGAGCAGAGGTCCTAACCGACCTTCTTATACTTGGAGTAGACTATGGAAGAGCGAACATGGCTTTGGATTTCTCCACAGAACCGTTGGGTGAGTTCACCATCTCCTCCAACTCATCTTTCATCTTCTCAACATTCTCTGCAATGTCTTTTTTTTCCTCTATAGGTTTACTTGACTCTTTTTCTCTTCATAGGTGCCATACATTTCACTAGTATGATCTCTGGGTTTACTCAATACAACATTTTAAAGGCCAAAATGTTCAGCTTTTGTTACCTCATAACCAATCTCTGAAACCCAAACTATTCTAGGTTCAACTACTTCCATATAGCAGTAGTCTCTACTAACCATGAATGCTATGTCATTCTTGTATTTATCCACAACACTTTCTAGAATTCTAAATCTATCTTGCATCTGGGATTGGAATGATTTGAATAATCCTGACAACATTGAGTTCTAGGATTCTAGGTCTGCAAACCTTCTCAAATGATCTCTTATTTGTACAACTATTAGAATGCTATCATCCCATATCACATTCTTTGCATCAGGCAACTCATTTAGAAAGTAAAACAACTAAGAAATAACAAAAGTACCATACCAAAATGGGTACCTTGACTCTTTTGTCTTTTGTATATTCTCCATCAATTGTAGTCTTAGAAGCTCACACAAATCTATGTCTAGACCTTCCTTCACCATTTGGTGAGTTGTGTGAATTGCGGTAGCAAATATAGAATTTTCTTTGTTTGCATAGAAGATCTTGTAGCCTATCACCAGAGAGACGTACTTCATCGTTGGATCATCAATTTCATTCACTGTTAGGGAACACTTGTCAATCTTTGCTTTGATAAGCTTCATTACTACCTCATTCTTCATGGCCTTCAATGTTGAAACTAGTCTATTAGAGCACAAGCCGATTACAACCCTAATTTCCTCTTTGTTAATTATGTGTGGCATGTACAACAACATTATTTTTTCATGAATTATGATGAGCACATACTTAACCCACTCATCCTCATAATAAAAATTGGGGAAATTGTTCCATACATCCAATTTCTTCTCTGTTAGACTCTCATACTCTAGTTTTAGTTTGAAGTCATCTCCAGTCAACACCTTCTCCCAATATTTTTCCATCTTCAAATGATCATACTCTTCCATCTTTGTATGAATAAAGATCTACACATCCTCTATGTTCATTATGCCGCTTAGAACACTAGAGAATGCACCTTTGAGGTTTGTCTCCATGGATTTATATGTGTGCTTCTTGAATTTAGGTCTTGGTCACTCAAGCACATCAATCACTTGAGGAGTAAACATTTTGAATCTTCACAAAACTAGGGTTTGTAAGAAACTAATAAATACCTTCAAAATTTTCTAGTAGGATCAGAAATGCTTCAACACTTGTTTTCTCTACTCCCTACTTCAAATGCTCGATCACAAATGACTTCAGAAAATTCAAAACGAAATATAAAACCTTTTTCTAGTGACCTAATATGCATTAATTGTAGTAGTGAAAAGTTAGGTTGAAAAGATGGAAAACCCTTATTGTGTTGTCACAAGCACCTTCAATCACTCCACATATTTCTACAATAGGATATTTCACACTGGAGACACCACCAATAGATCAAGCATAACAACCTACACATATACCAGTATGCTAAAGACAACAACATCTCACCTTCGGTAGGGGACTTTTGAAAGTTTCTTGTAAAAAATCCCCCTGAACCAAAGCTCTCTATTTAGTTTCCAGATGAAAAATATACACCAAGAGCTAGCACAGACTCATTCTTCACCTCATTCTCTTCCTTTTTCTTCTAAATATTTTTCATTTCCTTCTTCATCTCCATCAGATCAATCTTCTTTACCAATTCAACCTTCTTCTATGAAATAAAGGGTTTCACATTCTTTCTTTTGCAAAACTTAGCTATGTGTCTTAGCTTATTGCATTTGTGACATATGACATCTTTTTGCTGGACAAACTTACTCCTTTCCATTTTAGATTTGCATTCAAAAGCTTTATGCCCAAATCCATTACATATATAACAATAACCATTGAATGGTTGAAACATCATTCCATTATTGTAAGCATTCATCATCTGACTTTTTCATTCACTAGCTTTATGACCAAATATATTGCATGTATAGCTGTGACCAGAAAATGATTGAACATTCTGATTCATTCTACTTATACACTCCACTACTCTATGTCCAAGTTTATTGCAAGAATAATAGTAACCAATGAAAGATAAATACCTTTGTGTGGTTGGTTATCTAATAGGAGGCCTTTGAAATCTTTCTTCTAGTTTTTGACCTATTTGATATTTCTCTTCTTATCTCCAATATTCCTTTGTTCATCATAATTCTTTTTAGCATTCTTTGAAGTCTGATTTACCTTTGAAATTTCTCCTCTTTCAAACCCTAATCCTTCTTTATCTTTTGAAGCTTTTTGACTAGCAAGTACATCATCAAGAAAGGTGGAGCCCTTCTTGAATATTTTCTTTCTCCAGATCTATCCTTAAAGTCACAATCTCTAGTTCAATCTTTGAACATTCTATAGACTTGTCTTTCAATTTGGAATTTAGGCAGTCTTCAACTCTTTTTCCTTCTTCAACTTGCACTTTTAGATTAGTGATTGTATCATTTGATTGTTTGAGCTGCTCATTTATTTCCTTGAGTCTCTCTTTAACTTTCTTGATTTGATCCCTCAACTTCTTGATGCACTCATTTGCTTGCTTAATATCCTCTTTCAAATCTCTATTTCCACATTCTACTTTATCTAGATCATCAAGAATTGATTTCGGTACTACTTCCATATCAACTTCACAATCTTCTTCAGTAAACCCTTTAGGGATGTTCTCTTTCAGAGGAATAGGATATCTCTTGTTGAACACTCAAAATACTGAGAGGGGGGTGGTGAATCAATATTCTATTAAACCATCCAATTTCCAAAGCATACTTAACAATTATAAGGAATGAAAGCATGAACAACCCATATCACACACAACACATGAACACCAAAAAAATTTATGTGGAAAACCTAAGAAGGGAAAAATAATGGTGAGTATTAACTCACAATATGTTATAACCACTTATAAGATATTATAGAAAGGCTCACCAGTAGGTGGACTCACTTTCCAAGTGAGATCATTGTTCATGGAGAAAAGAAGGATAGAAAGAGGTGGCTTCACAACCAAGATTTGAACTGAGAGAAGTGCATCTAACATATGCTCAATTCAGTTCCTTTGAATCTCATAACATAAACTTAAATACATTCTACTCAACTCAGATTACAAGTATCTTCTCTGCTCTATATTCGCACACCTTTTCTCAACACTCAACTTATTCGCATAATTTTACAAAATTTCACATCATAACTTGCATTTAGATCATGTACACTTTAGATACTTGTTCTCCTAAACTCAAATCAACCTTGTATATATACCAAACTTCATCAC
The DNA here is from genome assembly GCA_007258455.2 of Sequoia sempervirens. Classification (NCBI taxonomy): domain Eukaryota; kingdom Viridiplantae; phylum Streptophyta; class Pinopsida; order Cupressales; family Cupressaceae; genus Sequoia; species Sequoia sempervirens. The sequence continues at coordinate 290,022,934 of VDFB02105785.1, read as the reverse complement.
AAACATCAATTAGGTCAGCCTAATTAGATGTAGCCTCAAATCATACAAAACGTGCCTAGTTGGCATCTAATTCAAATCAAAATGTCTTTGTGCCCAAAAAAATGCAATATAGGTCAGAATGGACCTATAGTAACTCCCTGTTCCATTCAGATCACATATTTAAACTCCATAACTCTTTGTATACCTTAAGTCGTCTAGGCATAGAACCCAAAGGTAAAGTACTCCAACTGATTATCACCATAGAATACCATGCCAACTAGATAATATAATGTACTGACACCTGTCAACATTCTCCCAAAACCGCAAAGACTAACTCAAATCCACAGAGGAATGTAGACCAGTTAGATCATAACCAATATACAGAAAATTGTGTAAACCATATATGTCAATCCTGTTACTTGTAACTTTTGAACCACTTATCCAAAACAATTGAAATTATGAAATAAGATGCTAGTGATATCCATGAACAACATATTAGAATCGTAAAAGTAGATTTGAAAGGGTGAGAAAATGCGAACCAAATTACTGGAGCGTACTGTGTATTGAAACTACTGATGTAGAAACTTAGAAAAAAACCCTTTTGCAAAATATCTCTTCTATAAACATCCTTCATAAAATTTTGACATCCATCATGTAGTGTTGAAATCAATGACAACTCAATAATGACAACCTTCTTCACTCTTTGAAAAAACTCCCCCTTTTTCATTGATGGAAACATGTGCTTGTTATCACGGAATCTAGCAGCACTCGTTCCACGGATAACCCCCCTACGAAACTTGTCCGTTTCCTAGGATTCGTGAAGTTCAAGCATGCATAACGAAGTGATTTTCAAGCCACCTTGAAATGCATTCCCAAGTATCGAATAGTCAATTCGAGCATTCCCCCTTGTTCGCCTCGCAAAGACCTTCGAAATGAGATCTTTCACGAAGTTTCATTGATCGTACTTAGCAAATTACGAAAAATGCAGTGGCACTGAAAAAGTGCGCTCCTGCCCTGAAGCCAAAATTGGCTAAGTCTAGAAAATGCAAGGGCGCTAAAATTTAGCGCCCCTGCATGCAGTGAAATTTCCAAAAAATGTAATAGCGCTAAATTTTAGCGCCATTACATTTTTCCTTCGACACTTAAACTTTTTCATGGCTCTGGCATGTTTCTTCATGTTTTCGCGTTTTTCGTCAATCGTGCCATTTTTCGTGCCTAAATTTATTGCTCGACTTGAGTTAGGTTTTTAATTTTCTTTTTCACTTAAGTGAATGAATTCGCCATTTTAGTTTATATTTTTCATGTTCTTTTCTTCCTCTTGCTGGGCGAATTGCATCTCAACTGCAAAACACGTTTTTTGAAGATTTTCGCCATTCTTTCTTCAGCAAGCTTCACGTTTCATACCGGTAAGTCATTTTTGTTTTGTCTCCTTCCATTTGTATATGCGTTTTGTATATGCATTTTGTATATGCATTTTTCTACGTTTTCGTTTCCACGTTTTTTACATCCTAACCCCACGCGTTTTTGTTTATGTTTTCTTCACATTTCGAGTTTTC
>VDFB02105785.1:289842423-290021299 GCA_007258455.2 Sequoia sempervirens | reverse complement strand
CAACTCTTGAAGATTTTCTCTTATTTGATCTTTGGGTCCTTGCGTTTATGGGAAGCATAGCCCATTTCTCTATGGTTGGAATATTGGATTTGATCCTACTGTCAACCTTAAGAAATATGCTCTTGTTTGGGTTCATCTTTCGAGTCTATTGTTGGACTACTCAGATGAGTCAGTATTTCAATGTATTGGGGATTCAATGGGCCACCTCATTACTTCAGATATCATCACCAAAATGAGGTCTAGGTTAGTATTTTCACATTTCTATGTTAGTCTCAATATTAATAAGATTCTTCCCAACTCAGTTACTTTGAACCCTAAGTTTGGTTCATGGAACCAACAAGTGTGCTATAAAAATGTTGTTGTTTATTGTCAAAAATGTTCCAAACCAAGGCACCTCATATCTTACTACAATTCCTTTGTAATAAGCAAACTCATTAAGGAGGATTCTTCGATGGATGAAATCATAGCCAACTATCCTTTCAAATCCAAGGTTTTAAATATTTTGGATTCCCTAGCCAAATCTAGACATTGTGAAGACCCTATCACAAACCTTGTTGTGACCTCACCCAAAAAACTTTTTGATAACCCCCTGTTGATAGGGACTCCCTCAAAAGACCTACCATGTGACCCAATTGCCACTACTGGTAACAATGTTGAAATTCCATGTGAGTAGCTTAACCTCCTAGCTACCCGTGAACTAACAAGATCTGGAAGAGGTGAAGTACCTAGAGTTGTGAAGGATGGAGAATCCTTTAGAACCCGTGTGACAAATACAACTATTGAATCTCAAACCTATAGCCAAACCAATGAAGAGGATGGATGGTGAACACCAAAGAAGAAGGGAAAAGAAAGAAAGGAAGATGTTGGTGTTGGAACCAAATGTGGTAGACCCAACCAGAGACAAACCAGAAACAGGGAGACAACGAAGGAGATTGCTATTGGAAAATAGAGAATGTTGCAAGGATCTTCAAGTAAGATGTCAAAATGAAATTTCTTTCTTAGAATATAAGCGGGCTCAACAACCCTCATAAATAGTTGGCCCTAAAAAATTATGTTTGGGAGCACAAGCTTGATATGCTATTACTACAAAAAGTGAAAATGAAAAAAAAAAAACTTTGAACTCATTGTTAAGAATATTTGGCTTAATGCTCACTTTTCTTTCGGTGATGTTGATGGGGCCTCAGGAGGCCTTGTTGTTTTGTGGAATCTAAACAGTCTATGTGGTAGTGAACTATTTCAAACTAGGAATAGTTTGGGAGTTCAGTTCACCCATTCTGGGTCTACTTGGATCCTAATCAATATTTATGCCCCTAATGTAAGGAATTCTAGAAAATCTCTTTGGCTTGAAATTACAGATTGGATCCTAAATAATAAAGAGGCTCACTGGTTGTTGGTAGGGGACTTTAACTCTCCTTTATATCCTTCTAAAAAGTGTGGGGGTCTTATGGACTATTCTGATAGTATGGTAGACTTGGAAAACATGTTAAGTACTAAAAGATTTGTGGATATGGATTTATAGGGTCAAAACTTTACTTGGACCAACAATAAATTGAGAGATAACCTCATTCAAGTAAGACTTGACAGTTTCCTTTTTTCCCCTAACTGAGTTGATCTCCTCAGGTCTAATCTGTGGGCTCTTCCCCAGACTATTTCTAGCCATAACCCCTTCCTACTCATCTTGAATGAACACTCTATTGATGGTCCCTTTCCCTTTCATTTTGAGACAATGTGGAGTTCTCACCTGGAATTTATAAATAAAGTTGCTAACTGGTGGAATGTCCCTATTCATGGCTCTCCCATGTTTAGAGTTTGTTAAAAACTCAAGTTTATCAAAATATATGGTAAAAGGATAGAACAAGTGGGTTTTTGTGGATGTCTTCCACCAGAAAAGAGATCTAAAAAAGAATGGAGAATGGGGACGTCAGTGAATAGGCCTGTCAAGAAGAGAAAGGTTACCACACTAAATGGGACAAAGTTTTCAAAAATGAAGAAATATTCTAGAAACAAAAGTCCAAAATACAATGGTTGAAAGAAGGAGACCACAACTCTTCGTTCTTCCACATCTTTTCTCTCACACATAGAAAAAGGAACCAAATAAATAATTTGAAGGATGATTTGGGAATTGAAGCCAATACTCTTGCTCAGATAATCCAGTTGGCCTCTAGATATTTCAAACATGCCTTTTCTAAGCCTGATGGGGCCCCTAAGTTTGCTTCTGATGACCATTTACTAGACTCCATTCCCCCTACTCTGACTGACTTAGATAATACTGCTATTCTCAGGGTTGTCACTCTTGAGGAAGTCAGACTGATAGTTTTTCAGCATGGGAATTGTCAAGGCCCCTGGACTAAATGGTTCTCCTCTTTCTTTCAGGAGTATTGGGAAATTATGGGAGAGGACTTATTCCTTCCTACCAAAGACTTTTTTCAGGTCAGAAAAACTTCTAAAATAGTTGAACCATATCTTTTTATCCCTCATTTCCAAAAATGAAGATCCCTAGACCATGGTTGACTTTAGGCCCATCAACTTGTGTAACACAATTTACAAGATCTCCAAAATCTTGGTCAACTGCCTAAAAAATTTTATTGATAAAATGATTAGACCATGCCAAAAAGGATTTATTCCTGGTCGCCACATATTGGATGTTGCAATTTCCACCCATGAAATCCTTCACTCAAATGGATAGATGTAACTATGCTGGTATGGATTTCAAACTTGACATTTCCAAAGCTTATGAAAAAATTTTGTGGAGTTTTATTCTTAAATTATTAGCTAGATTTGGCTTCAATCAGACAATGGTGAATCTCATTTTTGAATGTATATCTATTTTCAAGTACTTGGTGTTGGTCAATGGGATTCCACATGGCTTCTTCAATGCTGGTAAAGGGATTAGACAGGGAGATCCACTTTCCCCCTATCTCTTTATTATGGTTGTTGATGTCCTAAGTTGAAATGTTTCAATAATGCTAATGGATGGGTCTATTATAGGTGTCAAACCTACAAATTCCCTTGAACCTTTATCCATTCAAAAATTTGTATATGATACCATCCTCTTTGGGAAAGTTTTATTGGTGGAACTTAGAAAATGGAAGAATAGTATGCCTCCAACTCAGGTCAATGCATAAACCACAATAAGAGTATGATCTACTTCTTCAACAACACTCAATCCCTCTAGGACAAAGTGACTATTATGTTGGGTTGCAAGAGTGTGTCTCTTCCTTCTATGTACCTTGGTCTCCCTCTCACATTTAAGGAAGTTTCACCTAGATTTTGGAACTCTATCCTTGAAAGAATGCAAAGAAAATTGGTTGAATGGAAAGACTCTACCCTTAGCCATGTTGGTAAATTCCCAAGGGATCTCGATGTATTTTCTTTCCATTTTCAAAATCCCTATATATATTGATAAAAAATTAGAAAGAATTCAAAAGAATTTTCTTTGTTCTAGTACAAAGGAAAAGAATAAAGTGGCTTTGCTAAGTTGGAATACTTTTTGTCTTCCTAAATCTAGTGGCCATCTTGGCATAAGGAAAATCCAACCTACTAACAAAGCCCTGCTTACGAAGGTTGTATAGGACTTGTTGAGGATCAAGAAGGATTGGTGCATATTTTTGAATGTGAAGTATCTCAAAAAAAAATCCACTGATCAGTTGTCTCTCGGATGACCATCCTAGTGGCTCTCTAATTTGGAACAATATCTGTAGGATCGGAAGGCTACTGCACTCTAGATTGAGATGGAAACTTGGTAATGGTAGCAAAATTATTTTCTAGGAGTACCCCTAGCTACTCAAAACACCCCTCACTCAATCTAACTTTAGGAATTTGATGGCCCCTACCATGGTGGTTTTTTGAAAAAATTTGAGAGACTACTTATGGGGGTAGCTTGGTTCTATGAAGTGGAAGATGTTGGAGAGTTGTTGCCCTCATTCCTTGGAGTTAAGGCACCTAGCTAATACTCTTTAGGAAATTCCTCTCTAACTAGAGTACCCATTTCTACTCAAGTGGATGAATTATACTAGACCATAGAAAGCAAAGGTAACCTCTCTATAAATTCTGCCTATAGTTTTTTTTCTTTGTAAGGAACTCAAAATAGTATTTGGAAACATGTTTGGAACAAGCATCTTACACCAAAAAAGAAAAAATTGGTGGACATCAAGTCATAATAGGATCCTCACATAGGACAACCTAAGGAAAAGAGGATTTCAAATCCCTAATAGATGTATGCTATGTAAAAATGATGAGGAGTTTGTCCCTCACCTATTACTCCTTTATACATTTGTTGTTGAAATCTGGGAGTTTTCATTTCAAAAGTTAGGTATCCATTAGACCATGATGGTGATCTTAAGAGCTTTGTTGATAACTAGATCGGTCCCTATCACCACCCTCTACCAAAAGAAATATGGCGACATGTCCCTCCCATTCTATGTCAGTGCCTATGCAAGGAAAGGAATAATCGGATTTTTAGAAATATGGAAAAAATCCCAAATGAGGTCTTTAGTATTGGCTTAAGACTTATTACTAAAAATGTTTCCCTGTATGTTTGGAAACCTCTAAATAAACCTCCCTCGGTCTTTGATATCACTATGGCCAAGTCCTAGAACAAGACCTTGGACCTCAACTCCTTTGACAATTCAAAAGCTTTGGTTAGGCTTAACACAATTTGGAAACCCCTGCTAATGGGTGGCATAAAAATAATTTTTACGGCACAATGAAAGGAAACCCTTGCTTGGCCGACATTAGGGGCATCATCAAAGATCAGAATGGCATATTGGTGGTTGGGTTTTTTGGTGACATCAGGATACAAACCTCTATGACAAGAGTCAAGAGTGCTCTTGAGTGGGGTTAGGATTGTTATTACTCTAGGCATAACGAACTTGCTTATAGAAGGAGACTCCAAAGTTGTGATTGACTCCATCAATAAAAATTACTATTAGGGGTGGAATATTAGGGACATTTTTATGGATTTACAATTCTTAATAAATTTGAAAGAGTGGAATTAACCCACATCTTCCATGAGGGCAATAGAGTGGTCAAATATTTGGCCAATTTGGGTTCCTCCTGGGATTCATCTAAATGCTAGAAAAATTTGGTGAGCCTCCTCGTGAATGTCCAAGGATTTATTCTTGAGGAGCAAAGGAATATTAATTATTTATGATAATGTCTAACATCCCTTTCGTGGACTGGTACACTTGTCTTCTCACCCTTGTTCTCCACATGACATGGAAAATGTTTGATGATTTGGATGGGTACGTGTGGATGACTAGGTTGTGGTTGGGATTTTTTGTTCTGCCTAGTTGGTTTCCCCACATGTTTAATGTGTGATATTTTCATTCATACAAGGCTTCTCCTTATAATACAAGTCATGTCATTTTGGAACGTGTAGGTGGCTAAAATCTTACTCAAACCTTTGCTTAATTATGGGTCAGTAAAGGTAATGATGCCCATTCTCTATGCCTCAAAGCACTTAATCAATTCTTGCAATGGCTCTGCAACTCTAAGACTCTCAAAAATGCCTACTTGTACGTGGTAAAATCTTACTGCCTTAATTATGCATGATTTGCATATTTTTATGACGGTTATCCCTTTGATAAGTTGTCTGTGTTCGTTACCCTTTTGCATTTTGAGAAAAGCCCATTTTTCTTACTCTTGTGGTCGTTTTCTATCTATGTGTGAAAATGGGAGGAGACTCCATAAGAACTTAGCCAAGTTCCTATGAAGAATTTATTCATCACGCTCTAGTCTGGCATATATGTGTTGAAGATGGTATCACACCTTTAATTGAGTGTCTAAAAGGGCACAACGAAAAACGCTCAGTTTAGTTTGTGAGATCTTGGTGTGATAGAAGGGTCACAGTGGGAGGGATTTCATTTGAGATCAATAAAGAGATTATCACAAAAGCTACGGGGCTTCCCTGTTTGGGACAAAAGCTTAAAAAACACATGAAAGTGCAAGACATGGAGAGCTTGCAAACCTTCTTCAGGGAAAATGAAAAGCCTACGAAGCTACATGTGGGTTTTGATTAGAGCAAGCTTCATGCACCATGGGATCAAGTGTTTTTGGTTTTAATGAAGTATATCACATTAGAGGGTTGGTTTAAAGTTTTCTATTTTTACCATTTGCCTTTGCTAAATCACCTCTACCATGGAATTCTCATGAGTTTCCCCTTCTTCTTACTTTCATCCCTTAAAATTTTGGTTAAAAAAACCATGGAGCTTGTGGCAAAAAATCCTAATAAACATGTCCCTCAACCTCAACATCAAGGGATTATCCTTAGACTTTATCACTTCCACCTTGCCCTATACCCATTGAAATCCATATCCACTGTTAGAATCAAGGAACCTAAACCCTCTGATCTGTCCCCTGCTAAACCTTCTTTGGCTGTCTCTATTGGCCCTAAAAGGAAAATCCCTCCCATGACTAGCCAACATCATAAGGAACCAAAATCTAAGCCCCCTACCAAAAAGACAAAGACTGGTGTGGGTCTAGCCCAGTCCAAGGACGTCGCTGGTCTTTGTGAGCTAAAGAATAATCCCACAAATAAAGAAAGGAAAACTTATCTTCAAAGCTAAGTCTAAACCAAAGAAAGGAAAAAATGGCATTACCTTTCATGTTGAGGAACCTCCCACGGATAGTGAGGAAGATGACTCTGCTACTAAAGACTCTCAAGGGGATACGATAGTGGCTGCTAGTGCTAATTTGGGGGTGGAATAGACAAGTGTTTGAAGGTCCAATAGGCTGGTGAAACATAAAAAGGATGTTCTAGTGGGTGATATCTCCATCAACTTGAAGTAGGAAAAAGGCTAGGAGGACAACAAATAAGACATGGTCAAGGAGACTAAAGAGTATGTGGAAGGACCTAGTCTCTTCCTTGAGATGAATCAAATGATTCTAGAGGAATCCACACCATATTCCTCCAATCATAAGGCTCGGGTGGAGGAGACCAACAAATCTGTGCTGAGAAGTACGAAGACCCCAACAACCTACTTGCTTGTGTCACCAAACTAGAAAGGAATTTTATGATACTGACTTGGTTCACAATCAAAGTCATCCACCACTTTGTTGTCTCTTTGTCGATAGTGGTGAAAGATGAGGTTAACAAAAAGGCTATTGAGGTTGAACCCAACAATAGTTGGGTTAGGGATGATGTGTTGAAACTCCTCATGGAGGAGTGGGAGGGTATTGCTAGGTAATGGGGGGTCTTGTATGTTTTTTGGGAGGGTTGTCTTTTTGTTGTCTCTTTGTTGTCTCTATGTTTGGACTTTAAGTTGTAACTGATTTTTTGCTTTTTGATCTAAACTTTGGCCCTATGGGCTTCTCATGTTAATGATACTACACCATATAAATGTAGCCTATATTATAAAAAACAATGTTATATATATTATTATAAAATAATATTAATTAAAATTAATGTTCTAATTATATTCTATTTAAAGATTTAATTAAAATAAAATAAAAATAATGATTGTTCAATATGAATTATATTAAGAAAAATATTATTATGATATAAATAGTATGATTATTATTATATTATGAATGTGATATTATAGTTAAAATCATTGTGAATGTTTTTATTAAAGGGAAAAAACAGGTTTTGAAGGGACCCAAAACCCCTTACAACTAAGGATACAAAATGTTGCCAAGAAAAATTTTCAAAATACAACCAGCAGCAACCTAGTAGCCAAAAAACACAAACAAGCGGGTGCTAAACTAAAAGTAAGACAAAAGACCACCAACAACATCCATCAGCCACACAATAGCAAAACAACCAAAAAGAAACAAGAAAGAAAATCATTGTGAATGTTAAGATGTATTATAATAAGTAATATATAATTGACAAAAAGTTATGATTTTAAAATAATAAAAAAATAATTTATATTAAATGGTAATAATGAATGTGTCTTTTCATATGGAAGAATTATAAGATTGAAGATATAATATTAATGTGTCCTTAATAGCTTATTATTATAAAATATAAAAAATTAATTATTATTAAAATATAAATTAATATTATAGAAACAATATAAACATCAAACAATGTTATCGGAATAGAGAAATGGATAAAAGGGAAATAAGAGATAGAGTAAGAGAATCTACTTGAGAGGTATTAGAAATGTTACAAAAAAGGACTAATCATAATTTATGATCCATTAATAAATTTTCTAAAATAATTTACGATTGTGAAGAAAAATCAGTGATAAAGTTTTCTAGTACTTATATTGAAACCCCAACTTGAGATTAATGTTGATTATTGATTCTTGTGATAGATGCCAATTAAGATTGATATCAATTAAGGATTATGTACGATATATTCAAAATCCTTCTCAATTATTCTTTTCAATTGATTTATGGTAATAAAAGTGTATTAAGGTGATGTTTTATATACACAAGCCTGGATGCATAATTAATTTTTTGATTCCCATATCAATGAATAATAGTCATACATCAATGTTGATTCCCTTGAAAGTAAGAATTTTGATTTTCAAAACTAGGGGACTAGATTGTATCTATTCTTCAATACAAGAAAGGCAAGGTGGTAAGAACTTGGTCAAAAGTATTTTGAGACTAATAATTTGACTTAACAAAAGTGAGGGGTTCAAATTTGGTGTCAATGTCGATGTAAGTGGTAGAATCATACATTAAATGCATCTGCATAAAATAACACAAAATATAGAGACGAAAAATAAATTATGCAATTTTCTCCTCTACACTTTTATTTTATTATGAGACATTGCCCATCTACTCCCTTTATATTACAATATCCAAAATAGGGCATAATTGATGACTAATGGTTAGACTAATAATTTTAACTAACATTAAATATTAAATATTATTTTATTTTTATTTAAACAAGATCGTGTTATTGTTTTTCCTTTCTTCATTTCTCTAGATTAATCTTCTTTTAAATTTTTATTAATAATATTTAATAAAAATGTCATTTATAATTTTTAGTTATCGTTAAATTAATCTTTAATCTATAATTGTCATTATTAATTTAATAATAATTCATAAAATATGATTAAAAAATTATGCTAAAATTTTAACATACTTTAAAATAATTGTATTCTTGAAAAAATAGATCATTTTTTTATTATTAATAAAAATAAATCATTTTATCATATCATCAAAGAAATATAAACCTAAATATTTCTTAAAGGATGGACTCATCTCTAACCATTTTCATAATAAATATATATATATTAAATTTCACAATTCTTATTTTCTTTCTTTTCAACTTAAATATTTAAAACACGTGTTAGAAATTATATCTATTATAAATACATTAAATAAATTAATATCAATTAAAAGTTTTAGAAAAGTATTTTATTCTTCTTTATTATTCCAAAATAACATTCATGTCAATTGAACCTTGTAAAATTGTAAAGAATCTATAAAGTAAAAAAATTAAAAAATTAAAGAGTCAATAAAGTAAAACAAATTTTTTTTAAAGAATCCATAAAGTAAAACAAAAAAATTGATTAATTATTTATAGTACTTTGATTCATATTTGTAATAACAATAAATTGAAAAAACAATCAAAATTACTTATCCTCTTCGGTACCTTAAGGAGAAAGCCTTGGTATAATTCTTCAAATTATTGTACTTTTGCTTGTCACAACTTATAAAGAGTGGTTGGTTACATCACCCTTTAATTTGGTTTTGCCTTTTATGCCATGAAAGGAAGGTAAAGTTACCTTTACCTACATTTTAGGACATATAAATTTAGTCACTAAATAAATCACGTTTATAATGCACAATTTGGATTAATGGGGCATGTTTACCGTGACTTTAAGTTTTCATGTTTCTTAGAGTACCAACAAAATTGACTACTAGACCTATCTTTCCATATAAACAAAGAATGTATGGTAACCCACTTTAAAGGTTTATTGATATTTCAATATGAATCTTAAGATAAGCTTATGAAGGGTGCGTATCTTCTAAGGTACAATATGCATGGCCAACAAGGGATTCAAAAAGTGGTCCACCTTTTATTGAATGGGTGTATCACTTTGAATTTTAGAGATGATTTAGGATAAATGAATGGTGCACAATGAAAGTCTTAAAAAACATAAGTATATTGTGATCTTTTGCTTACAACAGGATGTTTTAGTCAATCAAGTAAGGGCCCCCGCCTTAAATCACTTTCATGTTAGAAGCTTCTTTAATTAATGAAATTTCATAGTAAAAGGTCTATTTAATTATTGTAGAATTGTAGAATTGATTTAGGTCATTTTTATATGTGTAGATATAAATTCTAAACTTTAAAATTCAATTTTATCAAAATGAGTCTATGTTTCCATCTCTTATTAGTCATTGTGAGTTGGCTAAAGCGCAAAATATTTGCATTACACTAATTAGGATGGTGTTTTAAAATACTAACCTTAATTCATCAGAATCAATCAAAACCTTATTAAGAAATCAATTGCAAATGAACACAATTGTTACATTACCATAGAAGTATATTGAAGAGTTTCATGTTGAATTTGATCCTTATTCATCACTATTGAATCAACCTACCTAGGGGTTTAACCAAGGTGTTGGTGTTTTAATTTTTCCAACCAGTATTTTATGAAAATCCAAAGAATAACGAATTCAAATTATTAATTGTCTTAAGGGGTTGGCCAACGAACAAGAAAAGATAGAGAAACATTTTCCTCTACACTTTAGGCTCTATAGGACCTAGGAGGGTAATCCTACACAATACTCGTCAAGACATAAGTATTTATTGTGGCAATCAAGTGGATATAGAATATCAATAATTTGTAAAGAATATTGTTCTGAGAAAATATGTTCTCACTATTTTAGCCAAGAATTACATATAAAACACTAACAAGCTAGATCCTTGAGCTTTTCATACATTTAATGCTTGAGAATATGTAAATAAGATTATGCAATAAATTATTGCTTGAAAGTAAATGGTTCATTAAAATTTGTGGTTGATCAAGAAACTGTAATAAAAAAATTCCCATAGATCGGGTTGGGGCCTTAAACCCAGGGTATGGAGTCAAAGGAACACAATTGAAAATCTTTATAACAATATTGATTCTAACACTTAGGCTTAATACTAATTTATTGCATTATTATCCCTTTTAATTCTACAAACAATCCTTCTTATAAATCCCTGTAAATACCCAAAGCACGCAACATTTCTTATAAAGAAAATTTGATTTACTACTTGAGTAAAAGCTATAAAAGAAACATTCATAAAGAGGAAAGACTAAGAAGATGAACAAAATAGATCCTTGACTAATTTTATTCATAAATTCTTAAGACAAGTACATGTAGGAGGCAATATATTTGTAGAAATTATCATTCTATTGGATCTTCAATTGTTGCTACTATTATACAAAATTATCGATCAGATTTACAACCTATCCTATCAAGACTTAGTTTCAGACATATATAGACTGATGTATAAAAGTTTCTTTGAATTTCTTTTTATAAAAACAAGGGAGAAAACAAGCTCCAAGATAGAAGACAGATGTCACATATTCATTTAACCATGTTGTCTTAGAAAAGGACAAAATACAAAACCTCCAAAGAGAGAAAAAAAGGAAGTTCCACAAGAGGATAAAAGCCACTTTTTCTATTGAAGAGGGTGATCATTGATGTAATGATGAGAAGAAAGATGATTATACTTTGAGGCTCCATATTCTGAACTGAAAGCATATTCTCTTTGTAAAGTTGTTGTAGTCTGTGAGGTTGATGTTCAGTAGACCAAAAAGGATGAGAAGAATATCCCATATTCAACTACATAAAGAATGAAAGAATACTCGAATGCCAAGCAATCAAAATATTTATAACTCTGGCAAGTTATTCTACTTGTCATCCTAGGCTTGATATTTTCTTTCGGAAGGCCATTAAAAAGTAAGGAGTGGGTACATACTTAATCTATATCTATTGTACTTGGATAAAATGGAATTAGTTTACTTTTGAAATTCCTCCATAAGCTGATTGGTCTCCAATATTTTATCTATGCAATTCTTTAAGAGCTCAACGTCAATTTTATTTTCATCACAAATGAAGAAAGCTAATGTTGGAGTAATGGCCTCAAATTGAGACTTCCATAGCAAGTGATCCTTAACTTCCTTGTTCTCCTTTTTAATATTAGGCATGATCCTGATATCACTATGGTCAAATTCTTCAATCCTTGCTCTTGATTTCTCCATTAGTTGGTCCATAAATCCCTACATTTCCCATGTTGTCTTTTCCATTTTGTAAGTAGGAAATATTCCCTCTAGTACATTGGGCTCATTGGTTTATCCATTGAACATCCCTTGCAGAAAACTTATCCTTGAGATCCATTTATTCATCAATGTCTTGGTCTTTTCCTTATCATCAACAATCTTTTTTACTGTTATGATAAGTTGAGAGTAATCCTTATGAACACTCTCAACCTTTCTCAACGCCTTGGACATTAAATGTCCCAAGATATTTGATACAACTTGATAATTTTTATCATGTTGGTCATCTTGAAAATTTACCAAAATTTCCTCCAATGTACTAATCTACTCTTTAAGCTCTTCATTCTCCTTTTCCAAATATGATGGTGGTGGAGCTAAACAAGAACTATCCACCATTGCACTGGATCTCACAACTAATACAATTGATGGAGGAGGTGTTATTGTTGCTACTTGTTGTTGTTATTGTTACATTTTTATTTCCATCACCTTCAATCTATTGTATTTTGCATTCAATGCTAGGTGATCTTGCAACAACTTATCATATTTGGCTTGTAGAGCCTTTGCAGTATCCTTACTAAATTTGGAATATCAAGTGCCAATGTTCTAGCCTCAACATCAAATGTCTTTGAGATTCTCTTTATTATTAAAATACCCTTTAAATCTTGAGAAGCCTCTCAACAAGTGGCTCATCTATATTTAGACCAAGGGACCAAAATATCCAAAGTTTCCCACATGAGGTTAAACCCTAATCTTGATAAAACTTCAGCAGCTTCATCCTTGGAGGGGAATATTTCTCAGTCTTTCCTTCTTATTATGTGAAAATGAACAACAAAGGCTAGATCCCATTCAAGGAGAAGAAAGACTCCACTCTCCTTTACCATTTTTCTTCCTCTGGGGTAAAGTTTTCAACATTAACCCTCATCTCTGCTAGCAAGTTTTGAGCTACTTCATCATATTTCTCTCTAGGGACTTTAGCCCTTTCCTCCTCAAGTCTCTTGAGGTACTCCTCCCTTCTGGTCCTTAGGAAAATTTTATAAAATTCTTGATTTTTTACAAACTCATTGTCATCCATAAATTTCTTACAAGCTGCATCCATGATGCCATCAGTATTGTCATCTCCCCCTATACCATCTGCACTCATCCTATTTTGGGGTGCCCTTACATCCTAATTTCTTTGAGGGGAAGGCATCTCCCTAGTTACATCTTCATTGGTTATCTCTATATCATCATCTTCCCTACGATCAATGGGATAATTTACCCATGGTTGTTGATCAATTCTTCTTCTTTTTGGTGGTTGTTCCCTTGGAGGGGAATCAAGAATAATTACATTAGGGAAAGAATGGGGTGTTTGTTGTGGTTATCAAGAAGGTGGAGGAGATAGAGGCAATTGTTCCTATGGAGATGAAGGTGGATTCTTTTGTGGTGATATTGTACTTGTAGGAGGAGGAGATCATGGAGATTGATCCCTTATTACAACTCCCTAGGATTTCTTACAAAATAATAAACTAATGGATTGAAAGGAGGCTGGTAAGTGGGTCTTTCCTCTAAAACAAGGGTATTTCCTGTTATCCTGTCAATGTTCTACAATTTTTTTTGAATCCTCAAAATTGGGTTAGTGATTTCCATGTAAGCTCTCTGATAATTAGCATTTTTTCCTTTTAGCATATTTTTCCTTCCTAAATGTTGTCCACTTTACCTTCCTTTCAGCAATATCTTTGTCATCAATGTAGTTTCTAATAACATCCTCACTAAAATATGTTTTGTGTGCATAGGCTGGCCTTTTGATGCTTACTCTGAGGTTGTTAATAAATCCTTCAAGATCAAAATTTCTTACCTCCTCTTGAGCAATTTTATATGTCTTCAACTTAGGATACAATTTATCTAATCCTTCCCTGTTCATTCTAAAACCAAAAAAAATATCAAATATGGGAAGAAAGAACCCTTCTTCTAACCTCCTAAGTAAGACTTGTTAGATCCACAGGACAACTAAGAGGGGGTGAATCACTTGTACATTAAAACATCAAAAACCCTCATTAAAATTCAAATCTTTATTATCGATTAAAATCTTAATCAAATTCAACTTGAAAATAAACAAAACAGTAACACATCAAAACACCATGCCCAATAGAACAAAAAAATTATGTGGAAAGCCCAAGAAGGGAAAAAATACAGTGAGGATTAGCTCACAATATAAAGTAATAGCAACACAAAATAAAATAGGCTCACTTTAAAGGGCTCACTACCCAAAAGAAAGAAGGGCTCACTATCTAGAAGAAAGAAGACAGAAGAAGGTGCGGCTCACTACCAATTTAAATTGCTAACAATACGTATCTCTTATGTAGAAGATACAGTTCCACTGAAGCACAAACAATGCATTCAATAGAATAAAATGTAGACACCTTCTGCTCATTGCATCTAGGAGTGATAGGTATTAAATCTCACACTCAAATCACCACACTTGATCACTTTCGCATCATTCACATCACACACACTCTCAGCTTAATCCACACAACAACTCCCCTTGTATTTATACCATCCATGATCTAAAACAATCTCAATTAGGTCAACTTTAAGAAAACGTTTGCAACATAAAATAGGTTGGCACCAAACATTTCCATGATGTAAAGAAGTGAAGGAAGACCATTCCACAACTTATTTGGGACCCAAATATACACTGACACACTTCTTAACACTCCACAAAAAAAAATCATCATCCACAATTAGTGCTAGCATGCCAGGTCAGCCAAACCTACACTAATACTAACAAGCAACTCCAAACACACCTCTCTAGGTCTAGAAACATCTCGCAAACCACACAACATCTCAAAATATTGCGAATTATCATAATATTCACCACAACTATTGCAACCACTTGAAACTCAAGAACACCTTCATTCAGTGCAACCAGACACACTAACACAGACATCCAACACACCAAACAACCTGGCAAAACACCATAGCATCTCAAACTTCAAGGAAAGGTAGATACAGATAGTATAAGAAAATTCCCAGATCTACAAGAAAAGAACCTTCACTACAGAGAAATGCAAAGAAATGTAGAGCAATCTCATCTCTCCTAGACACCCTGTTTCACCAAACATACATACTTTCAAATGCAACTTTCACTGAAAAATCATCTAGAACCAAAAACTTTAGATATAGAACCTTTCAACACCTCTAATCTTTGTATCCAAACCATGCAAGCATATCTTCAACCATGAAGAAATGTTTAGCAAAACACTAAACACCACTCTGTCACACTGAATTCTCTTTTATTCAAATTTTCTCAAAAGAACTTGAAAACCAAAGTGAACCAACTGCATTAACAACACTATTAACATCTCTACAACACATCTGCAATATCTACAATGTTATCATCAACTATTACATATCCAACTATCTCTCCAAACACAACTTCTAAAACTATACTAAGGTAAGACATTAATGACAACACCAACATCATTCCAGCATTCTCTTCATACAAGGAGTTGAGATCAATGAAACCACCCAAAAAAATCACAAGCAACTCATTATTCCAACAATCTCCCCCTTTTCATTCATGGAAACACCAACTTTTTGAAAAACCATCAATAACAAAAGAAACCAAGCAACAACAAGCAACACTCCCCCTGATCAGGGCATCTCTCACACTTCATATTCTCTTGCTCCTAAAAACTCTCCCCCTGTGGTATTCAAACCATATTCTCTTATGTACTATGATTTTTCAACGAACTCTCTCCCCCTTTGACAACAATGGCAAAGGGCTATAGACACATCTATAAAGAAGCTAACGTAGTGGAACAAATTTGTACATTAATCTTGAGAGGAGAATAATGCAAAAATTTTACAAATCTTTAGGATTTATAGAGACTTAAATAAAAATAACCATAAATATCATATATACCATAACACAGTGATTTATGTGGGACAAACCCTTTCAGGAGAAGAACCCCACACTCCAAAATTTTCCCAATATATTATTCAAAAATCATGAATATTACAATATACTTGCAGAGCAAGCTTCTCACAGGAGTATCACCAACCAAAGATCCAGAGGCAACACAACCGCTATCAAACTCTCAAAATACATCACAATACACAATCGTAATACAATGCCCTCATAAAATAGGGTTTCCTTCTAGGGAAAGTCAAGCTAATAAAATATCAACCATCAGATATAGGAAACTTCCCTGTGCCCCCCATCGTCGACATATCAGCAATACCTTATGTATCAACAACACTTTATGTAATTGCAAGGTTGAGACACATTATCCTAACAACATCCAACTCTCTTTCCTATATTGAACTCTTTTTCTCTCCCATTTTGACAACATTCAAAGGGAAACACCTACACCCTTCACACATCATATGCATAGGATTTTTCTTTTCTATTTTCCCTTTTGACATTTGCATACACCACTTTGACACCACTTGCAACACCACCAAGCAACCACACTACACTTTACTGCACTTATTTTTCTACACTCCCCCCCTTAGGAGCACAAAATATACTCCATATGGATTAACCAACCAACAATAATACTACCTACTCCACCTGAGAGTTAGCCTTCATCAGTCTAGAACAAAAAGAATAAATCTTGAATTGATCCACCAAATTGATGCACACTCTTATGCATCTACTTGGAAGGAGGAACAATAAGCCCTAAATTTTTTCATAGATACTCAAACGTATCTTTAGGAAGAGCCTTCATGAAAATATTTGTAACTTGATCCTTTGTAGGCACATACTCCAGATTCACCTTAATTTCTACAACCTTCTCTCTCAAGAAGTGATACCAGACTGAGATACGATTTGTTCTTGAATGCATCACTAGTTTCTTTGATATATTGATAACACTTGTATTATCACACCAAGATAGAAATATGTTCATCATATAAAATTTTGATATCCTTCAATGTCTACTTCATCCACAACACCTATGTGCAGCAAGTGTTGCTACAATATACTCTTCTTCTATAGTAGATAATGAAATTGAGTCTCGCTTCTTACTCAACACTAAAACTAATCTGCTTCTAAGAAAGAAAGCACCTCCGCTTGTGCTTCTTTTTTCATCCACACAACTTGCCCAATCTACATCAATACAAACACTTAAAGAGAAATCAATATCGTTTGTATACCATAGATCATAGTCCAAAGTGCCCTACAAATATTTGAATATCCTCTTTACTGCTACCACATGTGATTTTGTAGGATCTTGAAATTTGGCCACAAGAAAAACTACATGCATTATATATGGTCTAGCATCAGTTAGATATAGCAATCCACCAATCATTGATATATACTTGCTCTTATCAGTCTTAGGAGATTCATCATTCTTTCTCAACTTGCAACTAGTAACCATAGATGTACATATCATTTTAGAGCCTTCCATTCCAAGCTTCCTCAACATTTCCTTGACATAATTTTATTGTGAAATGAATATTTATTTTTTTGTCTGACTGATTTATAGCCTAAGGAAGAAATTTATCTCCCCAAACATAGGCATGGTCATTATTTCTCTCTTCATTCAATCAATTGTTTATTTTTTAGATTTTTTATAAATTTAAATTAGTCTAAAAAATGTAAACATAGTGAAATTTTAGTTGTCAATCTAGTTTTATTTAGCCCACTAAATTGTGTGAACACTCTCATTGATTTATAGTAGTCATAATAATGATACCTAAAATTTGTAAATTTTATTTTTAAAAAGGATGGAATTCTTACCATCTATTTATGTTATTGTATTTAAGAGTGTTTTTTATGTATATACATAGGAATTTTAGCATCAAAACTTTAAATAAAAAAACTTATGATAGATTTCAAACTATAATCCTTAAAAAAAAAAGAGTGAATTGAATATAAGAAAAAAATTCAGATATTTAAAAACAAGGCTCAATAAAAAAATAAAAAACAATTTTGCAATCATACATAAAGATAATGTGTTAAACTTACATATAATTAATGTTAATGTTAATACTATATTTTACTAATTATCATATAATCATATTCATTAATATGGTATATAATATTAATATAGTATTATAATTAGATAATTATTTTTATGATAGTAATAATTATATTAAAAATATAGTAAGATGATATAATATTATAATATATATTATCATAATATTATTATATATGATTATTCATATTATAAAATTAAAATTAGTACATTAATTAAGATGTTATAGTGATATTAATAATATATTATTATGTGTCATTTATGGTATAATTTATTAGTTAAAGTGTGATATTGTTGTTGTTGTCATTAAGATTTAATTATTTTTTGAATTATTATTTTTATGGATTTTGTACCCTTGTTGGATTGTTGTGATTGTAGATTTAAACTATTTACATTAAAAAATATTAACATTAAAATTTATTGAATTCATAATCCACACATTCTCTAGATCATTATATTACATATTAATTTTATTTTAATTTTTTTGTATAATATTGTGTAGGATTATTTTGCGGTAAATAATTTAGTATATAAGTATTAAGGTTCCACTTTCTCACTTTGGTAGTTTTACTTGTCTACATGCATGGTGGATGTTTCCTTGGGGGTACCCCACAGTCCCCCTCCCCTGTCCCCCCTGACTGCGTGTTGCCTTCCGCACATGCACTCTTGCCTTCCTCGGGGGTTGCTCCCCCTTTAGATTCTAGGGAGGTACCTATGTTTCTTGTCTTACCGAAGTCCAAAGATTGGAAGAATGTTTGGATTAACCCTTCCCAAAGTCCTTCTATTGATAAAACTCATCCTCAACTAGAAATTGTGAATTCTATCTTTGGTACCAAAATCTCTCTCTTGGATTCTACCATTGATAGAATATTTAGTTTCTTCCATGGAGAAATATGTTGTGGGAATTTTTTTCTCTTTTCGCACAACTTTTGATATGGTTTGAAGATGAACTATGGATAAATGGTGCCTAAACGTCAGTGTTGAAGTATGTGCTATGGTTGGAGGGTTGTTTCTCTTCAAATTTACAACTCCTGAAGATTTTATCTCTATTTTATCTTTGGGTCCTTGGGTTTATGAGAATCATAATAGCCCATTTCTCTACCGTTGGAATCCTGGATTTGATCCTACTATCAACCTTAACAAATATGCTCCTATTTGGGTTCAGTTGTCAAGTCTGTTGTTGGAATACTGAGATGAGTCAGTATTTCAATGTATTGGGGATTCAATGGTCCACCTCATTACTTTAGATATCATCACCAAAATGAGGTCTAGGTTAGTATTTGCACGTTTCTATGCTAGTCTCAATATTAATAAGACTCTTCCCAACTCAATTACTTTGAGCTCTAAGTTTGGTTCATGGAACACCCAAGTGTGCTATGAAAATATTGTTTATTGTCAAAAATGTTTCAAACCAAGACACCTTATCTCTTACTGCAAGTCCTCTATAATAATCAAACTCATTAAGGAGGATTCTTTGATGGATGAAATCATAGCCAACTATCCTTTCAAATCCAAGATTTTAAATATTTTGGATTCCTCGGCCAAATTTGGACATTGTGAAGACCCTATCAAAAACCTTGTTGTGACCTCACCCAACAAACGTTTTGATAACCCCCTATTGATAGGGACTCCCTCGAAAGACCTACCATGTGACCCAATTGTCACTGCTGGTAAGAATGTTGAAATTCCATGTGACCAGCTTAACCTCCTCACTACCCATGAACTGACTAAAGTTCTAGAAGAGGTGAAGTACCTAGAGTTGTGAAGGATGGAGAAGCCTTCGGAACCCATGTGAAAAATACAACTATTGAATCTCAAATCTATATCCAAATCCATGAAAAGGATGGATGGTCAACCCCGAAGAAGAAGGGAAAACAAAGAAAGGTAGATGTTGGTGTTGGAACCAAAAGTGACAGACCCAACTAGAGACAAGACAGAAATAGGGAGACGACCAAGGAGATTGCTATTGGGAAATAGACGACGTTGGAAGGATCCTCAAGGAAGATGTCAAAATGAAAGTTCTTTCTTGGAATATAAGCAGGCTCAACAACCCTCATAAATAGCTAGCCCTAAAAAAATATGTTTGGGAGCACAAGGTTGATATACTATTACTACAAAAAGTGAAAATGAAAAAAAAAACTTTGAACTCATTGCTAAGAATATTTGGCCTAATGCTCACTTTTCTTTCAGTGATGTTGATGGGGCCTCGGGAGGCCTTGTTGTTATGTGGAATCCAAACAGACTATGTGGTAGTGAACTATTTCAAACTAGGAATAGTTTGGGAGTTTAGTTCACCCATTCTGGGTCTACTTGGATCCTAATCAATATTTATGCCCCCAATATAAGGAATGCTAGAAAATCTCTTTGGCCTTAAATTACAGATTAGATTCTGATTAATAAAGAGGCTCGTTAGTTGCTAATAGTGGACTTTAACTCTCCTTTATATCCTTGTGAAAAGTGTGGGGGTCTTATGGACTATTCTGATAGTATGGTAGACTTGGAAGGCCTTTTAAGTACTATAAGACTTGTGGATATGGATTTATAGGGTCAAAATTTTACTTGGACCAACAAGAAATTGAGAGATAACCTCATTCAAGTAAGACTTGATTGTTTCCTTTTTTCCCCTAGCTGGGTTGCTCTCCTTAGCTCTAATCTGCAGGCTCTTCCCTTGACTATTTATGACCATAACCGCTTCCTACTCATCTTGAATGAACACTCTATTGATGGTCCCTTTCCCTTTCATTTTGAGATAATGTGGAGTTCTCTCTTGGACTTTAGAAATAAAGTTGCTAACTGGTGGAATGTCCATGTTCATGGCTTGCCCATGTTCAAAGTTTGTTAAAAACTCAAGTTTATCAAAATATATAGTAAAAGGCTAGAACAAGTGGGTTTTTGTGGATTTCTTCCACCAGAAAAGAGATCTAAAAAAGAATGGAGAATGGGGATGTAAGTGAACAGGCCTGTTGGGAGGAGAAAGGTTACCGCACTAAATGGGACAAATTTTTGAAAAAAGAAGAAATATTCTTGAAACAAAAGTCCATAATCCAATGGTTGAAAGAAGGAGACCGCAACTCTTCATTCTTCCACATCTTTGCTCTCAAACATAGAAAAAAGAACCAAATAAAGAATTTGAAGGATGATTTGGGAATTGAAGCCACTACTCTTGCTCAGATAAGCCAGTTGGCCTCTGGATATTTCCAACATGCCTTTTCTAAGCTTGATGGGGCCCCTAACTTTGCTTCTAATGACCATTTACTCGACTACATTCCCCCTACTCTAACTAACTTATATAATGCTACTATTCTCAAGGTTGTCACTCTTAAGGAAGTCAGACTGACAATTTTCAACATGGGAGCTTTCAAGTCCCCTGAATTGAATGGTTTTCCTCTAAATTTCTTTCAAGAGTATTGGGAAATTATGGTAGAAGACTTATTCCTCCCTGCCAAACACTTTTTCAGGTTGGATAAACTTCTAAAATAGTTGAACCATATCTTTTTAGCCCTCATTTCCAAAAATGAAGACCCCTAGACCATGGTTGACTTTAGGCCCATCATCTTGTGTAACAAAATTTACAAGGTCTTCTCCAAAATCTTGATCAACCACCTAAAACCTTTTCTTAATAAAATGATTAGCCCATGCCAAAAAGTATTTATCCCTAGTCACCACATATTGGATGTTGTAATTTCCACACATGAAATCCTTCACTTAATGGATAGATATAACTATGCTAGTATGGATTTCAAACTTGACATTTCCAAAGCTTATGACAAAGTTCTTTGGAGTTTTATTCTTAAAGTATTAGCTAGGTTTGGCTTCAATCAGACAATAGTAAATCTCATTTTTGAATGTATATCTATTGTCAAGTACTTGGTGTTGATCAATGGGATTCCACATGGTTTCTTCAATGCCGGTAAAGGGATTAGACATGGAGATCCACTTTCCATATATCTCTTTATTATGGTTGTTGATGTCCTAAGTTGAAATGTTTCAATAATACTAATGGATGGGTCTATTAAAGGTGTCAAACCCACAACTTCCATTGAACCTTCATCCATCCTACAATTTGTATATAATACCATCCTCTTTGGGAAAGCTTTATTGGTGGGAGTTAGAAAATGGAAGAATAGGATGCCTCCAACTCAGGTCAATGCATAAACTATAATAAGAGTATGATATACTTCTTCAAAAACATTCAGGCCCTCTAGGACAGAGTGACTAGTGTGTTGGGCTACAAGAGTATGTCTCTTCCTTCTGTGTACCTTGGTCTCCCTCTCACATTTAAGGAAGTTTCACCTAGATTTTGGAACTCTGTCCTTGAAAGAATGTAGAGAAAATTGGTTGGATGGAAAGACTCTACCCTTAGCCATGCTGGTAAATTGGAGCTCCTAGTTGCAGCTCTCCAAGGGATCCCGATGTATTTTCCTTCCATTTTCAAAATCCATAGATATATTGCTAAGAAATTTGAAATAATTAAAAGGAATTTTCTTTGTTCTGGTACAGAGGAAAAGAAGAAAGTGGCTCTGCTAAGTTGGAATATTGTTTGTCTTCCTAAATCTAGTGGTCATCTTGGGATAAGGAGAAACCAACCTACTAAAAAATCCCTGCTTACAAGGGTTGGCTAGGACTTGCTGAGGAACAAGAAGGATTGGTGCACATTTTTTAATGTGAAGTATCTCAAACAAAATTCTCTTGATTAGTTGTCTCTCAGATGACCATCCTAGTGGCTCTCTGATTTGGAACAATATATGTAGGATCGGAAGGCTACTACACTCTAGGTTGAGATGGAAACTTGGTAATGGTAGCAAAATTATTTTTTGGGAGGACCCTTGGCTGCTCAAAATACCCCTCATTCAATCTAACTTCAGGAATTTGATGGGCCCTGCCATGGTGTTTTTTGATAAAAATGTGAGAGACTACTTATGGGGGTAGCTTGGTTCTATGAAGTGGAATATGTTGGAGAGTTGTTGCCCTCATTCCTTGGAGTTAAGGCACCTAGCTAATACTCTTCAGGAAATTCTCTCTCTAACTAGAGTACCCATTTCTACTCAAGCGGATGAATTCTACTAGACCAGAGAAAGCAAAGGTAGCCTCTCTATAAAGTCTGCCTATAGTTTTTTGTCTTTGTAAGGAACTCAAAATAGTATTTGGAAACATGTTTGGAACAAGCATCTTACACCAAAAAAGAAAAAATTGGTGCATGGTGAGTCATAATAGGATCCTCACATAGGAAAACCTAAGGAAAAGGGAATTTCAAATCCCTAATAGATGTATGCTATGTAAAAATGATGAGTTTGTCCCTCACCTATTACTCCTTTATCCATTTGTTGCTGAAGTTTCTAGGATTTTTGCTTTCAAAGGTTAGGTATCCATTGGACCATGATGGTGATCTTAAGAGTTTTGTTCATAACTAGATCAGTCCCTATCACCACCCTCTACCAAAAGAATTTTGGTGACAAGTCCCTCCCATTCTATGTTGGTGCCTATGGAAGGAAAGGAATAACCGAATTTTTAGAAATATGGAAAAAATCCCAAATGAGGTCTTTAGTATTGGCTTAATACTTATTACTAAAAATGTTTCCCTATATGTTTGGAAACCTCTAAACAAACCTCCCTCAATCTTTGATATCACTATGGCCAATTCCTAGAGCAAGACCTTGGACCTCAACTCCTTTGACAATTCAGAAGCTTTGGTTAGGCTTAACACTATTTGGAAACCCCTGCTAATGGTTGGCACAAAAATAATTTTGACGGCGGGACGAAAGGAAACCTTGGCCAAGCTAGCACTAGCATTAGGGGCATCATCAAATATCATAATGGAATATTGGTGGCTGGGTTTTTGGGTGACATCAGGATACAAATCTCTATGACAACAAAGTAAAGAGCGCTCTTGAGTGGGGTTAGGATTGTTGTTACTCTAGGCATAATGAACTTGCTTATAGAGGGAGACTCCAAAGCTATTATTGACTCCATCAATAACAATTACTATCAGGGGTGGAATATTAGGGACATTTTTATAGATTTACAATTATTAATAAATTTAAAAGAGTGAAATTAACCCACATCTTCCATGAGGGAAATAGAGTGGCCAAATATTTGGCCAAATTGGGTTCTTCCTAGGATTCATCTACACACTAGAGAAATTTGGCGAGCCTCCTCGTGAATTTCCAAGGATTTATCCTTGAGGAGCAAAGGAATATTAATTATTAATGATGATGTCTAACACCCCTTTCGTGGACTAGTACACTTATCTTCTCACCCTTGGTCTTCATATGACATGGAAAATGTTTGATAATTTGGATGGGTACGTGTAGATGACTGGGTTGTGGTTGGTATTTTTTGTTCTGCCTAGTTGGTTTCCCCACAGGTTTAATGTGTGATTTTTTCATTCGTACAAGGCTTCTCCTTATAACATGATTCATGTCATTTTGGAATGTGTAGGTGGCTGAAATCTTACTCAAACCTTTGCTTAATTATGGGTCGGTAAAGGTAATGATGCCCATTCTATATGCCTCAAAGTACTTAATCAATGCTTGCAATGGCTCTGCAACCCTAAGCCTCTTGGAAATGCCTACTTGTACATGGGGAAATCTTACTACCTTAATTAGGCATGATTTGTAGATTTTTTATGGTGGTTATCCCTTTGATAAGTTGTTTGTGTTCATTACCCTTTTGCATTTTGAAAAAAAAGCCATTTTTCTTACTCTTGTGGTTGTGTGCTATCTATGTATGAAAATGGGAGGAGACTCCATAAGAAATTAACCAAGTTCATATGAAGAATTAATTCGTCACGCTCTAGTCTGGAATATATGTGTTGAAGGTGGTATCACACCTTTAATTGAGTGTCTAAAAGGGCACAACGAAAAACTCTCAGCTTGGTTTGTGAGATCCTAGTGTGATAGAAGGGTCATAGTGGGAGGGATTTCATTTGAGATCAATAAAGAGATTATCACAAAAGCTATGGGGCTTCCCTATTTGGGAAAAAAGCTTAAAAACACATGAAAGTGCAAGACATGGAGAGCTTGCAGACCTTCTTCAGGGAAAATGAACAGCCTATGAAGCTACATGTAGGTTTTGATTAGAGCAAGCTTCCTGCACCATGGGATCAAGTGTGTCTAGTTTTAATGAAGTATATAACATTAGAGGGTTGGTTTAAAGTTTTCTATTTTACCATTTGCCTTTGCTAAGTCACCTCTACCATAGAATGCTCATTAGTTTCCCCTTCTTATTTTCATCCCTCAAAATTTTGGTTGAAAAAACCATGGAGCTTGTGGCCAAAAATTCTAATAAACATGTCCCTCTACCCCAGCATGAAGGGCTTATCCTTAGACTTTATCACTTCCACCTTGGCCTCTACCTATCAAAATCCATTTCCACTATTAGAATCGAGGAACCTAAACCCTTTAATTCGTCCCCTACTAAACCTTCTTTGGCTAACTCTATTGGCCCTAAAAGGAAAATCCCTCCCACGACCAGCCAACTTCCCAAGGAACCCAAACCTAAGCCCCCTACCAAAAAGATGAAGACTAGTGTGGGTCTAGCCCAATCCAAGGACATCATTGGTCTTTGCGAGCTAAAGAATAATCCCACAAAGAAAGAAGGAAAACTTCTCATCAAAGCTAAGCCTAAACCAAAGAAAGGAAAAAAGGACATTACCTTTCATGTTGAGGAACCTCTCACGGATAGTGAGGAAGACAACTCTGCTGCTAAAGACTCTCAAGGGGATACAATAGTGGTTTCTAGTGCTAATTTGGGGGTGGAATAGACAAGTGTTTGAATATGCTAGCGAAACATAAAAAGGATGTGTACTGTAGAAAAAAGGCAACTTGCTTGATTTGGAGAACAATTGATGATAAATTGAACTTAATAAGACCTTGATTTGGTGTTGTGAGGTGTTTTTCACATCCACACTAGGTCTTGGAACTTTATAAAATGCATTTATTGATGTCTTTTGAAGGTGTTGTGAAGTGTTGTAACACTTTTCTAGACTCTTCTCATTATAATTCATCTAAAAATCACCTTTTTTCCTTATTAAGTCCTATTTTAAAGTGTTATAAAGTCTTGTAACAATATTTCACATTTTTCTAGGCTTTTCTTCACTATTTACACCTTTCTTATGCTTTATATGACCCCTTTATGCACTCATAAGACTTAATTAAGTATATTTTTTGATGTAAACCTGACAAACAACATTAAATACAACTTAATTCCCGACACCCACTTACAAGCATAGAGTGGAACCCATTTTCCATGGGTGGCGAATCAGTCCCTCTTGGCTCCAAAATCAAAATAATTCAAATTTTCTTTGAGGTTTTTATTCAAAAAGACCTTATGTCGGCCTGTGATGATGTATTATTGGGTAATTATGGCATAAGAGTGTATAAATAAGTGTTTTTCCATCCATTTTAACCCCCATTAATCTCTTAACTCATTCAAAAACCATTCTTCATTATTCATCCATCATTCTTCCATCTCAAGTCAAGCAAGTTAGGGTTTCATCATTTCAAGTCATCAAGATAGCAATTTTTAGGCATTTAAGGGAAAAAAATTCATGTCTTGGTGTAGATATTCAAGATCAATCATCATGTTAAGGTAATAAATCCATTATTGCATGCTTAATTACATTCTTTCATCATTTTGGTTTAATTACCTAAAAGGGGTTTGACCAAGGCAAACCCCCATGCCCTAACATCCAACATTTCTCTTTCTCTTCTTGTGTGTTTTGCAGATTTAGATATCTTGGAGGCTTAGAAATCATTGAATATTGTATTGCAAAGTTGTTTAGTCTTCTCTTCATTTTCTAGGGAAAAATATCTATCAAAAGTCACTTTCAAACCCGAAAACCAGAGTTTCGAAAGCAAACACCTATAGAAAGCCAAAGTGCAGACAGAGAGCTCATGTTTCCTCTTTTGGATCTTCAAAAATTCAAAAGTGGACTCATTCACCATCAGTGGCAAATGAATCCCATTTCCAGGCCTGAATAGGGTTTTCTGCATTTCTAGATACCCTTTTGTCTAAAATGGGTTTCAAGTCAGTTTCACAAAACTAGGACTAATTTGCCCAGAATGGTGAATGAGTCCCAATAGGCTAAATTTCCAGCATCAGTAGCATTTCAAATGTCATTTCCAGCCTCCTTCAATATCCCAAGTGCACACTTTCAATTTCATCCATTTCTGTTTCAGTTTTGCATTCATTTCTAGGTGTTTTTGGCAGTACATAATGTGTTTTCAAATAACATGCATTTCAATAGTTTTCACTTAATAATCAATCCATTTTTGTCAATTAGTTGCATTTAGATCATTACATTTAGTCTCAATTCCATCTTTCATACCTTAGTTTGAGCGAACCACCTAGATTTTGTGGTGTGGGATCTATCTCTTTTCATTAGGTGAAAGACCCTAATTGAGCAAAAGAGAGTCATAGTATTCCACACTTCATAAAATATATCGTTTAGGATGTTCTATTGGATGATATCTCCATCAACTCGAAGCAGGAAAAAGGCTAGGAGGACAACAAATAAGACATGGTCAAGGAGACTAAAGAGTATGTGGAAGGACCTAGTCTCTTCCCTGAGATGAATCAAATGATTCTAGAGGAATCCACACCAGATTCCTCCAATCATAAGGCTCGGGTGGAGGATACCAACATATCTGTGCTCATAAGTATGAAGACCCTGACAACCTACTTGCTTGTGTCACCAAACTAGAAAGGAAGTTTATGATACTGCCCCGGTTCACAATCAAAGTCATCCACCACTCTATTGTCACTCTATCAGTAGTGTTGAAAGATGAGGTTGACAAAAAGTCTATTGAAGTTGAACCCAACAATACTTGGGTTGGGGATGATGTGCTAAAACTCCTCATGAAGGAGTGGGAGGGTATTGCTAGGTGATGGGGGGTCTTGTCTATTTTTTGGGAGGGTTGTCTTTTTGTTGTCTCTTTGTTGTCTATATGTCTGTACTTTAAGTTGTAACTAATTTTTTTCTTTTCAATCTAAACTTTGGCCCTATGGGCTTCTCATGTTAATGATACTACACCCTATAAATGCAACTTATATTATCAAAAACAATGTTATATGTATTATTAAAGAATAATATTAAAAAATATTAATTAAAATTAATGTTCTAATTACATTCTAATTAAAGATTTAATTAAAATAGAAAAAATAATGATTGTTCAATATGAATTATATTAAGAAAAATATTATTATGATATAAATAGTATGATTATTATTATATTATGAATGTGATACTATGGTTAAAATCATTGTGAATGTTAAGATGTATTATAATAAGTAATATATAATTGATAAAAAGTTATAATAATAAAATATATTATTATTCAAAATGGTAATAATGAATGTACTCTTTCATATGGAAAAATTATACGATTAAAGATATAATATTAATGTGTCCTTAATAGCTTATTATTATAAAATATAAAAAATTAATTATTATTAAAATATAAATTAATATTATAGAAACAATATAAACATCAAACAATGTTATCAGAATAGAGAAATGGATAAAGGGGAAATAAGAGATAGAGGAAGAGAACCTACTTGAGACGTATTAGAAATGTTACAAAAAATGACTAATCATAATTTATGATCCATTACTTTATTTTCTAAAATAATTTATGATTGTGAAGAAAAATTAGTGATAAAGTTTTGTAGTACTTATATTGAAACCCCAACTTGAGATTAATGTTGATTATTGATTCTTGTGATAGATACCAATTAAGATTGATATCAA
This sequence comes from Sequoia sempervirens, assembly GCA_007258455.2. Classification (NCBI taxonomy): domain Eukaryota; kingdom Viridiplantae; phylum Streptophyta; class Pinopsida; order Cupressales; family Cupressaceae; genus Sequoia; species Sequoia sempervirens. The sequence continues at coordinate 289,992,407 of VDFB02105785.1, read as the reverse complement.
TTAAGGCTTATGTACGATATATTCAAAATTCTTCTCAATTATTCTTTTCAATTGATTTATGGTAATAAAAGTGTATTAAGGTGATGTTTTATATACACAAGCCTGGATGCATAATTAATTTTTTGATTCTCATATCAATGAATAATAGTCATACATCAACGTCGATTCCCTTGAAAGTAAGAATTTTGATTTTTAAAACTAGGGGACTAGATTGTATCTATTCTTCAATACAAGAAGGGCAAGGTGGTAAGAACTTGGTCAAAAGTATTTTGAGACTAATAATTTGACGTAACAAAAATGAAGGGTTCAAATTTGGTGTCAATGTTAATATAAGTGCTAAAATCATACATTAAATGCATTTGCATAAAATAACACAAAATATAGAGATGAAAAAATAAAGTATACAATTTTCTCCTCTACACTTTTATTTAATTATGAGACATTGCCCACCTACTCCCTTATATTACAATATCCAAAATAGGGCATAATTGATGACTAATTGTTTTACTAATAATTTTAACTAACATTAAATATTAAATATTATTTTATTTTTATTTAAACAAGATCGTGTTATTGTTTTTTCTTTCTTCATTTTTCTAGACTAATCTTATTTTAGATTTGTATTAATAATATTTAATAAAATTGTCATCTATAACTTTTAATTATCATTAAATTAATCTTTAATCTATAATTATCATTATTAATTTAATGATAAATCATAAAATATGATTAAAAATTTATGTTAAAATTTTAACACACTTTAAAAAAATTGTATTCTTGAAACAATAAATCTTTTTATTATTAATAAAAGTAATTCATTTTATCATATCACCAAAGAAATGTAAACATAAATATTTCTTAAAGAATGGATTCATCTCTAATCATTTTCATATATATATATATATATATATATATATATATATATATATATATATATATATATATATATATATATATACTTTCACAATTCTTATTTTCTTTTTTTTCAACTTAAATATATTTAGAAATTATATTTATTATAAAAAAGATAATATCATTTAAAAAAAATTGAAAAATAATTTCTTCTTCTTTATTATTCAAATATAACATTCATGTCAATTGATTAGTAAAATTGTAAAGAGTTCATAGAGTAAAATAAACAAAAAGAAGAAGGTAAAGAGTACATAAAGTAAAACATTTTTTTAAAGAATCCATAAAGTAAAACAAAAAATTGATTAATTATTTATAGTACTTTCATTCATATTTGTAATAACAATAAATTCAAAAAACAATCAAAATTAGTTATCCTCTCCATACACATACACGTGTCATTCATGGGTATCCTAAGGAGAATGCCATAACTTATTGTACTTTTGCTTGTCGTAACTTATAAAGAGTGGTTGGTTACATCACCCTTTTATCTAATTTGGTTTTTGCCCTTTTATGCCATGAAAGGAAGGTAAAGTTGCCTTTATCTAACATTTTGGAAGGGCATATAAATTTAGTCACTAAATAAATCACGTTTATAATGCACAATTTGGATTTATGGGGCATGTTTACCATGACTTAAAGTTTTCATGTTTCTTAGAGTACCAACAAATTTGACTACTTGTCATGTCTTTCCATACAAGCAAAGAATGTATGGTAACCCACTTTAAAGGTTTATTGATATTTCAATATGACTCTTAAAATAAGCTTATGAAGGGTGCGTATCTTCTAAGCTACAATATGCATGGCCAACAAGGGATTCAAAAAGTGGTCCACCTTTTATTAATGGGTGTCATTTTGAATTTTAGAGATGATCAAGTATAAATGAATGGTGTACAATGAAAGTATCAAAAACTTAAGAACATTGCGATCTCTTTCTTACAATAGGATGTTTTGTCAATGGAATCAAGTTTCTTGTCTTAAATTATTTTCATGTTAGAAGCTTCTTTAATTAATGAAATTTTATAGTAAAAGGTCTAATTATTATAGAATTGATTTAGGTCATTTTTTATGTGTAGATATAAATTTTAAATTTTAAAATTCAATTTTATCAAAATGGTCTATGTGATTATGTTGTTTTTGGATTTTGATTGTGTGCAAGTTTTTGCATCAACGTTTTGGATCACACTTTGTGATCCATCATTAGGATAGAGAGTTGAAGGAGATGTAAAATGATGGATCCGTGAAAAAACTTGCACACAATCAAAATCGAGAAACACCATAATCACATTCAAATGGATTGTGGAAATATCATGTCTTAAAATGGTCTATGTTTCCATCTATTATTAGTCATTATGAGTTGGCTAAAACATAAAATATTTACATTACATGATTTAGGATGGTGTTTTAAAATACTAACCATAATTCATTTGAATAATTCAAAACCTTATTAATCAATCAAATTGTAAATGAACAAAAATTGTCACATCATCTTAGAAGTATATTGAAGAGTTTCTTTGATCCTTATTCATCACTATTGAATCAGCCTACCTAGGGGTTTAACCAAGGTGTTGGTGTTTTAATTTTCCAACCAGTATCTTATGACAATCTAAAGAAAAGTGAATTTAGATTATTAATTGTCTTAAGGGGTTGGCCAACAAACAAGAAAAGATAGAGAAACCTTTTCCTCTGCACTTCAAGCTCTATAGGACCTAGGAGGGTAATCCTACACAATATTCACCAAGACATAAGGATTTATTGCGGTGATTAGGTGGATATAGAATATCCACAATTTATAAAAAATATTGTTCAGAGCATATATGTTCTCACTATTTTAGCCAAGAATTACAGATAAAACACTACGATGGGCTAGATCTTTGAGATTTTCATACATTCAATGCTTGAGAACATGTAAATAAGATTATACAATACATTATTGCTTGAAAGTAAATGGTTCATTCAAATTTGTGGTTGATCAAGAAACTGTAATAAAAAAATTCTCATAGATTGGAGTTTGGACTAGTGCCTTAAACCAAGGGCATGTAGGCAAGGGAACACAACTAAAAACCTGTATAATAGTATTGATTCTAACACTTAGGCTTAATAATAATGAATTAAATTATCATCCCTTGTAATTTGCAAACAATCCTTCTTATAAATCCTTATAAATACCCAAAGCATTTAACATTTCTTATAAAGAAAATTTGATTTACTACTTGAGTAAAAGCTATAAAAGAAACATTCATACAGGAAAGACTACAAAGATGAACAAAATAGATCCTTGATCAATTTTATTCATAAATTCTTAAGATAATTACATGTAGGAGACAATATATTTGTACAAATTGTCATTGTATTGGATCTTCAAATACCGATACTATTATATAAAATTATCAATCACATTTACAACTTATCCTATCAAGACCTAGTTTCAGACATATATAGATTGATATACAAAAATCTACTCCGCTTACAAAAAAAATTCAAGATCTTTTACAAATGGCCATAAATTCCCTTTTATAGAAATAAGCGAGAAAACAAGCTTCAGGCTAGAGGACAGATGTCTCATATTCATTTGACCATATTGTCCTAAAAAAAGATAAAATACAAAACCTCCAAAGAGAGACAAAGAGGAAGTTCCACATGGGGATAAAAGTTTCTTTTTCTATTGAAGAGGGTGCTCATTGATGTAATGATGAGAAGAAGGATGATTATACTTTGAGGCTCCATATTTTGAACTGAAAGCATATACTCTTTGTAAAATTGTAGTTTGTGAGGTTGATGTTGAGTAGACCAAAAACGACGAAAAGAATATCCCATCTTCAACTACATAAAGAATGGAAGAATACTCAAATGCCAAGTCATCAAAAGATTTATAACTCTACCAAGTTATTGTACTTGTCATCTCAGGCCTAATATATTCTTTTTGAAGGCCACTGAAAAGAAAGGAGTGGGTCCATACTTAATCTATATCTATTGTACTTGGATAAAATGGGGTCAACTTCCTTTTGAAATTCCTCCATAAGTTGATTGTTCTGTAACAATATTTTATCCATGCAATTATTTATGAGCTCAATATCAATTTTATTTTCATCATAAATGAAGAAAGCTAATGTTGGAGTAATGGCCTTAAATCGGGACTGTCATAACAAGTGAGCCTTAACTTCCCTATTCTCCTTTTTTAATATCAAGCATGATCCTGATATCACTATGGTCAATTCTTCAATCCTTGCTCTTGCATTATCCATTAGCTCATCCATAAATCCCTACATTTCCCCTGCTATCATTATCATTTTGTAAGTAGGCAATATGCCTTATTATGCATTGGGCTCATTGGTTGATCCTTTGTACATCCCTTGCAAAGAGCTTATGATTGGGATCTATTTATTAATCAATGTCTTGGCCTTTTCCTTATCATCAATAGTTCTTTTTAATGCTATGATAAGTTGAGAGTAATCCTTATTCAACACTCTCCACATTTCTCAACACCTTGGACATTAAATGTACCAAGATACTTGATACAACCTGATAATTGTTATCATGTTGATAATCTTGGAAATTTACCAACATTTCCTCCAATGTACTAATCTATTATTTAAGCTCTTCATTCTCCTTTTCCGAATCTGATGGTGGTGGAGCTAAAGAAGAACTAGCTACCATTGCACTAGATCTCACCACTAATATAGTTGATGGAGGAGGTGTTGTTACTGCTTGTTGTTGTTGTTTTTATTGTCGTTACATTTTTATTTCCATCACCTTCAATCTATTTTATTCTACATTCAGTGTTAGGTGATCTTTTAAGAACTTGTCATATTTGTCTTGGAGAGCCTCTGTAGTAGCCTTACTAAATTTGGCAATACCAACTGCCAATATTACAACATCCACAACAGATGTCTCTAAGACTCTCTTTATTATTAAACCACCCTTTAAATATTGAGAAGCCTCTGCAACAAGTGGCTTATTTGTATTTGGAGCAAGGGCCTGGAAATAAACAGAGTTTCCCACTTGGGGTTAAACCTTGATCCTGATAAAACTTCAACAACTTCATCCTCAAAGGAGAATATTTCTCAATCCTACCTTCTTATTGTGTCAAAAGCAATGGCAAGGGCTATATCCCATTTAGGGAGAAGTAAGAATCCACTCTCCCTTACCATTTTTCTTCCTTCCTCTAGGGTAATGTTTTTAACATTAACCCTCATCTCTACCAACAACTTTTGAGCTACTTCATCGTATTTCTCTTTAGGAACTTTAGCCCTTTCCTCCTCAAGTATCTTGAGGTACTTCTCCCTTTTGGTCCTTGGGACAAATTTAGAAAATTCTTGTTTTTACAAACTCACTATCATCCATAAATTTCATACAAGCTACATCCATGATGTCATCAACATTGTCATCTCCCTCTATAACATTTGCGGTCGTCCTATTTTGGGGTGCACCCTTACATCCTAATTTCTTCGTGGGGAAGGAATCTACCTAGTTACATCTTCATTGGTTATCTCTATATCATCATCTTCCCTAGGACCAATGGGATAATCTACCAATGGTTGCTTATCAATTTCTCTTCTTTTTGGTGATTGTTCCCTTGGAGGTGAATCAAGAATAATTACATCAGGGGAAGAAGGGGGTGTCTATTGTGGTTGTGGAGAAGGTGGAGGAGATGGAGGAAATTGTGCATGTAGATATGAAGGTGGATTTTGTTTTGGTGATAGTGTAGTTGCAGCAGGAGGAGATCATTGAGCTTGATCCCTTATTACAACCCACTTTAAGATTTCTTACAAAATAATAAACTAATGGATTGAAATGAGGTTGGTAAGTGGGTGCTTCCTCTAAAACAATAGATTTTCTAATTATCTTGTCAATGTTATGCAAAATTGTTTGATTCCTCAAAATTGGGTTAGTGATTTCCACATAAGCTCCCTAATAATCAACATTCTTTTTTCTTTTAGCATCTTCTTCCTTACTAAATTTTGTCCACTTTACCTTCCTTTCAACAATTTCTTTGCCATCATTACAATTTCTAATAACATCCTCAGTGTGCATAGGCTGACCTTCTAATGCTTACTTTGAATTTGTTAATAAATCCTTTAGGATCAAAATTTATTACCTCCTCTTGAGCCATTTTATATGTCTTCAACTTAGGATACAATTTATCAAATTCTTCCCTGTACATTTTAAAATCAGCAAAAATTATCAAATATGGGAAGAGAAAACCCTTATTCTGACCTCCCAAGTGAGACTTGTTAGACTTCATCAATTGATATATAACTTCCAAAGCTCTAATTCTTAAGGGAACATATCTTGGTAGGACATGGGGTCCTACAGGGCATCCATAAATTCTCAACACTATGCAGTCAAAATGGAGATAAAAATCTCCCCAATTATGTTGAATACCCAGTTTAGGCCTCCTTTCCATAGGCCTTAATAAATCCAATATCTCCTTTGGTACTCTATCCAATAAACCTTGCAAAAGTAATAGAAGCTTTCCTACAAAATGATTCCTAAAAGTGACAAAACTTTCATGCTTACAATTCACATCCCACACGTGTCCAACATTGGAATAGGATCTCATGTCCTTGACCATCATTGCCATAGATTTGTAATGCAGGGCTCCATTCTCCTCTCCCTCTAAATAAGAACATGTGGCACAAGAATGAGTACCATCTAAAATTAACCATCTTGTGACTCTTCTTAAGTTTCAATAATTGCTTATGTATGGCATTAGCAACAAAAGTTGCATAATCATATTAATCATTGACCATGAGGTTCTAAATGTCAGCAACCATAAACATGAGGTGAATGGGGATCCTCTCTTGTTTATCTCCCCCAAGAACTTGACACAATTCATAGTAAGTTCTGATGAAATAATTCAAAAGAATCAAGCTTGAAAGGTTTTATCTCATAGGGGAGAATTCTGATTGACTTCTCATTAAAACACTTTTCTTTATGCTTGGGCAACTATAATGCTCTAAAGTTTCTTTTATCTTATTGATACTTTTGTTTGAAAGTATCAAAATAAATTAGTTTACATGCAACTAGGTTTACTTTCAAAACCTCAAAGATAGGCACCTTGTCAATGTTTACCAAAATAAAACCATCTACAAACCTAATTGTGCTTATTTTTTCATCATAATTGGTTGCCATTTCCTTAAGCAAGTCTAAATCCATGAAGACATTGGGAACTACTAATTTACCTGCTTCACAGGTCCATACATTTGAGATTGGGACCTTAGAGTTTATTTCTCCATATTGGTGGCAAAACAATGATGACCCACCCATGGGAATGTTTGCATCTTTGTACTCATATACTTCATCTACAAGACCACCTTTCGCACCAAGACCATGCACCTTAATTTTCTAAGAAGATGATTGTGGTAAATTGTGTAACTAAATCTTCATGTAGGGCCCTATTTTGAGATGAGGAAGAGGGTTGGCCTCTTGGTGAACTCATGGTTTTTTTCTTAATTCAAAAATTAGGGTTTTGTTGACGGGTTCTAGGTTTTTTCAAAAATCCTAAACAATGGCTAGGGCAAATTAAACATAATTCAAGAAAAAAATGAGTACCCTAGCTTAATTTAAAACTCTGGAACATAATTTTAATATAATTGCAAACCCTTCAATAATGAATTGGGTGATTTTCTATTTATAGATAAAATTACTTGTTTTTTTGCTCTAGAAACCCTGACTACTATGGAATGCCCTTGAACGATGTGAATTCTTCTCTATGGATGCTTGGAATGCTTAAGTGAACAATTCAATTGCTAAAATTGAAGATTTTATGGAGGAAAAATCATTTATTATTGGATTGAAAGTCATCTTTTCCACCATTACTCTCAACTCGCATGAGCTAGAACACATAACCACTCATTCTCTGAGTTTGAATCTTGAATGTTGATCTTCGGGAAAAAAGACAAGATCTGACAATCACCAATGGTCTTACCAATTTGAAAATCATTGGTGTGTGTTGATAAGATCTTCAATGAATAAAAATATTCCATGTTGAACAGACTTTATAGCTTAGCACAAGGTAAGCCATTGGCAGTAACAGTCACTTTAATCCATGTGGCACCTCCTCGTGCTTTCATAGTCTCAAAATCAAACTGTTGAAAAGAGCTTGCAGAACAACGAAAATCTCTTAAGATTGCACCATGTGGCATTATATCACCCAGCCTTAAGACTTTTATTTTATAGAAAAGACTTGCCAAGAAATACAAGAGATCAACACCTGTCCGTTTAAAAGTTGAAAACTTGACATCTGTCATCTTTTCATAATTTTGTGGCCTTATATAAGCCTTTATAAAAGTTCTCCATGGAAAGGTGGAAATCCAATGAATGAACTCCATGTGGTTCCCTCTGGATGAAGTTGGTAAAATGTTGTCGGGGAAATGTCGCATGGCTCCCTTTTGTGCTTTCATAAGGTACTTATGGGCCCACCTTAAGAGGTTCCATGAAATGGCATAATGCATCAGAAACCTGCCATGTGGAAGTGGTGGGGTCCTCAAATGGTTATGCTACTACCAACAATTCCTAGCATGCCACATGTCATCATTTCTATGATTTTGTAGGAAACTTTTACCTTAGTTAAAAACCTCTCACATAATGACATAAACTAGTAGAATAATGCCATTTATCGGTATTTGATTGTTTCCACAGGCTTTTACTTGAATATTTTATTCATGTGGGGGAAGGACGAGGATAACTTAAAGATATAATTGAGCATGTGAATTTTAGAACGTCTTAAAGTTATTAGGAAATGAAGAGGCCAACTTAAAGAAGACACAAACATAAGACTTATATGTTATACAAATTATTTAAGCTCAAGGATTTAGGTGGGTTCAGGCGGTAACTTTAGGAATAGAGGGTCGGTAAATGAATGATGTTTAAGGCATAACATTATAACTTAATGAAACAATAATTGGAAATAAAAGGTCAACAAAGGATTATAAAAAAAATAGCATCAGCTCTTGTTTGGACCTAGGGTTTTGGGTTTTTTTAGGGAAAAACAAAAATTGAAGCACTATTTATACTAAACCCTAACATGAATATGGCCACTATGAAGCTTGTAGTAAGGGTAAAACAAGAATCCAAGGAATCTTCTATAAAGGAAATACCAACGACTCTAGTTGGGGATGTTTATTCAACAAGAACAAATAAAGATCTTAGAAAACCCTAGAGAAGCATACCACAAAGCAAAATAAGACAAAACCAAAAACCAAAACTAGGCAAGAAAACAAAACCAAAAGACTATACAAAATATACATAAAATGCACTATGTACAGAAAAGAAAATACCTTAAGAAAAGTATGGTTTCAAGAATTGTCCAGGCACTAGCAGTTCAAGAAATTCTCCAATAATTTTTTGCAAGAAATAGGAGTCTTCACCATGAGTGTTACTGATGAGATAGGGTCCAAGCCAAAGGGCATCAAATTTTTCATGTTTTTTTTTTCTTGTGCTCTAGCATTCCATAACAAAACCATATCTCCCACCTGAAACTTTCTTTCAGAGGTAAGTGTTTCACCTATTGTTGCATCTTGACATTTTTCTATTGTAACATTCTCCTTGTTTCATCCAGCTGTGTGAGATGATTAATTTTGTGAGTCATTGCATCAAATATATCATAGTCATACTCTTGGATGAATTTATACACTTGTAACAAATTATTTGTAGGAATTTTTTCCTCCAAACCATAGACTAATTCAAAAGGAAACTATCTAGTTGCTTTCTTTATGGTCACCTTGTCTACCCATAGAGCCATTTTGAGCTTAGAGTCCCAGGCTTGTTTTTCTCAATCATCCTCTTTGTGATTCTCATTAAACTTTTATTACTACATTAAACCTAAACATTCCCTTGAGAATGATATGGGGATGAATGGGAAAGTTTTATCCCATACTGATTGTAAATGGTTATAAATTCCTCAGCTATGAATCACATTGCATTGTCTGAAACAATCTTCTCTGGTACTCAAAATCTAGTTAAGACATTGTTAATAAAAAATTCTATTGCAACCTTACTAGTGGTTTTTCTTATTGGGATTGCCTCTATCTGAAATTTGGTAAAATAATCAATGGCAACAAGGATCCACCTATGTCCACTTAATTTCTCAGCAATCTCTCCTATGAAGTTAGTTCCCCATTGTTGGAAAGGAGCTTCTTCTGATATTGGTCTAAATGGAAGGTTTTTAGAGAACTTCAACTTCCATTAGAACCTTTGACATGAATCACAACTTCTGACCAATTTATGAACATCCTTGAAAATTGTGGGCCACCAATAACCAACTCTCAAAACTTTATGTGTTGTAGTTTTTTTCCATGTAGTGGCCTCCACATAATCCATCATGCATCTCCTTTAGAATTTTAGATTCTTTCTCCTCATCCACACATTTGAGTAGTATTCTTTCCTGGTTTCTCCACCAAAGCTCATCATCTATGATTACATACTTGATGGCTTGTAGCTTTAGTGTCCTCCTTTGGTTATTAGTCATGTTCTCTAGGCATGATATACTTTGCAAGTAAAATAAAACATCCTTATACCATGATGATGACTTCATATCACATTCAAGAGTTGTTATACTTGTCTCAACATTGTTTATCTAATTAGCTTCAATATTTTTCTTAGTCATAAGTTTTTCTAATACTTGTCCTCTAACCAATTTGGTAATCTACATATCAATATTGAATTCTTGAATCTTGTTGATCCACTTGCATCTCCTTCTAGTTACCTCTTGTTGAGTGAATATGTCCTTCACAACAATAGTTGGGACATATGTTACAATTATAGCTCCCACCAAATAAGACCTAAAATTTTTGGTAGTCTTTACCAATATATATGATTGCTTTTTTATCATGGCATAATTGAGCTCAAAAACTTATAGTAATTTTCTAAAGAAAAAGATTTGTTTCTTAAAACCATCATTATTTTTCTATAGTAAAACAACAGCTATGGTATGGAATGAAGAAAAATAAAATAGTTGGAAAGGCTTAGAGAAGTTATGAGACTTCAACATAGGAGCCTCCTTAATATCCTCTTTAATACTTAGGAATGCCTTGATAGGTTCTTCATTCCATGTGATGGATTCTCCTTTTTTCAAAATTCTAAAGATAGGTCCAGTAATCTCAACAAATTTAGTTACAAACCTTCTTAGAAAATTGACCCTCCCAAAGAATGACTAAATATCCTTTATAGTTTTGGGATTTGGTATCCTATCTATAACTAGGGTAGAAATTTTCAGTTTAATTGCAAGTAGCATAATAAACTAAAACCCTAATCAACAATAGAGCACAGAGGAAACAAGAAGCATAAAAATATTGAAACAACATCACCTGTACTTCAAGCCTCCTTTGGTTGACCTCTATTGGCCTTCTCCATCTTGTTGCAAATTGTATTATTGCCCTCAGATTGAAGTACAACTAGAACCTATACCTAAGACTGTAAGCAAGATAGTGAAGTATTCTATGCTCTGTTGGAAAGAGACACTGTACATGTTTTATGGTATTGTCATTGATGGCTACCCTTGTCAGCTAGTCGATCCGCACATCATAATTTACTCATACTGATAGATAAATTGAAAATCAGTGATTATCTATTTAGCTAGAACATAGCATTCATTAATTTCGTGTTCTTCAATTCATATGCATATTTTTTGTTATTAGTTTGTGTTGTGGATCTCAGGGAGTATTTTTTGATGCATAATATGTGTTATCTATAAATATTGGTGCATCGTATCAATTTGGGTGGAAGTTAGAAGTTCCAATGAACTAATTTATGTTCATCAGTATTTGGAAGCTGACTTGGTGAATATAGTGTGTCACAAATATTTGAGGAGTTATTGTTTAAGTATTTTTGTGTTCGAACTTTTTGGTTTGGGTCCTCACTATGTTGTGGTCGACTCTTGTGGATGCGCATTGAATATTATGGATAATTTGAGCCGATTGTTTGTGAATATTTCTTATTTTGTTGAGGCCGACATGAAATGATTAAATTCTTGGTGGCAGATATATATAAGTGGTCGATTGTATCATTTTGGTGTGTGTTCGATGTGAGTTGATGTATGTTGCAAATGTCAAAAGGTCAGTAGAGCGATTATGAACAATTTCACTAGTGCATTAAGGATTTTTGGTGTGAATTGAAGCAAAACATAGTAGAAGAGAAGAATCAGTCAGAAGGTCCATAATTCGATTGTTGAGCCTAACCGAAACTATAATTAGGCTTTTGTAGATGCTACTTTATCAGTTCAAATCTTTGGAAGTATTCCAAAATTTTGTAAGGTAGTGAGCCTATCATTTTTTGAGCAGTGAGCTCTAGGTAGTGTGCTTGAATGCAAGCGCATTCTCATTTTGTAATATTTTCTTTTGACAATACTCAAAACAATATTGTGGATTGACCTCCACCATGGTTTTTCCCCTAACAGGGTTTCCACGTAAAAAAATCCTTGTGTTATGGTGTTGTGATTATTTGTTGAAAGGAAATAGAAAAGAGCAATGGAATGTACTAATAAAGATCAATTGTTTGAAGGAAAGAGATTACCAAATAAAATGAAGTAGCCAAACCAAGCACCACCAAAGCAAGAGAGACACAAGAATTTGTTAAGGGGAAAAAACAAGAAAAACCCCAATATTATGAATGGAGGCAAAATGCCTAAAGAATAATAAAGAGAGAGAGAGAGCTTCAGCCTTAGCTTGCTTGCATGAGTCTTGAAGAATGAGAGGAGAGGCACCTCAATAAGTAGAGGTGAGAAGAAGGAGTCAGAATGTAACTCCCAACTCAATGAATGCCACCATTCGTCTATGTGTGTGCAAAGTGTCACCTCTTAAGGAGGTGGTTACAAATATTCCTTATTAAAGGAATTAAAAATAAGCCATCCTCACACATGTGTGAGATGACAAAAAAGACAAAATACTTGTAGGGATTCCTTTGGAATATTCCTACAAGTTAATAAATAATTACAATTAAAGAATAACTTTTACCAAGTAAAGATTAATCTTCTAACATCCCCCCTTAAGCTTTACTTGGGGAGGTTACATCAAACCCTTCAATGGGTTGTAATCCAAGATTTTTACAATGGAAGAGAAGTTTATCTTTACAAAGAGCTTTGGTGAGAATATCTGCAACTTGATCTTCACCTTTACAATACAAAAGAGAAATTTGCTTGTCTTCAATTTTCTCTCTAATGAAATGATGTTGAAGAGCAATGTGTTTGGTCCTTGCATGAAAAATTGGATTCTTTGCCAAAGCAATAGCACTTTGATTATCACAATATAAAGGAGTAGGATCCTTTGGAGGTAGACCCAAGTCTTCAAGTAATCTTCTTAACCATAATGCTTCTTTAGATGCATTTGTACAACCTTTATATTCAGCTTCTGTAGAACAAAGAGAAGTAGATTGTTGTTTCTTACTATTCCATGAGATTGCACCTGATCCAACAAAGAAACAATAACCACAAGTGGATCTCCCATCATTGGGATCACCTCCTAAATCTGAATCAGTATAACCTTTTAAAGAAAAATCACAATTTGCATCATAAAAGAAGACCAAGATTAAGAGTGCCTTTAACATATCTTAAAATTCTTTTTGCAACTTTAAAATGAGTTTGTTGTGGTTTAGACATAAATCTAGAAACCAATCCAACACTATAAGAAATATCAGGTCTAGTAAGAGTTAGATAATTTAAACTTCCTACTAGTTGCCTATATAAAGTAGGATCAACAAAAGGAGTTTTCCATATCAACCATTAATTTAGTTCCTAATTCACAAGGAGTAGAAACACACTTTGCATCATTCATTTTAAATCTATCTAAGAGATCTTGAGCATATTTATGTTGAGAAAGAAAAATACCTTTAGGTGTTTTCCAAATTTGCATACCCAAAAAATAATGTAATAGGCCTAAATCTGTCATTTGAAATTGTTGATTGAGTTGAGACTTAACATCACTAATCAAATTGTTAGAACTAGAAGTGATAATTAAATCATCAACATATAAAATAATAATCACAATATCATCTTCACTATGCTTAATATATAAATTTGGATCATTTTTACTTCTAATGAAACCTTGAGATAAAAAGAAGGCATTGATCTTTGAATACCATTCTCTAGGAGATTGCTTTAAGCCATAAATTGATTTCTTCAATTTGCAAACAAGATTTTCATTACCTTCCTTAATGAAACCCAAAGGTTGAGACATATAAATTTCTTCATGTAAATCACCATTTAAAAATGCACTTTTAACATCCATTTGATGAATAGGCCAATGCATATGAGAAGCTAAAGCAAGAACTAATTTAATAGTTGGCATCTTAGCTACTGGAGCAAATGTTTCATTATAATCTAATCCTTCAATTTGAGAAAAGCCCCTAGCAACTAATCTAGCTTTAAACTTGCTAACTTCATTATTTGCATTAACCTTAGTTTTATACAACCATTTGCATGAAACAAGATTCTTACCTTGAGGTAATGGAACTAAATCCCAAGTATGATTAGCAATTAAAGTATCATATTCTTCTTGCATAGCCTTTTGCCAATGAGGTTGATCTTTAGCTTGTTCATAAGTTTGAGGATCATTTGAATTCATAATGTTAGACATCAAAGCATAATTACAATAATTTTCCTTTCTTCTTTTAGGTGGATTTTTAGCTAAATAATCCTCACTTTCTTGCAACAAATTTTTAAACCATTTTGGCATTCTTTTAGATGTAGGAGTATCATCACTAGAAGAAGAATCATGAGGAGAAATTTCAACATTTTCATCATCACTATCACTATGAGTAAGAGATGCATTAGGAGGGTTAAGAGGAGTTTCAACTTGAGGAGTATCCTCCACAAGAATAACTTTATTTTGAGAAGAATCAATATTATGCACTTTAGAACAATCATGAACACCATTTTCAGCAATGCATACATCTCTAGCAACTTTAACTTTGTTAGTAAGAGGATTATAAACTCTATAAGCTTTAGAATGTTCATCATAACCAACAAAAATATGATAAGAAGATTTAGCATCTAATTTTTGCCTCTTTTGTTTAGGTTTGTGAACATAAGCAATTGAACCAAAAATCCTTAAATGCTTAAGATTGGGCTTCCTACCAGACCAAGCTTCTTCAGGAGTTATATCCTTTAAAGCTTTAGTAGGAGTCCTATTAATAATGTAAGTAGCACAAAACATAGCTTCTGCCCAAAATTTATAAGACATATTTTTAGCATGTAACATACATCTAGCCATTTCAACAATAGTTATATGCTTCCTTTCCGCTACACCATTTTGTTGAGGTGTATAGGGAATAGTTAGCTCATGCTTAATACCAAATGTTTTCAAATAACTATTAAAAGCATTGTTCACATATTCTTTTCCATTATCAGTTCTAAGAATTTTAAGTTTAAAACCAGATTGCCTTTCAACAAATTTATGAAATTCAGAAAATGTATCAAGAACTTGATCCTTACTATGAAGAAAATAGATCCAAGTTCTTCTAGAAAAATCATCAACAAAAGTAAGTGCATACCTTGATCCTTGGATGGAGTTATTCTCCATGGGTCCCAAAAGGTCACTATGAACTAGGTGCAACTTATGAGTTGCCCTCCATGATTGACCATGTGGAAAGGGCTCCCTATGCATCTTACCACTCATGCATCCTGTGCATACAATTTTAGATGGAACAATACTAGGCAATCCATCTACCATATTAAGCTTTTGCATTAAAGCAATATTGTTAGCATTTATATGACCAAGTCTTTCATGCCAAACATTAAAATCAATGGTAGATATTAAAGAGCATCTAGATTGAGCAAACTCATAAAATTTGAACAAATTATCATTGTCTAATTTAGCATTAGCAATGACCTTGTTTTGTTTTGGATCAATAACATAGCACATATCTTTGTAAAATTCTATTTTATAATCTTGACAAAGCTTAGCAACTGAAAGTAAGTTAGTCTTTAATTCAGGAACATATAAAACATCATGCAATTTACCATTAGGAACATTCACATCTCCAATTGCTTCTACTTTACAAGTATGATTATTAGCAAGTTGAAGAGGAACATTAGATATATCAGGTTGCATAGACTCAAAAACTTCTTTATGTGAAGTAACATGTTGAGATGCACCTGAATCAATAACCCATTCAAGAGGTTGAGAAACATTAGAACTACAAGTAAAAGCACGTCTAGATTGATTTGCATTATTTTGAAACTTATTATTATTAGGTTTATTTTGATGTTGATTATTTTGCTTCATAGGCTTTTTCTCATTTTGCTTCTTAAAACAAGTATTTTGCCAATGACCATCCTTATTACAATAAGTGCAATGTGGTTTCTTAGAAGAGTTAAACTTTCTAGGATCATTGCCATTATTATAATGAGGTTTGGAATTATAATGTTGTTGTTTAGAATGAGGTTTAAAATTTTGCTTATGATTAGATAAGAAAGCATGTTCATTAGACTTAAGAGTACCAAACTGAATTAACTTAGCCTCTTCTTGTCTTAATAAATCACGAAAAATATCATAAGTTAATTGAGTAGCTAAAGAAGGAATAGCTAATTGAGCATGAATATTAGTAATGAATTGCTGAAATTGTCTAGGAAGACACTTTTTAAGAATAAGATGAATTAATCTAAGATTATCTAATTTAACTCCTAAACCATCTAATTGACTATTTAAAGCATCAAATTTCAATAAAAATTCATCCATAGATTTAAAATCAGAATACCTCAAATCTTCAAGTTGATCTTGAATTTGAATTTTTCTTGATTCATTTATACTATCATAAATTGATTTGAGTTTGTCCCATGCTTCATAGGCAATTGTGCATGTCCCAATATGAACATAAAGTCGGGTGACATGGAGATACCTATGAGGCCAAGGGCTTCCTCATTTTTAAGATTCCATTTTTCAATTTCATCTTTGGAGGCAGATGAACCTGGTTTAGATTTAGGATCCGTTGCAACATCCAAAAGATGTTTAAATCGAAAATGAAAGAAATGTGAGTTTTCCAAGAATGATAGTTAGAACTAGTTAATTTAATCTTAGGAATTAAAGTTGACATGATTGCAAAATAATTTTAAAAAATCACAACTTTATGAGAAAAATAAAAGCTATGTAAATATTTACTTACAAAAAAAAAATCCCTTTTGATTGAATTTTGAAAAAAACCTTTTTTTCAATAAATAAAAATTAAATGCCTTAAATTTGCAAAATAATCAATCTAAAAATATATATGATTAAATAATGATAACATATATTAAGAAAAAAAACTATTTGAAAAGAAATTAAATTAAGAATATTAAAGTTGAAATTAAATTGAGAATATTATATGGGAAAAAATAATATTATGAATTGAATTATTAAATTTAAAAGAATTTAACTAAAAACTCATTTAGTTTAAAAAAGATACTTTTAAAAGATTATAAAAATCTAAATTAAGAAAAAGTTTAGCTTTTTTAAAGATAAAGGAAAAAACTTAAAGAATGAAAACTTGAAAAAAACTTTAACCTTTTTAAGCTCTCACGGGAAAAAAGCTTCATTAATACTAATATTTTTAGGTTTGTAAGAACCCAAAAAAGGGAGGCGAATGGAGGGGCGACAGACAGGAGAGAGAGAGCTTTCGTAGAGGCAAGTTGAAGATTTTTGCTTGCAAAAGAAAAAAATGAAGCAGCATGAGGGGGTGGGCTACGAAGCAGTGGCGTGAAGTACCAACAACGGGAAGGGTTGCAGCCACAACGCCCTGACAGAGGCCCAAAACAGACCTACACAAGAAAGGGTCGAGCAGAAAATTTTATTTATTTGTTAAAAAAATAGGCATATATAATATATATCTTGAAAAATATAGTTGGTATTTTTTTGAATATTAATTTTTTTACTATTTATTATTGATTTATTTTGATTTTTTGAAGAAAAAATTGCATTATTAACACAGAAATGATTTTTTTTAAACAAAATAATTTATTTTCTTAAAGAAAATAGTATGAAATATTTTAGAAAAAACTAAGCTAAAGAGGGTTAGAGATCTTAAAAAAATTACTTTTTTTTTTTAATCTGTATTATACAGATTTAAAAAGAAAATATCTTTTACAGATTTGCAAAAAAAAAATCAGATTAGCCTTTTTGTAAAAAGAATATTTGAACTAGGGTTAGATCCCTAAAAAAATTGATTTTTTTTACAAAATGTAAAATATAGTAATTTTTTACAAATTTAGCCTGATATTGTAAAAAAAATTACAGATCTTAAAAAAATTGAAATATAACATGTTTCTAAAAAAAATCAAAAGATTAAATATGCATGCAAAGCAAATAGATTTGAAATTTTAAATAAATAACTTAGAAATCTTTAAATAAGAAATCCTGCACAAGGGTTAGAAGACAAAAAACAACCAAGATTAGGCACTAGCTCTTCTTCTCCTCTTTGAGAGTGTCTCCAATGGTGTGCTGAAAAATTTGGTAAACCTTCAACAATATAGCTCACAAGATATTAGTAATACCAAGCTCTGATACCATGAAAGGAAATAGAAAAGAGCAATGGAAAGTACTAATAAAGAGAAATTGTTTGAAGGAAAGAGATTACCAAATAAAATGAAGTAGCCAAACCAAGCACCACCAAAGCAAGAGAGACACAAGAATTTGTTAAGGGGAAAAAAATAAGAAAAAACCCCAATATTATGAATGGAGGCAAAATGCCTAAAGAATAATACAAAGAGAGAGAGAGCTTCAGCCTTAGCTTGCTTGCATGAGTCTTGAAGAATGAGAGGAGAGGCACCTCAATAAGTAGAGGTGAGAAGAAGGAGTTAGAATGTAACTCCCAACTCAATGAATGCCACCATTCATCTATGTGTGTGCAAAGTGTCACCTCTTAAGGAGGTGGTTACAAATATTCCTTATTAAAGGAATTAAAAATAAGCCATCCTCACACATGTGTGAGATGACAAAAAAGACAAAATACTTGTAGGGATTCCTTTGGAATATTCCTACAAGATAATAGATAATTACAATTAAAGAATAACCTTTACCAAGTAAAGATTAATCTTCTAACATTTGTCTTATGTGCATGCATTTTTATTTTGGTTGAATGTTATCAACACCTTAATGATCAGATTAATAAAGTTAAAAATTACACAACACTGATTCACCCCCCCTCTTAGTGTTGATTGATTCCAACATGCTCAAGTACTTAGAGTTCTCAAGCATGATGTGTGTATATGAATCCAAATGACTAGAGATAGACCCTTTTTAAAGAATGTCACATTGAGAATGGATGGCCAAGATTAGAAGTTGATAAATCCCTAAGATCAAAGGCTAAAATTTAATGCGATGAGTAGCATTAGGGTTAGAGAAACATTAGGTCAAAATTAGGGCAAGATTTGAAATAAAGGGATGAGATTTAATTGGAGAAAATTAAATCAATGGTGGATAATAAATGAGATATGGAAGAGATCTGACACAAAAAAGAGGTGGTTGGAGAATGAAATCATTAATGGAAATTATTTGATTTACGGAGGGAAGTGGGAATAAAACGACAGTAAATAATTGTTTTAATTATTTACTTGGTGGGATGAAAAGTGGGGTAAATAATTAATTTTATTTAATTGAAGGAGAAAATGATACTGA
The DNA here is from genome assembly GCA_007258455.2 of Sequoia sempervirens. Classification (NCBI taxonomy): domain Eukaryota; kingdom Viridiplantae; phylum Streptophyta; class Pinopsida; order Cupressales; family Cupressaceae; genus Sequoia; species Sequoia sempervirens. The sequence continues at coordinate 289,972,914 of VDFB02105785.1, read as the reverse complement.
ACAAATTAAATAATTAATGGTAATTGTTTAATTTGTAGCCGAAAATAGGTAATTAAATAAATTAGAAATTTATTTAATTGTAGGAGTAAGGATTAATTAGTGATGTATTTAAAATTTATTTATTTAAATAATCATAGAGGAATATAGGTCACGAATTAATTAAATAATTAGAAATTATTTAATTAATAGTGTGAAGTATGACATTAGGACATAATTAAATAATTTAATTATGTGAGGAAGAAGTGTGGTTTGACATAGAAAAATGAAGCTTAGATGTCTAGGTCATTTTTATGTGTCTACATTTTTCCCCTCTTTAACATAATGTAGTTTATCGATTGTGTCAAAGAAAACAAGTCAACAATATGCCCCAGTGTGAAAGTAGGGAGAGGAAGGATGACGAGGAGGTAGCGGTATGCCCTCTCGAGAGGACATGCAGGTTCAAAGAACATGAGTGTGCTCTCAAAATGGATGAGAAGACTAGAGGATGAAGGAATAAAAGAAATGTTAGTGCAAAAGACATGGATGGTGGGACGAAAAAAGAATACTTCAATATTTTTCCAAATAACATAATAGGTGTTGCATAATCATCATTGGGTGGTAAAATGTGACAAATGGACAACAAAAACCATGATATGACATAGACCAAGGTGTGCAAGGTCATCCACTTGCAAAAAATAGACAATTGCAAACAAGGAATGTCTTAACTCATATTAAGGGCTAAGTTGCCCTAGTATTTTTGGCAAGACACACCAAAGACAACAATCAAGGAAAAACAAGTCATGAGATGCCATCACACCTCTAAATCCTTCATGGGACATCCTCAAGGTAGCTACTACCATGACCAAGAGACAAAAAAATAAAAGATAAGACAAAATGGACCAGAAAAATCATCGGTCATTCAATGTGTTTGCCAATATTTGTTTAACGAAGGTTGATTGCTTGATGGTTTGACAGTTTGACAATTTGATAGTTTGATAGTTTAGATGTTTTAACAATGTCTATCATCAGGTTGGAAACATTCTGAAAAGGTCAATGATAATGTGACAAAGCCTATCGTTAGGAAAGACCCATCTTGAAAAGGAAAATGACATTTTGATGGGGTCCAATTCCAAGGACACATCTTGAAGGGGACCATAAAGTGACCAGGTTGACATTGTTTTGGAAATTTGACTAATTTTTGACTTGATGACTGATTGGACTATGTTGTCTGTTGGTTCACGATTTGAATGTTGACGTTTTGATTACTATCTTGTGTTCAAGTTTGACTATGTCTAACTTATTGACCGAAATGATGAACCCTAAAGGACTGACCTAGGTGGCCTCAGGGGCTCATTGACTGAAGGCCTTGCCTACATCATACACTCAAAGACCTCATAGTTCAATATGACCCTTGACTTTTTTGTAATGAAAAAGGGCTGAATCGTGATTTTATTTGACCATACCTAAAGGACTTGACCTAATTCCTCGGGGGCACATCGATAGATAGGATATGACCCTTGACTTTTTTGCAATGAAAAAGGGATGAATCATGATTTTATTTGACCATACCTAAAGGATTTGACCTAATGCCTCGAGGGCACATCGACAGATGGCCTTGCCTACATCCAGTCACAGAGGCAATGCAGTTTGACAATGATAAAGACTGACTCTGATTGACTCTGACTCTTTTAGGGAATATTTTATTTTTATCTTTTTTTGGGAAATTTTGATTTTTTTGTCTTTTTGGGAATATTTGATTTTTTTGTCTTTTTGGGATTATGCGATTTTTTTGTCTTTTTTGGGAATATTTTGATATTTTTTCTTTTTGGGAATATGTGATTTTTTCTTTTTGGGAACATGTGGATTTTTATGTCAAGTTCACCAAGTGTAACTAGGGTAGAAATTTTCAGCTTAATTGCAAGTAGCATAATAAACTAAAACCCTAATCAACAATAAAGCATGAAGGAAACAAGAAGCATAAAAAAATTGAAACAACATCACCTGTTCTTCAAGCCTCCTTTGGTTGACTTCTATTGGCCTTCTCCATCTTGGTGTAAATTGTATTATTGCCCTCAGATTGAAGTGCAACTAGAACCTATGCCTAAGACAAGTGAGACATTGAAGTATTGTATGCTAAAGTACTCAAAGTTCTCAAGAATGTTGTGTGTGTATGAATCCAAATGACTAGAGAGAGACCCTTTTTAAAGAATGTCACATTGAGAATGGATGGACAGGATTAGAAGTTGATAAAGCCCTAAGATCAAAGGCTAGGATTTAATGTGATGAGCAACATTAGGGTTAGGGAAACACTAGGTCAAAATTAGGGCAAGACTTGAAATGAAGGGCTGAGATTTAATTGGAGACAATTAAATCAATGGTGGAGAATAAATGAGATATGAAAGAGATTTAACATAGAAAAAGAGGTGGTTGGAGAATCAAATCATTAATGGAAATTATTTTATTTATGGAGGGATGTTTTTTATTAGGGGTGAAAGAGGTTTTGATGGAAATTATTTAATTTATGGAGGGATGTTGACTTTTGAATTAAATAATAATTTAATTCATAAGTGGGAATAAAAAGGTAGTAAATACTTATTTTAATTATATATTTACGTGGTGGGGTGAAAAGTGGGTTAAATAATTAATTTTATTTAATTCAAGGAGAAAATGATAATGAACGAATTAAATAATTAATGGTAATTATTTAATTTGTAACCAGAAATAGGTAATTAAATAAATTATAAATTGATTTAATTGTAGAAGGAGTAGGGATTAATTAGCAACGTATTTACATGAGTTGCCACGGTGGCAGATGGTTGGGGGTCTTTCGAGCCAAGTCGACATAAATGTTGGCAAGGTGGAGTTGGCTTGTCTTGTCGGCAAGCTAAGTGTATGGTGAAGGACAACTATGGCACTCATATCTATGAAAGTTAATAATGGAAATGAGAGCTCCTTTCTTTGTGAAGACATCTTGCACATAGGAAGGGGGTACAATTTATGGAGTTTGGCGGTGTTTTCGTGGTCTAGGTTTATTTATTGCAATCTTGGCTCTTATTTTGCATTATTTTTTCTCTGCAAAGTGTGGCGTCTGTGGTTTTTTCTATCTATACTATTGGGTGCTTTCAGTGTGGGGTCGAGAATGGTGAAGAGCTCTAAATTTATTATCGAGGTTTCAGTGGCGGGACTTGCTCGATTTGGGGCGACACTCCTATTTCTCTGCGGTCGTTGGCGAGACATGCCTCTTTCAAGGAGGTCATAATCAAAGATTAAAATGGATTATGTTGAATTATGATTCGTTGGTGCTGGCGGCCATGAAAATGATGTTGGGCTCCGTTCATTTGGGGTGCAGGGAGTACGGGAGATACAATTTGCATGTCTCTTCTTGTTTCCTTGTCTCTCTTCTAGATAATTTGGAGCCGAAGGTGGAAGCAAAAATTTTGTTGGTTAAACTATTCAGAGTAGACTTGGTTGAAGGTGTGGACAAGGTTCTTTGTGTGGTGATTGAAGACGAGGGATGTCTGAGGCCTTGTGACATGGAGAGGGTGAGCTTGGAGGACATAGTGAAGATTTTTCCTTTCCTCTTGGATTTGCAAGGACCGGGTTTGATGCGACATTAGTCAATTGTGGCGGTCGTTGTGGTTTTTCTAAAGAGGTTCTTTGGGCTAATGGCAGTTGATAGTGTGGAGTGGAAAGCAAAATTTGAAAATTTCGTAAAATTGAACAAATTTATGTAAGCTAGGTGGTGGCTCATTTTTTGTTGGTTTGTAGGTGCCAGTTCTGGTTTGTCTAGTTTTTGGTAGCCATGACTGCGTAAATGCCATTATAATGGTTTGGCTTTGTTAATTTTGGTTGGGATCTTAGTGGTTCAGTGAAGCATTTTGGTAGGTTTCTATAGTTTTTTGTGGACTGGTGGTTTAGCAGGTTTACAGTTCACCTTCTTACCTGCATGGCAGACGTTTGTATTTCTATTTTTATTATCAATAAATTTACTAATCTTATGTATCAAAAAAAAAATAGCGACGTATTTAAATAAACAAATATAATTTATTTATTTAAATAATTGTAGAGGAATATAGGTCATGAATTGATTAAATAATTAAAAATTATTTAATTAATAGTGTGAACTATGACATTAGGACATAATTAAATAATTTAATTATGTGAGGAAGAAGTGTGGTTTGACATAGAAAAATGAAGCTCAGAGGTCTAGGTCATTTTTATGTGTCTACATTATCTATAGTTGCAATCCTCTCTAGATCTATCCTCACCCCTTCTTTTGAAACAATGTGACCTAAAATATTCCCCTCAGTCACACCAAATACACACTTCCTAGGGTTTAAACAAATCCCATACACTAAAGCTCTCATAAAAAAAAAAAAATGCAATGGTCTTCTTCTTTCTTTGAATAAGCTGTCAAATCACCCCGATAAACTACCATGAATATGTCAATGAAATCTTAAGATGCTACATCCACTGCTCTCTGAAATGTAGCACCAAAATTTGTTATACCAAAGGTATTCTGACATATACATAGGTTCCCCATGGTGTTGTGAAAGTATTCTTGTACTACTTAGACTCTTTAACCTTTACCTGATTGTATCCTAAAAAGCCATCCATCATTGATAGCAATTCACAACAGTCACTTTTTGCAACATTGCCTCCAAATTAGGCAATGGATAATTATCCTTTAATGAAGACATGTTTATATTTTTTAAATCTACACACAATATGATGTCTCCATTTTTCTTCCTAACTAGCACTAAGTTAGAAACCAATGTGGAGTGTCTAATTGGTTTCATTATTCCTCCATCCCTAAGCTTCATCAACTCTTGTTACATTTTGGGTGCCAATGTAGGGTTGACTGGTCTTTTCTTTTTTCTAAATGGCTTAACATCCAGACTGAGATGAATTTCATGTTGAAATCCCTCTTTGTATGCTTTAAGGTCATCATATGACCATGCAAATACATGTTTGTATTTTTTGTAAAAGGGTAATAAGAATTTCTCTGATCTTAAGGTTGAGATTTTTTACAATATACACCTTCTTTGGTGCACATTTAGTTCCTAAATTGATTTCCTCTAAATCTTGCTCGTGGGCAAGGCTGGACTTCTCATTACACTTTTTTGTATTATCAAAAACTCTCTCTAATGCTACCAGACTCCTGGGAATCTTATTGGTTTTCAGCTAAATCACTTCATTTCTAAACACAATTCCTTCACATCAATTACTTCAACAAAGCCCTAGAAATCAATTTCATGGTTGTGATACCGATCAATACATTGCAAAAATTTCAATAAATCTATATCATAATTAAAAACTTGCCAGTTCTAGATGTTATCTAGGACTAATGGTCTTTTTTGAACCTCAACTTTTGAGATTCTAGAAAATGTTTTCATCAGGCCTCAATGCAATTTTTTCAAGAAAATCAGCCATTGCATTCTTAACTCTCTCCACCTAGTCTATGGAGAATGCATCAAACATTTCTATTGTATCCCAAACAACATTCTTGTACTGCTTGAGCCTTTTGTGTTTACATACTTGGCTTTGATCTAGGAAACTACTAATTCAGTGTCTCCAAAGACTCAAATTTTTAATTTTATGTATGAGTTCCATGTTCATTCCTAATAACAAAGCTTCATATTTTGATACATTTTTAGTGTATTGAAATCTTAAGGAAAATGAATATTTGTAGGACTTACCAGTAGGTGAAATGAAAATTACACCTACACCTGAACCTTCCTTAGAGCAAGATCCAACAAAGTACATCGTCCATAATTCATCGTTATGATCTTGTTGTTGGACTTCATCATCAATAGGTGCAATTTCCTTCTCTTTATCTTCAAAATATGATTCTTTAACCCTAAATTTTTCTGTGTCCACATCAATGAGATGCACCTAATCTGTTGGTTGTAGATCTTCTATGAGGCAAGGATATCTCCTCTCTTTATTCAATCTCACATCCCTACCATTTATAGGAATCACAACATAAGATAAATTCAACTACACACTTCCTTCAATTAATGTTGACCACCTTCTACATAGCAACATCCCATACCAAGCTAGGATTTCTATCATAGTTATATCCATTGAATTTTTTTCTTAGGGTATGTAGTAAGCTTAAAATTTGCATCTTTTATGATGCTAATAATTGGGACCTCTTTGGAGTCCATAGCAAATCATTTCCCAAATGCTCTATGTATTTACAACCCTAGTTCTTACATAATAACTAGAGGCATGAAATTGGTAGAAGCCCCATAATCAATCATGTAGTTTTTTACCAACTTGTCATTCATTCGGAGGGTTAATAAAATGGGTCCACTTGATTAGGACAAGTAGTTAGAGTGGCACCCAAAAATACTTGAGGCACTTCATTGTTCATCTCCTCAAGGTTAGATTCTTTTAATATCACTTTACCCTTCTCAGGTTGGGTAATTACCTTTTTATCATCAAAGGTTGTAGTTGCACCGTTGATAAGGGAAATTGCCTTCTCTTTGTGTTCTTGGATTCTCATCATCTCTAGTAAAGGGATATAGTCCTTAACTTGTGACAATATCTGGATAATGTCAATGGCATTATATTTTGGGATGTCACAAGTTGTAACAATCTAATCACTAGTCTTCTTTCCTTGTCTTTCATCTATCCCCTTGAATATCCTCAACATTCTTCTTTTCTTGTTTAGCTTTCATCTTTTGATACTTGGCTTTGATAAGTGGAGAAACTACCTGATCAACAACCTTCTCAGAATTGTGACCTTTACAAGGTGCATCAGGTTTTACATTAGAATTCTTCTTATGTTTACCTAAATGTTGGTCCTTCTTATCATTACTCTACTCCTTGATGAATATACTGTCAACATTTCCTTGCTCATTGTTGACAACTCTATTTCTCAAGTTATAATTGCTCTTGGCTTGAGCAATTACAATAATTGTTAAGTTTTTTATTTCTTCCTATGAAGGTCTTTAGAGTCTAACATCCTAATTTTTTGTTTCAAAATTATGAATGTTTTCACACTCATCCTCTTCACAATCAGAAAAAAATAAATTCTAATGATATGCACTTGAATTACATCTCTTGTCATTAACATCCACTTTTGCACATCCCTCATCAGAGGAATAATCATCAGGGGTTAAGGATAACCTGTGGGAAAGCATGTTTACCTCTTGATCCTCATTATGAGTAGTATCACAGTCATCACAAGGTTGTTGTTGTTCTTCTAGAGACTGAGCTACCATGCATTGGTGTAGTGAGTGGGGTAATTAGCATACCAGACACCAAGGATTGTCATCAACAAAGTTGGTATTATTCTTCCTGAGAGGATAAGGATTTTTTCTATTAGGCACATTCCTTTGGTTATTCTGATTGTTATGATTTGGATTTCCATTATGCCAGTTTGTATTATAAGTCTGGTTAAACAACTTAGGAGTTCTTTCTTGCCTTTGAAAATTTTGTTGTCATTAAACAAACCTTTCTCATTTTTTTCTACTTTATAGCTCAAATCCATCAAGGCACTCATGACCTTGTCTAATTTTTCTTCAGAAGATGTTACCTTATTCTAATGTCCTTTAGGATTTGCAAAATCTTGACATCACCCCTCTTTCTAACCTTCCCATATGCTTTTCTATTATTCTCAATGTGTAGTGCAATCCTAAAAGCACCTCTCAAGGTTTGAAGATCTTTATCCCTTAGTTTATATCCGATCTTGGGATCATATACATTGTAGTAAAAAACTAAAAACATTGGCTCATGTGGCCTCATGTCATGTGGGATCTTATTCATGATTTTAATGAACCTAGTATTTAAATCTAAGACCAACTCATTTTGTCCTTTAGTAATACTAGTGAACTCATTAATTATAAATCTTGGATCAGTTTTCTCATCATACTATTCTCTGAACACTCTTTTAAATTCCTCCCAAGATCAAATACTAGCTTGAGGAAGACTTCTATACCAATCCTTGGCATCTTCTGTCAAATACTGCATAAAAAGTTTCATGACCACATCCTCATCTTCAACCTCAAAATCATCGATCATATTAAAAAATGATCTCAAGTGATCTTCACCTAAGATTGCATTTTTCCTAAGAATTTGAGCAACACATTTCTTGTATCATTTGGGAGTTGTTTAAGTTATTTAGGGATACCAGTGAAACTCAATTGCTTGTATCTTTCTAGATGCAAAGGCCTTCTTGTAGGAACATTTCCTGTAGTAGGATCTACTTGAGGATTTCCCTGAGCATTATTTTGTTGACCAACAAAATTCTATATGGGTTAGATTATGGCACACTTTGACCTATGTGAGTTTATTTTGGAAGGCCAATGGTTGAATTATTTTGAATAGAAGTTATAGATGGATTTTGATAATTAAGGTTGGAAGTTGAAGAACTTCCAGACCCATAAGATGATTTCAAGAAATTAATCCTTCTTTGCATTTCCTCTTTAACTTCTACCTATTCCATTCTTTCTATCTCTTTCTTCAAATGTTCTACTTCTTTTTGTAACTTCAGATCTTTTTGATCAAATAATCCAAATGTAGAATCCTTTTGAGATGATGGATTCTCATGAAAACTTGTGCCCTTGGTAGCATTAATATTTAGGGACATTTTTCCTTTATCCAAACCCTGGGATGCAACATTTGAATTAGAAGTTACTAACACTGTATTAGCAACAATAGAGCTATTCCATGTGTTAGTATGGGTATTTCCTAAAGGAATATTCAAAGTTTTGCTATTGGTTGTAGGATTTAGTTTTGTAGGTCTAGAAGAAGTATCTACTTGGCAAGAGAGTTTCATTTGCTCAATCTTCATTTTCAATCGGTCTATCATATTCATGGCATGCCTAATTTTTTATTCTTCTTTCTTTAATTTTCTAATTTTCATTTGTTCCAGTCTATTCATTTCTTCTTGATTTTCAAGGACTTCCTACAACAATTCATTTTTAGACTGAAGTGTATCTTCAGATCTTGCAATTTTAGGGATATTTTCAACAACATTTGTAGTAGCTTGAGACAAATTAGGGCTTATGTAAGAGAAATTTCTGAGCTCTCAATAAATAGGGCTAACAAATAAGTCATACTCTTGGGAATTAAGATTAGTTTCTTTAGGATTCAAACTCTAGGCACCTTGCCTAGCATCAAATTCTCTTTGCAAGTTTTTTTTTCTTTGCCTTTATTTTTTGGCTAGGATAACAATATTTACTTGACCATCATTTAATATAGGTCTAAGCATTACATTTTCTTTGTTTGTAGGGTGCATCCCAAAATCAAACATATTTTCAAGATTATCACTAGTACTTTCATGAGAAAGTCTAGTGTCGAGAGGAGGAGCAAACTTACTCGTGCCTTTCTTTTTCCATGACTATCTGTGTGTATGCAATTCTATTTCCAGCTTCTTCGCATGATGATTTTTGTATATATATCTTCTTCTTTCCATGACTTATTTAATATTCTTTCTTTCTTTTTACTTGCATCGGTACAGAGACTTTTATATTTGCCACCCAATTAAGGGAATTAAAATGTTCAAATATTCTTTAGAGAAATATGCAAAAATATAACCAACAACAAGATCTACACAACAGAAAGGAACTTCACACAAATATACAGAATATAACTAGGGATTCTCAATGACTCTTCAAAATAATCAATAAGCTTCGGTCCCAATAGATTCACCAATTGTTGGTGTTTTAATTTTCCCAACTAGTATCTTATGACAATCTAAAGAATAGCCAATTCAAATTATTAATTTCCTTAAGGGGTTGGCATACAAATAGGGAAAGATAGATCAACCTTTTCCTTTGCACTTCAGGCTCTGTAGGACCTAGGAGGGTAATCCTATATAATATTCATCAGGACATAAGAATTTATTGTGGTGATCAAGTGGATATAGAATATCCATAATTTATAAAGAATATTGTTCTGAGTAGATATGTTCTCACTATTTTAGCCAAGAATTTCAAATAGAACACTATGAAGGGCTAGATCCTTGATCTTTTCTTACATTCAATGATTGAGAACATGTAAAAAATATTATGCAATAAATTGTAGTGTAGAAAAATGTATCCCTTTACATTTTCACACTTGTTTGGGCCCTCCCTGCTAAAATTGGGATTCTTTATGCCTTATTTGGTCCTATTTTGCATCCACAAGCCTTATTTAATGCATATTTATGAGGATAATCCTGGCACTTATCTAATGTCTGATCATAATTTAATGATTTCGAGTTGTGTGTTCCAGATTTAGTGATTTGGGACTCATTTGCCACCTTGGGTGTATGGGTCTCACCTAAGTCTCGGGACCTAATCTTGAATTTGGCATAGAACTTAACATTTCTTGAAATTTGTGTCCCAAGCTTAGGCTACTGGGACTCATACGCCCCAATAGGCGGGATTTTATTCTCCTAGATCTGATGTCGGCTTGTAGTATTGTAATTTTAGGAAATTTGGCATAAACAAGTATAAAGATAAGGTTATTTCACATATTTTCTCCTAACAATTTTTATGAGTAGGTGTGATCTAAGCATTCAAGAGCCGATTATCAAGTATTTTAGAGCTGCATTCAAGATTCAAGCACCATGTAAAATTCATCATGCATCAACTGTGTTTTTGAGTTAACATTTGTGATGTAGGTTTTCATGTTTTAAGCAAGCATTCAAATCAAGATCCATAATGTTCAATCAAGTATCAAGATCTACATTCATGTTAGCCATTTCATACAAGATTGTAGCCTTTGTTACAAGGGTTTGGTGAGTTTCCACATTAAATATTTGTTCATTCATCATTCCTTCATTCTATTTCATTTCATTTCGAGGTTTGATTACCAAAACGGGGTTTGACCAAGGAAAATCCCTATCCACTAAAAAATCCCTTTACATGTGTGATTACAAATCTAGGTGTTTTGATCTTGAATATCCTTTGAAGAAAAACTTGCAATATTGAAGAAAGTTTTCAAAGTTGTCAAAAATTTGTCATCTTCATGGAAAGTCACCTACACACTAGAATTCAAACTTTCAGACTCAAATATCATAAGGGAGAGAAGCTACAAAAGATCACTAGAGGATACCAAAGTTTTAGCCAATCCCTAATATTGGGACTAAATCACCACCTTAGGCGTATGAGTCCCAGTATACCACTTTTCATTCATTTCCTATAGATCCTAGTTTACCAATTGTAGATTCTGGATTCAGCCCGAAACCCTAAACTGGGACTAAATCGCCCAACTTGGTGTATGAGTCCCAGTGTGTATCAAAAGTCATAATTTCAGGATTGTAGACCTTGTTTTAGACATCTCCAATTTTCTAGGTGCCCCTCTATTCATTCTCAATTTATTATTTTGATTTTAAGTCTCATTTCCTAGGTTACATAGACTTGCATATTACATTCATTTCCTTCTTTCTAAGCACTTTCTTAGTGGTGAACCCTCTTTGTTTAATCACACCCATGGAGACCTTATAGCAACCCTTTCTCTTAAAATTGAGTCATTGGGTTGAGATCTCTAGGGTTTCCATGAATGAACTAAGAGTGAAATAGGAAGAGAATTACCCCCCTCCTCGTGTTCCATCTCCTAAAAGGTGGAGCACCCTATTTACTTCGATTAATTTTGGTGAACCTAACCCTTGAACCTTTTATTTTTGATTTGGAGTGCATTTTAGTCCTAGATCTAGCTTACATTAACTTTGCATTAGGTCTTGCATTAGTTAATTTGTATTTAGGGCTTCTAAATCTTGCATTAGTGAAAGTGCATATAGGTTGCATTCTTGCATCTTACATCATTGAAATTCATTTGAAATCTATAATTGCACATAGTCAAAATTCAAGTTAGAAACCTTAACATTCACTTAGAATTTGTTGAATTTAGTGTCAAATCCCTCATCTAGAACTCATTCGCCCCTCTAGGTGATTTAGTCCTAGTACATGTTTTACCTAATTTTTGGGAATTTTTGTTGTGTGTTTTTTAGCATTCGAACCCTTCAAAAACCCTAATTGGGTCTCATATGCCCCTCTGGGAGATTTAGTCTCGTATCGGGTCTTAATTTACATTTTACAGCATCAAAAACCTTGTTTCTGTGCTTTTGTTTGTTGTTGTTGTTGGATCTCTATTTCAGATTACTGAGTTTCTATTTCATTCATTTCATTAGACCTAGCTTAATTTGGTTCATTTTGTGCATTGCATAATTTTAAAATTACATTTGCAACATTTCATTTTTAGATTGTTGCATAGTGTAATTAACAAATTACCTTGTTTAGAATCTAAAAATTGTATTACATTTCATCACGGATATGTGCTTTGGTAAGCTTTGGATGTCCTTGAAATCATTAGTGGATGTGTCAAGCTGTGCTTTTGGAAATGACCTTAATGAAATTGAACTCACTCATGCTCAATCAACCCCTAATGCATGTCCTCCTCATGATTTTGACATCATTGGAGAAGATGATGACAACACGAACAACTTCATAAATGTTTTCCTTAACAACCTTGAGACTAATGCATCCTTTATCCTTCTATGAAACAACCAACACAACTTGAGATGTTTGGTCTTTTACATCCTGAAATTGAAACACAATTTGAGCCTAAGTTCCCTACAATTAGGTGAACCTAGCGCCTCTAACCAAGCAAACATTCAACCATCCTATGTTAACAAAGTGTCCAACACTCCCATCAACCTAGAAGAGACATATGGAAAAGGATTCACCATCTTAAGCAAACAAGGATGTGATACAACAAGTGAGCATGAATTTCATCAACTCTTAGAGCAAATACCAACTCAAGATACCAAAGGGATAGGATATCAAGATCCTCCTCCCAACATAAGTGTCCTCCTTCCTAAAGAACAACCAATGCCTCGTAACAATGATAGGATCATCTTAAGTCCTCCTTCTCAATATATAGCTCAAGAAATTGGTGAATCTAGTAAGCAACAAAGGCCTTACAAACTAAAGAAGCTGAAATTCCCTTGTCCGTCGTCTGCAACTGAAAGAACCCTACACATACTTCTAATTCAAGGACTTATTACATTACCACCCATGTGAGAAAATAAAAAAACCAAATCCTAAGAACACAAACACATCACAATGTCGATATCATAGAGTTCTTGGACATAGTACTGATGAATGTCATGCTTTAAAACACATATTTAAAAATATTGATATCATAGAGATAGTCCCTTAAAGGGGTGCATTCTGCTCCTTACCATGTAATAGTTGTAGGATCCTAAAATTTTCACTATTGCATGTTATACATTCATTGCAAATCACTCTTTATCACAAGGAGCTCATTCTAATCACCTACCTCAGCTCATTCTTGTCTTGCACTCAGTGGGGGAAAGAATTAGATAGCCTTGTCCTAGTACTGCACTCGTTGTTGTCCCTTTGGCTAGTTGTCTACCTTCCTATACAATGAACAAGATTGGGATGCAGACAACCTACTAATAAAGTCAATTTCAAGCATGATCATATTATACATTATCTCTGGTCTACACTAACCCCAGATTTATGGATCCCTTATGTGCTACTTTTGTCTTGTTAATTGTGTGGCTTTGTTTTGGGGGAAACCCCTTATCATGATTCAACTTTATTGGGAACATATCATTTGCATAAGGTTTTCCAATAAGTTCTCATGACCTATCATGTTGCAAATATCATTGTATTCTACCCTAAAGGAAATTGCTTCCAATTGGAATCAACAATTACTTTAAGGTGGGGGCATACATTTCATTATGTGCTTCAATTTGTTCACACACATTGAAATTTGTGATGTGTCTTTGACATATTGATCATATTTTGTAGTGCACTATTAGAATTATTGGGACTACAATTTTTGGTATGGTTGACATGGAAACTCACCTAGTGAATATCAAACTTCACTAGCCCTTGTGTGTTTTCATTTGCTACTATTGTAGACTTACCTAGTGAATATTAGACTTCACTAGCATACAACGCTTTCATTCATGGGTCACCTAGCAAATATTCAACTTTGATAGCCTTGTGATTTATGGATGACTTGGGTATGAATCCCAATAAGAATTATATGGAGCTTTCTTGTATGTGATTTCCATACCCCCTTTGCATGTTTGCATTGTGTTTGGATTATGTTTGAATTGTGTTTGCATCATGTTTGCATGGTGTTTGCATCATTTATTGTTTGCATTGTGTTTATTTTATATTATGTTAGTTTTATGTCTTCATTGTGTATGCTTCATGTTTATCATGTTGCATTACACCTCACATGTGTGTGTTCCTTTGTATTTGCATTGTTGTTTTGTAGGATCTTGAGCCTAGGGGCTACTAGTGCATCCCCTAGACTTGATGTCATCCCAACTCTCCAATATTTGGATAAATGAACCCTTCCTAGCTCATCCTTACTTTAGTGTGAACATGAGTGTAAGTTCATATTCTCACTAAAGTGGGGGTTAAATGTAACATTGTAAATTGTCACCCTTGAAAATTTCACACTAAGTTTAGCTCCCCCTTATGTGATTTGACCTAATTATGCTCTTAAATTACCATTTCATGGTCATCTTCAAAAAATATGAATTAAATTAGGAATTATTATTTAATATTTATTTAATGACACTCAAAGACCCAAAATAGGTATGGACTAGGGTGCCACCACCTTTGTCCAACCTATTTTGGCCTCAATTTAAATATGTTATTATTGGCCTTTTAACATTTACAAATTTAAATTCATTTTGTTGACTTTTGATAATTAATTTTGCGAGAAAACAAATTATTGCATATGAATACAAGTCTTTTTCACCATTTGAAATCCTAAGGAATCTAATGCAATTCTAGTAAATTGAAATTATATTTGAGCAACCTAAGAAGCAGTCAAGAGCAACATAAGTAGACTTTAAAACATTTATTATCAATTAAGCTTCATGTTTGTAATACATCAAGTTTATATGTGAGTTTGCTCATTTGTTTTGTGAGTACTAATACTCACATAATCTTTAATCAAGAAACAAATTCTCCTTGTGTGAGATGAGTACAATGACTTTAGTTCGTCAAGGAAAGAAAATCTAAGTGGTAAGTTGCAACACTTGTCAATTTATCATTCTTTTATCCATTTTCCTCTCTCGACTGAGGGTGATCACTCTTTTACATTATCATATCCATTGTGGAGGTGGAAACACCAAAATGGGGTTTGACTTAGACAAGCCCCTATAAGACACAACCCTTTCTCTCCTCTCTTGAGTGTAGATGACAAATTTGAAGTGGTTTGGGAAATAATTGAAGACATAATTGCAAGATTCAACATTTGATTCTCCTATGTCAATAAATTAGGGAGAGTGGACTTAATCATCAATCGACAAAGTTTCAAAGTTGAGTCCAGAAAGGAAGAACCTATAGACTAGAACATTTGAGATCTGATTTTTGATTCTTGAGAGATCTACACTTCTAGGACTAGGGTGCCATCGACCTTGTCCAACTAGTTTGAGTCCAAATTCATATGCTGGGTTTCTTTGGCTCTACACTTTGCTACTTTGTACTTCATTTCTATGTTTCAATTTTGTATTTTTCTATAATTACATCAGTTTGTTGTAGCTTCATAATTGACCTAGAAACACATTTGCATTATCAAATCAAGTTAATCATTAATAAATTAGTCAACATTAATATCCCCCACAAGAAAGAACCAAAACCATGATCCATCATTATGTCTCTCCATTGAGGTTAGTAGTCAAGTGAGTTTTCATGATCATTTATGGTTCCTTACCCAAATGATGTAGGATAAAATGTGATTTAGACCCTAAATCCATTTTTACCACATCACAATCTGTAATTGACATGACCAAACTTTTCATGCCAAAGCTTACTCACAGTGTTTGCATGTGCTATGAAAGATGACCATGAACCAATTAAACTCTCAAAACCATCAAATCAATATAAATGAGAGGAAGAATCAACACTCCTAATAGACACAATAACATTAGGATCTTGAAGGTCATGCATAACTACATCATGTGGGGTGAAATTGACTGTACTATCAGTGCTAGATTGGAAAATTTGATACACTTAAATAAGGCTAGTGGAGATATCAAAAACAAAAAGAACATCTTGAAGAAACCCACCCTCAAGTGGAACAATACTTGAGCCCAAAACTAAAAGCTATGTAGAATCCCCTACTACAATATGAGTAGTGCTACAATTTGAAAGGAATGAGACCAAATCTTGAGAGTGAGTCATGTGATATGTCGCACTGGAATCAAGTATCCATGGAGCTCCAGAAGGTAAGGCCTATGCAAAAAGAGCATGACCTTTACCTATATATGAGGAAGAAGACTTAGGGGCTGAGATCTTATGCTATTACATGGATTCCTCTAAGGCCTCTAATCTCTTCCAACACTTAGTGATTAGATGTACCTCCCTGCCATAAAGACTACAAGGCTCACCTGATTTATTCTTCATCTTGGAGGAAGACTCACCAAACTTAGAAGATTTGTCATTCTAAGGAGTGGTTTGAGGTTTATGTTTTGACTTTTGAGATGGTTTAGAGGAATGCTCACTACCTAATGAAGTATCTATCTTGGGATTTTTTTTCTTCTTGTCTTTCCCTTTGGATGTCTATGCTACCAATGCCTATGCTTTGGAACTAGAAAGAGAATCAAATTGAGTCAACTTTTTTTGTTCACAAGTCAAATGCTCACAAAAAACCTCAAAATATGGCATAGTAAATGCATTGACCAACACATCCATAATAGAGTAGAAATTAGAAGAGAAGACTTGAAATGACCCTCGAAGCTTAGACAATATCAATAAAACACATTCTTTGTCAATTTTATTCTTTCCACAACCCTGCAAAAGAGATCTAAGCAACTTAAACTTCTACAAGAAGTATTCAACAAAGGAGAAAGAATCAAGTACAAGTGAAGTCAATTTTGCCTCAATATATAGAGCTCATAACTCATTAATGGTTCCAAAAATATCTTTGAACTTCTCCCACATATCCCTAGGAGAGGTGCAAGACTCAATATGAAACAAGAGATTGTCTAAAACATGTAGTGAAATCAGTTTCATAGCCTCATCCATCTTGTTGTATCTTAAATTGATGAGCTAATGTTGGTTGTACTTCATCCAAAGTGGACCATAAACCATTTGACATGAGAAATTTGGTCTTACAAGCTTTCTAGATATGATAGTTGTGTGGCATAAGACATTCAACTGAAGAGGTATCTGCAATGATGGTTGAGGTTTTCAAAATAATATGCGGGAAATAGTTGTTGTTCTCTTATGTATATAGATACTAAAAGCAAGAAATATACCCCCTCACAACAAGAAAAACCAAACCCTAATACAACTTTGAGAGCATAAAATCTTAAAAAAAGCAAAATCACATCAAATAAATCTCTATGTACTTGGCGATTTTTCTAAAAAAATAGATTATATGTCTATGTAGAGCACATTTACACCTTTTTAATGCCTATTTTTTCACAAAAAGGAGTTCATATGCCCAAGTAATAACCCCATAAGCACAAAAAGAAGATTTCACTTCAATGTACTATAGAAAATTCCTAGAGAAAAATCTAGAAAATATAAGTGCACCACTAGAATGGGCTTGGAACTAACTTTCCGATGATATTTTATTTTAAAAAATAGACAAGCGAGGAAAAATTTATGCCTGTTTCCATATAATTTTCCCAATTTCCCTACAAGGCAAGTTGGGAGCTAAAAAATAACCCTTGGTCGCATGGACAACCAAGTGTTGGCATGAGGGGGCTGGTTTCGTGGGCCAAGTTCACTCATATTACTTGCGCGAGGGCTAGGGGATCCCTCTAGGGTTGTGGTGAAGGTGCTTGGGCATTGATGAGATTGTGTCCCTACTTAGAAGCATGTGAGGGCTAAAGGTTTGGCGGTGGGCCTACAACGTCGCCCCAAATGTGCACTACCTTGGCGATGCTTGGATCCGGTCCAAAATAATGTTGCATGCTATTAATAGGTGCTTAGAATTGTGCCTTTTTAATTATTTTTATTTTTATTTTTGTAAATAAATCCACATAGGGCCCCGTATAGGTTCTTGTGTAAAAAATTGCCTCCTAGACCCCCAACACCAAAAGTGGACAAATTTTATATCAACATTCATTTGTTCGGCCTCATAAGTGCAATGGAAAGGTACTTTTAGCTCCAAAATACACCAAAAATTCTGCCAACTCCAAAATCTCCCCCCAAAATGAAGATCCTTGATTTTGCTTTGTAACCCTAGTTGAGAAAAACCCTCAAAAATAGAGAAGGGGTTTGTTGAATCCACACTCTAATACCATGCTATATTTGTGGAAAACACACACAAAGCAAGATCAAACATCAAATTAGAACACCTTCCACACATGAGAGTTGCAAATAATGATTTGTTATTTCCTCAAAAAGAAAGTACTTACAAAATGAAATAATACAATTAAGGAAAGTGTTTATAAGAGCCAACCCTAAATGATAAAGGAATTAGATCATGACAAGTTTCATCATCCTATGTGATGAGACAAAATGATCTAATAATAGTTCAAACTAATAAAATAAAAAAATAATCCTAAGTTTAGCTTAAGTGCATAAAGTGAAATTAGTCTAACAATCAATTAAAGATTAATTAATTATTAGCTAATAAATAATTACTCTAATAGTCTAGGAGATTATAACATATGAAACATATCATCTCCACAACTCACAAAGAGGTCAATGACTTATCTTTTAGTACTTTCATATAACTAATGGCTAACACCATGAAGCCAACATAAGCACTCTATTATGTAGTCCAAATAATGGGTGTTTCTCCATGTGAATAGGATGTAAAAAATACCCATCCAACATGAAGACCTTCTCATTGCACATGACCACAAGGTAAAGTAACAAAACCGCCAAATAAGAGGATACACACATATTGTCAAACAAAAGATCCAAGTTACCAAAACATAACCAACTCCATGAAGATCCACGAAAAGAAAAACCAAAACAAAACTAACTCACAAAACATTCATTGCAACCCCACAAGGCTTCCAACAACCTTCAATTCCCTCTAATAAATTCCCACAAGCTTGCCAAGCTAAGAAATTAAAAAAGAAGGAATACCCAGATCCTAGTTAAAATTTAGCTCTAATAACAATTGATGAGAAATATACAAAATCTAATACCAATTGTTGGGAGATTCAATCTCTATCCAAATATGATTTTAATGGATGAGATACAAGGATTGGACTACTACAATATGAAAATATGAAATTAAGATGTCTTAATATGGAATTACCATGATTAGATCCATCTTCTTTATGATGCTAAAACATAGCCAACATATCATGCATAATAACACTACCTTATGTGAACTTATAACAACAATAAATAAATAATATCACAATAAAATAACATCAATAAGGCACAAATAAACATGAAAACACTTGTGTACTTGTGAACAACCTCTATATGCCTCAACTTGTCCTTGTATCTACAGAGTAATGCACTACATTCAACATATTCTCATAATTTCTACATCTAAGGGGCTGATTTTATAGACTTGTGAAGAGATCTAAAGCACCAAACATGACACCCAAATATGAATATTCATTCCAAACATCCCCGACCCTTGGATTGCCTCCTTGAAATGTGAAAGGACATTGATTTTGGCTCCAATACTTTCCCTCCAACTTGGGCGCCCAAACTTGGAAAATTAAACATTACATTAAATGCAATAAATGATGAAATACCAAGAGACAGCTGTTGCCTCTTTCCAAGCACCCACTTGGAGAATACCAACAGTCACTCATTTATCCTTTTCCTTATCTTTTTACCATCTCATTCTAGGTGTCCACATGTGGGGAAAACAATATTAAATATTTATAGCCACAAGTCACCTTTATCGTTGCTAGTGGAACCCATCACCCCTTATGAATGTAATACAAACAACATTTGGTGAGAATAAATATTATAACATATTGTCCTAATACACCCTAAGTGCCTAGAGATATTCCAAGGATGTTGGAACCATGCAATAAGACATCATATTTACAAGGTAGATGACACCTTAATCCTAACAAAGGGGACTTAGGGAAAATTGGGTTTAAATTCTTAATCAAACCAAAATATCTCTAGGATCCAAAACATGTGACATATCCATTAATCCAAGTTTAGGAAATCAATCCTTTTTTAATCCACACAATCCATCCAAACCATATATTCCCACCTTTGAAAATCATTCTATCCATACAAATCATTTATCTAAATCATCCCAAAGTTATCCAAAAGATCACCTAAGACTATCACCCATTTGGCAATTGATTATCCTTTTCAACATAATCAAATCCAATTACCATAACCTTAAACCTTTGAGTCCAAAGGACCTCCCCTTTGCCACTTATTTTGTCCAAATTCAATCTCATGAAGTCCTCTACCACATCAAGTCCTAAGTCAAGACCAATGGCTCCCATCACAAGGAAAATTGCTAGAATCAAAATGCTTGAATAAAATCTCTTCCATAACCAATCTCTCATAATTTTTTTCCCTTCCTAGGAGATTCATCCCTACCCCAACATGATGATAGTGAAATCAATGATGAAAATCCCAATCAATTTGAATACACCATTGATCCCAATGTCATCCTTCATTCTAAACAAGGACATGACCTTATGGAGAGATTTATCAAAATAAACAAACATACCATACTTAGACAAGTCATTAAATTAGGGGCTAAATTTCCTCTTGATTATGACCTATCATGCCTTGATCATGTAGTGTATCTTGACCCATTATATCATGGTCATGTCCACGAGAAACATCCAACCATAACTCATAACACCCTTCCTTCCATTCATGACCACATCAACCTTCACTTGGGCCACAACAATCCATCTCAAGACAAATTGTCCCTTTTCATTAAGAGTAACCCCCTTTATTAGGAATCAATCCCACCTAAGACACTCATATCCGTTTGCAATGAGTCCTACAATCTCCCATTCACTAATTGGTGATCATGTGGAAACTCTCTTGTACAAAGTTATTTTGATAGCATGTAGTAAGCATAAAAATGGATAATTAATTTGTATATGATAGTTTGTCAATTTTTAGATTTTTGGGGGGGAAGGTGAACAATAGATATGAGATTAGCAAATTAATGGTGGAGAATGAATGAGAGGTTTTTCTTGAAATTGAGGAGAGGATGAAGGGTCATGATTAATTCTTGTTTGAAATGAAGAGCTAAGATTGTATTTAATAAAATAGTAATTTATTAAAAAACATAAGAATGTGTGAGGGAAATACATTTGGTGACTCCTTTATTCTTGAAAAATGGTGGAGGGAAAAAAAACTAAATTAAGTAATAAACTTATTTAATTATTTTAGCCATGTGAGGTGGAAAATGAGATAATTGAATAATAAAATTATTTAATTATGTGTGAGACAAAATGAGTAATTAAATAATGTCTTATTTAATTAGTGGGGTACATTAAGTGAATTAAATTAACTAAATAATTTAATTATTTAGTTAATGTTGTACTAGGAAAAACTTGGGTGTTTACAATTAAGAATCCCTTGAATTGCAAGGTGTCTTAGTCTATGCATCCCTTCTTCAATACTATCATGCTATTCTTATATATTACATCAATCCTCACATCTCCATCATTTATAATATATAGATCCTTGTGACCACTACTTTCATTACACTAATTAACCTAAATATCCTCTACATAATCATTACTTCTCTTCTTCAATAAGATATTATTATACAAACACAACAATGTGTTGACTCTTTATCTATTTAATATTTTTTTTACAATTATACATCTAAATATAATTATGTTTCAACATGTTATCCTTATCCTCTATCATGCTATTCTTATATATTACATCAATCTTCACATCTACATCATTTATAATATATAGATCATTGTGACCACTACTTTCATTACACTAATTAACCTAAATATCCTCTACATAATCATTACTTCTCTTCTTCAATAAGATATTATTATACAAACACAACAATGTGTTGACTCTTCATCTATTTATTATTTTTTTACAATTATACATCTAAATATAATTATGTTTCAATATGTTATCCTTATCTTTAATTGTTTGGAAAAAGATCTTAGAGACACTTCAAACACAAAGAAAAAAATCTCAAAGATACTTCAAATATATATGATCTTATAAAAATTGATTTGATGTTAAAGTCTAAAACTAGATATTTGATCTTTTCTTTTATCTAGATATTTCTTTGAATTGAAACAATTGTTTTAATAATATTCACAAAGACCAAAACTATTAAGAACACTAATAGTAATACTTTATAGTTTATACTAACACACCCAGACAAAGCTAATGAATTATTTTCATTACTAGGTAGTTAAATCTTTGTCCACCTTGCACAATTTTTTTTTTACGACAAGGGTATCCCCACGACCCAACCCTTGATTGAAAAGGACAAGCTCAAACTAGACTAATCCCCTACAATCAATATTAAACTCTTGTCCCCCTTGCACACATTTTAAACTAGGTAGTCCCCTACAATCAATATTAAACCCTTGTCCACCTTGCACACATTTTAATATGTGATCACGAGCTTCTAGATGTAATCTATTTATGTTCTTTCCTACCTAACTTAGATGAGAAAACAATTTATCAAAAAATCACAAGAAAAACTACAAATACCTAATGTTTATCATATTATAAATTTAAGTACATCCTTGCTTGCTTTGGTGGACAAAAACAAAAACGCTTTCCAGCTCAGCAGGCTTAAACCCCAGCACGACAGGCTAATTTTAGACAGAAGTCATTCGAAAGACACGTGGCAGTCAACCACATGAAAACGGCGGTTTGTCCAGCCCGAGATCAAAATCTCGGCCATCCAGACTGTAAAAACGATTTGAAACACGCAAGGGCACGCTTAAATTACATTATCTAACACAAATCAATGCGCGTGCCATGTGACGGAAGATGCCGTGCCAACTACAGACATCTGTCCTGCTTTCAGCCGGTTTTCCGGGTCCTTTACTGTTCCCTCGCTTTATTTGGGGTTTTTATCGTTGTTGTTATTTGACAGTGTTGATATAAAATTCTTGTTTCTGGTAATTGTCGTGTATTTGGAAGACTGAGTTACACTGGGATCTGCACGCTTATCTGATCCGCTGCAAAAATAAGGTATGGAATCTCAAGCTCTCTGCGTTTAAAGTGAAAAATTTGAGGTTACATGTTGTGGAAGTATCCATTTGAAGTTTTTTAGGATACTTTTTGTAGAAGTTTTTCCATGAGGCAGTGGGAAGATCTGATTTCTTTACCCTATATAAAGAGGGAGTTTGGATTTAATTTAAACGTGACAAAGAATCAGTGGACTCTGTGTTTCTTGGAATGTTTTGTGTGATCACGTAAAATTTCTATACTATCATGGCTTTCAAAGGTTCTCGTGAAGAAAATGTTGGAAAAAAAAAATGATCACTGTTTTTTTTAGTCTGATCACGTTATTTATGAGGAATCCGTGCAATAGAAAGGATAATAGAAACAAGATAAAGTCATGGTGGTGACTTGTTATGTTTGAGCAGATTCAAATAGGTTTACAGAATTTGTGTCTTACCTTTTTGCGCTTAGAAAAACTGAATTTTTTCAAGAATCTTTTGTGATCAGACTTGCAACTGCCGGAGAAGACTGGAACTAATTTTATTTTGAATAATAAAATGCGGCCGAAGATGGGATCGCAGCCGACTGCTAATTTCACTGGCGGAGGGCTTCCCGTCTGTCTCTCAGGAGTTGGGATCCACCCTCGGGTCGGTATAAACAGTTTTCTCCATTAAAATTATCATTCTTGAATGATTTTACCCCGGTTCGAAACCCCTCGTGTACTTGACAAACCCTAGATTAACTCATGCATAAATCTGAATATCCTTCTAGATTCACCGACTCGTTGAACACTACTGATTACCTTGTGATTTTTTAAATGGTCAAAGACTTAATAGGCTTATTATTCTTGCAGCTCCAATCTTCGAACCGCTATCCTCGTCTTCACCACCGCCATGAAGCAACCAGGAGATGGCCGTACTCTAGACAAAATTCCATCACCGACTCTGAGATGCATCATTTTGAAACAGCTCTTGGTCAAAGGTATTTTTACTTTCTTTTTTTTATATTGAGAATATGCAAGTTATAGAGAATGAAAAGGTATTTTCACTTAGTGAGCTCTTCATTTTATTTTGACAGAATAACATATTTTTCCCATCAATTATAGGCTGCAAGAGATTTCAGTGAACGATAATTTCGTTCAAGGACGACCTCACCACGCCTTAGCTTTAGAGTACGTCTCTCTTCTCTCCGTCCTCTGCAGATTTTCTCCTTCATTTATGATTTCTTTCTGAAATCTTGTACGAGTTTTCATACCCCTACACCTAAAATAAAACATGGATGCAGAATGGCCGATCTTGATCGGAGAAGAGAGGCAATCAGAAAGCGCCGAACTAATCACGGAATAACAAACTTAATGGAAGATCAAAGGTCAGTCTTAGGCCAAAGAAATGACAATCGTATGAATACCGTCATACGTGTAGTAATGCAGCTCCCGTCATTTCAGTACGAATTTGACAGGGAATTTATGTGTCATAAATGTGCAAAAGCAGCTTAAATTCTTTCACGGATTTCAAATGGGTTTTTGGTCCTGGTGAAATTATAGCCATGAATGAATGTAAAGCTGAAACAGGTTCTTTTACCTTATGGGTAAAAGGAAATTTACCGTGTTTATACATACACTGGAATGAGTTGGTTACAAAAGAGAATCATTTTATCAGGTTTTACAGCTATTATTGGTAGTCCATCCAAACTTCATTTAACCTAGAGACTTGGGGAACACGTCTTGCATGAAAATACGTGCTGTCGCTTTCTTTTTCCAGAATGGCATTTACCTATTCAATACTTCATTGTTTCTTTTTCCAGAATTGCATTTATTCAATACTCCATTATTATCGAATACGAAACTATACTGCATTGATGATGATTTTTGACAAATCGGCATCGAATTTATTAGAACGTACCTAATCTGTTTAGACTGCACTAAAGCAATACTTGCCTAATTGGAAGGAGTAAAGAAGCCCGCTTCATTTCAAATTTTATCTTATTTCTTGCAACAATTACAGATCATACGTTAAACGGATTCTCCATAATGTTACGTAATAGCTAATCTGCAAGTGTGGTACCTCAGGTTTCAAAAGAATTTGCCGCTAGGAAAGCCAAATTATTCCCCAGGTTTGAAAGGAATTTGCTGCTAGAAAACTATACTAGAAAACCAAAGTAAGTTGTAATGGAAAAATGAAACATCAGAAAACGATCCTTCTTAAAATCATATGATCATATGCCCTATTAAGCTTAAAAAAGAAAACTAAGAGATGCAACGGAGATATAGGCTGTGAAAAGTATATTTTCAGTCAGGGTGAGCACTTCCGTTAATTTCATTGGCTTCATTTAGTTTTCTTCATCTAATCTTAAAAGGGTAAAATGACGTTACTTTGCAGCCAATAGTATTAAAGGGTATAAATGTTTGAAGATTTATTGCGCCACAATTTTTTAGAAGCTACCGGCCTTATAGGTTGTGGAAAGATTAATAGAAGTTGGTAGCAGATTTGATTGGTTTGGTTTTGTTTCACCCAAATGTGCAACATATTTCCACTTTGATTTGCTTTGCTCTTTTAGTGCTTAAATTTGTTCTTGACTGCTTTTAGTTGTTTTGCAGTTTTGAGTGCTTATTTAAAGATGATCCTCGCCTGGTTTTAGTTGTTTTCCACTCTTTAGTGCTTAAATATGGTTCTCCAGTGTTTTTAGTTGTTTTGCACTTTTTAGTGCTTAAATACGGTTCTCCAGTGTTTTGTTTTATGCTCGTTAGTTCTTAAATATGGTTCACCACTGTCTAAATATGGTTCTGGTCTGTGTTTAGTCATATCGGGCCTCAATCTGCCCGTCAGAGTACGTCATGCACGCAACGCCAAACCCGTGCAACTTACTATTCAAGCTGCCTGCCTGTCTTAAACAGTAGCGCTGCATAGTAATGGCCCATGGATTCTATCATGTGTTGGCTTTTTTTCACATTTAAACTTGCTTTTCCTGCTTAAATGTTCTCCCTCCCATACAATTGTAAGTCTAATCCATGACCTTCAACGCCCCAAAAGTAGGCAAAAAGTAATGGAAATGAATAAGGGGCAAAGCTAAGAAGGACGAAGGTATCAGGGAAGGAGCACAAACAAGATACAACATACACCTTCCTTAGGAGTCCACCACACCAGACGAGGACTCCATCAGTACGATGTACTTGTACATTTACTGTTAGGGCCATCCTTGTGACCCCATTATTGCATACTCCACAATCTGTCATGTACTTATGTTTCACACATCCAAAAATATACAAATCATGAATTTTTGACTTAGCCTTGGGTTTGAACTGAGGTATATGAGGAAGAAACTAGTCAAAGGTTGAGTTCAATGTTTTACAAAGAACAAGTAGGCACCATTGAGTCTCAATGGATACTATCATGCCCAAGATGGGAGAAGAAACTGGTCAAAGAACACAATTGTGTACAAGTAGGCACCATTGAGTCTCAATGGATACTATCATGTTCAAGATGGGAGAAGAAACAGGTCAAAGATTGAGTTCAATGCCCAATATGGGGAAGAAACTAGTCAAAGGTTGAGTTCAATGTTTTACAAAGAACATAATTGTGTACAAGTAGGCACCATTGAGTCTCAATGGATACTATCATGCCCAAGATGGGAGAAGAAACGGGTCAAAAGTTGAGCTCAATCTTTTACAAAGAATACAATTGTGTGCAGGTAGGCACCTTTGTGCCTTACTATGCCTGAGATGGGGGAAGAAACATGAGCTCAATCTTTTACAAAGAACACAATTGTGTACAAGTACGCACCATTGTGCCTCAATAGACATTACTATGCGTAAGATGACACTTTTATTAAGTCATGCGCTTTTCAATTGTTTATACGCTTTCCCAATTCGTTAAACTCATTTGCATTGTTCGAAATAAATTATTCAAGACACTACCTCATATTTGATGGCACTCCTAGTTTTGGTATTTCAAAAACTTGATTCTAGTTATTTGGAGGTTGTCATCTTCCCAACTTTATACCACTTCTACCACTATTGAATCAGACACGATCTCATTATTCTTGCTTTTCAATTTTTTAATTATAATGTAAAGTTGTTAAGCTCAACTCTTTGCTCATCTATCTAAATAGAAATTAAAATTAAGTTTAATGTTTTAATCATTGCTGAACAAACTATTTATTAAAAATAGCTTTAAATACAAAGAAAACATTATTCTTTTAGTTAGAAGGTTCCAATGCTCAAATATCATATCTAGGCATAGTTTGAGGAAGTTATTTCTTATAACATAAGACGATTTGATTTTCTAATTTGCCAAACTCCAAAAGGAACTTTTATTGAAAAGGTACTCATAAGGTTTTAAAGGAAATGGTAAAATTATATATTATATTTTTTGAATAGAAGACTTGCATTAGAAGGAATGAAACAAGAACCCAACTTGTAGATTTACAACATTGTAGGGAAGCCACCTTGATGACTCATATCTAATGGGATTTAAAAATAGTTACAAATTACATCGATCACAAATTTGATTACGGTTCAAATTTTTTAGCATTAGACACTCTTATGGTCAAATTTATCACTTGTAATTAGAGAATGCAAGTAGAGCCAAGAACAAAGAACAAAGAAGTGAATGTTACATGTAATTTTTGTGTACAATGAACTTTAAATTTTTTCTGAAAACAAATAGAGGACAATTTATAACAATCCCTTTAAATTTTGTAGGAGAGGTTATTTTCATGTTACTTCACTATAGTTGTGCATTTGAGGAAAGTCTAAGAGCTTTATATTAGTGTTTGCATAATTGAAAGGTTCAAAAGTAGTGGATTTTTGTAGTTCTCGTTATTTTGGACTTAAATTATGTTACAAGATGTCCAATGATCATTGTAATAAGCATTTAGAGATTATAGTTTAAGAGGATTTAATCACATTCTTTTCATGTTTTCATTCACACTGTGTTTCTCCAAAGCAATCGTCGTATAATGCTTAATATTCATGCTAGGTCTACTCCCTTTTACTATTAAGTTGTCTTCCTTAGTGTTGTTTTGTTAAGTCAGTTCAATTTCTAAGGCTTTTAGGACTCACATATGCAAGTTTTACTTCTAGAACAAGTGGTTCAACCCTACATTGATTGGAGCATGTAAAACTTGCACGCTGACAAAATAAGAAGTGAATTATTCACCCTATTTGTGGATTAGATTGGTATTAGAGTCAAGTGTTTTTTGTTTTATTTGATGTGGTTTTGTGTGGTGTGTTGATAGTTTTGTAGTTTGATTCACATCATCATATCAAGTAGTGCAAAAGGAGAATGTTTTTTGGTTCTTTTGTAACAATAAATAGATACAAAGAAGTGGAAACAACTTGGAAGTGTGGACACTAGGTACGGAGATTAAACCTTCTTAATAAGGAGAGATTCAACAAATTGGAAGTTCATAAAATTAGACGATCTATGGGAAAGTTAGAAAAAAATAGGAAAAAACTTGGAGAGAAGCTATAATAAATGTTGATTGTAAGTTTTACTTTGTTTCTTTGAGATATAATTAAGATGATGAGGAAGTTCTTCAATGCAGTGCTTCTTTTATGGTGTCTACATAAATAGCATAAGATGGCTAAAGTTATGGTACCATAGTTTAAAAAGATGTTTGAAGAGCTCAAGGAGTTACTTCTTAAAGAAGTCATAACATGAGCTTAAAGAAGTCATAAAGTATGAGATATAGTTCCTACTAGGTTTAGTCTTCTTTCTAACATTGGGATTTATCAATAGTTACTTTTATCAATCATTATTTGAGGCTAATAAGGTAAAAAATTAATTGAAATATTTGATAGACTAAAGTGTAAATTGTCCTATTATTTTACTATGTTTTATTTTATTGCTTTAGTTAAAAAATGATTTTTTGAGAATGTGTTGATTTTCATGCTTTGAATAAAATATCCATCAATAATAGGCTCTCTTCTATAGACCAACAATCTCTTAGATTAGCTATAAGATGCTAATTATTTTACCAAGCTCAATTTGAAATATAGGTATCAACAAGTGAGGATTTAAGGAGGAAGCATAGAAAATAACTTTCAAGACAAGGCAAGGTTTGCATGAATGGTTGGTTCTACCTTTTGGTTTATACAATGCACTTGACATTTTTATGGGGCTTATGAAGGAGGTTATTAAACTATTTTTACACTGTGTTATTGTTTACTTAGATGATACATTGATTTTTAACAATAATTTTACTAAGTATGTAACCCATGTGAAATATGTTTTGAAGGATAATAAGTTATTCTTGGATGGAAGATGTGAGATTATACAACAATCCCTTGTGTGGTTGGAGATGAAGAGCTTCACAATGATACAATAATTTTAGGCCAATTTTAAATGGCCTAAGCTTTCTTGAGTGATTCAAACAAAGATCTTTGTGGGTGTAGTCCAATATTTGGATCAATATTTTTCAATTGTAGCAAAAGTTTTGTTGTTGTCATAACATATGAAAATTATTCTACTTAGATAATTAATTATCAAAAAATAATTAGTGATTTTAAAAAGACGATTAGCATGCACTAATATTATTTTTGTTTAATTTTCAAGAACATGTTTTTAATTAGAAATTGATGCAAGTGACATATGTCATGAGGAGAGTCATACTGTAAGGTTGTAAGTTTGTCTTTATTATTCACAACTCTTTCAAAGACCAATTTTGAACTATCACACCAATAATAAAGAACTTTACCGCTTTGTTCTTATATTAACTGAATGATTGTTTGATAGGCAAGGGAAGTGACCATGCACAAATTATTAGACACTCTAATATTTCCAAGCTCAATCTAAGTTGAAACGAACTAGGCATTTTTAATGGATAGATTTATTGTAATTATTTCATTGGGAGAGCAAATAGAGGAAGGGTGTGAATAACAAATTAGTCAATATGTTATTTGTGCCTTCATCAATTTTACCATTGGGTACACTAATTTTTTTCCTTGTTTGCAAGACCTTTATTTTGAAAGCGTATGAGCATGATGTAGATTTTGGTGCGACATTTCAATGTGTTAGAGAAGTCAAAAGAATTTTGTTGCATTTCTAAAAAAGAATCACATCTTTAGATAGTATTCTATATAAACTAGGGAATTCTATGGGACTTAGTTGATAAGAGAAGTCCACATTTCTAAGTTTGAAATCACTTTGGGCCCACAAAAATATTTGCAAAATTTCATAGATATTCATATTGGCCCAAAATACAAGTTGATGTTTCAAAATTCATTTCTAGATGTATATTATGTAGTACAAATAAATATAAATTAACTAAAGGTTGGGTATGTACTAGTCTTAGGTTGGGTATGTACTAGTCTGTATTCTTTCTTTCTAGATAGTGGGTTATGAGAATAATCTATCCTTCATATTTATATTATTTACAAATAGGGGATTATTATATTTGTGAGTTCATAGAGTGCACACATCTTGTAGAAGCCTTCTCTATTTTCCATTCGTGTGTTTGTAGTGAAAAGACATTCAAATCCATGAGGGATCACCAAGCTTTCCTTGAGAGTGATTTCAATATCACCATACTAGGGCCAACTATCTAATATTTTTGTTTAAACTAATCTATTGGTGAGATTATACTAATTAACCCTTTTATTTCTCTAACTCTAAACAAATATCCAATTAATAAAAGAAGAAACACATTTCAAAGAAAATAAATTGATGTCGATTACACAAAATTAGAATATTGAAATTATAAGTTAATCCATAAATGAAAAAGATTGATTAACAAGAATCTGGACCAAAAGTTTAGAGTTTACTGTGTTGGAAACAAGTGTATTGCCCACTTCTCCTCATGATCATTCTCTCTTTTAATGAATTTATTTTGTTTTGGAAACTCATGATATGATATTATTATATATTCAGACCATAGTCTATCTTGGAATTTATATGATGTTAGAGTAGAAAGTTACTAGTTATTTGAAAATAATTTGGTGAATTAATAATTATGGGCTTGTTCATATATATTTTAGACTAGATTTTACTATTTATATATAGTTATTACTATGGATTGATTTTAGAATGAAATTAATTGTGTAAATTGAATTTTAATGTAATTTTTACATGTGCTAAGTGTTTATGCAATAGTGTGTAAATGTGTTTTAAATGATGAATTAAATTTTATTGATTTTTGATGTATCATGATAATATTATTTAATTATGATTCCTATATGTTATGTATGTTGATTTAATTATAATGTTTTTTTGGTTATTATATTGGATATATTAACGTTTGCGTGTAAATGTATAGATTAATATTTCATAGCTAATGGAAAGTTATAAAGGTTCTCAAAAAACCATTATTGTGATTCTCCACTATACCTAAGTGATGAGGGCCAAGCCACCTGAAACCACACAAATCACAACAATAGACACCAACACAAAAGATGGAGACAAAAAGATAACCCACTTTCAATTATTTTTAGATAATGAAATTACAGATTCAAAACTTACATGCTACAACCTCATGGGCTTGATTCATTATAACAAAATCAACTCAGAAGAGAAAATATATTATTCAGAGCCACAATCTGCACTATCGGGACCACCTTCTACAACCCCATTTAACCCTTTTTTATTTTCCCCAATAACCGCCCTAGAATGTTCTAGAAAGTTCAAATTTCCCCTTTTGTTTTGGCGCCAAAAGTCCCATTGTTTGATTTCTGGCCTAGGAAGAATTTTTTAATGAAATTCACTTTTAGAGGATCAACTTCGTAGGGCCATATCTTTTGATCCAAGTGTCTGATTGGCTATTATTGCATATCGTTGGAAAGCTCTTGACAAGCGCTACAACACATGAATGATCGTAGGTTGATTCAACCACTTTTTGAGCTATTTCGAGGCCTCTAAAGTTTTATATTTGAATTTGAAGCTACATTGGAGAAATTTCTTGGGATGAAAACTTCAATTTCTCCCAAACCGTGCAGGGTATTGAGGTGATTCTTTCGTGATTGGAAATGTTTTTCAGTTCTTCTCCTTGGGGTAAATTTTCACGTCTATATGAGTTCGTTTAGGTTGACTTACTAGAAATAGTAACTGCTCGTTTTTCATTATTTTTGACGCTTGACTGTCTTACACCCCTTAAGTGCCATCATGGGACTCAAAAAAACCAAACAAAATAAAGAAAATAATTTTTTTTGGGAGATGAAAGATTACCCTACACCGTTGGATGCTCTTGCATTAGACACCTAGGGTAATTTGAAAAGTGACCTTGTCACTTCTCAGGAGTTAGAGGGAAACCAAGACGGTTAACCTTAGCCTTAGACAACCATGATGAATCTTCAATAGGCCTTCCTCTCCATTTCACTAAGTACTCTACATATTGCTTGTTTCTTGTGCTTCTACCCACACAACTATCCAAGATTTCTTCTATCTCTTCCTTTTCTGAAGTAGGTGCTATAATTTTCTACTGTTCATTTATTAGCCCCTCCTCTATATCACCTTCATGATACTATGTCAAATTAGCAATGTTGAACATAGGAGAAATGTTTATTCCACTAGGAAACTCTACCTTAAGCATTTCCTGAATCATGCTTCTTTAGGATCTTACATGGTCAAAACTTCTTCATCTTTAACTTGTATGTACCAACTGGAAACCTTTCCTTTCGCAAATAAACCATGACTTCATCTCCTACCTGGAACTCCTTATACCTATTTTTCTGATCTGCTTGAGCCTTATATTATGAGTTCATCTTATTGAAATGTTTCTTCACCTCTTCATGCAAATTCTTTAGGTGCTCAACAAAATATTCAACCTCAACACTACTTTTCTCCCCCTTATCCATCTTTCTTAGTTTAGAAGCAGTTCTTGGACTACTCCCATACACAATCTAGAATGGTGATTTACTAGTGCTCCTGTTGAAAAAATTATTATAAGAAAATTCTTCCTATGGTATAATCAAATCCCATCCCTTAGGTTTATCTCCTACTAAGCATCTTAGAACGATACCCAAACTCCTATTCACCACCTCTATTTGTCCATCAGTCTGTGGATGGTGTGCATAACTGAACTTCAAATCTATCTTCAACTTCTTCCATAATGTCCTCTATAAATAACCAACAAATTTGGTATCTCTATTTGAAACTATACTCTTTGGCAGACCATGTAGTCTCACCACCTCTCTGAAAAACAACTCTGCAACATGAACAACATCACTGGTCTTATGACACGGAATGAAATGTGCCATCTTTGAAAATCTATCCACCACCACTATGGAATCATGCCCTCTTTGTGTCCTTGGCAATCCAAGAACAAAATCCATGCCAATATCCTCCCATGGCCTCTCAAGTATAGGTAATGGCTGATACAATCCAACATTCTGAATTGTTCCTTTCACCATCTAACATGCTCTGTAACTTTGTGCAAACTTCTTGACATCTTGTTGTAACTGTGGCTAATAATAATTCTCATTGACAAGAGAAATGGTCTTACCTCGACCAAAATGTCAAACCAATCCTCCACTATGCTTCTCCTTGATTAGATTCTCTCTCATATAACTCCTTGGAATGCACAATTGGCTTCCTCTAAACAACATCCCATCTTGGATTAAGAAATCCAACCATCTCGTCCTATCCAATGTAATAGGTTCCAAACAAGCCATCCAAGCTTTTGCAAAGTCTGGATCTTTTGGATACAAACTGTTGAGTTCATTGAACCTAACAACCTCTATATTCATTTCTATCAACAAATTTTTCCTTCTACTCAAGGCATCTGCAACTCTGTTTGACCTTCCACTCCTATGCTTCAAAACAAAGGTATAACTCTGCAAAAACTCAACCCATTTTAAGTTCCTTTGATTCAACTTTCCTTGACTATTGAGATACTGCAAAGCCTGGTGATTAGTATATAAAACAAATTCTTGTGGAAAGAAATAGTGTCTCTATTTCTTCAAAGCTTGAACTATAGCATAAAACTCTTGATCATAGATAAAGTATTTCTTCTTAGCATTATTTAAATTCTCACTAAAATAGGCAACATGCTTACCTTCTTGACTCAAAACAACTCCTATGGCAGTGCCACTAGCATCACAATCTACCTGAAAGATCTTATTGAAATTTGGAAGTGCCAAAAGAGGTTGCTCTGTAACTTTCTTCTTCAACATATCAAAACTTTTTGCTGCTCCTGTAGTCCACTTAAATTCTTTTCTATCCCCTCTCATCGCTTTAGTTAGAGGTGCACAAATACTACTAAAATTCTTTATAAACTTTTTGTAAAAACTTGCTAGATCATGAAATGATCTTACCTCTATAACATTCCTCGGGGTAGGCCATTCAATGATAGCTTTCACCTTCTTTGGATCCATTTTAAGACCCTCTGTTGAGACAACAAATCCTAGATACACCAACTCTCTCTTCACAAAACTACATTTCTTCAAATTAATCAACAATTTCTCCTCCCTTAGCTTCTCAAAAAAACTTCGAATATGCATCAAGTGATCCTCCAATGTCTTACTGAAAATCAAAATATCATATAAGTAAACAATAACAAATTTTCCTAAAAACTCTTTCAATACCTCATTCATAAGCCACATAAATGTGCTCGGTGCATTGGTTACCCCAAAAGGCATGACTAACCACCCATACAAGCCCTCCTTGGTTTTAAAGGCTATCTTCCATTCTCTCCTTCTCTAATACGGATCTGGTGATAGCCGCTCTTCAAATCTATCTTCGTGAAGTACTCAGCTCCACTCAAACAATCCGTAATGTCATCCATTCTTGGCAAGGGAAATCTATACTTAATGTTGATCTTGTTGATAGCTCTAGAATCTATACACATCCGCCATTCCCCATCCTTCTTTGGTGCTAGTACTACATGTACTGTACATGGACTCAAACTCTCTTTGGTCAATCCCTTCCACAACAACTCTTGCACTTGTCTGTTCAACTCTTCACTCTCTTCTGGAGTCATATGATGAGTTTCCTTATTTGGAAAACTGGCTCCAGGAATCAAGTCCATCTAATGATTAATATTTCTCACTAGAGGAAAACCTTCAGGCATGTTATAAAAAATAATAGCTTGAAACTCATTCAATAAATATGAAATCTCTACAGGTATCTCAGTAGTATCTTCTTTATCAATTCTAGGGATCAATGCAAAACACATATGCTCATGCCTTATACCTTCTAGGAATTTTTTTCCATCAACCAAAAAAATTCTTGCATTACTACATACCTTTTCCTCTGCCTCTTTTAAGGGCTTCAACTTATGACGAACCCCATCCTTTGTCAAAGAATAGGTGTTGGCATGTCCATCATGTACTGCTCATTGATCAAACTGCCATGGTCTGCCTAACAACATATGAAAAACATCCATAGGCATAATATCACACAATACCTCATTATGGTAATTTCCAATCTTGAACTTTACCAAACATTGTTCATTTACCAAGGCTTTATGGTTCTTCTGTAACCAAGCAATCCGGTATGGGTTCAGATGCCTAATTCTCTCCAACCACAACTTACTAACCATTTATTATGAAACAAAGTTACCAGTACTACCTCCATCAATAATAACATTGCAAACTTTAACTTCACACTTACATCTGGTGCGAAACAAATTCTTTCTTTGAGTTGGTTCCTTCTCCTCATTCAGTAAGGCTCTTCTAGTAACAAGAACCTCTCCTCTTTCTACATCCTCAGAATGGGAAAACTCAACATCTTCATTTGCATATGCAACTCATGCATTACCCTCAAGTCTTCTATTTGTCTTTCCTTGATGTTGAGGACACTCATAGGCTCTATGTCCTTCTCCACACTAGAAACAGATTCCACGAAAGCCTCCTCTTCCCGGTCCTTGTCCAAATATTCCTCTTCCTCTTTGGTCTCCATTATTCTGATCACAAGGACAATAGGTGCTATCTCGTTTCTGGTTTTGGCTGCTACTGGCACCTTCACCCTTCTTTTGATCTTCATTTCGACCTCCATATGACCATCTACCAGTCTTTCCTCCACGACCTCCACCTCGTTGTTTGTTTTCAAACCTCTTGTTCAGCCATTCTTCAACCTTTACAAAAAATTGATAAGCATCCTCAATGGTGGCCATTCTTACCAATGCCAATTCTTCTTGTATGTTTGACTTCAACCCGTTAATATAACAAGAAAATTTCTCCTTATTCACCTCAGAATGTCCTATATGAATCAGGACCTTGTAAAATTCCTCTGTGTATTCTTTCACTATCCTTGTTCCTTTCCTCAAGCTCTACACCTTCTTGAGCCGCTCCAATTCGTAATCAACTGAAATAAATTGTTTCTTCAATTTTGACACCATTATGTCCCATTTGGAAATTTTATCTTTCCCTTGTCTTCCTCTTTTTAACTGGACCTCTTTCCACCATATACTGGCATGGATTTTCAATGTTGTCTTTGCAAACCTCACTTTGTGAGGTTCTTCAATCTCCTCAAACTCAAAAAATTCCTCCATGTCATTGATCCAATCGATCAGTTCTTCATGATTCAGACTTCCACTAAAATTTGAAACCTCCATTTTAGATCTCTTCCTAATGCTTGAGATTGCTCGTAGCAATCTTCTTTCTCCAGGATCCATTGGATCCTACTCTTCCTCTTCCATTTCCTCTTCTGTTTCATCTTCATTGTCATCTTTGTCTCATTGCACATCTCTTCTTCGAACCTCTTGTTGAAAGGTTTCTAATTGTCTTCTGTCATGTCCCCAATTTTGGAGGAAGTTTAATTTAATTGAATTTATTAATTAAGTTGTCCAAATTAATGATATTTCATAAGGATAACTAATTGATTATTTTAATTAAATTAAGTGGATTATTAAATTAGTTATTTATAAGGTTATCAAATAATTAAATATTAAAAAGTGACCTTATATTTAATTAATTTAATAAAGTGACTAAAATAAATATTATATTATAAAAAGTCACTTGAATAAAATAATACTTTATTTCTAGAAGCTTTTGGGAGATGTGGTTGAAAAAGTATAAAAAAGAAGCTTTGGATGGGCATTTTGGCATGGTTGAGTTGATTACTTCATTTCTACATTTGGTGAGCTTAATGCTTGGCAAACTTCGCTTGTGAGATATCAAGCCCAGCTAATCCTAGTTTTGCTTGTGAAATATCAATCCTAGCTAGTTTGGGAGAGGATACATCAGTCTTCTCATTTGCAACATAATTTTATTGCCTTTGGCCAAATTATTATCATCTGGAGGAAATCGATCTAAGGAGGTATTATCATATTTCATTGGATATTTGAAAAGTCCTTTGGAGGACGATTTTGAGCATTGCTTGAGGTGGCTTTGGGAGAGTCAAATTTTGTTTTTGAAGAAGATAAAAATCTAAAATCATTTGCATTGTTGGGCGCACTTGGAGGGGTATGATTTTTTCATAAGAAAACATTAAAAATCAATAAAGGCCTTATGAGGATATTCATAGCTTCTTGAAGGGTCTAGCGTCATCTTCTTAGAGAACTGACCACATTTGTGAAGGTTGCCATTATATATCAGGTTCTCTAAATCACATATGTAATGCATTGAAGGTCATTGAAATGTTTTGAGATCATTTTCTGTAATAATCTGATATATATTTAGGTTTGCATTTCAATCTCATGCATCAATTGTAGTTGATGTTGTAGGCACATTTGCATAACAACATTTCCATATATTTGACATACTATGTAATGCCAAGAGTCTTGGAAATCATTGCATTCTAGTGAATATCATTTGAGCACTTAGAGATTTTCATAAATAATATTTGTAATCAGATTTGGGAATCATAGTTTGCAAATAAAGAATTTAGAGTTTACATGCCAATTGTTTGTGAAAATGTCAATTGGATATAGGTGGTTATTTTCATGAAGTTAAGTCAATTATTTGCAATTGAAAATACAAAAAAATATTTGCACATCATCTACATTGCTGTTAGACTTATTTCTTATCATTTCCAAGCATTCAAACATCATTGTCAAGTGCCAAATACCAAAACACAACAATAAAAAGTTTATATCAACGTATATCAACTTTACATGACAACTGTTTGACAAAATGTACAAGGAATGAAAAGGTGGAAATTAAGTCAGATATTTCCAAGGACATTACAATGGTATCAGAGCTTAAGTTCTTACCAACATGTAAGGGTTCATGAGTGATAGAGAAAAGAGATACACAACAAGAGAAGAAAAGAAAGGGGAAAAATATTGGCAGCCACCACAGGTTTCGAAAGGAGACATAGTTTCAAATTTCTTGAGAAAGCATTGGAAAAGTGAAGGAGATTCAACTAACACAATGGGTGAAGGTGGTAGTGGCAACCCTAGGAAAGAATATTCAAGTGATGCACTCTTGAGGGAACATCTAGCAGAGCAAAGAAGAACAAATCAAAATTTAGAACAAATGATGAATATGTTGATAAGAATTTCAATTGGCAATAATAACAATACAAATGGAGGAAACAATGGACATGGAGACAACTTGGTGAATAATAACAGGGTTCCTAATCACTGTACTAATCCAAGTGGATCAAGACCTATGATGCCTATTTTTCCAGCTAGAGAAGAACTAGAAGTAGACAATGAACTCACAATACTTGAGCTTCAAGATCAATTCAGACAAGATTGGGTAGCTGTTGGTTTTCAACAAGATATGTCTCTCAAAGACTACATGAACCTAAGAATGAGACATAGACCAAATAGGGGTAATAGGGAGCATCATAATGACCTCAGGAGAAAAGTGGGAAAATTTAGGTTGCCTTATTATGATGGTTTAGGGAAGATAACAACATGAGCTTGGGTGCAAAAAGTGGACACTTATTTTTAGCTTAATCCTATGCTTGAGGATGAAGAAATCAAATACGATACAATACACTTGGACAAGGTTGCACATGAATGGTGGTACCATGGGTTAGTCATCATGGGTCATGATTAGATTACATATTATGCAGAGTTCACCAAGTGCTTGATTGACATATTTGATGTGAAGGATCCAAAATTCCATTTCAAGGAGTTAGCATAGCTCAAACAAACAGGAACATTGGATACATACATTACTAATTTCGAGAGGTTGGTTGTTTTGGTGACAAACATTTCAGAGAGGAGGTTATTAGTCCTGTTCATGGATGGTTTGATGGATCCATTGAGAGGTTGGGTTAAGGCTCTCAACCCTACTTCACTATAGGAGGCAATCAAGAAGGCTAGGGACATGGAGTCTAGCCAACAAAGAAATAATTATCAAGCAATAACCGAAAAAAATCCCCCTTACGTAGCTCGCCTCTTCCAGAAGATATAGGGGAAAGGCCTTCTCATAAGAAATACAATAAGAAAAAAAAAATGGATGAAGATTTCTATAGGGAATGTAGAGAAAAAGGAATTTGTTATCATTGTAAGGAAAAATTGGTAAATGGTCATCGTTTCTTGGGAAAGGGGAAGGCTCATCTCATAGAGGTAGTGTTAGATGATGAGGATGAGGAGGAGCATGCACATAGGGACAACAATAGTTTGGATGAGGATCAACCTCAAGGATAAGACACTGATAGTGATTTCATTATTTCACTTTTAGGCTCTCCTAGATTCCACTCTTTCAGAGTTAAGGGGTCCATACAGGGTCAACCCATCACAATCTTGATTGATAGTGGGGCTACACATAATTTCATTGATTCATCCTTAGTGACAAAGTAGGGATTGACAACACATTCCTTTGATGGGTTTAGCGTCATGGTGGCTGATGGGAATAATATGTTTTGTAAGAAGAATGTTCCCTGACGAAGTATCAGATTGGGAAACCATACAATGATAAATGATTTCTATATAGTGGACTTGGGAACCACAAATGCTATTTTGGGGATTCAGTGGCTCCATTCATTGGGAAAATATTCATAAAACTTTCAGACAATGGAGCTCAAGTTTAGAATGACCAAAGGATAGAAAGTGGTGCTTAGGGAAGGCACATGGAGCCCCCACGGGCGTGACAAATAATTGTATGATAAGACTTGAGGGGCCAAGTGGTTTCAATCTATGGGATGGAGTTAGGTATATTGGTAGCAGTTCTTTGATTTTTACCTCATGGATTGTTGGCTGCTCTACTTTGGTGAGATACTCCTTAAGGACAACAGTTGTTGGTTAGGATGATCATGTGGATGTTAGGGAATGGAATAGTGATGAGTTTCTATCCTTGGGAAACAAGGATACATTTAGCTCCATCATGGATTTGATTGGTAGAATTTGGGGTGTTGTTCTAATTTATGATAGCAACTTTTCAGGGATAAGCATATGCTTCTATGCACCCAGGGTGGGTGTCATTCACAACTTTAGGAGACCACTTGGGGTGTGTTGGTTTGAGGATGACGCAGGAGTAGATGACATTCATGATGATGACATTGTTGATATGGAGAGGTATGCACGTGGTGTTTCTTTGGTGCAGATAAGAGATTTCCACCTTGATTACACTTTGAGGTGTGTTCACTAGATATCCTTCGACCCACATGTTCAAGACTTGGCTTCGTCATTGTTGTTTCAACAACGTGGGATGAAGGACAGGGCATCAGGCTTGTATGATTCAGGTGGAGGTGATTGTTGGGGAGCTTGGATGCATGAGGATTGTCACTTCAATGCTTGGTTACCATATGATGAGGTTGGGAGTTTTGGAGTTGCATTGATGAGTCTGGGGTCCCGCAGCTTGACAGGATATGATAGTGGCATGAGCTTCAACTACGTTTGTTGGTTGATTGAAGTTTTGTTAAGGAACATTTGGGATCCAGGTGGTGGTGGACAGGTGTTGAAGTAGTTGCGATGGATGGATAGATGTGGATTGCTTGAGGGAAATCAATCTTTGGGAAGGGAGAACTATCATGTCCCCAATTTTGGAGGAAGTTTAATTTAATTAATTTGTCCAAATTAATGATATTTCATAAGGATGACTAATTGATTATTTTCATTAAATTAAGTGGATTATTAAATTAGTTATTTATAAGGTTATCGAACAATTAAATATTAAAAGGTGACCTTATATTTAATTAATTTAATAAAGTGACTAAAATAAATATTATATTATAAAAAGTCACTTGAATAAAATAATACTTTATTTCTAGAAGCTTCTGGGAGATGTGGTTGAAAAAGTATAAAAAGAAGCTTTGGCTGGGCATTTTTTGGCATGGTTGAGTTGATTACTTCATTTCTACATTTGGTGAGCTTAATACTTGGAAAAATTCGCTTGTGAGATATCAAGCCTAGCTGATCCTAGTTTCACTTGTGAAATATCAAGCCTGGCTAGTTTGGGAGAGGATACATCAGTCTTCTCATTTGCAGCATAATTTTATGGCCTTTGGCCAAATTATTATCATCTGGAGGAAATCAATCTAAGGAGGTATTATTATATTTCATTGGAGATTTGAAAAGTCCTTTGGAGGACAACTTTGAGCATTGCTTGAGGTGGCTTTGGGAGAGTCAATTTCTGTTTTTGAAGAAGATAAAAATCTGAAATCATTTGCATTGTTGGGTGCACTTGGAGGGGTACAATTTTGTCATAAGAAAACATTAAAAATTAGTAAAGGCCTTATGAGGATATTCACAAATTCTTGAAGGGTCTGGCATCATCTTCATGGAGAACTGGCTATATTTGTGAAGGTTGTAATTATATATCAGGTTCTCTAATTCACATATGTAATGCATTGAAGGTCATTGAAATGTTTTGAGATCATATTTTGTAATAATCTGATATATATTTAGGTTTGCATTTCAATCTCATGCATCAATTGTAGTTGTTGCTGTAGGCACATTTCCATAACTACATTGTAATATATTTGACATACTATGTGTGATAGGGCGAAAATGAGTGTTAGAAAATGAACAACAAACAAAGAGAGTAAATAACAACTAAAAACACCCTACACTTCAAGACTAGCCTAATGATTAACTAAACTGAGCAAAATGAGAGATTTCACCTTGTTGAGTTGTCCATTGGTTGGCCCTTCGATATTTGATGTGTGTATGCTCCTTGGATAAAAAATGCAAGCTATGAGACGAGATGAGGAGGGAAAGATAAGTGGAAATGGATGCAAAAATGCAAATTTGGCTAAGTATGGTTCAAGGAAATTTTTTGCAAGAGTTTGGCTAGCATGAATGATCTCCCCCCAAAATGAGAGAAAATATGGGGTATTTATAGAGAATTTAGAATTTTCTAGGGAAATGGATGGCTGAGATCGAACCACCAAGATCAAGGTGTAGGGCTAAGGTGAGTTGAAAATTCACAAGCCCTCACTTTTTAACATGTGGCATGTGTAGTGGTTTGAAAAAGATGATGTGTACATGAGTTGGAAGGAGAGTACATGACATGGAGGTACTACATAGTACCTTGGGATTGGACAAGATCTCCTCATAAAGGAGGTCCTTGTCCCCATGTGGGTGAGAGGATATGTGGGGAATTAAAAATTCCTCAAATATCCTCATGGGGATGAAAAAAAGAATTTTAAATTCCAAGGAATGCATTGGGGGATTAAATGTGAATTAAAAATTCACATGGGGAATGGAGTGCCTTCTCCAAAAGAAGAAAGCCTTTAATGAAGTTGACTTAAGACACATTCCATAAATGATATGGGGATTAGGTTGACCTAATTAAGTGATTAAGGTTGTGCAAGTACTTGATTAGACAAATTAATAAAGATTAGAGGCAAGTGGGAAATTATGGAGGATGGGACCCTAATGATGATTAGGGGTGTGCACATCTTAATCATAAATTAATTATGATTAAGAAAGAGGGTTAGATTGCTAAGAGGGATTAGAGACCAAATTGCAAAAGTTGGAGGATGTGACAATGAGAGAGAAAGTGAGAAATTAAAAAATAAATTTAAAATTCCAAGAGGTAATATGACTAAAATAAATAAAGTGATATATTTATTTAATTTAGAGAGGAAAGAGGGGAAAAATATTTATTAAATTAAATACTTTAGAAACCTTATGCAAGACACAAAATATTAATTAAATGAATGATTTAATTAATACCAGCAAAAGGGATGAAGTAAATGAGCAAAGGGATGATTAAGGAGATGACTTTGACCATATGGAAGTGGTCAAATTTAGATGTCTACATTTTGCCCCTCTTCGAAATACTATTAGGATAATAGGGTTTCGAAGAAAAATAAAATACATACGACTCTATGAAAGAAGCGACCGAAAAAGAGATGCACCAGTATGGGAGAGTTTGCGTGAGCTACCCGGACGAAGGAGAAATAAAAAGAATGCCCCGGTCTTGCAAGAGAAGGTTTATGACAGAAGATTGGGAGAGAGTGGTAGGGTATGCCCCCTCGAGAAGGCAAACGGGGAAGGAAAATGGGCCCTAGGAAACTTCTCGAAAATATGAAGTGGTATATGTCGTTGGAAAGAGCACAAAAAATCGAGAAGATTGGCACTTGAATGGAGGAAAATGTGTTTATGGTGTGCAAATGGCGGCCCTGGGAAGATAGGGGTGAGGGAATTAGTTAAGGGGAAAAAAAAGGTAAATAAAAGGAAAAATTCCCTTTATTTTAAAAGATAAAAAATGGAGCGAAAAAGCTATAAAAGGTAATTCTAAGAATGAGCTCTCCTCATTTGGACAACTGTCAAGTGAGGAGAAGAGGGAGAAAAGGAGAGGGAAAGAGTGAAGGGACACGATGCTAGAGTATGATACTGACATCATTCATCAGGCAGACGAGAGACGACGGTTCTTCATCGAGTGTGTCGTGCCACGTTAGGTGAGTTCAAAACCCCACTTTGTGATTTTGGTCAATTTGGCTAAATTTTGTTCAAAAAAAGAAAACATGGGTTTGTTGGGTTGCTCGGGAGGAAAAATGGGTTAGAGGAAAAAAAACGTTGGGGGCAGGTTTTCGCTGGGACCACCCACGCTCGGGCTCAGGTGGGTCCGCCCGAGTTGGGTGGAGGCCCACCCAACCAAGCTTGGGTGGGTCCACCTGAGTTGGGTAGAGGCCTGCCCAGCCAAGCCTAGGTGGGTCCACCCAGGCTTGGCGGAGGCCCGCCTAGCCAAGCCCGGGTGGGTCCACCCGAGCTGGGTGGAGGCTCGCCCAGTCAAACCTGGACGGGTCTGCTTGGGCTCAGGTGGGTCCACCCTGCCGGGCCTGGGTGGGTCCACCCAGGCTCAGCGGAGCCTTTCTCGCGGGCTCGGGCGGGCTTGGGCCGGTCTACCCGGGCTCCAGCGAGTCTGCCTGGGCACCAGGGCAGGTCCGCCCATGGAATTGGGTGGGTTCGCTTGAGCTGAGGTGGGTCCGCTTAGGGCCTAGGGCGGGTCCGCCCCAAGCCAGGGCAGGAAGTTGGGACGACCAAAAAATAGGAAAAAAGACATAAAGGTAGGGGAAAAGAGAGGGAAGAGGTGGGATGGAGAAGGGAAATCCTTGGGCGGGAAGTAGTAAGAAAAAGGGGGGGCAAAAATGACGCCAGGGGAAACTGACATAATGCTTGTGTGATGGATGCAGAATGTTGAGAGCTTGTGGACGTGGGAGAGATAGTTCGAGGTGCTGATGAGATGCATGGCGGCGATGATGGGTGCAGATCACTAGAGACTAGTAGAGGTAGGACTAGTTCATATGCTATCATACCCGACGATTAAGGCCCATAGGGCCATGCTGACAACCTTGATAGAGTGTTGGGACTCGACGACATCAATGTTTCATCTACCGATTAGGGAGATGACGATGACTCTGAAGGATGTTTGGTGGATTCTGAGGCTCCCCATAGTAGGGGTTGCGGTTAGTGAGTGCTGGGTAGCAGGCGAGGCACTGGATGAGTCCGTGCAGGTTGTATTTAGCAGTGATGATCTACCGATTCAATGATAGCAGCTGGATGTGGACAGATGCTTGTCCTATAGGGTATTGACATTGTCACTATACCTAGCGAGGCTGATTAGTGGGATATTGGTGCTAGAACAGAGT
Organism: Sequoia sempervirens; assembly: GCA_007258455.2. NCBI lineage: Eukaryota > Viridiplantae > Streptophyta > Pinopsida > Cupressales > Cupressaceae > Sequoia > Sequoia sempervirens. Next base: position 289,927,997 of record VDFB02105785.1, on the reverse strand, counting down.
GGTCAATTCTTGTCTCTCAGGTTTGTTGAGGTGATTCATCATATCATTAAGGGTCAAGAGGGTCAATTTGTGTGGGGGACCTGTATGCTGGCATAGCTGTACCGAGATATGCACCGGGTATGTTATCAGAGGGTGTTGAGTGTGACACATGTCACACTGCTACAAGTATGGGCTTGGGAGCACATCAGGGTTACTAGGCCAATTGTGCACAAAGTAGGAGAGTAGGATGATAAAGAGGTTGTGGCCTAGGGATGGGGGGCAAAGGCAGGAGCGATACTGCAGTATCGGGATGTCAGAGATGTGGATATATGGAGGAGATGACTAGATGATGTACATGCATAGATGATAGTATGGCATCCGTATATGCTACGACACTTTAGGGGCTAGAGGGACGATGAGGAGGCACATAGTGGTTACTTCTTTACCCGATGTTATATTATTGGGAGAGGTCTTCTTATAGTGGAGCTACACAGACCCGATCAGGTGACGTGATAGTTTGGAGTGACGCAGGATATTCCCACAGGGTGGGTAATGTTCTAGCAGTTGACACGAGAGCGGCCATGGGGGGCTGAGTTAGATTTGGATGCAGTGTGGGTGGAGTTGAAGGCATTACAGTTTGTGCCATACCCAGGCAGGCGAGAGGGGCAGAGGGATGCAAGAGTGATAGACCGATATCGACAGTGGTTCATGCGACATCCACCTCCACAGATTACCCTAGTAGTGCCAATTAAGGGGTCCTAGGATTTGGGTTAGAGGATGAGAGACGACTGAGGGAAGCAGGACTGGTACCCAGAGGGAGACAAAGAGGAGGTCAAGCAAGAGGAGGACAACAGGGGGAGGGACAGGAGGCAGTTGGAGTAGCTAAGGAGCCAGTGAGGGTAGCTAGGAGGAGACGATGATGCAGAGCCCTAGGAGGAGATCGAGCATAGGAGGGAGAGGATGAGGCCAGGGCTGTGACACAACAGGATAAGGGGTTGGAGGTCTAGAGAGAGAGGAGCCAGGAGACATGTGCATCCCCAGGAGATCCGTAGCAAGAGAGAGAGGAGGAGGCCGAGGCTAGTGGAGCATGGGAGAGACAGGAGGAAAACGTGGCCAGAGGAGGGAAGCAACAAATGAGATAGGCGGAGGGCAAGGCTAGTGGAGGGTAGGAGAGAATAATAGGGAGAGGGGGAGCCATCTCAGTGATTGATGTGGATGAGATGGAGGCATCGACAGAGAGTGAGGGGTATGGGCTGCGGGAGATGGACATTGTCTCTGATGTGCATGATATCGCACCACTATCAAAAACAACACCTAGAGGAGAGGTTCCCACAATGGTGTTGAGAGAGACTCTGGAGAGACTGTGCCTCAGCAAGCAGTGATTACAACAGATAGAGGCAGAGCAAGTCAGATTAGAGGCAGCACTGAGCTAGCTACAGGCACGATTCACCCAGGGTGAGAGAGATTACTTAGTCTTGGCCATGCTGGTGTCTGATGTGGAGAGGAGATTGATGAGAGAGAGGGATGATGCATGAGATGAGGCAGTTGACCTGTGGGAAAAAATAGAGAGATTGCGAGCGGAGGTGGCTAAGGAGCATGAGAAGGGAAATGTAGTGAGGTGGGAGAGAGACCGTTTGGTGGCAAAGGCGGCGATATGGTAGGTCGTTGGAGGAGGGACAGGGTAGGGGCCGTCAGAGACCGGGGTAGGGGATACCAGAGATATAGAGGATCTGCAAGGATAGCTAGAGCGGTTATGGAGAGAGAGAGCAGATCTGCACCAGGAGCGGGCTGAGCTTAGAGACAGAGTGGACTATTTAGAGCAGACAATTGGGGATATGGGATTGATGCAACATAGAGAGGAGGAGACGAGGAGAGAGATACACATGCTACAGTAAGAGATAGATGTGGCACAAGTTTAGGTGCAAGCCACAGAGGCAGAGAGGGATGTGTTATAGGCATGTGCTCAGGTGTCCGAGAGTGAGAGGCATGTGGTAGAGATAGAGGTTCAGTCTCTTCGGAGAGAGAGGAATGCAACAGTGTCATAGGTGTCAGGTCTTTGACGAGAGCGAGATTCTGCCGAGTTGAGACTCTAGGCAATTCAGAGGGAGAGGGACACAGCGGAGGCTCGGGCACAAGCCGTGCATAGAGAGAGATGTTGCAGAGGTATGGATGCAGACACTGTAGAGTGAGCGAGACACAACACAAGCTTAGCTGCGGGAAGCACATGGTGAGGGTAGTGAGTCAGGGGAAGAGGTATAGGAGTTACAAGCACAGTTACAGGCTACAGAGGCTGAGAGAGATAGGGCTACAGAGCAGGTACAATAGTTGACTATGGCACAGGATGTCTGGGTACAGGAGCAGAGAGATATTAGCAGAGATTGGGATAGGTATAGACTTGAGTGGAATGTCGCTAGGCATCTGACTGCGCATTGAGATGATTATATGCATGAGGTGAGTTACTGGAAGTGTGTGTATGAGCATGCTATTCTAGATCCAGTGCAGTACATGGCGTGCTACATCAGACAGGTACCTCAGATGCCAGTACCATCCCAGTAATTAGGGATGCATACCAGAGGTTACAATGACTATCGAAGGACTCCTCCTCTCGGTAGTTACCAGGGGAATCCCACCCGTGAGTATCAGGAGACTCCCACACAAAGAGGGCCAGTGACAGATTCTCCTTAGAGATCAGATGTGGATAGCTCACAGTAGAGAAGCCAGAGAGCAGATGATAGGATACCAGTTTTTTGATAGACACAGGATAGAGTGTTTAGTACTTATCGATAGAGATCAGAGGTGCTCTACATCTCTAGATTTTGTACCTTATTTTGATGATATATGATGGATATGTGGTAGATTATGTTTGAGACTTTGTGACAAGATGTACATTGTATTATTTTGATTATGATATGAGACAATCCTTGTTAAAACTATGTATTATATTTTTTTGTGATGGATGATTCAATTTATGTATGCATATGTATATGGTATTTCATGCTTATGTGGATGGATGATCTGATTTATTTATGCACATGTATATGATATCTCATGCTTATGTAGATGGACACTTTGGTTTATGTATGCACATGTTTATGGGAATGGATGATCTGATTTATTTATGCACTTGTTTATGCTACTTCATGCTTATGTGGATGTGTGATTTGATTTATTTATGCACCTATATATGATACAACATGCTTATGTGGATGTATGATTTGATTTATTTATGGACATGTTTATGGGAGTGGTTGATTATGCCTATATTAATGTTGATAATGCAAGATGATATGAATATTTGTTATGAAATGTAATTAGGATGTAGCTAACAACATGTTTTTTCAGGTGACAATGCATGTATGATGTAAATGTTAATATGGACATGTATGGGTTAAATGAAACTATGATGTTTAATCTAATCAACTTATGGACTACAAAATATATTGAACCTATAATGTAACACAAAGTATGAATGAGAGATGAGTTCCTATAATGCAAACCTAAGTGACAGTAAGGACCTGCATGGGAGTAGGGATAGGCGATAGGCGTATTGTGGGTGTGATACTGCACCTGTAAAAAACAACCATTAGTATCTTGAGAGGAAGGTCAAGAGGGAAAAGAGTCAAGATTTTACACAACCTAAATCACAAGTCCTAGGGTAGGGAGAAGGCTGAATGAAGAGTGTATGCAGTAGAATGAAATGCAGTGAAATTAAGAACATGACTTGCCATCTTCAGAGCATTGATTTTTGCTATAGCATAAGATACCGAGTACCCTGATATGTAAGACCAAGGCGAGTTGGCATCCAATGCATGAAAAGAACACAACAAACAAAAAGGCTATCCTGACACCCCAAGGTCAGGATGACCTTGGTTGGGCCAGGTATTGGGATAATCACAAACACACAAGGATGCCCCAGCGTAACAAAAGACCTTAGGGATCTTGGTGGGTACTACGTGGGACAACCGAGAAGACAACAACAAAGAAAAGATCAAGATACACCCCTATGTTGATGAGTCAAAGCACACCATGATATGATGCATCAAGGTGACCATGAAAAATGCTGATAGGGAGTTCAAATGATAAACAAAATCCAAAAGCATCAAAAGATCACAACCAATTTCAAAATGTCCTTTGCCATAGAATCAAGGGGATGGATGGGATTGATGAGGTTTGCTAGGAAGGATGCATCCTGTTGAGACCGATGATAGATACTAAGCTAGAATGACCCAGTTGATGCAAGATGTTTTCCATTAGCTAGATGTCTTGACACTTGGGGATTTTTCTTGTGAAGAAAGAACTAGACAAGGACACAGACTGACACACTCTACAGACTTAGGGGCTCGAGGGCTGATCAAAGATTAGCCTTGCCTACATGAAAGTGCAAAGCCCTCGTAGTTCAAGAAAAGACCATGGATAAAGCGAAAAGACTCGTAGTTCAAGAAAAGACCATGGATAAAGTAGAAAGAGGACGATGAAGGAAGATGATGGACGATGAACACAGGATGGTCAGAATACCTCAGGGGTAGATCAAATGATCAACCTTGCCTAGGTGACAGCACATGGGCAACATAGTTCAACTAAGGATGCGACAAGATGAGATCTAGATGAAGGCTGACACAATGGGGGGGCATATGAAGACACAAACCAAATGATGATCAGATGAACGAAATAAGCTCAAAGTAGGATACTAAAAAGCTTAGGATGAGGGATAGCTTAGATGGATTGTCCAATGCTCAATCAAAATATACCAAGTGGCCAAGGATGGGATGGGTGAGGGTGATAGCACATATGATAGCATAGAATAACTAGGGTGCCAGGTCGATAATGATTAAGCCCTCTATGGATGATGCCTGTTACCAGGTTTTCACCACCCGTACTTATCCAAGGCACTACCAAAAAATGGTTTTCACCATAGGAAAAACTTATTTCTCTTTACTATTTTTGGATTTTTATTTTTTTTGATTTTTTAATTTTTTGATTTTTTGATTTTTTGATTTTTTGATTTTTTTGATTAGGTGGGGTTACCAAGCAGACTTAGGTGTAGAACCTCTTTAGATGCATGATATTGATGTAAGGACCCAACCAGTTTGCTTCAAATTTTCCTTTCTTGTCTTGGTCTTGCTGAGTACGTTGATTCTCTTTAAGGACAAGATCACCCACCTGAAACTGTCGAGGACAAACCTTCTTGTTGTAGTTATTCTTGAGGCGTTTCTGATATGCTTGTAGATGATCGTAGGCTTTGATTCTTCTTTCATCAAGTAACTCTAGCTATGCAAGCCATGCAACACGAGCATCCTCCTTACTGATAAGATTTTTTAAAGAAATTATCAGTGATGGGATCTCAACTTCAATTGGCAAGATGGTTTTGGCGCCATAGACTAAAGAATAGGGAGTGGCACCTGGAGGGGTGCAGATGGAGGTACGATATGCCAAAAGAGCGGGATGAATATGGAGGTGCCAATCTCAACCAGTGTTATTGACAACCTTTTTGAGGATGCAAATAAGGGTCTTGTTGGTTGCTTCTGTCTGACCATTAACCTGGGGGTAATAAGTTGTTGACCAATGATGATGGATATGAAAGGTGTCGCAAAGGTGTTTCATGGCTTGGTTTTTGAAAGGTTTTCCATTATCAGAGAGGATGGTGGATGGGATACCATATCTACAGAGAATATGGTAAAGGATGAATTTTGAGACCTGAGTACCAATGATTTGTGAGAGTGGCATTGCTTCCACTCACTTGGTGAATTACTTAGTGGAAGTAATTATGAATGTATGGCCGTCGGAATATGGTGGGTAAATATTTCCAATCAAGTTGAAACCCCATTGAGAGAATGGACACGGTGCTAGGAGGGGTTGGAGGTCCTATGCTAGAGCATGAAACAAATCTACATGTTGTTGGCAGGGAAGGAATTTCTTCACGAATTCACAAGCATCATGCTCTAATGTAGGCCAATAATATCTAGCTCAGAGAATCCTTTTGGCCAGGGCCATACCATTTGAATGAGCTCCAAAAACACCACTATGTACCTCCGTTAGTGCTGTGCGGGCTTCAGTCTCATTCAAACATCTAAGGAGGATCCCATCATACCCGTGAGGATAAAGTGTATCACTGATGATAATGTATCGGGCTGAACGTTGAATAAAGGATTTTTGCTGGTTTTGTGTGAGGTTTGGGGGTAGAATATTATCATGGAGATAGGTATATATGTCCTTGTACCAGGGGGAAGTGGGACCTGCGATATCACACACCATGTTAGTCTCAGGAATATCATATGCTGGGATTAAAAGTTATTCTACAAGGGACTCACATTCCGTCCAATCTTTAGGCATGTCAATCAGGGAGCTGATAGTGGCCATTGCATCAGCTGCTTTATTCTGTACCCTAGGAATTTGGTCAAATTGTATGAAGGTGAAATATTTCTTGAAATCATCCACCATGCATTTATAGGGTAACAACTTATCATCTTTTGTTAGGAATTCATCATTAACCTGCTTGATGACTAACAATGAATCACCAAAGACTTTCAAGTGAGTTATGTGCCACTGCTTTGCAATTTGAAGGCCGGTGAGGAGGGCTTCGTACTCTGCCATGTTATTGGTACATGGGAATGCTATCCTGAATGATTTTGGAATGTAGTCACCTTGAGGGGTAACTGATAAAATCCGTACGCCTGATCCATTAAGAGTATATGAGCCATCAAAATACAGTGTCCAAGCAAGTGCATCTGTGACTGTAAAATTCTTTGTCTGGAAATTCAGTGTCTAGAGGGCAAGCATCTACTAATGATGCCTCGACCAATTGATCAGCTATGAAGTGTCCCTTTATGGATTTTTGCTCCACATACTCTATGTCAAATTCACTTAGGAGCATGACCCACTTGGCCATGCGGCCAATCAAAGTGGTTCTAGATAACAGATACTTTAGTGGATCAATCTTAGCAATTAATTTGATCGAATGGCTGAGCATGTAATGCTGGATTTTTTGTGTGCTGAAGACTACTACGAGGTAGGATTTTTCCATGGGAGAGTAGTTTAATTCATAGTTGACTAGTGTTTGATTCATGTAGTATATTTATCTCTCTTTCGATGATCCATCATGTTGTGCCAACAATGCCCCCAGCGCGACTGAAGTGGCAGAGATATAAAGCAGGAGGGGTTTCCCTGGAATAGGTGGCATCAAGATCGGTGGATGAGCTAAGTATTATTTGATCTTATCGAAACCTGTCTAACATTGTTGGTTCCATCGGAAAGTGGAGTCTTTCTTTAGAAGATGGGTGAATGGCTAACACTTATCTGCAAGTTGGGCTATGAACCGGCAGATGGAATGCATCTTCCCTTGAAGACTTCTTAATTGCTTCAAATTGCATGTGGGTGGCATGTCCAGAATAGCTTTCACTTTGGTGGGATCAACCTCAATACCCCTTTGAGAGACTATGAAACCTAACAATTTTCCTGACATAATATCGAAGACACATTTTTTCGGATTTAGTCATAACTTTTAATGTTCCAACAGTTCAAAGATCTTTTTTAGGATGGTAGGATGTTCCGCTCGGGTTCTGGATTTCCATAACAAGTCATAAACATAATCCTCCATGATGATATGGATGAGGTCATGGAAGATGACCGTCATTTCCCTCTTATATGTTGCCCCTGCATTTTTGAGACCAAAGGGCATAACATTGTAACAAAAAGTACCCCAAGGTGTTGTGAAAACGGTTTTGTGTTGGTCCTCAGGTGTAATTCGGATTTGATTATAACCAGAGAAACCATCCATAAGGGATAACATCTCATTTCCTGTAGTGAGGTCGACCAACATGTTAATGTCAGGTAGAGGGAAGCCGTCCTTTGGGCAGGCCTTGTTAAGATCCCCGAAGTCTGTGCAGATCTAAATGTCTCCATTTGGTTTGGAAACTGGTACTATATTGGAGATCCAATCAAAGTAGTCAATTGGTCTAATAAAACTTGCATATAGTAATTTCTCCAGTTCCTTCTTGACTAATAATGCTACCTATGGATGCATCTTGCAGACCTTCTGTTTGATAGCCTTGGCATTAGGGCGAACGTCTAGATGATAAACCACTAAAGTAGGGTCCAAGCCTGGCATGTCTAAATATGACCAAGCAAAGTTAACAATACCCTCTTGGAGTAACTGAACAATGACCGCATATTCCAGATCTGAGAGTGATTTGGCCACATATGTGATTTTAGGAGTTTCGGTGGTACCCAGATTAACTTCTCGAGTCTCTTCAATTAGGATGGATTACCGTGTAGATAACTGAGTTCCCACAAGGGGAAGATGAACATATCCATCCTCTAGTGCCTATTTGAGGTTTTCACCATCAGATGTGTCCTTTATTTTTACTTTTTCAAGGTTAGGAAGTGCCTTGGGGAGGTTTTCACTAGATGACCACTTTTTATTTTTCTTATTCTTATTTTTGCAAATGGAGTGTTCATCCTCCCCCAATCCCAGGAGGTTGACATATGTATCCACATATATATTGACAGGTGTGATGTCACGTAGGTCCCAATGAATAAGCTCGGGATGACGAAGGGATAGGATAATGGTACAAATGGATAGGCATTCAAACATGGATGATAGGTCGGTGTAATCGACATCATCATATGCACGTATGATGGATTCCTCCTCGGGTATGTCTTCCAATGAGCCATTGTCCACGACAACACTATTGGAAGTATTAGATGATGTTGCAGGGCCTGCCTGATTTTTATCATATCCAATGCCTATGTTCTTTGCCAACTTTGATGTATCAATAGGTTGCAACCGCCCCTGTTCTTCTTTACCTAGGCCCCTGTCTTGGTAGTTATACTTTTTTGCAAACTTAGCCGACTAAGGATATACTTCTTGAAAGTATTCCTTTAGGGGTGGATCCAGTTGGGGTTCTTCATGGTATACCCATTGACTTACATCCCCTTTTGGTGCATCTATCTTGATACTAGGGGACTTGAAAGTGGTAGTAGGAATGTTTTTTGCATTGAAGGTGATAGTCTTGTTTTCGTTTGGAGTAGCATGTGAAGGTTGATTGTACTCTTGTGGTGATGGAAGATGGAGTGGCTATTGTGGTGGAGGGTGGATTAGCGGATGATGACTGAGATGCCCCCATTTCAACCGTAGGACAATAATGTAAGTGGGGAAATGACGCTTCTAAAGCGCGACAATATTCAAATGGTTGGGGGTCAACATAAATGGTGATTTCTTGTCCATTAACTAAGAATGTTAAGTACTGATGGTACGTGGAGGGGATGACTTGCATAGCATGGAGCCATGGGTGGCCAAGGAGAAGATTATATGGTAAGTCCAGATCAAGGACATGACAAGTAGTGTACTGAACTACAGGTCCATCCTGGATAAGAAGACTGATAATTCCCTCTAAATTTCTTTCTACGTTATCATAAGCTTTGATCATGATGATTTGATTACTTAAATCTACTTGAGTGTACCCCACCTGTTTTATGAATTTCAGAGTACATAGATTGAGGGCAGAGCCATTATCTACCAAGACCCTTTTTATTTTATGACAAGCAACCAGGACTTCGATATGTAAGGGGCAGTTGTGATTGGCATCAATATTTGGCATGCCATTCTGGTTGAAGTGCAACAGATAAGATAAATCCAAGTGTCCTACCAAAGCTTGGAATCATGTAGGATCGATGTCATTAGGTACATGGGTTTCCTGTAGGGCTCTATTGAGGATTTCTTGATGTATAGGAGAAGAATTAAGCAAATCCAAGATGGAGATATGAGCGGGGGTATTTCCTAAGTGATCAAGAATGTTGTACTTAGAGTTTACAGGACTTGGTTGGGCGGGTGTGGAGGCCGCAGGGACAGTGATGCGAGCTTGTCGTGTAGTGACAACACATTGAGGGTCTTTGGCTTTGACATGTATCATAGATACACGGGGTTCTACCTGCTCAATGTAATGAATAATACCATTGTAATTGAGGGGGACATTCTTATAGCTTATGTTATTGGTGCTATTGTCTTGGGGATTGTTGTTAGAGGTGCTTGCACCTTGATTATGGTTCGGGAAGGCATTTTGGTATATCTACAACTGAACATTAGACGACAAAAATTGATTGGTGTCGACTTTGATATCTCCTCGATCGATAAGATCTTGGACATAGTTTTTGAGACCTTGAAACTTATTCAAAGTGTGTCCTTTGATTTTATGGAACTCATAATATTCATTTTCCCTAAACCATGCAGGTTTAGGTTTTGATTCATCAAGTGGTTTGGAGACAGGGTATGTGATTGGATAGTTAATCTGTAACAACTTATTGAAGACGACACTCAAGGGTTCTCCTAATTGAGTATACTAGTGTTTAGCGTTCCCTTGACTGTTCTGGTTTGTTTGTTGAGGAGGATGAGACACACCCTATGGTATAGATGTGGCATTAGATACAAATGGTTGTTGTCTCTGGGACGTATTAGCCACTTGGACATGTTTAGGATTAGTGACACCATCATTCACTGCATTCTTGTTCTTGTTCCAAAAATGTGGCTTATCCCCAAATGACCTTTCTTTATCATGGTTGTGTGTCTTGATGTTCCCTTTGGCAACAAGGGCACGTTCAAGGATGGGTCCCTTTTCCACTATCTCCGTGAAAGTGGTGACACAATGTAACCTAAAATTATGAGCCATGTCTGGATTAGAGTTCTCCACGAAGAGGGTGACCATGTCCTTCTCTTTTAGAGGGGTCTTCATTCGGCTTGCTTGTGCACACAACTTTTGAAGGTAGCTAGCAAAGGTTTCCCCCTCATGTTGTTTCTCTTTGAGGAGATCTAAGGTGTCAGTGTCCTTCTCCAAATTGAAGGAGAAGTAGGAAACAATTTTTTTAGATAGGTCCGCAAAATATTTTATGGACCCTCGTTCGAGGCTCATGAACCACTCTAGGGAATTTCCTCTCAGGCTTCATGGGAACAGGTGCAAGAGATAGTTGTTGTTGTGCATAACCTCTTGACATTGAGAGTAAAACTCCTACAAGTGGGCCTTAGGATCTTTGTTCCCCCATGTATCTGTCGAATTTTGGTATTTCAAAATGTTTAGGGAAGGGGATCAGTGACATGGAGGGATCAAATGGATATGGACATATGTCCTCGAATTTATATGATTGTTTTCTAGTCCCAGCTTGAAGATCTTTCAGAGCGACTTTGATTTCTAACAGGTTTGAATTGACTGGTGGCATGAGAGACAAAGGCGGATTGGATGGATATGGATGGTAGGATGATAAAGGATCCTGCTGAGAGAGTGTCAGAATGTTGAGGTAAGCATTTTGGTAGTGGGATGATGACATCCCTTACTGGTAAGTCGAGGGATTTTGTTTGTACGGGGGTTGTTTTTGCAAGGTATAATATGGATTTGTTTGATAAAAATGTGAGGTAGGCTGCTCAGGAGCTTGGATGTGATGTTGCGGATTGATCTATTGATACTAATGGTATTGTTGCAATAGTTGGGAGGCCGCACAAGGTGGTTGTTGCTGGGACTGCTGTTGGTTATGGTAATAATGATGTTGTGGTGGTTGCTAATGTGATGTGAGATGCTGTGTGGGCCAAGACAGCATGTTGTATTGTGTTTGAGCTCGTGGACATAGGATGGATGCGAAGAATGGGGATATGGTTTGAGTGGAAGGTCAGGATGGATTGCTTTGTGATTGGTATGGTGGTTGTTGTGAAGAAATCAGTGGGTTATATAGCGGTTGTTGTTGTTGGGGTAGCTAAGATAATGTAGGGGTGTTTTGCAAAGGAGGTCGTTGGGTACCAAAGGGGACATTTGATTGGGATGTACCTTGTGGCAATAATAGAGGTGGTGGGTTAGATTGGGGAGGCTGTGGAGATGCATACGAAGGAAATGGTAGGTTTATGGCCCTAGAAGGTGGAGGTAATGTAGTAAACGTGCTGCCCCCCGTGCTAACAGGAGGTGGATTTGAAAGGGGTGGTGCCGTTAGCATTAGTGGTGGTGGTTGCAGAAAATTTTGTGGCATGCCAAAGGAAAAAGGATCATTGGGATCAGCTATTTGAGGAGCCCCTATGACTGAGATTGCGAGATGTGGGGGATTGCTAACGGGATACAGAACAGTGTTGCCAAATTCAGGTTGATGCCAACCTTCTATGGGAGGAACATCAGGGACGTATGAACTACTTGGTGTGTTGTGTGATCCTTGGGGTATGTTAGGTGTGGAACCACTATACTTGGATAGGTCAATACCTGATGACAGCTTGGCACCTTTTTCAATTAAGTGAGCCAAGATTTCTTCAACATGTTTTTCGAGAAGGCGATCTATCATTTGCACATTGACAGGGTTACTAAAGTGTTCCTCAAATGTAAGTTCAGGTTGGCTGACCATGTTCTCGTCCTTGGGTGGTGATGTGTAATGACCATCAATATTGGATTATGATGATGTACCATTGTGCGGATCCTAAGGGATGTTCGCACCGTTATGGGGGTCTTGTGAGGCATTCGCTGTGTTGCTTGGATCTTGAGGGATGTTTGGTTGGGATTGTTGCTCGATCATTTTCCTTGCTTGTGACCAGGTCTGAACAAGCATGCAAGATGATATGATGGACTAGGATGCTAGGATGACCTTGGTGATGAAAGGATTGATTTGATTTGATGATTGATTAGCCGACAAGGATGTGGCTTGATAGGATTGATTTGATTCGACCGAAGTGGATTTTGTTTGATGAGATTGGATTGGGTTGATTGATAGAAAATTGGTCAACTTGAATTGGATAATATGATGATTTGATTTGGATTGATGATTGATTAGGATGAATGATGATGATCAAAATCTGAAACTGAGTTCAAGAGTGACCCTTGGTAACGCTAGGTGTTGGTTAATCGACTAAATGGTAGATGTGTGGTAACGACACCGAATCCAACTTGAGATATAAGTGGATTGATTGGGCCGCCAAGGATGACCGACTTAGGACAGATGACTACCCTAAGTCGGTTTTGATGGATGACAATTAGAGACAAACACCTAGGTCAATTTGGATAACCGCTTTAACGAGGTTTCAATGGAATATCGGTGGTCTGAAATGGGGAAATGATAACTTGAACGTGGGTTCAAAATGGGTAAATGAGGACTCTGAATGGGTGAATGGATGCACGAACCAAGGGGATGAACATTCAGGATGGTGAATGGATTCATGAAATGGGTGAATGAATGTTCGAAATAGGGAGATGAGTGATCGAAACAGTGAAATGGGTGTCCCAAATGATGAAATAGATGATAAAGCTGACCAATCAAGGGTCAGGTCTGCCCCTATAGGTCAAGTTTTCCTGCTCGGGGGGCAAGCTCGCTAGTCTGGAGGTCAAATTCACCTATCCAAAGGGAAAATTCACTTATTCAGAGGGAAAATTTTCCTATCTAGAGGGAAAATTTTCCTATCCAGAGGGCAGATTCACCTGTCGAGAGGGAAAATTTGCCTGTCTAGAGGGAAAGTTTTCCTATGGAGCTAAAGTTGGTCAAATTTGGCTAAAAGAGGCTGGAAAAGGTTGGTTAAAGGTCAGGTTCACCTGTTCAGAGGTTAGGTTCTCCTGTTTAGAGGTTAGGTTCACCCTTGGATAGGTTTAAACTTGGCTTTTGACAAGATAACTAAGACAAAGAACTCAAAACACAACAATCATCAATGAAAATGATATGACTGAGTGAAATTAATTAGACAATCACTAGTTTCACACAAAGAAGACAATTCAAACAACACAAACCTAAGTCTAGTAGAGAGGGTATGGCTGACAAAGTCTTCTATTCTAGGATGAACATGGTTACTAGGGATTCCTTGATATACACCCAGTACGTGAGGCCCAAACTATGAACACCAACCCATTACAAGCATGATTTGAGAACCTTAGCGAGATACTAAAGGCTCGGACTAACTCTTCACATCATCCCAATGCTTCACCAATTACAACGTGGTTGGATTGAGGTACAACTTTCGCTCTCCCTCCTTTATATACCCCATTGGTATGCATGGTTGAAATTGTCCCTTGGGGTGATGAAATCCCCAAGCAGGTCTCGCTAAGAAAAATAAAAGAGGATGACTCAAAGGACTTGGTAAGCTACAATTTCTTGTCACCCAGGATCACTGAATGGTGCAAGGGGATTGTATACGTCAAATAGCTCACCAAAAAAATGGGAAACAAGGTTAATTGACACCCCTAGTTAAACTATGTGCCTAGTTAGGGGGTAAAAACCCTTAAAACAATCAAATGAAGTGCTAAAAAGTGAAATTTTACCTTATGGAAAAAGCTATCTGGGGCAAATTTGCCTATTTGGAGGGAAATTTCACCTTTCTACAGGGAAAGTTCACCTATCTATAGGGAAAGTTTTCCTGTCTGCAGGCCAGGTTCCCCTGTCCAGAGGGAAAGTTCGCTTGTCTATGAAAAATTTGCAAAAAGTCAATTTTTGGGTCTATGGAGGGCAGGTTTGCCCCTGGGCAAGGTCGGGTCCACTTGTGGAGGGAAAGTCCACCCATTTGTCAGGTCAGGTCCTCCCCTCTAGGTTAGGTCCACCCTAGGAAGGTCAAGTCCGCCCCTCTATAGGTCAGGTTTGCCCCTCTGTAGGTCGGGTCTGCCCCTCTATAACCTGCACTTGGAAAAAGTAAAAAAGTTAACAAACGTAAAAGTAAGAGACCCATTTATGGGTCCCATCGGGTGTGCCAGAAATGTGATAGGGAAAAAATGAGTATTAGAAAATGAACAACAAACAAAGAGAGTAAATAATAACTAAAAACACCCTACACCTCAAGATTAGCCTAATTATTAACTAAACTAAGCAAAATGAGAGATTTCACCTTGTTGAGTTGTTCATTGGTTGGCCCTTCGATCTTTGATGTGTGTATGCTCATTGGATGACAAGATGAAAGCTATGAGATGAGATGAGGAGGGAAAGATAAGTGGAAATGGATGCAAGAATGCAAATTTGGCTAAGTATGGTTCAAGGAAATTTTTTGCAAGAGTTTGGCTAGCATGAATGATCTCCCCCCAAAATGAGAGAAAAAAGGGGTATTTATAGAGAATTTGGAATTATCTAAGGAAATGGATGGCTGAGATTGAGCCACCAAGATCAAGATGTAGGGCTAAGGTGAGTTGAGAACTCACAAGCTCTCACATCTTGACATGTGGCATGTGAAGTGGCTTGGAAAGGATGATGTGTACATGAGTTGGAAGGAGAGTACATGACATGGAGGTACTACATAGTACCTTGGGATTGGACAAGATATCCTCATAAAGGAGGTCCTTGTCCCCATGTGGGTGAGAGGATATGTGGGGAATTAAAAATTCCTCAAATATCCTCACAGGGATGAGTAAAAGAATTTTAAATTACAAGGAATGCATTGGAGGATTAAATGTGAATTAAAAATTCACATGGGGAATGGAGTGCCTTCTCCAAAAGGAGAAAGCCTTTGATGAAGTTGACTCAGGACACATTCCATAAATGATATGGGGATTAGGTTGACCTAATTAAGTGATTAAGGTTGTGCAAGTACTTGATTAGACAAATTAATGAAGATTATAGGCAAGTGGGAAATTATGGAGGATGGGACCCTAATGATGATTAGGGGTGTGCACATCTTAATCATAAATTAATTATGATTAAGAAAGAGGGTTAGATTGCTAAGAGGGATTAGAGACCAAATTGCAAAAGTTGGAGGATGTGACAATGAGAGAGAAAGTGAGGAATTAAAAAATAAATTTAAAATTCCAAGAGGTAATATGACTAAATTAAATAAAGTGATATTTATTTAATTTAGAGAGGAAAGAGGGGAAAATTATTTACTAAATTAAATACTTTAGAAACCTTATGCAGGACACGAAATATTAATTAAATGAATAATTTAATTAATACCGAAATAAGGGATGAAGTAAATGAGCAAAGGGATGATTAAGGAGATGACTTTGACCATATGGAAGTCGTCAAATTTAGATGTCTACATTATGTAATGCCAAGAGTCTTGGCAATCATGGCATTCTAGTGAATACCATTTGAGCACTTAGGGATTTGCATAAATAATCTTTGTAATCAGATTCGGGAATCAAATTTTGCAAATAAAGAATTTAGAGTTTGCATGCCAATTATTTGTGAAAATGTCAATTGGCTATAGGTGGTTATTTTTATGAAGTTATGCCAATTATTTACATTTGAAAATACAAAAGCATATTTTCACATCATCTACATTGTTGTTAGACTTATTTCTTATCATTTCCAAGCATTCAAACATCATTGTCAATTGCCAAATACCAAAAGACAACAATTAGAAGTTTATATCAACATATATCAGCTTTACATGACATCTGTTTGACAAAATGTCCAAGGCATGAAAAGGTGGAAATTAAGTCAGATTTGGCCAAGGACATTACATCTTCTAAGGGCTCATATTTCATCTCTAGGTGGATCTCTTCCTCCACCACCTCAACCTCTACCTTTGCCATGTTGGACAAGTCTTGGAGGAATCTTGAACTCAACCCACATAGATCCTACTGCAACTAGCTCATGTTCGGCGCTTTGTTAAAGGCTTAGGAAATCTTGCTCTGATACCACTTGATGAGGGCCAAGCTACCTAAAACCACACAAATCACAACAATAGACACCAACACAGAAGATGTGAGATAGAAAAATAACCCACTTTCAATTATTTTTAGATAATGAAATTATAAATTCAAAACTTACATGCTACAACTTCATGGGCTTGATTCATTTCAACAAAATCAACTTAGAAAAGAAAATATATTATTCAGAGGCACAATCTGGACTATCGGGGCCACCTTCTACAACCCCCACTTAACCCTTTTTATTTTCCCCAATAACCACCTTATACTGTTCTAGAAAGTTCAAATTTCCCCTTTTGTTTTGGCGCCAAAAGTCCCACCATTTGATTTCTGGCCTACTTGAAGAAATTTTTAATGAAATTCATTTTTTAAAGGACCAACTTCATGGGGCCATAACTTTTGATTTGGGTGTCTGATTGGCTATTATTGCATATTGTTGGAAAGCTTTTGACGAGCTCTACAACACATAGATTGATTGGTCGTAGGTTGGTTCGACCACTTCTTGAGCTATTTTGGGGCCTCTAAAGTTTTATATTTGAATTTTAAGTTGCAGTGGAGAAATTTTTCAAGACAAAAACTTCTATTTCTCCTAAACCATGTAGGGTATTGAGGTGATTCTTTCGTGATCAGAAATGGTTTTCAGTTTTGCTCCTTGGGGTAAATTTTCATTTCCATATGAGCCCGTTTAGACCGACTTACTAAAAATAGCAAGTTCTTGTTGTTCGCTATTTTTGACACCTGACTGTCTTACACCCCTTAAGTGCCATCATGGGATTCATAACAACTAAAGAAAATAAACAAATTTTTTTTTTTGGGTAATGCAAGATTTCCCTACACCATTGGATGCTCCTACATCACTAAGTCTTATCCCAAAAGGGGATTAAGGTTCTAATGTAAATATGTTAAGTGTAAATATGTGTTGTTTTAATTTAAATTTATAATTATTGTTATTATTGTTCAGTAAGATTGGTTAAATTACCCTAAGTGTCAAATCTTGGATTTGAACTTAGGAGAGAATTTTGGAGGTCTTTTAATGTTATTTTATTTATTATTTATGTGAAATTAAATCCCTAAAGTGATAATCTATGAGTTGGGTTCATGCTAGAGTTTTTATTAAGTATTTTATAAGTGTTTAGAACTTTGAAAAGTATCCTAGAAGATAAGTGATGAGATTAGGGAAGAAAATATATGATTTGGAAAAGTAAAGTCAAAATATCTTCCTTAGGTTCATTGTATCTAAACAATGTATCCTTACTTAAACCATTTTGGAGCTTTGGTTGAGGTTAGCTCTTTAAGTTATATTTTTTCCCTCTTTTTTGGTTTTGGGAGAAAGTGCTTAGAAAAGGGAAGAGTGGGAGAACTTAGGAGCTTGGAGAGGAGAATGAATTGAGAAGTTTGGATAAAGAACTATCTCTACTTTTGAAGTATAGAGGTAGTTCAATATCTTCTTTCGAACATGAATGAAGGTTTGATAATTTTACAAAAAATGAGTGTCATATATTACTAGTTTTTCCTTGTGTGAACAATATTTTTATAGAAAACCCTCTTGTTGTGCTATGTTTATTGTATTAAAAATCATTAGGGTTGAGGTTTTGTTGTTTTGGGTGTGGACCTTCTCATTTAGGTTAAGAACCACCCATGTATTATGATTGAGAGGTGTGAACCCTATCTTGCATTTTTTTTCTATAATATGATGTTATTTGGCATGAGCATGCCTATGTATGAAAGTAAGTTTTTCTATGGAAGGAAAATTTTGGTATGACTAGTAATTATTGTATACACCTAAAAATGGTCTAGATAATCCAATTAATTAAATACGATTTATTTGATTAATTAACCCTTTTATTTTCATCTACTTATAAATAAATATAAATATTTATTTATATAGTTCACATTTAATTCTTCTATCTTTATCATATAATTTCATCTACATTAAATAAACAAATTTAATAATTTGTTTTATTTAATTATCAAATTCTCCTATTTTATTCTATCTTAGTTACATCATTCTATCTTAATTAAATAAACAATTTCACTTACTTTTGTTTTATTTAATTAGCCATTTCTTCCATCTTAATTTAATAAACAACTTACTATAGTTTGTTTTATTAAATTAAATATCTTCTTTTACTAAATTGAATAAATAAAAATATTCAATTAAGGTATATATCTACAGCTAATTCCTCTTTTCACTCATCATATGCACCTACCAAATTAGATATTTGATATCTAATTAAATTCAACACAACCTTCACGGGTAAATTTGGAGACAAATTGGAGACAAATTTGCAGGCAAACCTTTTCATCTTCTTCCATTGATTCTTCCTATCCTCTAGCTGAATGTTTTTGTGGGAAGGAACAATATCCATAATCATCTCAGGCTTCTTCATTTTTCACCATTGAATCCTTCAAATCAAATCCAAACCTTTGTTTTGCTGCCCCTTCACAAATGTGCTACCAAGAATCTATAAATACAACATCTTTCTACAGGAAAAGGATCCCAACTTTGTGCAATATTACTTTGCAAAAATATCAATTGAGCAATCAAGAATTTTAGCAAATAGCATATCATTTAGTTTATAATCGTGTCTTTCATTATAGATTTCATCTTAATATAGCTTCTATTATCATATCACAACATATAGCTTTCATTATCAACAATCAATATCATAGCTTTTTACATCATATAGCTTGCATATGATTTAGCAATCATATAGCTTATCATTCTCATTCTCTAGATTGGCATTTTAACAGTCACAGTGCTTACAAAATTTGAGAGCCCTGTGATTTAATAAATCTTTGGAGATAGAGAGCAATATGATGCTTTCGATAGATTTCTTGCTTTTATTAAATTAATCATTGTTTAAATTTATTGATATAATGTCTTATTGATTGTGTTTGTTATTCATTTATGCATATTTTACTCACATATAAATTGGCGCCCACCATGGGGCCGAAAAACCCCATTTTAACATCTTTTTTTGAAAAGTATACTTGTAGGCTTCTAACATGTTTTATTTTAGCATGATCAAGAGTTTTTATGACACATACAACATATATTTTAGTGCATCCGAGCACTGTTGTGGCATATCCACAAAATATACTAGTGCATATGACCCCTATTTTGACACATCCAAGTTTATGTTTCACCAGTTAGGGAGTTTTCTTTCAACACATTGATCTTCTCTTTTAGCACATCCATCAATTTCTATAGCGCATAGAACTTTTATTATAACACATTTACTTTATGTTTTAGTGCATCTGAGAATTGTTGTGGCACATATGAGTGTTTTTGTAGTATTTTAAAAATTCGAGGACTAAATTCTGTTTTCTATGTTCCAGGTGCAAAATACGCTTGTCAAAGACAATTGTTGGAAACACTTACGCCAATCAAAGACAGATATTCACAAATTACTAATGGTGTTTGCATGGATTTGATTTCATTATTTCTTTTTCCTTTGGTTAAGATAGTGCATCTAGCTTAATTAAAGAAATAGTTTGAACCCCATGTTCTTTGTGTTTTGAAAGCAATATGATTATGCTCTCCCCTTAACTGGGTGATCAAAATGCTAGAATTTTTATCTTGCTTTATTAAATCCTTTAGAAGGCCTGCCGTAGTGGGAAAAAGTACTCACCCTACGGGAATGACCTAAGTGGGTACAACCAAAGCTAGGTTTTCCAACCCACTCTAATCAAAAGTGAATTTGGGGAAACCCACAATTCAATGGAAATGTGCAAGATAACCATCCCCAAAATATTTGTTCTAAAGATTGGGAAGTCTCCTGAGGGAGTTTATCATTTGACGCTTCAAACAGATACCCTTTCTAAGAAATTTAGTGTAGAATCCAACTGTGTCAACTTCTGAACTTTTTATATCACAGTGCAAGGGGAGGGAAGAATCTGCCCCAAGACACTCACTATATAACTATCAGAGACCCTGGCCAAAAGTGGAGGATTTGACTTTGGTTAAGACTCAGGAAAGGAAAAAACACGGACACCCTCTAGGGGGTGACAAAGTTGTGTGAGTTGACATAGTTGCAAGCTGTGGGCTGTGATATTCTAAGTGACCTACTTGACAATTAGAACAGTGCTTGAACTGTCTTTATTTGTGTCAAACCTATGGAAATTGAAAGAATCAGAATTGGTACTAGAACACTCACTACATGTTTAATACATAGAATCTGAAACAACTGTTTACAATCTGGCTTTAGCGTGTGAAGTTATTTTCAAAGGTATCATCCAATTAGATCATCAAAATCCAAATATTTACAAGAAAAAAACCCCTCCAAAAGATTCAAATGGTCAGAAAATTACAACTTGGAATTAATCTTTTTACTGGAAAAAAGTAGAACAACTGAACAAAACTATGAAAATACTGACAACTCCCAGACTAGTGCATTTACACTTTGTTTTAGCACAAATACCTAGACTTTGAGTGCATCTTCCTAGTTTAAACGGGCATCAAAACTCCGTTTCAATGCATCTGTCCAATTTTATAGTGCATCTACGCCCAATTTGTCAACACATTTATCCAGAATATCAACGCATTTAAACTCTATTTCAGCACATCTATCCAGTCTATCAATGTATTTACCCAGTCTGTCAGTGCATGTAACCAATCTGTTAGCTCATATACCCTATTTTATAGTGCATCTGCCTTGTTTGACAATGCATACACCCTATCTTTTAGTGCAACCATGTTCTGTTATAGTGCATCTGAGGTCTGTTATAGCACATCCACAAAATTAAAAACTAGAGAGCTATTTTTACCTCCTATCAGATTGTTGACATTAGAAATTAGATCTTTATTAGAACAAAAGTATTTTCTCAGTCCAACCAGTGTCTTAAAACTTGGAAAATAGGACCTTACAAACTAAAATCTTTCAAATTAAACCAAGATCTTACAATTTAAAGTGCCTTATCATCAAACACAACTCATGATTATTACGCTAAGTTTCATTATCAGGATCGGTCATCCTACAATCATGAAACAAAGCAAAATAATCAGATTTTAACTTTGTCTCATCAATAGTATTTATCATTCTATTTGACTCAATTAATATCCATTGTCACTCATCCAAACAAGAAGATAAAAGTTTAGTGAAGATAATAATACTTGTATGCCAATTTTGACAATGTTACAAAGACAAAAATTTAGAGAAAAAGAAATTGAAACACTAAATACCATGGCTGAAGAAAATCCCGTTCATAGATTCCACCAAAAGTACGGTAGTGAAATAACCCAAGAGGACATTCAAACTGCACAACAAGATCCTAACTTTCACCAATACATGGAAAAAGTTTTAGAACAAGATATGGAAAAATACCTTTGGATGCTAGTAGAACTAGGTGAAAAACTTCCAAAGGACTTTGATGTTAATCAACTAAAAGAAGCACCTATAGTAGTTGAAACAGAACCACAAAACACACAACACACAAATCAAGTAAATGTCTTAACACATCAAATGCAAAACTTGCAACAACAACTTCAAGATATGCAAAAAGGGGCCACAAAAAGGTACTCATTATAAGACATTTGTCCCTATCCTTTTGATCCAAGTGTAGACATGATACCATTCCTAGACATTGCGAATTCCCAAAATATGACAAGTACAATGGTAAAACTGATCCAATTGATCATGTGAGGGAATTTAAAACCATGAGTTTAGAATTTTCACAAGAGGAAACTTATCTAATGAGGTTGTTTCCAAGAAGCCTAGGAGGTCAATGTATGAAATGGTTCTCTAAACTACAACCAAGAATTCGATCTTTTGAAGAACTAGTCAATAGGTTTATCTCACAATTCTCCTATAATATTCAGCATGAGATAACAATAAAGGACCTTTACAATACCAAAAAAAATAAAGGTGAAACATTCCTCTCATTTCTACAACAATGTCGAAGATTGCTTGCTAGGTATCCTCATTCCATACCTGAAGAGGAAAAGATGAAACTATTCATTGACAATCTAATTGATGAAATGAGTTACAAGCTTGAACTACAATGTCCACCTACACTTGAGAAAGTGATTGAAAATGGGCTCAAGATTGAAGAAGCCTTGGTCAAAAGAGGGGTAATAAAACATTACAATGAAGGATCAAACAATACAAACTCCTTGATCACTACAACAACAATGATAAACCCAAGTTTTGGAAAAAAAATAGAAATACTAGTAACAATGATGCTACAAATGAAACATAAAATGCGAAACCGGTATTTAAATTGGTGAAAACAACTGTGAAGACCAATCAAAACAATGACCAAAACATCAATCAAAATGTAAATCAAAACAAGAATCTGAACAATGGAGAGTCTAAACCACAATCATATCAAAAACTATCAAATCGAAGAAGATTCACACCATTGGGACAAATACTAGAATCAACAATGAGAGAAATTATTACACATGGACTTATCACATTACTTGAAGCAATAAATTGGGAACCAAGAGTCAAGCCATCTTGGTGGAATGATGCAGATTTTTGTGACTTTCATAAAAACAAAGGACATAAAGCGAATGATTGTATGTAGTTGAAACATCTAGTACAAGATTTAATTGACAACAAGAAATTATTCATAGAAGGACATCAAATGAACAATGATCATAGTACATTTAAAAATCCTTTACCAAATTATGAAAAGGGAGAATCTTCCTCTGCAAACAGTAAAGGTAAAACTGTAAACTACATTTATGACAACACTGCTCATTGTATCTTTGTGGTTGAGAAGAATGATACTGCTGATAATCAAAATGATAATGTTAGAATCAATGACATCATACAATTAAATCTGATCCCAAACATGGTCCCATCAAATAATCAGATTAATATCATAAAAATAAGGGAAAACTAAGATCACCAACTAGTGAACGTGACAACAAGGGGGCAATCCAAAGTAATATTGAAAGTTTTTTCATCTAAAACCACTACGGCCCCTTCAAATCATTATAACATAGTCGACCAACTACAAAAAATACTAGCACAAATATCAATTTTAGAACTCCTTAAAATCTCACCATCTCATAAGGAGGTTTTGGAACAAGCTCTTGTGGCCACAACAGTACCCAATAATTTGGATGTTTGCCAATTCTAGGCTATGGTGGGAAACTTAACCATGCCTCACTGCCTATCATTTTTTGAATAGGATGATGTATCACTTACTCATCCACACAATGCCGCACTTCACATCGAAGTCTTAATCCACAAACACCGAGTAAAATGTGTCTTAATAGATGGTTGAACTGGTTTAAACATTTTCACTTTAAAATTGATCTGTGCACTAGGATATTCTAATAATGCTATTGATACCAGAAGGAAAATCACAATAAAAGCCTATGATGAAGAAGATAGATCCTCCAAAGGATTGATTGTGTTGCCTATTCAAGTAGGACCAATTGTGAAGAATATTGTTTGCCAAGTATTATACAAAGAGCTAACTTATAATATACTCTTGGGACATCCCTGGATTCATGAAATGCAAGAAGTACCTTCAACTTATCATTAGTGCTTAAAGTTTCCTATGAATGGACAAGAAATCACTATTTTAGTTGACTGCAACAATCCCCAATATTGTAGCACGCTTAAAACAACTCAAGACACTTTTGTGGCCCATAATATGGAAGCAAACACTTCTAGTTTATCCAATGGTGAAATGCAACTAAACATTGTATCTAAATGGGTTGAGGAAAAGGACTAGTCAAAAGAGACAAGTGTTTCTAACTCTCTATCAAACAGTGAAGCTCAACTAGATTCTCTATCACAACAATTCAAAGAAAAGATCCAGTTAAAAGAAAAAGGCATGGGAGAGTATTCCATTCAATAATCTTTGTGTTTTTCACAATTGTTGCCATCTCCGAAATCATATGGGAAGCCATCAACATCAAAACAACCATCATCACAACCTACCATGGTTTTAAATGATATATTTGTAAAGGAAGGTACTTTAGAGGATGAATCTGAAGATAAGGCCATCCTTAATTGGCTCTACAAAGACGAGGAAGCATCTACATCAACAACTATCAACATAAAGATAAATCAATACAGAAAGGGAAAAAAATATTAGAGAAAATGGGGTATGAAGGACAAGTACCTATTGGAAAAAGAAAAGAGGGCATTGTAGAACCCATTCAACCTCTCACACTTCAGTCAAAAGACAAAATAGCACTGGGTTATATAGGGGAAACAAAAGAACTCATAGAGTTGTTGAAAGAATCCTTCAAATGCAAGATAGTTCTAAAAAAAATTCCAATGAGTATGAGTGGGATTCTTTTTTTGAAGCATCATACAAGGACATACCAATTGATGTCATAAAAGAATATGCACCCACACACGAGGAGGGACAAAGCTCAGGGACTAGATCCCTTGTATTTGGATCACAAAATATCGATGACTCAAGTGAGGATGGACAAATATCGAGTGAGATAGATGATTTGGAGGAGAGTAATATCATAGACCTTTACATCACCACTAACAAATTTGAAAATTTTTCTATCAGAGCCCTTACTTGTGTTGACCTTAGCCAATTTGATGACCTTTTACCCTTAATGCATCCTAAACTTATTGACTGGGAACCAACTGAACCTATCAATATTCCTATCTTTTCAAATGATGATGCTATTGTAAATTTCCTTTGTTGTGACAAACCTGACACAAGTTCTAATCATAATTCTCGGGTCTGTCACAATAGTGGTTTACAATTCCTGAGAGGAATGAATTTTAATGAAATCACATATTTTTAGAAAATATATGATTTAATCCTTAAAAAGTTCCATTTTAAGGATTCCAATTGAAGAGGGTTTGATCAAATCACCTTAGATCAAACCCCCTTGGATAGAACCTACTAGTTTTAAACCATACCTATAAATGCGTCTCCTTTACACCTATCAAAATGCTGATAAAAAATCACTTTTGATTTAGCTTTTGGGGGATCAAATGAATTCATTTAAAATTTATTTCAAATGATTATGGTATTCCTCAGAACAAGCTATCCAATGAATATAATTTTAATATGTTTTAGTTTTGTTATGTATTTGTTTTTTAAGTTTTATTAAACATAGGTTTTTCATCGAAAATGAATTTCTTTGTTCTTCACATGTGGAAAAATAGAAGATTATCAAAAAAAAAATTGAAAAATATGAGTGCACCAGATATTGAAGTCCTTGATCCAACAAAAAAAATTAAATTAAATTTTGACATATACAAAAAAAGTTACGCGTTATACAATCACATTGTGTCTAAATTGTAATTCGTTTGACTTTGAAACTTGATTAAGGAAAAAATATTCAATAAAAACTATCTAACCAAGTGGAAGCACTAGATATCAGAGTTACAAATCTAAATTTGAAAGAATTAGAATTTTATCCTTCATGGAAAAAAAGTTATGCTTATAACGGTGAGCGTCACTTTTTAAAAATGTTGTTTTCTGAAAAAAATCAATTTTCGTGGGAGATGGAAAAAGAAGTGCAATTTGATTCCAAAAATTTTGAAAAAATATTTTTAGAATCTACAAACAAAATTTGATGAGACTCTAGTTTGCACTATCTTCAAATTCCTCACGGTTTAGCCGCTATATGTGCCTGAATGTGAAGATTTAGTTAAAAATAATAATTTCAGTGTCCAGTTTGGCCAAAAATTGTAAACCACTATTATGGAATCACCCTCAGATCATAACAACGCTTTGGGTCAGGAGGGTGTCAAATCTTTCAGTTGCAAAATTGAAAATGGGAATAATGGATCTAATGGTGAAAACCATTTAATGGCAACATTAGTCTATGTCAAAAAATAAAAAAATAAAGAATGCATCTGATGGTGGAAACCTCTCCGAGGCACCAAAATATGGTAGATTTGACACCCTTCCAAAACACTATCATGAAAGATCATCAGTATTAGTGGATCCTACACAATCTATCAATATTGGCACAATAGACAAAGAAAAGACTCTACATCTGGAAACATCTATGACTAAACAAGAAAAGCCTGAATTCACCAAGTTCTTTGAAGAAAGACACATTAACTTTGCTTGGTCTTACTCTGATATGCCAGGTTTAGACCCAACTATTCTAATGCATCATTTATCTCTACCATCTGGACTAAAACTTATGAAACAAAAACTAAGGAAAATGCATCCGCATATCACCTTGTTGGTAAAGGACGAGTTGAAAAAGTTGTTAGATGTAGGATTCATCAAATCTATTGATTATGCTGAGTGGATTTCTAATATTGTACTTACTTCTAAATCAGATAATAGTATCAGAATATGTACTGACTTCATAGATCTCAACAAGGCATGTCCAAAGGATGATTTTCCTTTGCTAAACATTGACATTATTGTCGACTTAACAAAAAGACATGCCATGTTATCACTAATGGATGGCTTCTTAGGTTACAACCAAATCAAGATAGACTAAAAGATCAGGAGAATACAACATTCATGTGTCCATGGGGAACATTTTGCTAGAATTTCATGAATTTTGGTTTGAAAAACATAGGAGCTACATATCAGTGAGCAATGACCACCATTTTCCATGACATGATGCATACCTTTATGGAAGATTACATGGATGATATATTAGCAAAGTCATATACTAGAGAAGGACATCTAGAAATCCTGGGAAAAATCTTTACCAAATTAGAGGAGTTCAATGTCAGATTAAATCCTAGGAAATCTATGTTCGGTGTTACATCAAAAAAGCTTCTAGGGTACATAGTTTCAGAGAAGGGTATGGAAGTGGATCCCGCTAAGGTTAAGGCCATAATGGAAATTCTGCCACCAAAGAATATCAATCAACTATGATCTTTATAGGGAAGGCTACAATCAATCAAGAGATTTATCTCCCAATTAGCAGACAAAAGTAATCAATTCAATCATTTGCTACATAAGAATGTCTCTTTCAAATGGGATCAAGGGTGTGAAACAACGTTCAATCAAATAAAGCAATATCTGATGTCACCACCCATACTAATGCCACCTATAGAAGATAGACCATTATTACTAGACATTGCAACTACTGAGATTTCTTTGGGTGCTTTATTAGCACAGGAAGATCTAGCAGGAAAGGAACATGCTATCTATTATATCAACAAGACTCTGAATGGTTATGAGATAAATTACACCTTCATTGAAAAAGCTTGTTTGGTGGTGGTATTTGCTACCCAAAAATTGTGGCATGATATGTTAACCCACATAGTCAAACTCATAGGAAAGATTGATCCATTAAAGTATTTACTTAGCAAGGCTACCTTAACAGGAAGAATAGCCAGGTGGGTCATGATATTGAGTGAATTTGATATCCAGTATGTGGATAGAAGAGCCATCAAGGGTCAAGTGATAGCCGATTAGTTAGTTGAAGCTCCATTTCCAGATGATTGTCCAATGAACATTGAGTTTCCTAATGCAAACATTCTTACTATGACAACACATAAATGGAAGCTTTATTTTGATGGGTCCTACACACAACATGGGTTGGGTGCGGGAATTCTGTTTGTTACACCTCAAGGACATACCATCCCAAAGTCCTATAGACTTATGTTTCTATGTACAAATAACATAACTAAATATGAGGCATTAATTATTGGTATCAAAGTGGTAGTTGAATGGAAGATCACATAGCTACAAGTATATGGAGATTCACAACTAGTCATTTATTAGGTAAATGATGAATATCAAACAAAAGATGAGAAGTTGATGCCATATAAGAAAATGGTGGATGATTTCAAAAATTACTTTGTGGATATCAAGTTTGAAAAGATTCCAAGGGCAGAAAATAAACTACTGATGATATGATGATGATTGCTTCTCTCTTACAATTGCCAGAAAAGCGAGGTCATTATGAGTTTATGGTGGAAAAAGTCTCTAACCCTACTTATGATAATCCATAATCTCAAACCATATGCCATTTCGTTGAAATTGAATCCTCAATTTATTGAAAGACCTACGCTTACCTAAAAGACAATATCCTTCCTCCCGATCTTTCCAGAAATAAAAAATGAAACTTCATTCGCCAAACCACATGACATAACTTAATTGTTGACATACTTTACCATCGAGGTCTAGATGGTACTCTTATTCGGTGTTTAGAACATAACGAGTCTGCGAAAACTTTACGTTAGGTTCATGAAGGTATTCATGGAACTCATTTAAGTAGACTAACCCTAGCAAAGAAACTCCTCCATTTGGGGTATTACTAGCTGAACATGGAGGAGTCTTTTCAGTTTGTTAGCAATTAGAAAAAATGTCAAATACATGGTAACCTAATCCATGCATCGGTGCAAGAATTGCAACTGTTCACTTCAACATGGCCTTTTTGTCAGTGGGGACTAGACTTGGTAGGAAAGATTAATCTATCTTCATCCAATGGATACAAATTTATAATCACAAAAATAGAGTACTTTACAAAGTGGATAGAAGTGGTTCCCTTAACAACAATCACTGGAAAACATATTTCTTCTTTCATACTAAATTACCTCAACTGTAGGTATGGAATTCCTCAGTCCATTGTCATAGACAATGGTCGACCCTTTAAGAGTCAAGATGTTTAGGAACTATGTGAGAGGTTTCATATCCAACATCATTTTTCAACATCGTACTATCCTCAAGGAAATGGCCAAGCAGAGGCCTCAAACAAAACTATTATGAAAATCTTGAAGAAGACTATCAATGATGACAGACGTGATTGACATGTTCAATTAAATCCTGCTCTCTGGGCATACCAAACCAACATTAGAAAACCTACACGAGCTACACCATATGCCTTGATATATGGATTAGAGGTCATACTACCTACTGAGGTTGAGATACCATCACTTTGTGTGTCACTAAAGGGAATTATTTCATATGAGGATTATGGAGTGTTTAGACTTCAAGAGCTGGAACTGCTGGATGAACGTTGTCAACAAGTTTTGAACCATTTGAAGGCATATCAATAGAGAATGACTAGAAGCTACAATTACAGGGTAAAACCTAGAAAATTTTAGGTTGGTGACTTGGTCCTAAAGGAAAACCCTCAAAATTAACAAGATAGAGAAAAGAAAGGGAAGTTTGAACCTAACTGGATAGGTCCCTTTGTTGTCATATCAGTCTATGGATATGGAGCC
Organism: Sequoia sempervirens; assembly: GCA_007258455.2. Lineage (NCBI taxonomy): Eukaryota > Viridiplantae > Streptophyta > Pinopsida > Cupressales > Cupressaceae > Sequoia > Sequoia sempervirens. The sequence goes on along the minus strand of VDFB02105785.1, from coordinate 289,898,356 downwards.
TATCAACTGTCTACACTGGAAGGGAATTTTTTTGATGAACCTATCAACAATATCCACTTAGGAAATTCTATACCTGAATCATCTAGTGCACGGTTGAAATAGTCGCCTTGATGAAAACCTAGCAAACAGGCATCTTGGTGACACAAAAATACAAAAAAAATTAGAAAAAGAGAAAAATACACAAACAAATGAAAAAGAGAAAAATACAAAAAAATCATAGTTTGAAAAAATGCAATAAAAACATGTAGTGAAAACCTGGAAACAAGCATTACTTGTGATTTAAACTAGCTTTTCCATCTATTTGAGACATGTCTTGATCTTTCACTTTCACCATCATTTCTGTTTATCATTTGATAGAAGGACCTCTTGTACATATCCTGGAAATGTGGTCGTGTCTCACCCTAGCTTGGGGGAAAAATCCTGAACTCACTAGGGGCAATAAACTTGAGCTTAAAACAAATATAAAAACAACAATATGACAAACACAACAAACACAATGATCACTGTGAAACCCAACATTGAACATACATTGGTCATCAAAACATTTCAAAAAATCAACCATCCATATCAAACAACTAAAATCAAATCAATCCAAACAATTGTAGATGGATGATACTCTTTTGAATTATGATTTTATTGCTTTAGCTTGAATGTTCAAATGTTGTGCTTTGATTTTTGTTATCATTTCTTTGGAGGAACTCAATGATGTATTGAACTAGAGAAGCTAGGAAGGAGAATGGTATTTTATTTATCTATTGTCTGTGAATTGATCATCATTTTTGTGTGAATTGTCACAAGACGTGCTCTACAAAGTATCATTGATGACATTCAAAATTCACATAACAAAATGATTGATTCTTGTCTGTTTACGCAAGAAATGCTTAGGATATCTTGGTTTAATTATACCTAGATGCTTGTATTAACTTGCAATATCAAAAATCATGAAAGTAGTACTTAGGTCATCATGGTCTAACTCATACCATTGATGCTTATACTCATTTTCAACATTTTAAAAGCTCAATGATGATAAAAAACACAATAAATGGACTGTTAAGGTGACAATGCTTGCATATAGATTTTCATGGTAAAATTAGATTGTATTCATGTTAGTTTTGCATCTGCAGAGTATTTGTTCCAAAAGCTGGTGAAGGATTCAAAAACGATGTTATCTTTTCTCATTAATGGATTGGGTATACTTGATATTAACAAAAAACATCATCATTATCACACCATTGCATAATCATTTCCATTACATGCATTAGAAAGCATTATTATTGTATTTCATCATTCATACATTCGATCATATATTTTGCATAATATCATATTTTTCATTTGTACATCACATCATATAATGGCATGAGAAAAATATCAACAAAAAAAAAATGTTTCATTCACATAGTTGCATTTTTCATTAACATTATCATATCATACATCACACATTAGAGGTATCATCATTCAAACATCATTCATCCATTCATCACATCATATATTCACATTTGAAATTTCAAAAATATAGTGCATTATATTCCATTGACAACATTATGTCATATATCATAGAAACATCATATCCAAAATTATACATATAGATGTATTTTCATATCATTTAGGTATATACATTATCATACATCCATCAGTAGATTTAAATATTACAGGAATCATGCATACATACATCCTCATTATAAGCATAATCACATGTAACATCATAAATTAAACATCATAAAATCATAAGCATGACATCATGATCATAAATTTCACCCATAACATCATCATATAAATCATCACATGGCATATAGAATAGGAAATTAAATGCATCCATCATAGAACCATATAGAATACATATAGATCGATCAATCCGCCACATATCATATAAATCTCAAAAATCATAATGTCAAGTATAATGATGTCTGAAATGTAAAGAGATACAACTTCAAAAATGGATGTGAATAAAAAAATTGGAGTATACATCATGTCTCAAAATATATTAGAGAATCTAATCATGAGGCTATGTGTTACTAGCCCCAGACGGTGCAGACATCTCTGGACTAGTGCCTGTTGTGATAGGAACCTCGATAATCTTGGGACGAATCTCCCAAACCAAAGGTTGTAGACCTTGGTACTCTTGAATCGTAGTATCATATGATAGGCCAGGTTCCCAATCAGTGGAATCTATCTAACACTAGGCATAATGAGCAACACCTTGGGGCATGCCTTGTACTATGCCATACTGTCTGAGCACCCTCTTGAACAAAAATCTCTCGATAACAAAACTAGTCCTACAAATAAAAAATATAGAATGAAAAAGGTATGGCATCTCTGTATCATCATCATCCCAGTGCTCACAATCTAGATAGGGCTTCCGTGTAATGACCTCTACATCATCCAAGACTCTCCTCCAATTCTCCAACTTGCCTAGTCTAGGCTGAGTAATTCAACCTACAAATATGTGAATGTACGACCTCATGGCGGGTCATTGTCTAACCATCACTGGATGTGTAACAACTATATGCTCCTATGCCCACACTTGAAGTAATGTAACCCCAGAAGACAAACTACCACCTTGAAGGTAGACCACCTGATGCAAATTGTGATAAAGATGAGTGAGCATACACATACCCCAAGCATATATGGTACCATGAACGATCATGCTCTCCAAAATATGGCCCCACCCAACAAAAAGTCCCTTTGACTTGCGATCAGGACAAAGGAATCCTCTAATAAAACCAACAAGTACCAATGGCAAGGTAGCATAGGCATCAACCATCTCTCACCATGGAATCTCATATCCACAAATATGGTCATCCTGAAACACTGAACATAAAGCATCGATCTCACCTTGCTTTGAAGAATCATAAACTACGACCTCCCCAACAATAGGTTTCTACAAAATCCGCTACACATCCTCATGAGTCATTGTCATCTTGCCGGTGGGAAGGTGGAAAGTATTGTGCTCAGTATGCCATCTCTCTGCAAGGGTTGTCAAGAGACCTCAATTAATCCTAATCTGGGGCATAGATAAAAGAGAAGATAAACCACAATGTGTGATAACTGCTATCCTAGGCTGCACTAGATGCGGTATCAAATCGAATGTCCTAGGAAACCGCTCTCAAATTTGTAAGTTCATCAATGACTCCTATCATCACGAAATATCGAAAGTCAATAATTTTTGTCAATTCATCAAACATCAATCAACCTATCAAACCTAATTATCTCTGGTGAGATTTTGAACAAATCTCGTGAGCAATTATCATTGAACCTCACCTATCATGAGGTCAATCATCAATCTAAAAAAATGTATCTTGCCTATCATGAGGTCAATTAATCAAATCAACCTCGCTTATAATGAGGTTTATCAATCAAACTATAATTATTCCTCGCTTATCATGAGGTTAATTATCAACAATCAATCATCAAATCTCGCCTATCATGAGGTTGATCAAAATCTAATCTATTAGGATCATCAATCAAATCAAATCAAAGGTTGACAAGATCGAAAATCAACAAAATCAAGGAGTAAATTGAAAAAATCTATCATTATGACATAGATGCACCAAACCAGTGTTTTGATGTGCCAAAAAATTCAATGCGCCATTAAAACTTCTCAATGCGCTAAAATAGGCAGTCAATGCTCTAGATCATTGGATGTGCCATTTCAGGAAGTCAATGCACCATTTTAGTAAACCAATGCACTAGATGATTGGATGCGCTATTTCAGGGGGTCAATGCACTAAACTACGAGGTCTATGCGCAACTTTAGCCTATGGATGTGCTAAACTATTTGACCTATGCGCTATATTATCTATGTGCTATTTCATCCTATCTATGCACTATAATAATTTACCTATGTGCTAAACTAGTGAATTCGCTAAAATAGTAGTTCGATGCACTACATTGGCCGATGTATGCGCTAAAATAAACAAACTGATTCAAAACAAAATAAAACATGCTAAATTAAAAAAAACACAAATTACAAGGAGGTTCACGGGTACATATCGAAGGTTCGAGGCAGCCAGGCGGTTGTGTCGACACATGCGCTCGAAATGGTGAGTATGGTAGGGGATTGACATTTTGCTCCAAGTTGCTTAAAATCACTCACTCTCAAATTTCAAAATCAAAATGCACAAATGAATTCAAAATCAAACTTTTTAGCTTTTTAATAGGTTAATTAAGGGGGTATTTTGTTGGGATTTTTAATTTATTTTTCAAGGGGCTTAATTCAAATTTAATCACAGGGGCATTTTTCACAAATATTTTTTGGGAGATAAATCGCTACTTGATGAAATCTTTATCAAATCATCAAATCATAAAATCATCATAAAATCATAAAAAATTCAAAAATCCTAAAAATAAAAAAATTCATCGATTTATCTCCCGAGGGGGCATATATCCATCATCACCTGAAAATCAACATTTGGGGCATATCGATTTTTTTTTTGTTAGTACTAGCAGCAATAACAAAATTTTCTTTGAAGCAATGCGTAAACACATCACTTCAAAGAGGGGATAAAATGTATACTCCTAAAAATGGTCTGGATAATCCAATTAATTAAATACGATTTATTTGATTAATTAACCCTTTTATTTTCATTTACTTATAAATAAATTATAGAAACATTTATTTATATAGTTCACATTTAATTCTTCTATCTTTATCATACAATTTCATCTAAATTAAATAAACAAATTTAATACTTTGTTTTATTTGATTATCAAATTCTCCTATTTTATTCTATCTTAATCAAATCATTCTATCTTAATTAAATAAACAAGTTCACTTAATTTTGTTTTATTTAATTATCCATTTCTTCCATCTTAATTTAATAAACAACTTACTATAGTTTGTTTTATTAAATTAAATATCTTCTTTTACTAAATTGAATAAATCTAAATATTCAATTAAGGTATTTATCTACAACTAATTCCTCTTTTCATTCATCATATGCACCTACCAAATTAAATATTTGATATCTAATTAAATTCAACACAACCTTCACGGGTAAATTTGGAGACAAATTGGAGACAAATTTGCAAGCAAACCTTTTCATCTTCTTCCATTGATTCTTCCTATCCTTTGGCTGAATGTTTTTGTGGGGAGGGAAAATCTCCATAATCATCTCAGGCTTCTTCATCTTTCACCATTGAATCCTTCAAATAAAATCTAGACCTTTGCTTTGTTTCCCCTTCACAAATGTGTTGCCGAGAATCTATAAATATGGCCTCTTTCTACAAGAAAAGGATCCCAACTTTGTGCAATCTTACTTTGTAGAAATACCAATTGAGAAATTAAGAATTTTATCAAATAGAAATAAAAAGTAGCATATCATTTAGTTTATAATCATGTCTTTCATTATAGATTTCATCTTAATATAACTTCTATTATCATATCACAACATATAGCTTTCATTATCAACAATCAATATCATAGCTTTTTACATCATATAGCTTGCATATCATTTACCAATCATACAACTTATCATTCTCATTCTCTAGAGTGACATTTTAATAGTTACAGTGCTTACACAATCTAAGAGCCCCGTGATTTAATAAATCTTTGAAGATAGAGAGCAATATGATGCTTTTGATAGATATATTGCTTTTATTAGATTAATCATTGTTTAAATTTATTGATATATATAATGTATTATTGATTGTGTTTGTTATTCATTTACGCATATTTTACTCACACAATTATATGTAAAAAATGAGTATTATTGTGGAGAGGATATTTTTGCATTGATTGTCTATTTGTATAGATGAGTTTTTTTGTGAAGAGGAGACATATATTTGTGTGAGTGATTCTTTTGGCTGTGGGCATATATGATTTGGGTGGAGAAATATGGTGATATTATTTGTTGATGTTGTTGAATATTAAAAAGATTTATATTTTATTTATATTTTACTCCAAGAGGTTGGTGTGTCATTGTCCCTTATTATGAATATTAAGAACATCCATTTTGTATGCATTAGTCATTTGGGTAGTTGTAGATTTGTGTGTTTTTGTGCCTTGCATTGTGAACCTTGGTTTCTTGAGGCCTCCTAGCTCAAGGGTAGACTTGCATTGCAAGTCCTATGGTTGGGAGGTGAGAAAAAAATCTTTCCTTGGATGATAAGCTTTTTTTTATAGAGTTGTGAAGGTGTAAAAGATAAAAAAAAATTTATTTAAGACCTACTTTGGGTTTTGAAGCCCTCTTTTAAAAACTATTAAACTATTGTAAACCCTCTTTTGAGAGGATGTAATTGTTTTCATATTTGTATGCCTATGCCACTCTAAAATTGTTTATAAAGGAGATTTATTTCTTCTTATGCATGTGAGAATTATGAAATGAGATATTTATTTATGTCTTTTGAAAGAAAAATAGATTGACTAGAATAAATCATTATCTATATATATATATTTAAAATAATTTTTTCAATCATAATAAATTTATTGAAAAATAATTCTTCTGGTTTCGAGATGGTGTCTGTTCCAAAAATCCTGCACCTGCTTAGACTCCCAGAGTGTTTCACTCAGCGAGAAACCTTGGCGATGGCACTCTTAGAGGGGCGAAATTGGCAAAAGCGCTCACCGTTTTGGGATCTGCCTCTGTTCCTCAATATGAACGCGTACAAGTGTGTGGCAGGGAAGTCCCAAAGCGAAACCCTAAGGTCGAATCGCTGGGTCCAAAGGATGGTTCACTTGCTCTGTGTCATGATGGTGGTGGCTGTAGAAAGAAGAGTTTTTATGACGCCCTTATTGCCTGCCCTTCCTCTCTGCGTTTGGGTTCCCATGGGTTGGGGTTCTCCCTGGGCTCGCCGGCTGCTAAGTTTTCCCCTACCAAGAGAAATTCTGAGCCTCTTTGGACTCACGATAGGGCTTCTATGTGCCCTCCATTTGCAATTCGACAAGCTTATGCCCCTGAGGTCAGTCTAGATGGCCTTGTATGCGACAAAGAAGATTACTTGCAAGATCACACCCTTGTATGTCGTTTCACTAAAGTTGGCCTAAATTATGTGATCTCCATTCATGGATTGAGGAAAATTGTAAGGACTATATGGAAAATGAAGTCTGCATCTACCTGTGTGCAAAGGGGTTTTTTATCCTAGAATTTGAGTCTATGGATGACAAAGAAATGGTGCTGAAAGCTAGACCGTGGTTCTTACAAGGGGATATTTTGTATATGAAACCTTGGTCCCCCTCTTTTGATCCACGCACAGAGTCATTTGCATTTGCATATTTATGGGTTCGTCTACCTTACCTCCCACTACAGTTTTGGGAAATTAATTGTCTGAAAACAATTGGCAACGGCTTGGGGAAATACCATGGTCTCTTTGAAGAAACAATCAACTATGAAAATTTGAATTTTTCTCACCTCTATGTAGAAATGGATGTTTCAAATGGCCTCCCAGCAGAAATATTTCTCAAAGTTGAAAATAGGCGTTGGCGCCAACCAATAGATTATGAAAAGATAGCTTTTAGATGCAGAATTTTCTTTGCGATAGAACATATTACTGTATAATGTGGTAAAAGGAATTTTGGGGAAAATTCTAGTGCTGCCCCTAAAAGAAGCCCCTCATGGTGGGTTGGGGTTGAGTCTAGACATTATGTTGTTGCTCCCTCTATAAAGAATGTTGGTGACTTCACTTCCTCACTTCAGGAATCTGCTCCTACTATGGCCCCCGCCCACTCGACTATGGATGACTGTCAGGATCTGATGTCCATGCTAGAATCAAAGCAAGATGATGCATGCATTACATCTCCATTCTTGGAAGTTTCCACTAATGTTTCCTCTTCTCTTTTGGCAGCTACTATGGTGGTGTGCAGCCTGGGTTCTTCCTCGCTGGCGGATCCGTGCTTGGGTCAACATCCCTCCTTGGATGACCAACAGGCTTGGACGGAGGTGAAGAAAAATAAATTCCCATCCTTAAGACAAAAACATCCAATGTCCCTTAGATCCTCAAAGTAAGATGGAACTTTGGAAGGATAATTTATGGCCACACCCACTTTTGGGTTGATGCAGGTTCTATTAGGTTAGAAGGAAAGAACAACTTGATTTGTGTTTAAGCACCCCTAGAGGAAAGGGCATGCATTTATTCTCTTTTTGAATTTTGGACACTGTCCCCTTGACAACACTTACCTATATATAAAAAAAAAAATTATTGAAAAAAAAATTATATTATTGCATTAAACAAGAGTTTATTATTGTAGATGTAATCATTGTTAAGGAAAAAAAAAAAAAAATTAATTTTAAAATAAAATAAAATAAAAAATTTATGAAATCTAATTTTAAAGTTCTACATATATGAAAAAAAATAGTATAGAAGTATAGATTTAAATATTTACTCATTTATATAGAAATGTGATTTCCTTTCTTAGGTTACAAGATATAGAAAAAGAAAAAAAATTGTGTGTCAAAAACTATAGAATAATAACATGATAGGGTCAACTTTAAATTGTCATGTCTCCCTAAATATTGGTCCAAATATTTAATGTAACCACTTGCTAGAAAGCTCTCAAAGTGTTATTTCCATTAAATCTAAAATTTATTTGTTTAAGCCTTGTGTGAGATGCATGATCATTGCAAGAAATTGATCCATTCTTTGTTGGTACACATGTACATTTAGAGATAATAAAAATTGAGAGAAGTTATTGTGTAGGGACCTTGTATGCAGTTATAGGTTTAGAATAACATCATAGGTGTCATGGATTCTGACAACCAATCTAAAATATTTTGACATCTTCTTGCACTTAAGTATTTTAAGAGACTTTGTTGGAGGCTTGTATTCTGAAAGGAGCATGAAAATTTGAGTGCAAAATGAGTCTTTCCTAGCATTTACCCACCCAAATCAATGTGTTCACATAGGTGGTTGGGTCCCACAAGAAAAGAACACAAATATGGCTCCTAACAAGGTTGTGTTGAACACAATTTATGCTGATTTTTGCAACATTGCATCCATCATCACCATGATCAAACAATTTGGAGATAGAAAAAATGAGAGGTTATTATGGATGGATCCTACTTTAGATGTAAGTTTATATAAAATATTTTTAGGTACCACACTTTTGAGAACTAGTCCATCATAGTTTGACATTTTTTACACTTAGATCTCTTAAGATACTTTCCTAGAAGCTCATAGTTTGGAAGGATCAAGAAAAATTGGGTGAAAAAGAGGGCCTCCCCTAGCAACAACCAACCATTCTAATTTTTTTGTAGTCTATTGGGCACCCAAGCAACAAAAAATGTCTCATGGCAAGGTTGTACTAAACACAAATGTCATTTTTGCAACATTGCATCCATCGTTGCTACGATCTAACAGTTTGGATATAAGAAAAAATAAGAGAGGTTATTATGGAGGGACTCTACATGTAGTTTTATGTTTATAATGAAAATTTTTAGGTGCTAAGGATTCCAAGAACTAGTCCATCATAGTTTGGTATATTTTTACAATTAGGTATCTTAAGAGAATTTGTTAGAAGCCTTTAGTTTGTAAGGATCAAGATAGTTAGGGTGTGAAATTGGGCCTCCCTTAGCACTCATTCACTCACTGTAATAATTTATGAACTAAATATTTCTGTGTATGTGGTCTCTCTTACACTTCTAGGGCTTTGAACCTAATAGGAGAGAAGTACAAAAATCTTAATGGCTCACTCAAGAACAAACCCTTGAGATTCCAATGCAAAGGTGATTGAAATCTGTCAAAGGGGATTGTCCTAAAAGGCTGAAAACTGATAAAAGAGATTCACTACTAATGTAAAACTTAGAAAATGCAAGATGTTTGAAAACACAATATGATATGCAAAAAGACCTAGACATGTAAATAAACTGAAACAAAAAACTATGAGATTACAAGTGCACACACCTAGAAATTGGAGAGAGATGGAATGGAGCTCTAGAATCTTGAAAAATTCACTGTTGATGCCAACTAGAACTCATACGCCAAGCTGGGTGACTTAGTCTTGCTTCGGGAAGACTGTCGGAACAGGTTTCAAACAAATGGGTACTCAAATCTGAAAAATTCTTGTTTAGGCCTGAGTAGTGGGACTTATTCACTACTAATGGAAAATCGGTCCACCTTTGGATTTTTGGAAATACAAAACAAGAAACTATAGCCTTCAGTCTACTCTTCTACCCCTAATTCAAATCTGGGTCCAAAACTGTCAAATTTGACCTATAGGTGTTCTCCAAGCTTCTCTTAGGGTTTTGACAACTTTTAATAACTTTGACAACTTGATGACAAATTTTCCAATCTTTCTCTTTGATAAATTTGCAACCTAGACCTACAAATCATATGCAAAGAGAGGGAAAAATTGTTGAGGGGTTAGTGAATAGTGGTTTTACTTGGTCAAACCTTGGGTTGGTAATTAAACCCTTGAAAATGAAATGATATATGGAAAGAGAATGATGAATGAACAAAGAAAATGCTACAACTCACCAAACCCTTGAAGTAGAATTCTGCAGACAAGCAAGTGATAGCTCCAAAGTGCTTGAATGATTGATTGATTAATTGGTTGATTTTGTTGGGGGTGAAATGAGTAGAAAAACCCTATATTTATACTTGATTATACAATAATTCCTGAAAATACATCACATGCTGACCTTAGATCTTAGAAAATAAAAACCTGCCAAAAATTTGAATTGATTTTGTATTTTGTGCCAAAGGGGACTCATTCGCCTCTAATGGCGAATGGGTCCCACTTATGGAATTTTAAATGGGTTTCAAAATTTAGATATTTTAAATGATGTTTATCAAGATTATTTTCAAAAATACACTTAAGGCCTGTAGATGTAAAATGGGGCCAATTAAAGCATAAGAAAGGTCCAATTATTAATGACAAGCCTAGAAAAGTGTGAAAGTTTGTTACAACACTTTACAACACTTTTAAATAAGGCTTGGTAAATGATAAAAAGAGGTTATTTAGGTGAAATATATCAATAAGATCCTAGAAAAGTGTTAAGGTGTGTTACAACACTTTACAACACTTCACAACAATTTTGCAAGGCATCATTAAATTCTTATTAGTTCACAAGGGCCCAATACCTAATGTGAATATGTTAACCACATTACAACACTAAATCAAGGAAAAAATAAGCCAACATCCACAAGAAAGACCCAGATGAGCATGAAAATGTCCAAAGATTCATTTTTCTACTCTACATTTAGCCCCCACTTTAGTGAGAGGAGGAACTTGCTTCAAACTCACACTAAAGTAGCCAACATGCACATTAAGAGGGATCTGAATGAACTTATGTTGGCAAGATGAGACAACAACAATCAAGAGGGGTGATCAATCCCCCAAGATCAAGATCCCATAGCAAACCAAACATAAGCACAAGGGAACACACATGAAAATGATGTAAAGAGAAATGACAAGGCCAATCATACACTGCCAAAGATGAAAGGGAGAAAAAGAAAGAAAGAAAAAGAAAAGAGAGAATTGGATCAATCTTTGGTCATTTTTCCATCCTGATGTGGATCAAATCTAGGCTATTTGTCCGAAAAACACATACTCACTTTGAGGCGATGAAACTTATGGCTGTCCGCAAGGTGAGAAGTCCTAGAAGGTGAGAAACTTACACTCATGGCTGGTAGGCACTCACACACATGCAGGTGGCTATGGGGAAATTCATGCCTTAGAATGGGCTTCCTACTCAACCATACCAAAGTTATACCTCATGATAACTTTAATAAGGTGCCACAAAAGAAAATGACTTTTCAAGCTTCATGAGACATGCAAAAATTTGTATGCTTGGAGCTCATGAACAAATGTGATGGCTCCACAGGCATGCAAGCCATGTTATGCAAGGTGGCCATATAAAAAATACAAAATGCAACATGCAAAGGATTTTCAAAGGATTCTTGCTTAGTTCATTCGAGGTCTTTAACTTAGGGAACATTGTGCCTAATGTGTCCAAGAGAGGACCAATCAAAGAATAGAAAAATCACAACTTAAGGGAGGCAGTGCATCACATCAAGCCACCAAGAGGAATGTAATATGCTAAGATAGATCATGCTCATGAAGGAAACTATACCCAATGTCATGCACAAAGTGACAAATGCATTGTATGAAATAAGAAGGATGCACTAAGAACCAAGAAAGAGGGAAAATGCAAAAGAATAATGCCAATGTATGCCCCCACTTTAAAGGAATTTTTGAACACCATATTGTGAGCAATTAATTTAAAGTAGAAAATAAAAAATGAAAACAAGAAATAAGACATGAGAGCCAACTTGAAAAGCCCTATGCTAAGTCATATGTTTCTGAGTAAGGCCGTGTCATGTGAGATAAAAATAAAAGAGGGGTTGCCCCCAAAATGAAAACACCAAACACATAAAGGATCTATAGATTTGGGGTCAGTATGTTCTTTGCTACAATGTTTTTTAGAGAGCTTGGAACTGTCATCATCCCCCAAATGCACATAGAACTAGAGGAATGACACAAAGAGAGTGAAAACAAAGATAAACCTTTTGGGCCAACATGGAAGAGACATAGGGTGTATCGACGCTTTGCGTCATCCCCAAAAGGAAAACACAAGACAAATGAAAAAGAAAAGGAAAAGATTTTGGGTCAACATGAATGTCTTGATGCCTTGCGTCATCCCCAAAAGGAAAACACAAGAAAAAGAAAAATAAAAGCATAAAAGCTAAAAGAAAAGAAAAAGGCCTTTTGGGTCAACATGAAAGTCTCAATTCCTTGCGTCATCCCCAAAAGAAAAATAGAAGAAAAAGAAAAAGACAAGAAAAAAAGGTAAAAGAAAAGAAAAAGGCCTTTTGGGTCAACATGAAAGAGACAGGAATGTCTCAATGCCTTGCGTCATCCCCAAAAGTAAAACACAAGAAAAATATAAAAATGAAAAGGAAACAAAAAATAAATTCCTTTGGGTCAACATGAAGGAGACATGACTATCTCAATGCCTTGTGTCATCCCCAAAAGGAAGAAATAAAACAAAAGTGAAAGAAATGCACAACATAGAGAAGAATGAAGGTACAAATAGAGGAATGTCACAAAGAGAGAGAACATCAAACATAAAATTATGAGGGATCACATTACACACATGCAATCACACAAAAGAAAAAGAAAAAGAAAAAGAAAATGCAAAAGACTAGTAAGCCAATTGCCAATCAACTATCAAGCAAGTCGTCTGCCTCCCAATCTCACTTTGTATAAGCGGAAGGTGAACAACACAACTAAGGGATAGTGACAAATGCATTACTAGGACAAGGCTAACAACTTCGTGCCCCTACTGAGTGCGAGACAAGAATGAGTTGAGGGAGGTGATGGGAAAGGTCATGAAATAGTGAAAATGGAAGATTCTACAACTATTTCATGAGGAGTAGGAGAGTATTTCATGGGATCACTGGATATGAATTATTGCCATTGAAGTGATATTTGCTTGATATTTCTTTCAATGTATGAAACTAATCACTACTATGTCCAAGAACACAATTATATGCACAATGTGGAACTTTGAAATCTTTAGGATATATCACCAACCTATTCATAGGTGGTAATATGATTAGTTATTTGTTTAAAAGTATTTGTAATTTCCTTTCACTTTCAGGTGGTGGGTGGAGAGGAAACTTTAATTTTTATAACTTGTAAGGCCTCTTGAATTTGTTAGATTCACCCTTCTCTCTAATTGAAGGAGGAGGACCTAAAGTGATCCTCTCATCCTTGTCATTGTTATTAAGCAAGGGTTTCTCTCTAGGATGGAGGACATTTAGATCGGGAGGAGAATCAAAGATCATCATGCCATCATCATGAAGCCTCAGATATTCTCTAGGAGGTGTGCTATTATGAGAGGGATCTTGATATCCTAACCCTTTTGTGTTTTCATCTTTTGAATGTTTCTCTAAGAGTTGATGAATTCCATGTTCAATTTTTGTGTCACATCCTTTTTTGCTCAAAATTGTGAAGCCTTTGCCATATGTTTCTTCAAGGTTGATGGGAGTGTTTGTTACTTTGTTATCACAAAATGGTTGAGTGTTTGCTTTTCTATAAGAACTAGGTTCACCTTGTGTAGGGAACTTAGGTTCTACTTTTGTTTCAGGATGTAAGTAACCAAACATCTTAGGAGGTGGTATTGTAGGAATGTCTTGTTGTTTCATGGATGGAAAAAAGTATGCATTAGCTTCAAGGTTATCAAGGTAATTGTTTATGAACTTATTCATGTTGTCATCATCTTCTCCAATGATGTCAACATCATGAGGATGACATTCATTACGAGTTGAAGGAGCATGAGTGAGTTCAAGGTCATGGAACTTGACACATCCACTAAGGACTTTAATGACATCCAAATCTTATTAAAACCGATATCCATGATGCAAATTTTAGATGGCACAAGATGAATGAAATTAAAATAAATGCAAGAAATTGAATGAAGCAACTATGGAAACAAAAACAAAAAGATAACAATAGAAAACAAAAACTGAGAAAATGAACCACAAATGACAAAAAATGTAGTGAAAAAGATGCAACTGGATTGATTCGCCCAGGGTGGCGAATGAGTCCAGGTAATGATTTTTTTGAAATTTTTTAGAAATTTTAAATTGATTTTTATGCTTTTTGTATTTTCTGATGCAAATATGATATGAAAATGCAAAATTTTACTATTTTTTAATGAAATTAAGTGCAATAATTCAAGTTAAATGAACTTTTCATTAATGCAAATTTTGAAACCCTATAATGCAAATTAAACAATGCAAAATGCAATGTAATGCTAATGTAAGCTTTTCCTAGGATGTAAATGCACTCTAAATCATAAATATGATGCTCTATATGGTGGTTAAAGAAAATGAACTAAATATTTGTATGTATGTGGTCTCTCTTACACTTCTAGGGTTTTGAACCTCAAAGGAGAGAGGTACAAAAATATTAATGGCTCACTCAAGAACAAACCCTTGAGATTCTAATGCAAAGGTGATTGAAATCTGCCAAAGGGGATTGTCCTAAAAGGCTGAAAACTGATAAAAGAGACTCACTAATAATGCAAAACTTAGAAAATGCAAGAGGTTTGAAAACACAATATGATATGCAAAAAGACCTAGAAATGTAAGCAAACTAAAATAGAAAGCTATGAGATTAAAATCATGCACCTAGAAATTGGAGAGAGATGGAATGGAGCTCTGGAATCCTAAAAAATTCATTGTTGATGCCAACTAGGACTCATACACCAAGCTGGGAGACTTAGTCCTACTTCAGAAAGACTGTGCTGGAACAAGTTTCAAACAAATGGGTACTCAGATATGCAAAATTCCTGTTTAGGCCTAGGCAGTGGGACTCATTCGCCACTAATGGAAAATCAATCCACCTCTAGATTTCTAGAAATTCAAAATAGGAAACTGTAGCCTTTAGTTTGCTCTTTTGATTTTGATTCAGATCTAGGTCTGAAACTATCAAATTCGACTTGTAGGTGTTCTCCAAGCTTCTCTTAGGTTTTTCAAAACTTTTAATAACTTTGAAAACTTGATGACAACTTTTCCAATCTTGCTCTTTGACAAATCTACAACCCAGACTTGCAAATCATATGTAAAGAGAGGGAAAATTTGTTGAGGGGATAGTGAATAGGGATTTTCCTTGGTCAAATCCCAGGTTGGTAATTAAAGCCTTGAAAATGAAATAAAATATGGAAAGAGAATAATTAATGAACAAAGACAATGCTACAACTCATCAAACCCTTGAAGTATAATTCTATAGACATGCAAGTGATAGCTACAAAGTGCTTGAATGCTCTTGTAAACAAAATGCTTGAATGATTGATTGATTAATTGGTTGATTTTGTTGGGGGTGAAATGAGTAGAAAAACCCTTTATTTATACTTGACTATACAATAATTCTCAAAAATACATCACAGGCCGACCTTAGATCTTGGAAAATAAAAAACCACCAGAAATTTGAATTGATTTTGAATTTTGTGCCAAAGGGGACTCATTCGCCCCTAATGGTGAATGGGTCCCATCTAAGGCATTTAAAGTGGGTTTTGGAATTTAGATATTTTAAATGATGTTTATCATGATTATTTTCAAAAATACACTCAAGTAAGGCCTCTATATGTAAAATGGGGCCAATTAAAGCATAAGAAAGGTCCAATTATCAATCAAAAGCCTAGAAAGTGTGAAATTTTGTTACAGAACTTTACAACACTTTTAAATAAGGCTTGGTAAATGATAAAAAGAGGTTATTTAGGTGAAATATATCAATAAGATCCTAGAAAAGTTTGAAGGTGTGTTACAACACTTCACAACACTTTTTCAAGGCATCATCAAATTCTTTTTAGTTCGCAAGGGCCCAATATCTAATGTGAATTTGTTAACCACATTACAACACTAAATCAAGGAAAAAATAAGCCAACATCCACAAGAAAAACCCAAATGAGTGTGAAAATGTCCAGAGATCCATTTTTCTACGCTACACTTTCATGTGCTTGATTGGGTTGCATGAGATAAACAATGCAAAAATATGGCACATGATAAGGTTGTGTTATACACAAATGACACTTTTTGTAGCATTACATCCATGATTTCCATGGTCAAATGGTTTGGAGATAAGAAAAAATGAGAGATTATTGTGGAGGGACCCTATGCTCAATTGTATGCTCATATGTAACATTCAAAGTTTTCTTAGATTTCTAGAACTAGTTTGTCATAGTTTTTCGGGTTTTTGCACTTAGGTCTCTTAAGAGGCTTTGTTGGAAGCTTGTAGACTTGAATGATTAGGTGACTTTGGGAAAAAATATAGGCCTTCCATAGTATTCACCCACCCACATGAACATATTGGTGTAGTCGTTTTGGCGCCAAGATGCACAAAACACAAAATATGCTTCTTGCCACATTTGCACTACTTTAACTGATGCTTTTTTACAAGAATTCATTTATTATTGACATGATCAAATATTGTTTATTTAAGCAAAATTGAGAGATTCTAATGTGGAGGACCCATATCTACCTGTTGGTCTAGATAGAACATTCCTAAGCGCCATAAGATTTAAGAACTACTCAATACTTGTTTGAAAATTTTTTGCTCTTAAGGATCTTAAGAAACTCCACTAGAGTAATGTATCTTGGAAGGATTAGGTGACCTTGGAAAGGAATAGATGCCTCCACTAGAATTCAATTGCCCACCTAGATATTTTGACTTAGTCAGTTTGGCACCCAATGCACATAACACATGCATGTTTCCATGTTTTCACTACTCTCAAATGATGCTTTTTGTAAGAATGCATTTTTGTTGGCTTGTTTAAAAAATGTGGATTTGACCAAAATTGAGAGAGGTTAGTACCTCATATCCAATTGTAGGTGTAGAAAAAATATTCACAGGTGCCATGAGCTTCTAGAACTTCTCCATCATAGTTTGACAGTTTTTTCTTTTAGGGATCTTAAGAGACTATATGAGACAACTACCTCAACAAATATTAAATGAATTAGGACACAAGCATTAAATTCCAAAAGATAAGATAAGATCTAGTGACAACTAACACTAACTAGAAAGATTCCCTCCTAAGACCTAAGTGGACTTAATATGTAAATAGGACCTAGATAGATAAAACACCATTACACCAACACCCCCCTCAAGTACAACTTAGGGAGTCAATTATTATTTAAAGATGAAATGATCGGTCTCAACTACCAGGCCATGTTAGGTACCTGTTAGCTCTCAAAAATGCAGGCGAGATGCCTCAAGGGGCTGCCAATCTCTTGATACGCTTTAGGGTAACAGATAAGGTCAAATGAATTAAACCTTCTACTCTTTAGGCGCTGCTAGACCTAGGCGGGTGTACCTATCTAAATGAAGCAGACTTGACTTATGATTATCCTTCTTGCAATGATTTGTCCACAATGGCAGATGGGAGTGAACAAATGAATTCAAACTTGATACAAATAGCAATAGAAATCTTCTTAATCTAAATCCTAGAATTCTCAATTAACAAATGTAAAGAAAATGAAATGAATCTGAATGAAGAAATGCAGAGACCAGTGCCTTGTTGGGTATGCAGAGTCAAATGAAACAAAAGTGGGCAACTTATCCTGGCAGAAACTCAAATTTCTGGCATATGTTCTATTTATAACTTGTATAAACATGCAAGACTGTAACTACTAAGCTCTACTTTAATAATCCAAATGAATCTCCCTGATTACTGTGATCAACTAAAAGGAATTAATCTCTCCTCGAGAGAACCAGTTAATTAATCACATAGATACAACAAATCTGCACTGATAAACTAAAAATAAACTTGTTACATCAATTTAAATAGCCAGAAAGAATCAATTTGGAGACAGCTTAGCAATACTTTTCAATAAACTCAACAAAAAATTGACACCAGAGATAAATTGCCACACCAACTGATTTTCATTGAAATCGCCATTTGAAAACATGCATCATAGTCTCTGATAAGAGAATTCTACTCTAATGTATCCATCTCTAATCTACTGTATCTCTCTAAGATCTGATTCATCTTGTCCTTTTTACAATCGGGAATGAACGTTTATACATATGCATCTGAACAAACACATCATTTCAAAATTCCAAAACCCATGTCCGCCAATCACTATAATCGGGCATTTACATGTCGGCCAACGGTTGCACTCAGGCCCAATTAATCATCTCTAAGTCATTCGCCGAGAGACCTTGTAAGTATGCCGAAGGCAATAATATTGCTGGTCATCCCGTGTTCTTTGTGTTTCACCCTGACTCTGTGATGTCGGTGAAACATCTCACCAATTACAAAATGTGTTATCAATATGTATTTATTTACATGCTTTCCATTCGCTGAGACATAAGGATATCTCTCACCGATGAGTTCTTTTGTTTCGTTCACAGTCGCTGTAACATTCTGATATCGGAGAGACCTCACGTAGACCACATTATGTCTCACCAAAAACCCCTTTATCTCTTGTGTGTTGCCATAACCTTCAACCGTCGGGGAGACAATATAGAATTCTCCCTTTTTTACCAAAAGCCCCGATTTCATTTTGGTTGCCGTGACTTATTGTTATTAGGGAGACCCTTTGTAGAGCACATTATGTTTCGCCAAAAGTTCCTTCATCCATCCTGAGTCACTGAGACAATCCAATTTTCATGCCAACAAAGTCTCCTTTGTGTTCCATCGGTGAGACCCCTTGCACTTCGCCAAGACCATACTCCGAAGTAACATGAGTCTTACCGATATGTTTTGTTTTGTGTTGGTCGGTGAGACCCATATGAATTCGCTATGACTTCATATTGAATACCCTCAGTTTGGCCGAAGTGAGTCCACATGAGCTAATCGGTAAGACACATTATGTTCGCTATGACATCCTTCCGAAAATGATTTCTTTCTCTGATATGCCTTTTCTGTTGTCAGTCGGGGAGACATATTGAAATCGATAAGACCCCATCCCGACGGTATAACTCCTGCCGATTTGAAACATCCTCTATCGCCGAAACAAAGTGAAAGTCTTGCCGATAACTTCTAGTAAGTAAACTCCAATCGCTGTGACACTAAAAATGTCTTGCTGATAGGCAACACAGACGTTTTTCAAGCAGAAATACATTGTGGGTCGGGGAGACCTTGACTATCTCACACCGATATAGACTAGATGATGTGAATTATGCAAGACCCGAAGGATTTAATGGGACAAATATGGACAAAATGTGAGTAGAATGATGTGAAAACAAACCCTTGTGCTTATGATGAGGACTCGTGTGGAAACCTAGGGTTATGGAAAACATGTGAATTATCCAAAAATTTATAGTTCCAACAGTACCCATGTAAATATGCAATGTAATCTCTCACAAACAGAGAAAATGAGAAAAACCAGTGGGACAAAAATCCTCCCCAGAAGAGATGAAATACAAAATACTCTCAATGACGAATGAAAGGGAAAAAACCCCATGCGAGGAAAAAGACACCCCTGCAAGAGATAAGAAGAGAGACCATGCAACCCATGTTAATGGCGAGTCTCCTGCAATGGTAGAAGCTCAAAATTGAATGTTGAAGATGATCCAATATTGTAGAACAATATTCCTCCCCATAGGATGAAACAAAATGAAGATGATATATGTTGGGTTTCTTCCCATTCTTGAAAGGAATGTGAGAAGAAGAATGATATTTCATGTCTTTGAACTATGCTCAAGTGTCTCCATGTTGATGTCGCAAGTTGAAAAAATCCAAAAAGGTGTTCTAGGCAACACAACTGAAGATGTCAATCCGGAATCTCCTAGAGATAGATGTATAATACACTCCAAAGATAAAGATTCCTCCTCTAAAGATAAATAGGCCTCTTCTAAATACTGTCCAAAAGTATCCACACTCATGTAAATATGCAAAGAGTGATCCTATAGAGAATGAACAAAAGGGTTAGAGTATTCCATCATAATAACTAAAGAAGGATCATCTCCATCAAAGAGAAGATGTATTCAATCAATGGTGTCTCCAAAATCTGAAATATGGGACTCAACAAAAAACTAACAATGTATGTAAAGTATGCATCCCAAGTAGTTGTAGCTAGAAGAAAATATAGATCCTACTACACTGAATCACAAGAGGCTAACATTGTGCCGACATGAGCATCATTAAATGTAAAATAATGTGAGGGAGATGAAATTGCAAGGCTCAAGAATGGGATCCAATGTGAGAAATCCCAAGTCCAAGAAGCCAAAAGTATCATTTGAATCATGGTTCACACTAGAAGTGTGATCAACAACCAAAGGAACAATGTCATCATCAGAAGAAAAATCTACAAATGTGTACAATTGAGATGAATGATCAACCATCCTAGAAGCAAGAATCTCTCTACTCTCCAAGTATATACTAATAACTAAATCAGGTGTGAACTCCATGGTCTTCTCATCTCCATCATGTGTAATATGATATATGGAAAGAATATTGTTCACCAAATGAGGTACACATAAAACATCATTGAAAGTGCACTCCCCAAAAGCAATATACCCCTTCCAATGTACACTCACGTATGTATTGTTTCCCATCAAAATAGGATACATAGTACAAGGATCAAAAGAAGATAATATAGATTTTGAAGATGCCATATGATGAGATGCTTTTGAATCTAGAAGCCATCTCCCCGATCCATGACCTTAAAAAGCACAAAGAGTTGTTCCCTTATTTCCTAATGTAGTAACCAAACTAGAATGCCTTTTCCCTTATTAGATTGTTTTGAAGAAGAAAAAGAAGGTGACTCACACATTCTAGAAGAAAAATTAGTTTGATTCTTTTTGAAAAGATGTGTTTACTCATCAATATCCTTCTTATAAAAAGAATGTTCATCATGCTCAAGCTTCTTGCAATATGAACAAGTAGGCTTCTCCTTATTAGATGATTTATCTATGAAAGAGGATTTATTCTTTGGTTGATCTAATTGTGGATTGTTCTTATATTTCTTTTTTTTATTATTAGTATGTCTAATTCTTTCACCTAACTAGCCAACAATGCCTGAGATTTAGATGACTTGATGAGACCCATCAAGATAATCTTTTGTTGCTCATGCATTAGCAGGAAAATGAATGTGTAGTATATGCAAACAACATAGTCAACCTATGAGTATGAAGTCTAGAAACAAAAGCAACATAATTAGGACCAATTTTGTTCAATGTATTGTAGGCCAATTGAATATCCTTCTTATCAATTTCACATGTTTTACATTACTCTTTTAAATTATAAACCTTAGTGATGCAATCTTGGATGTTTTCAAGGTTTTTAGGATCAAGGCCCATCAGTTCATTATCATTTTGACAGCCTCTTACTTCATCTTTAGTACCATAAAAAGATTTCAATTTTCCCCAAGCCTCATTATAATTCTTACATGATTCAATTTGAAACAATAAATCTTTAGAAACTAGTTTACAAAGACACAAAAGATTTGGTATGTTCAATAACCTATTTTATCTTTTTATCTGCATATGTAGATTTAGGTACCTTATTTTCAACATGTAGAGAGTGACATTTATTTATTATTAAGCTCTATGCAAGTTGATGCCATGTTGAATAGTTATATGATGTTAGCAAAGGAACCTTAGAATGATCCATGAAAAATGAAGATCACAAGAAAAATAGATCAAAACAATGCACCAAGAGACCCCCCAATCAATCAATGAAAAATCCCCCCAATAATATAATTTGGCACTTTATACGTACTATGTATAGAATGCCATAATTGTGTTCTAGATATTACAATGCCAAGATGAATCAAAGATGGAAAATTACAACCTCCAAAATTACCTACAAAAACCAAAAACAACCTTCTACAAGAGGGAAAAGCAAGAACACCGATTTGCAATAATAGATGCAAGCTATGGCCAATATGCAATAATAAATATTGTAATGATATTGGATTGACTGAACTAAACTTAATTGTCTAGAATATACAAATGATACATTTCTTATAAAGGCAAGTTGTGAAATAAGACTAGACAAGATCTTGAAACATGTCTTAATCCTACATAATAAGACAACTACCTTAACGAATATTAAATGACTTAGGACACAAGCACTAACTACCAAAATCGATAGGTAGGAACAAGCACATGGCTTGCAGTTTGAATACTGCAGATGGAATAGATGATGAAGGTGGGGATGACAATTCAGATAGGGGTGGTTGGGTGTTTCTCTGCCTTCTTGCCCTGGTCGTGGGTTTTGGTGGGTTGGCACAACTTTTCCCTTGTTTGCACTGGCTAGGGCTAAGTTTTGGAGCCACTTTTGTTGCCTGTGGCGGAAGGAGCTCTACTGTCGGCTTCTTTTCTTTGGCTCGGGCCTCTCCTTTTTGGCTCATGGCTATCTTTCCTTTATTGGGTGTGGTTTGTGGGAAGCCTATGGCAAGGCTATTGCTGGTGAGATTTTGGCATATGTTAGGTCTTGACTGGTATGTTGGGTTAGAAGTTGCTTTCTATTGTTTTTCCCTCTCCACTCTCTCTATTGGTGGGTTTCCTTAGCCTTGCCTTGTTGTTATTGGGCTCATGTGGTATGCCTTTGAAGTCTTTGGTGAGTGGATTTTATTTTGGCTTGATCTGTGACTAGTTTGGCCTTTTATGGGGTTTTTGGTTAGGCTATCTGGTCGGTCTCTTCTGGGTTGGTTGTTGGTGCCTTTCTTTTGTTGGATTTTGTTTGGTGATGCTTGGTGTTGTGGGATCTCTTGTTCTAGGGTGGCAAGAGCTATGCTGGGTTGGTATTTTTTTTCTTACCCAGCTTTGGTGTGGTGTTCTTTCCCCTGTCTCATTCTTTTCTGCAGTTCCTTTTAGCCCTGTTGGTGCTTGTTGTTGCATGGGGTCTCTGTTTGGTGCTTTTGTTCATGGGAGATCTTTTCTCTGCTCTTTGTTCGCCCCTCCAGGTTTCTCGTGGATGCTGTGGTTGGGGGTTGCTTTGCTTGTCGGAGCTGGTTCTTGCCTTTGTTGCTTGAAGTCTCTGGGTTGCTTGCTTTGACTCCTATTGCTGTGTTTTGGGGTGGTTTGACTACCTTTGTTTTTGGGCCTTTTCTAGTGCAAAGCTTGTTCCTGTTACTAAGGTTACTGAAAGATGGTACAGTCTCTTTTCTAATTGTTGTGTTGGCTTTCTCCTTGAACCATATGGAGGTGGGTTCCTTTTCTCTTGAGGTGCAAATAGAAGGTGAAGGTTTCTAGTTCCCTTAGTTGTTGAGTGGTTGCTTCTCCTATAGAGGTGGAGGTTGAGGGGGTTGGAGATTCCAAGCTATGAAAAATTAGCTAGTTGTGATATCCTCTCCAATAGAGGGGAGCTCTTTCCTTTAGAGGTGGAGGCTGAGTTGGTGACTTGGTACTAGGTGAGCTTGTGCTGCAGGGATGCTAAGTTATCTATTTTTTTGGAGCTATTGGTATTTTTGATCAAGGGGTTGATGGTGTCCTACACCATTAAGCTTGTTATATTTCTCGACTCTATGGTTTCATCCATGAGCAATTGGTTTGCTGATTCCTGGTAGATGCAGGCAGAATCTTTGTGTATCTAAGGGTTTTTGGTCCCACGTAAAACTAGGTTGTAAAAGGGTTTCAGGCCCGTGCTTGTTTGTTAGTTGCAACGTTTGTAGTCATGTTAATCTTTTTGAGGCTATTGTAGGGCTGTTGTCGGTTTATGGTTTATATTATTTGCAACTTGCTTTTCTATGATAGGTTGACGGTTCCCTTCAAAACCGTCTTATACTGGGTTTCGGGTCCCATCAAAACCCTTTTTTTACTGTCACAACCCTCCCTAGTAAAGACACCAGAAATAATTATATATTCCTCTTTTAAGGTTAAATGGGTTCTGTTATCATTATTATTTATTAGTTCCTACAAATCCAATATATGTATATTGCTAATCTATTGTCACAATTGATTGATTTGATTATTTTTTAGTGGTGTATATATCTAATATTTGATAAATGTCTAGTTAAATTGATATAAATATCATTGAAAAGTGTATCTAAAATAAATTGAAAAGTGATTTAAAATATATATATTTAAGTAAGGTTTTGTAACGAGTTGGCTATGATTAATGATGTATATGAATAATATTATTCTACTTTAAAGTGCATGAGAGTTAAATTTATTCTTATTTACTATAATAAATGTTAAACCTTTCTCAATAGAATAGAGTATTAATAATATTTTGGATGTAATGCTATTATGATAATCAAAATAATTAAATTCTTGGAAATAAATAATTTATTTAATCTTTTTGATAAATAAATAATATTATGGATATTGGAAATAGATAAACAATTATTTTTTCCCTATTTTCAATCTAATATGGAATGAGTTCTAGTCCTCTTAAAATTTGGAAAATACTATATATACACATCAAATTAACATCTATTGTTAAAAGTTTTTTTTTTTAATCAATTAAATTAAATATTTGGTGAAAGAATTAATGATCATTTACAAGATTATAGAGAACATAAATATTATATTCATATATATATATATAAAAGGGGTAAAATGCAAAACATGGATAATGATAACAGCTGTAAAAACATAGAGCACAGGATAAGGATAAATCCTACATTTTCAACATGCAAGTTTCTATTTGCAACTTCAACTGGCAAATTTCCCTAAATTTGGAATTGTTTTTTGAAGTTTCTCTTTTTGAAATGGTACAATTTTTCACTATAATTATAAATGCTTCTTTTGTGCCGAAGGGGGGCGAATTCACAACCTTGCCTTTATACTTTTTACCTAATTTTTGGATATTGTTGGAAGTAAATTTATTATTTGAATAATATT
Organism: Sequoia sempervirens; assembly: GCA_007258455.2. Classification (NCBI taxonomy): domain Eukaryota; kingdom Viridiplantae; phylum Streptophyta; class Pinopsida; order Cupressales; family Cupressaceae; genus Sequoia; species Sequoia sempervirens. Next base: position 289,873,182 of record VDFB02105785.1, on the reverse strand, counting down.
TTCGGCACAGACCAAAGACCTTTTAGAATTGTACACAGCTGACCATGTGTTGAATACTGGGCACTGACCAAAGACCTTTCTCACTCCTTTGTCTGGCGAGAAAACTCTGTTATCGAATTTATTTTAGTGTATTTGTGTAATAAGGGAGCAACAGACTGTCTTAACCCCAAGAAATTTGAATGTTTGCAGATATGATATTTGCTTGTGCTCAGTGATATATGCTAGGTCGATTACTGCTGGATATGAATGCTCAAAAATAAATTGAATATTTGCTCTATGCTAAGATTATCATAACTTTTCCTTGATATCTCATCTGCAAGAAATCTGAGAGGAATTGTATTTTATTTTGTTGTAAGATCATTATGCAATCTGTCATAATTGCTTTACTATTTAGCTAAATAATTACCAGAGCATAGATCTTGAAGAAACTTGAATCAGTTACAATGAAACCTTGAGTAAAAGCCTTTGCTCAGCTGAGAGGTTATTTCAGCTAATTCTACTTATCCTAGCATGTTTTAAGACATTACACTCCAAATTTTTATTAGAGCATCTTCAAAAATATTTTTATAGTGCAAAACCAGCAATACTTATAGTCAGCGCAATGGAATACTAATGTCTTAATGGTAGGATAAGAGAAGAAAATGTTAAGTAATGCCTCTGAACTCCTTCTTACTAGTTTTACATCTATAGAGTAGAATTCAAGCTTCACAATAATAATGTCAAGAATCATGTTATATTTTGGTTGATGGTTTATTCTCTCTCTTTGTTTTTCTTTAAAAATTTTATTCTCTATTTTTCTCAGAAGTTGTTATGCGGTGGTGTAGAAAGGAATTAGAAAATGATCAGAATTTAAGGTTGAATATGATCCTCTTAAACTAAGATTCAGCTGATGAGTAAATGGATTAATACCAATAGATGATAATATGACGGTTTATTGATTTAAATATCTAAATTTGAAGAGCTAACGGTTAATTGGTTATCTTATGTGGAAATATAAAATTTATTGTTACTAATGCTGTTATAGAAAATAAAATGGTTTATGGAAATCTTGTCTATAAATGATTAACTAAAATAATCATGCTGGTTAGTTGTTTAATAAGTTAGTATTTTCAATAGAAATGGTAAATAACAAATTATAGTTATTAGTTGGCAGGTTCATACTATATTCTTAGGCAACACCAATTATCAGCTACAACATTGGTACTCTATAAGGGTAAATAAGAGCATTGTATCAATATAATATAAGGATCCTAAGAAATTCCTTTGGGAAAATTACAATGTCATGCTAATAACAATTGCATATTTGATGAAATATTGGTTTTAAATTGCTCACCTTAGTGTAAGTAATAACATATGGAATTCCATCGGGATAAAGGAATTGTATATGTTAATATTTAAAAAAGGTAAATAAATAGAAACATGAAAAGAAAGAAGCTTTATGTGTAGGTTTGACGATCATAGATTTTTTTTTTCTTGATATTGATAATTATTCAATGAATATAAGAATGGAGGGTCTTGCATTCCAATCATGGTTTGGTATAAGATTGATGTTTTTTTTTAATTTTAAATTAATAACGATTATGTTTGTTTCTAAAAGAGCTAACTTCTTTTATTGTCCTAATTTTAAGGTTGATTAGTAAGTGGTTAGCTATTTTAAAAGGCTAAAGGAGGCAACTGGTATGTAAGTAAATAAGTATATTTAAAATTTACAAATTATAAATTGTGTTCTCTATTATTATCACCACTCACCATTGAATAAGTGGAAGAGGATATGATCAATTGTTATTATTAGTTCCTAACCCTACTGGATAAGTAGTATTTCATTCATTGTTGAATGAGCGGAAGAGTATGCTTCAGGTTATTAGACTATTCCATTGAATAAGTGTTGAAATTATAATTTATTCCCTAAAATGTCATCATTAAATCTTAATTGGAATCAACCCTTCATTGTACATGCTCTCGCCTCACTGTAATGGGTCTTGGTGATCAGAAAATGGAATCCAACCCCATGGTCATTAGAAGGTTTCTTTAGTTCCATGATATCCCTAGTATTACAATTAATGTTGACATTTTGATGTTTTTCTTATTGATGTTAACCTCTAGAACTAGGACACTTTCATCCAACTATCAAGTTTATGGAAGGGAGTTTTAGTGTTGTTACCCCTAAGTGGGTGGAAATCGACGAGGAATTGTCTGGGACAATGTAGTCCTAGAAAGGGTTGTGTACCCACTAAATTCTAGATCATAGATCGTTTGATTATCAATTAAAAACTATGTCTATTGGTAGTCCTATTCTTGCTTGGGGGTTTGGCTAGAGTCCACGCAGCTTCACGATGCCAATATGGTAGGGTGGTGAGCAAGCCCTTAAAGATGTAAGCATCATTCTGAATGTTTGTATAAATATGTTGAAGTTCAAATTTATTAATGGTTGCAAAGTTGTTTATTTATATATTCATATTTACATAATGGTTCTTGTACAGTTTATTGTTAAAAAAAAATATTAGTAAAAATTTTCAGATTATCTAACCTGGGTTGTTACATTTACCTCTAATCAAAAACTACCAAAAGATAAGATAATATCTAGTGACAACTAACACTAAATAGAAAGATCCCCACCTAGGAACTAAGTGGAATTAACGTGTAAATATGACTAAGATAGGTAAAAAACCTATTTAAACCAACATATGTGATTTCTATTAGATATGCATCCCAATGTGGTAGATCTAGAAATATGACAGCAATGTTTTGATGCAAAGAATCATTATAAATTATGGATGAGTCAATATTGCATTCAGATGTAACAACAGACGATGTGGGAGGTGAGATATAAGTGAAACCCATGAGGATACATTGTTCATCCCCAAATGACGATGTCTCACAAGATGTTTTAGTGAGACCATATGATGTTTTTACATGTGATGGAATCAAATGATCAAGAAAGGTAATACCACGATCAAGAAGTAGTAGCTTTATTTCAACATTTTGGTATTGAAGAAAATATTCTATTGTATTCCTTTTCATTCCACAATATACACACTCAATTATCTATTTATTAGGAGGATTAAAAATAATACTCGAATGGAAGGGATTTAGTGTGAGAGACATGATCATATGAGCCAACAAAATAAAAATAAAATCACCTAGATTCCCCCTTGATTCAGAGAGCCACCAAGGATGACTAATTATAATTGTATCCCTCCTATAAAGATGTGTAAGAAAATTACAACTCATGTGAATATTGGATGTTAAATCAACCATTTATAATGCATGGTGATTTTTACAAATTTTAAAACAATGGGAAATCTAAATCATAAGAATACAAGAAAGTACAAATTTCTTGTAAAATTATGATGTGTAAAAAAAGTTTACAAAATTTTGATAATCGACCTGTGAGATTTATGGCCTAAAAAAATTTCTTACAAAATTAATTTTAAAACTCAAAAAATTCTTTAAAACAACACATTTTTAAATCATGTCAATGCTAAAGTATTCAACATGGAAAGAGCTTTCTATCAACTATCTAGAATTGAAAATTTGACTCCCTGTTTACAAGTTCTGCAAAAAATAATCCCCCCCCATTTTTCCAAGCACTTAACAAGTAAATTAAACCACAGAGTTAAATATAACTATTAGAAACAAATTGTTAGTGTCCAACACTTAAAATTTGAAAACATGAAACAACCTTCCACTAGTAAACAAAATATGAACACAATAGGATATAAATAATATACAATGGTGAATCTTAAATATATATGAAAGGATGAGGAGGTAGGTAGGTAGGACTAAACAACTGACTAACCCTACAAATATGAAACACGTGTGAGCCCACTTGAGAAGTGTGTGAGCAAGTGTCAAATATATATGCAATAGATATATGAAACAGTGAGGACACATGCATCTACCACATGAAGTGAGAAAAAACACTAAAAAGACTAAGTAAACTTAAGCTAAGTGTGAACAAATCAGTCCTAGAAAGGAGATTAGCTAATTAGGTTGTTAATGACTCTATTTACACTAATTGCAGCCTTTTAAGTTTATTCAATAGATTAATTTCATCCCATGGTGCTATTTTGAATCCTTGAAATAATGAATTCAAGTTATTTCAGTTGGAATTATTAATAGGAAAGAATAAATCCATCACTTGTCACAGTAATGATTCATATGAGAAAAACAAAACACATACTACTAGCCATCTTAGGTTTGAACATGGATAATTGATCTTGGTGAGTGTGTGAGGATCAATGGATAGTAAATCACATGCCATCTAGTGCAAAAAGAATTTAAAATTCTATTGGTGAAGTTGCACTATAGAGGGGATGTGCACTAGAATAGGAAATTAGCATTTGTGTAGGAAAGCTTGTCACAGGAAAAAAATTCATAAATACTAGTATGGATATGGTGAAAGACACATGTTGTGCTAGAACATTAGTGTGTCTTTAGAAAAGAAAGTGAAAGTACAATTGTACTATGAAAAAAATCTATGCTCTGATGTTATCTCTCCACTTGTAAAGATGATTTTGAGTCATGGGGATTGTCCCATATATTTCTTGGGTTCATATTCCTGGATTCCATAGTAGCAAGACTCATTGTCGTAGTCACCATGTATCAACAAAGTGCATCATTACAATTTTAGAAGGATCAAACTTAGATAAGTCATGCTAGAAAGAAACTTCATGTTGTAATGAAAGGCAAACACCTAACACCTAATCACTTGTTTACATTTTATTCAAAATTCATAGAATTTTTTGGGCCCAATTTGTGTATGTGCCACTTGTTTCCATAACACACCAATGCTGATTTATTCTCAAATTTTTTCAAGAAAACGCACTACACTTAGTGAGAGTTGTACCAATAAGGTAACACCATCTATAAAGCTAGTGGACCAATGTATGATCTATAGGTAAAAGTCACTCGAGGGAGGTGACATGGAATAAAATTTCATAAGAACAACTTAGGAATATGTTTAAACGAAGAATATACATTATGAATGATGGATGTGCTCAAATGAGGAGTATCCACATGGATACAAGCATGAATCACCATACAAGTGATGACTTAAAACAAGACTTAGGTGCATAGAAAAGGATTAAAATTAAATGGCTCAGTTGGTTACTAGGATATAGGGGTCGATGAAAAAATAAAGTCTGATACATAAAATTTTGACTTAAGGGAGTGCTATGGGATGAACAAGTCAACAAAATATTATTCCATTAAAGTGTAGGAAAAATGTAGAGGGTTTATGGTTTTAGGCCAAATGAATTAGGAAAATAGACTAAAATTTTAGGAAACTATCATTTTCAATAGTGTCTCTTGTTTGGGGAGGCATTCTTCAACAAAGCATGGCAAGAATTCAAAGAAATATAGGATTGAAATGAAAAAACATAGATACATTGAATAAAAAAAGAAACACATTTCACTATGAATCACATATAATCACCACTACAAAATACTAGAGAAGGGAAACAAACTTTTAATGTGCATGGAAAAGAGATGAGATGGAATCAAGAGAAAAAATTCTTTAGGAATTTTCCAAGCACTGGAAATTGCTAAAATTGTCCATTTATGCTTTTCAAAAAATAAGAAATTTTCCCATGAGTGTTCACAACAATGTATGTCCCTAACTATAAAGGATCAAATTTTCCATGTTTACCATTATCTCACATTCCATATTAGCATCATATCACCAACTTGAAACTTCCTAGCATAAGCCCTTTTTCAAAAAGGTTTTTGACATGTTTCTTTAGATTGACTACCGAGGCTTGTCTTCTTGACCCATCCAATTCAATTAACTGGCTGATTCTACAAGGAATTGTGTCACCAACATATTCATCATGTTCCTGTATGAACTTGTAAACCCGTAGCAAGTTTTTTATTAGATTTTTTGCATCCAAACCATGTACCAAATCACAAGGGAAATTTATTGCGGATTTCTTTATTGTAACCCTATCAAACCATAAGACTAATATAAATTTTGAATTTGATGATTTTATTTTTTTTCTATCACCCTCTTTATAATCTTCATCAATATTTTAATGTTGGAATTTTCTTGTCCATTCCCTTATGAATGATATCAAGAGAAGTATGAAAAATTTACCCTATATTTGAAGAAAAACTCAACAAATTATTTAGACCTAAATCACATTTTATTATCTATTATTACCTTGTTAGGGAATCTAAATCTAGTGACAATGTGCTTCATTACAAAATTTACAACCACCTTGCTAGTTTCTTTCATGGTTGAGATGGCTTGAATCCACTTGGTAAAATAATTAGTGGCTACAAGAATCCATTTGAATCCAATACTAGATATTTCAATTATTTTACCAATAAATTCAATCCCCCACTATTGGAATGAGGCTTCTACTACTATAGGTTTTAAGGTAAGAATCCAAAATTATTCAATTTACCAAAAAAAATATGGCATACGTCACATTTCCTTACCAATTTCTATGTATTAGAATTTAGAAAATAGATACGACCACCAATAGCATGCTCTAAATATTCTATGGGTAGTTGTTTTTTCCCATGAAATTCCTACCATAGCTTCTACCATGCATATCTATCAATACCCTAAAATCATGTTCATCCAAACATATTAGGAGGATACCATCCCTATTTCTCTAATATAATTCCTCATTTATGATGACATATTTAATTTCTTATAGTTTTAATGTCCTTTTCTGATTGTCAGTCAAATGGTTAGGACACTACATGTGACATAAATAATGTACCACATCTTTGTACCATGAGGAGTTATTATATTGTGATCCATAAAAGAAGTTTCATCTTCAAAATAATTGGCCTCTATAACTTATAGGTTAAACTCAACCATAGGCCTTGCAAATCCTTATCCTCTAACCAATTTAGTGATATGAAAATCAATTTATTAATCTTATGGATCCATCTACATATCCTACTAGTGACCTGATATATAAAAATATATTTTATAATTTCATAGGGGACATATACTGTAAGGAAGCTACGGTAGTGAAACAAATTCCTTGAATAATCTTGAGAGGAGAATAATGTAAAAAAATTATAGATCTTTACAACAGTTACAAAAACTTAAATAGAAATAAACATACCACAACACGGTGATTTACATGGGGAAAACCCTTTCAGGAGAGAAATCCCACATTCCAAAATCCATCCAATATATTATTTAGGAATCACAAAGATTATAATATACTTGCATAGCAAGTTTCTCACAAGAGTATTACCAACCAGAGATCCAGAGGCAATACAACCACTATTAGACTCTCATAATACATCACAATACACAATTGAGATCCCTCATAAAACAAGGGTTTCCTTCTAGGGAAAGTCAAGGCAACAAAATATTTACCATAAGATTTGAGACCTAATTGTATATGCATAAAATTGGTCATGTCTAATTAATCCTGGCAGTTAATTAAATATTTATTATTTAATTAATCTCTCTAAAGTACTCTACATATGATTAAATTTAGTCAATTTAATTATATTGTTCATTCACTTTATTCTTCCACTTTAATTAAATAAACTCATTTTATTTAATTACCACTTTCTTAAGTTCAGTTAATTAATTAAATAAATATTATTGTTTATTTAAATTAATTATCACATTTAAATTTAATTAAATCTTTGATTTAATTGAATTTAATTTCCTTTCTCCTATTCAAATCTTTCTTCTAATTAATTAAATGTTTTCTTTAATTAATTTAACATGTCATTTCTTTAAAGTTTAATTAAATATCTTTCATCTCTTTTCAAATCATAATTAAATATTTTATTTAATTATGAAATCCTCCATTATCTTTCAAATCTTAATTAAATGATTTATTTAATTAAGAAGAATCTCCATGTCATCCATAAATGAATAATTGAATTTATAATTCATTATTTATCTTCTTAAATCTTTCCAAAATCTCACAAAAAGATGATTTTTACAATTCATCTTTATCATCTCATCTTATCTCTTCCACGAAAAAGGAAACACATCCTGCTTTCTATTTTCTTTCAATTTCTCTTCAGTCTTATCCATTTTTGACCATTCGATATGGCAGGAATTTTCACAGCCGTTGATCATATCATCCAATCAAAATATTTTGAAAACTCTTTAAATACCACTACAAATCCAAGCATTGGTGACACAACAGACAACACACAATACACACGCATTAGAACTTAATTGCATTCTAGCATCTTAGCATTGTCTTTATCATCTTTAGCTTTCATAATCTTGTAATCTTTCACTTTAGCAATCATGTTTAGTATCAACATAATCATATCTTAGCATAGCATTGCATGCATTCATCTTTAATCTTGTTCTCTAGGAAGACCGTTTGTTGAGCCTACCACATAATCTAAGAGCAAAATGGAATCGACAAAAACACTGGAGATAGAGGATGATAGGACGACATCAAGGAAAAAAGACTGAGTTTGCATTTCTCTTCATTTAATTTTCAATTTTGATATAATGTTCTATCAGTGTGTTTGATTTCTTGGTTTTACATATTTATCATGCATAAAAATTGATCACACATTTCTAGTGCCCACCGTGGGGCCTTGCCCCGTTTTTAACATTTATTTGTAGGTTTTTTGACAAGATTTCGTGCTTTGGAATTCGGATTTTCGACAAAAATTTCCGTTTTAGTGCATATGAGGATTTCTCTAGTGCATACGTGGCTTTTTCTAGCGCATCCAGGTCTTTTAATGACACTTTTGAAGGTCTTATGATGCATTTAGGGAATAGAATGGCGCATATACTCGTCTCATTTCATTAAAAAATTTGTGAAAAAAATTGTTGCATTTTCTTTTAGCGCATTTAGGATTTTCTACAGCGCTTATAAGATCTATTTTAGCACATTGACTTGTTGTTGTAGCACATTTATATGATATTTTAGCGCATATAGGTTGTAACTAAACAAGGTTTTGAGTCTGATGCCTTCCGTAGAAAGAACCTTTTCTAGCTTAAAAAGAACCAATCGAGGATAGTCACATTTGGTTTTTAAAAAGAAGCAACCCTAGGGTAGACATGGATTAAAATGAGGCAATCTAGGATAGTCACCACACAATGATTTTTACGGTTAAAATTGAACAAATTGTTTTCATGAAGCAACATCTTCACATAGATTAAATCATTGTGATTTGGGCTCTAAAAAGAACATTGTCTACTTTGTTTGTGGCAATAGGTCTATGCTCTCCCCTTAACTGGGTGACTAGAATACCAAACTTTCCTTTTCAATTCATGCAATTTTAATGATTTATTACATCCTTTAGAGGGCCTGCTCTTGTGGGAAAAAGTACTCACCCAAGGGGAACGACCCAAGTGGGTTCAAGCCAAAGCTAGGCTATTCCACCCCACTATAAAATTTAAAGTGAATCTAGGGAAACCCACTTTTTTCGGTAGTGTGTAAGATAACCATCCCCAAAGCCTTTGTTCTAAAGGTTTGGAGGTCTCCTGAGGGAGTTTCTTATTGCCGCACCGAATGAAAACCCTTACTACGAACCTAGTGTAGTAGACAACTGTGTCAGTTTCTGAACATCATAATAATCACAGTGCAAGGGGAGGGAAGAATCTGCCCCCAAGATACTCACCATATAATTGCCAAGGACCATTTTCTCAGGGGATCCGATATCCACTTCCGTCACTCTAAGTACGCGCCTAGAAAAGACAAAAACATGGGCACCCCTTCAGGGGTGACACGACTGTGTGAGTCAACATAGTTCTAAGATGTGGGATGCGGTTATTATGATGACCTACTTGATTACTAAGAGTGATTCTGCCTGAATTGTTTGTCATGTGTGAAACCTATGAAAACACTTTTTGAAAAACATTTTTGAGCATACACTTGGTCTTTAGTATAGGATTTAAGAACAACTATTTTTGGATTATTTGCTATGTTTTCAATCACACTAACTCAAATAAAAGATCATCCAAAATGAACATACAAACTTTCAACTGAAACTGCTTACAACTGTTCAAGAGAACTGCTTTGAAAAAATTGTTTAAGCGCATCTAGGGTATTTCTTAGTGCATATAGGGTCTATTCTAGCACATTTAGAGTATGTTTCACACATTGAGAGTTTTAGTGCATACGCTGGATATTCTAAAAATAGTTTTGTGTCACTGTCAAAACATTTTTTTTTAAAGCATAGAGGACATAGATTGGAGCATCTGAGGCATATTGTAGCGCATTTAATTGTTTCTCTGACGCATATGCCTATTTTTGTAGTGCATACAAGGTACAGAAGTAGTGCATCTGTCACTTTTCCAGAATTGTTGCTTTTGATAGATCTGAGTTTATAAATCCTCGGTCCAAGTAGCATATCAACATTTCTCTCATGCTTAGAGAGTGGAAATCAACCAAAATTTTCAAGAAGTCAATTGCTAATAGAATCAAGAAACCCAAGAAACATCTAGGTTACAAGAAAACCTTACAACGAAGGAAGTTTTTGTACAAGAGTCAAAATTCTTGCTCCATTACCGTGAATTTCTCCATAGGTACCAAGATTTTTCTAGGGGATTTACCGATGAATACACTGTAGAGCCTTTATATTCATGAGCCTATTTTTAGAGAAGAGCTCTATCACAACACACAATCACAATCAACCTCTTGAGTTCATTATCTACCACAACCTTCTATTGAATATCCAACACATCCCAATCAAATTTATACGCTAGGCATTCACGTGTCATCTTCTTGTTGGGAAGCATGTACATCAATGATCATTTGTGTTTTCATTAGGTTTGGCCGACCTGGTGTTTACACTTCATTAAAAGAATAAAATTTAAATTAAGGAAGCATGTGGCTATTTCAAGATATTATTTTTGATCTTGAAAAAAAATTTATTGGTCCACTCTTATTCCTTTCCACCGTGAGAATTTTGAGTTGCCTACCTAATTTGAATTTATGAATTGAGTTTTTTGTGGCTGACCTTGGAGAAAGTTTCTAAGGTTGAGGATGGTATAAAATCAATATGAATTGTGAAGAGTTGTATGAAAGTGTGATGCAACGTGATGAAAGTGAGCCACAAATCATAAGAGCAAAAGTGTGTGTGTGAGTTGTGATAGCAATTCATCATTGTGTTAAAGGAAGTAAGCTAAAGGATTTTGCAATCTTGCAGATGTGCATTAATTGTTGTGGTGGATATTTTTGTTCTCTTTTGTATCTATAGGCAATGAGCCTCCTTGTTGGACAATGAGTTCTTTCTGTGGAAAGTGAGTCCCTTTTTGTAGGCGGTGAGCCTTTATACTTGGACAGTGAGTCCTCTTCTCGACAGTAAGCCCTTGGCAATGAGCCTTTGTATTATGTTTATAATCTTTTATATTGTGAGTTAACCCTCACCATAGTTTTTCCCTCATTGGGTTTTCCACCTAAAAATTTGGTGTTCATTGTGTTGATTTGATTTTTGTTATTTGTGTTTCATTCTCTTACTTAATAACAAAACAATGTGGTTGTGGAATTAATAAGTGTTGAGTTTTAATCTTGAATTGTGTGACAACTAATTCACCCCCCCTCTTAGTTGTACTATTCTTGTTTAACAATTGGTATTAGAACCTTGGTTCCTTCTTGTTGAGCTTAACTGCTTAAGGAAGATTTGATGGCACACAAGTTGTTGATCCCTATGTCCGATGGAACTGACTACAATGATTGGAATGGACAGATGAAAGGATATATTATATCCTTTGGTTTCAAGACCTAGAAGGTTGTTGAGAAAAAGTATACACCCCCATTTGGTGGTCTTACTACTACAGATGAGATCTCTGCTTATGAAGAAAATGAGAAGGTGAAGTATGTTATTTGCAGTGGTTTATCTAAAAAATGAGTGAGTGAAGGTTTCTTCTTTGGAAATTGCATATGAAGTCTGGAAGAAATTGGAAGATATGTATGGAGGAAATGAAAGAGTGAAATTGACAAAGAAGTTGGCGGTGAAGCAAAGATTTGTGAATTTGAAGATGGAAGAAGGTGAAGAGTTTACAAGTTTCTTTCAGAGAGTTGAACCAAATGCAAATGAAGTTAGAAATCAAGGAGGAAAACTACTAGATGAAGATATAATTGAGAAGATCTTAATAACCCTACCAAAGTGCTACAATGATAAGATATCAATTATTGAAGAAGTATACAATCCTAAGACTTACACTTTGGAATAGTTGTTCGACACCTTGCAAGCATATGAGTTGAGGAAGTTCTGGAAAGAAGACAAGATAGAAGAAAAAAAAGAAATGACATTTAAGGCATTGAAGATTGAATAGGAACTAGATAGTGATTGTGTTGATGAGTTGGAAGCAAACTTCACCAGGAAGTTGAAGAAAGGAACTGGAAAGTATAAATGTATGTTTCCCTTTAAATGTTTTAGTTGTGGTAATATTGGTCATTATGCTTTGAGATGCCCAAATAGAGCTATACATAAGAAGAACAAGGATTATAAAGATAAGGATAGGAAGGATAATAAATATAAGAAGATGTATTGTGTTAAAGAAGCAGGAATTTCTGATGATAAGTCTGAAAATGAGGTTGATGATAGTGAATGCTTATTCCTAGCTTTGGAAAGTAAATATATATCCACTAAACCTAGAAAATGTGTAAGAAAGCTCTAGAGAATAAGAGAAATAGGATGGAAGGTACTTTGGTTACCATTTTTCATGCAAGACAAGATGAAGATTATTGGGTAATTGATAGTCGATGTTGTAATCACATGACAAAAGATAAGATTAAGTTCACTAAACTTCATAAATATGATGGTGGTTTAGTTATGATTGGTGGTGATTTAGGAGCTAAGATCTATGGGAAAGGTTCAATTATTTTTGATGGAATGCATAGTACTAATGATGTTTATTATGTGAAGCGTTTGAGGCATAATCTTCTGAGTGTTGGTTAGATGTGTAGCAATGGTTTCAAACTTGTGTTTCAGAACAATAGCTATGAAATCAAAAAAGGATCTAGAAGTGGAGATATAATTGCTGCTAGAAGAAATCATGGAAACATCTATCAGTTGAAAGGAGTTGAAGGTCATTGTCTTGTATCTCAAATCAGTGAAATTTGGTTGTGGCACTAGAGAATGGGACATGTGAATTTTGATAACCTGGTCAAGATCAATGTAAAAGAGATTGTTTGAGGACTACCTAGAATCACAAGACCTAGTAATGCTATTTGTAGAAGTTGTCAATTGAGGAAACAAACAAGATGTAGCTTTAAGTGAAAAGAGCATTCTACTACCAGAATGATGGAGTTAATTCATACTAATCTCTGTGGTCCAACTAGGACTGGAAGCCTAAATGGTGATAGATATTTTATGTTGCTTATTGATGATTATACTTGATTGACATGGGTTACTTTTCTCAGAGAAAATACTCAGGCTCTAGATAGGTTTAAGCATGACATAAGAAGACATTTTTCTAGTTTGAGAACCCCTCAGTAGAATGGTGTAGGTGAAAGGAAAAATAGGACTGTACAGGAAGTTGCTAGAACCATGATGAAAGAATCAAATGTACCAGATTTGTATTGGAGAGAAGTGATACATATTGTTGTTTATGTTCTTAACAGAGTCCAAGTTAGATACAAAAAAACTAAGACACCTTTTGAGTTATGGACTAGTAAGACACCTATTGTGAAGTATTTTAAGGTATTTGGAAGCAGATGCTATATTAAAAGAGGTGATGAAAATCTTACAAATTTTGATGCTAGATGTGATGAAGGAATCTTTCTTGGATATTCCACTACTAGCAAAGCATATGATGCTTTAATGAAAGATTGAGAAAGATCATTGAAAGTGCTAATGTGAAAGTTGATGAAGACAAACACAGACCTATTGAGATAAGTGAAGTTGAACCTGATGATCCTATTTGTGGACATGTACTTGAAGAAAACAAGGAGAAGGAAGATGAAGAGAAGAAGAACAAGTGGAAGAAGAAGAAGGAGAAGAAGAAAATGAACCATAATCTATTGTCATAACTCCTAAGTATGTACAAAAGAATCATCCAGAGGATTAGATAATTGGAGATAAAAGTGAAGGTGTGAAGACAAGAAGCAGAGTTGTAGTAGAGGTGAATTTGTGTCTACTATCTAAAATTGAACCCAAATATGTAAGTGAAGCATGTGAAGATGAGAGTTGGATGAGAGCTATGAAAGAAGAATTGCAACAGACAAAAAAGAATCAAACATGGGAACTAGTCCCTAGGCCTGTGAACAAAATGTGATTGGTTCAAAATGGGTGTTCTGGAATAAGTTGAATGAAAGTGGATAAGCTTTAAGAAATAAGGGGAGACTAGTATGCAAAGGATATTCACAAGTTGAAGGTATAGATTTTGAAGAGACATTTGCCCCTATGACTATAATGGAATCTAGTAGGATGTTTTTGGATTTTTCTGCCCACAAGGACTTCAAAGTGTATCAGATGGATCTTAAGTCAGCATTTTTGAATGGTGAGTTGGAGGAAGAGGTGTATATGGAGCAACCTAAAGGGTTTCAATTGTCTGACAAACCAGATATGGTTTGTAAGTTGAAGAAAGCATTGTATGGATTGATATGCAAGACTAGACAAATATCTGACAAAGCAAGGATTCAACAAAGGTTCTGCTAACAACAATCTTTACTTCAAAGTGCAAGGTAACAAAATTTTGATACTAGTTGTTTATGTTGATGATATCATTTTTGGTGGAAATGAAGGCATGTGTAAAAAGTTTGTTGAAGAGATGCAAAAATAATTTGAGATGTCTATGATCAGTGAATTGAATTTCTTCCTTGGTCCACAAGTGAATCAAACTGATAAAGGGATATTCATTTCACAATCTAAGTATGTAAAAGAATTATTGAAGAAGTTTGGGATGGATGATTCTAAACCGGTTTGTACTCCTATCATAACCATCGGTAAATTAAGCAAAGATGGTGAATCTGCTAAGATTGATCAAAGAAAATATCAATCTATGATTGGCGGACTATTGTACCTTACTATGACTAGACCAACCATTATGCATGTAGTATGTTTAGTTTCCAGATTCCAAGAAGATCCCAAAGAAGCACATGTCATAGCTATAAAGAGGATATTTAGATATCTTAAAGGTATATTAGATTATGGAATATGGTATCCTAAGAGTGATTATTTCAATTTGAGTACTTATACCGATGTTGATTGGGTCGGATGTGTAGATGACCGAAAGAGTACCAATGATGGTGATTTCTTTCTTGGTGGAAGATTAGTTTCATGGTTGAGAAAAAAGAAAGACTTGGTTTCTTTATCCACAATAGAGGAAAAATATATTATTGCAGCATCCTACTGCACACAGGTTTTATGGATGAAGCAGACACTGAAGGACATTGGTGTGGTATGCAACGAGCCTATTTCTATTTTCTGTGAGAACACAAGTGCAATAAACATTTCAAAGAACCCGGTTATGCATTCAATAACAAAGCACATATCTATCCAATATCATTTCTTGAGAGAAAAAGTGTTGGAGAATGAAGTTAGAGTGGAGTATGTGACCACAAAGGAACAAATTGTAGACATATTTACCAAGGCTCTCTCGAAGGATACTTTTGAGCATCTTAGGGAGATGTTGGGGGTCATTGGCCCTCCTAACTAGGTGCACATAAAAGTGCATCAGTCTAGTGAATTCACAAATTCTTCATTTATCTAGAATGATATATGGGTCTACTCCACAGGAGGAGTAGAAAAGGTTTTTCGTTGTTGCGGTATGAGTGAACACCTAAGGGGGAGAAATTAGAGTTGTTGATCTTTTCCATTGATGTCAAAGGGGGAGAGAAAGTTATGTAAAAAATAATTGCAGAAGAAGAGAAGGTGTTCTCCTGGGATAGTGTGTAAATTTTTTGTCTTTGATGGTTTTTCACATCATGTGTTGCCATCAATGACAAAGGGGGAGATTGTTGCAAGTATGAGCAAGTTTGGTGGTGTTGTCATCAACATTGTCATTGATGTCAACACAGTTCAATATGTTGCAGATTGTACATGTATAGCTAAGATACTGTTGAGATGTTGTGAGTACATGGAGTTATCTTTTTGTGTTGCAGATGTGTTGGTTTGATGAGTTTCCAAGAGCTTTTGAGAAATTAAATGATGAAAGTGCTCAGAGTGTGCTTTGGTATGTGCTCTGCATTTCTCATGTATTGATCCTATTCTTGTGTGGATATGAAGGTTTGATAATGTTGTTTTAGTGGTGATAACTCCTAATTTTTAGCTTCTAGTTTGATGGTACATGAAATTTATATTCACCAGTATGTGAACTGTTCTAGTAAAGTTGGTCTTCTGTGGTCTAGGAGAAATATTGTTGCTCTACATTTTTTTCTCTATTTCATTTCAAATCTTGTAGATCTGGAATATTTTGTGTGAAGGTATTTTCTATGCTCTAGCAAAGACGTTTGAAGATTGGTGATCCGAAAGTCATGTTTCAGTAATTCAATGTGTGTTTATATAGTGTAGTTAGACTTGTGAAAGATGTTTAATGATTGAAGTTTGTTGTTTTGTTACGGATGTATCTAGAAGATTATGAAGTGTATTATAGTGCATAAGGAAGCATGTTGTGGTGTCTGCATGTCATCTTCTTGTTGGTAAGTGTGTACATCAATGATCATTTGTGTTTTCATTAGGTTTGGTTGACTTGGTGTTTACACTTCATTCGAAGAATAAAATTTAAATTAAGGAAGCATGCTGCTATTTTGAGATATTATTTTTGATCTTGAAAAAAAAAATTTATTGGTCCACTCTTATTCCTTTCCACCACAGGAATTTTGAGTTGCCGACCTAATTTGAATTTATGAATTGAAGTTTTTGTGGCCGACCTTGGAGAAAGTTTCTAAGGTTGAAGATGGTATAAAAGAAAGATGAATTGTGAAGAGTTGTATGACAGTGTGATGCAAAGTGATGAAAGTGTGCCACAAATCATAAGAGTAGAAGTGTGTGTGTGAGTTGTGATAGCAGTTCATCATTGTGTTGAAGGTAGTAAATTGAAGGTTTTTGCAATCCTGTAGATGTGCATTAATTTTTGTGGTGGATACTTTTGTTCTCTTTTGTATCTGTAGGCAGTGAGCCTGCCTGTTGGACAGTGAGTCCCTTTTTGTAGGCAGTGAGCCTTTGTACTTGGACAGTGAGTCCTCTTCTGGGTAGTGAGCCCTTGGTAGTGAGCCTTTGCATTATGTTTATAATCTTTTATATTATGAGTTAACCCTCACCCTGGTTTTTACCTAATTGGGTTTTCCACGTAAAAATCTAGTGTTCAATGTGTTTATTTGCTTTCTGTTATTTGTATTTCATGCTCTTAATAATAGAGTAGTGTGGTTGTGGAATTAATAAGTGGTGAGTTTTAAGTTTGAATTGTGTGACAACAAATTCATCCCCCTCTCAGTTTTCTCATGCCCATTTAACACTATTTGTACTCAAATATTAATATTTTTAATGCATTATTTTATAAAAGTACATGTTTTTGTGTACTTTGTAGTGGTGTAGTGAAATTGATCTTACTCTATAAAAAATATACATCCATTTTTGTGGTTGAATTTGGCATTTATAATGTATTGATACCAATACAAGTTTACTAATTTATTAAATGGCATCTATAATCACACCAATTATATACTTCCAAGATCATATATTACTAGGCGGTCTCATGATTATATGGATTTTTGGGTAGAATCTTATGTATTTTTTGTTTAGTCTCTTGATTGATCTATTATGTAACTACATTTGAGGAGAATATAATTACTATTCATGGGTTTTTCAACTCATCCTTTAGTCATTGGATTGGAGAGAGGAGTTTAAAATTATTGGTGAGATAAAATTATAAAGTATTTTAGATGACTTAATATATTTCCCTATCTCTATGGACTACATATTCGCTATCAAAATTGATGGTAAGAAAATTTTGATCATGTCATTCTATTTATTGGTTATCATGTTGGTTACTATATATTCACTATAAAAATTGACATTAGGCACCATTATGTTCTTTGGATAAAATTTGGGATATGTATGGAGATCTAATTGATCCTCCATTCCCAAAATATCCAACCTTGGATTGTCTTTTTCATTTAGATGATTCTAATAATCCAAAATTTGATCATAAAATAATTGAGGTGCTTGATCATTACAAAAGCTTCAAACATTATGATTTTATAATGACTTCTCCTCCTCTATAGAGTTATATTAAGATTTTGGACTCTATGACTCAATCAAATTTTATATAGTTCATCTTCTTTATCTAATTCAACATTATCAGGCCAAGGAATCTTATATTCTAGAATTAGTAGACTCATTTGATATTCAAAATTAGGTAGCTTATGTGGGTATATCATTCAAGGATGAGTCATCTTGTTATATGACATGTATTTAGATATTATCTCCATCTTTTTTTTTTGGTAAGATAATTGTCGATAAATCCTTGGACTCTAATAATTAAATGTAGTGGGTGTTGGACACCTAGAATACTGAGAGGGGGATGAATCGGTATTCTTTTAAATCAATTAAACATTTAAAAATTCATTCTATAAAGCATATATTTAATTTTAGTAATGAATGAAAGCATGAAAACAACCAACAAGATCACATAACATATGAATACTAGATTTTTACGTGGAAAACCCAAAATGGGAAAAACCACGGTGAGGATTAGCTCATAATATATTATAACCGGTTATAGTATATTACAAAAAATTATCACTATAGGTGGACTAACTATCCAGGTGGACTCACTGCCCATTGAAAGAATAAAATATAGAAGAGATTATGGCACACAACCAAGTTTGAATTGTTACAATTGCATCTAACATATGCATGAACTACAATTCCATTGAAGCTCAAAATACAAACAACACACTGCTCTGCTCTACATTTTCCTTATACTCATACAATTCACATAAAATGCACATCACATCACATCTCTATATCTAAATCATAAAAAAATGTCTTGTATATATATCCACTTTATCCAGAAACACTTACAACATCATTTAGGTTAGCCTAATTAGATGTATCATACCAACTATACCTTGTCAGTTTAACATACATGCATACATGATTCACACCATGAATCAAAACTTATAAAAAGTCCAAATAGGCTGGAATGAACCTAAAATAATTCCCACATAATGGATCAATCCTTATTCAAAATCTACAAAACACAAAATTCATTAGGTTGGCACCGGTAATGACCTAATATCAAAACTCACCAATTATACATCCAAAAATAGATAAGTGGACCTTGAAACTCTATTCCATTTGGAATAAACTCTCTAGTGATGTCTGTCAATATCCTTACAAATCTACAAATCCATATTCCAATCCATAGAGAGGTGCGAATTCACCAAAACATGTTCACCAAACTAGAAATCACTGCAAATTCCAGACCAAACTTTTGTCATTCATAACTTCTACACTAGGAGCCAAAACAATATGAAACTTTGGATTTAGGTTCCTCTACCAACCAAAACAATTATATCAACAAAATAAAGAAATATCTTATATAGCGGACCAATGCGAACCCAATTACTAGATGTCATGTACATAGGAATCACCTCTATTGACACTTAGCCAAATTTATCTTCATCTATCTTGACTAGACCGAACCTTCTTGTAAATTTCCACTAGATTACCATATTCAAACATATTCAAGATATACAAAATGATTTACAAAATGGTCTTCATACCAAAACATAATGTTGACAGCAATGACAATACTAAACTGCATATTGTGCACCTTAGACTTATCCTACATGCTCATGTTTCTAAAAAATGCATCAATGACAAACTCCTTATTCTTCCAAAAATCTCCCCCTTTGTCATTGATGGCAACATGCCTCAACTATCTCCCAAAAAATATTCTCTAATACTACTCTCCCCCTTTAACATCAAGGGAAAATGGCACATACAACAATCTTCTCATATACTGGATCTCCTGGGCTGACAAATATATACATATGTACAAGCTGAAAACGTGATTGACTCCCCTTAGGAGTGCTATCCAACAAAAAAATGTACTGGAAATCTGCTTTATAACTTCCACATATCTACATAGAAATTTGCAACAATAATTGAAATTCATAAGGAAAGAAACATACTATCAACTGTTGGAAGTTGACCCTTGTAACTTCTCAAGGTGAGCTTGGGCCATTCTTTTTTTCCATCCTCTCAACTCTTCTTTGCTATCCCAAGCATTTTTCTCTATGTTTCAAACTCCATTAAGAGTTACTCACCTTGATCTGAAGTGTTGTGTACCATATGTAGCTTTAAAGTTTTATCAACACTCATCAAGGCACTAAAAACATATATGAACTTCACATTCACCATATCCCTGAGATTCCTAAACTGCATTATGATCTTTTCTTTCTGATCTTGTAGTTAGAGGTACTTCTCATGCAAGTTCTCAATTGTAAACCTTGTGCTTCCATCCAAATCTTTTGTTGGATCATAGGCACTAGAAGCTTTTTCAACCTGGGACTCAATAGAGTCTATCATATATTTTAAGCTCTTAGTAGATCTGGTCCACTTTATACAAAACTGAAATAAGGTCTTAGCTTATGCCACACAAACTTGTGCACCTTTAAGATTTTTTTGAAATTTATTGTGTGCATTAGCACACTTCTCCATGACATCTATCAATTTCCTATAATTTATCTTCATCTTTGCTTCGTTCTCTAACTTCCACTTTAAACTAGTATCATATTATTTAAAAGAATGAATCAAAAACTTTAAATTTTCCATACCAGAGAGGGAGTTATCAATTACAGCATTGGGTATGGCCTCATGCAAATCCTTTACAACTTCTTTTATCATTTCTCCACTCTTCTGATGTGTCTCTATTATCTCTTTCTAGGAATATTCATGGAAAGAATCTCCCAATTGAAGCTTGTGAAGAGGAGACATCTTATCCATGTCTAGAAGCCCTTATTGCATAGTCAGTTGTAATAGCTGGGTAGACACTACAGGATGGAACTGAAGTTTCATACTCAATATATTAAAGGAATCTCCATAGATACTGGAGGATTCACCAGTAGTCTTTACATCCTCTTCTATAGCCTTCTCCTTTAGATCCTTTTCCTTATCACCAGTATTAACTAGTGTCTCTATATCCCCCTTATCTTCAGTATCACTAGATGCATCCTCACTGTTCTATTCATTACTCTTTTTTGCATCATGCAACTTGTTCTTTGTTATCTGAAGGAGTGATTATGTCCAGTTGGCCTTGAGTTTTTTTAACATTTGTTTCAAATACTAAAGGAGGTGTTTGATGATTTGTGGAAGTATCCTCCTTTGTAATGTCTTCTTCAGTAGCTTCTTCTTCTGTAACTTCAACATTTTCTTTTATAATTTCTTCCACTTTTGGAAGAACATCATATTGCACATTCCCCTCTTTGGTTTCATGCTCATGTTGAGCATCATAATTCTATGCTTCTTCAGTATTCACATTCAAAGCTTCCCTCTCAACATGCATTTATTTGGTGCTTTCCACAGTCATTCCTAATTTCTAACCTAACTCTCCAACCTTCTCTACTATCTCTTTTTAGAGTCTTTCATGACCATTCTATTTTTTTCTCATGAGGGTAGTTACCCTTTGCTTTGTTATGAATTCCTTATTGTACAGTTTATCCAATGAGGCTTTATTCTCTTCAGAGAGAGGTCCACCAATATTCTCCAAAGAAAAATATTGTATCTTTGCTTCTTCCTCTATAGCCTCTTGCCTCCTTGCAAGTAGTACACTCCAAATATCTTTAGGCATCTATTTCTCAATATTTTACATATTAACTTTGAAAACAGTAATATATTTGACAATTTCTTCCACAATGGTGACTTTTTCCACCTCATCGACATCAATGTATAATGCAACAATCTCCTATAGCATTTCATTCTCCAAAATTCCATTAAATAAAGCATCAAGTTTCTTAGGGCTATGTGCCCTTATCAAAGTCTTATTTTTCCTCTTCTTCTTGTCTTTTGATGTCCCTTTCTCTTTACCAGCTTCAAGCTTCTTCTCTCTCATCTACATTCTATACCCTTCCTTCTCCTTTTCAATCTTTGCTTTGCTATTTGTATCAATAATATTAAATTTTACCTTCTATTTATTTTTACTAGCTTCACCTTGTGAAGCTTGAGATTTCCTCTTCGAGACCAATTGTGGTCCTTCTTCTTCATCATCATCCTCCACATTCACACCCAAGTACTACTCCCTTGTGGCCTTTTTCTTCATTCTCCTTCTCATTGGGCTAGTTTTTTGTGCTACCAAAGAAACCTTTTTCTTTTCAAGCCTATGTTCTTTCTTAACCAAAGAGGTCTTCTCCTTTACTAGAGTGCTTGTTTATTTTTTAGGGATACTTGTCTCCTTCCTCTTTATTCCATTGGTTGAAGGCATAGTCCTAGAGGACTTTGAGGCAACCAAAGGAGCGGTAGATGTTCTACTAGATCTTTTGACACTTGAAGATTCTCCCAGGGAGCTAGACATGGCTTTAGCCTTTTCGAGTTATTCCTTTGAGATGCCTATAGCCTTCACAAATGTTATAGTCATCTTTTCAATAGTTTTAGTTATGGTCTTTTGCCTTTGGTCCATATGAACCTTCATTGACTTCTCCTCATAAGTGTCACACCTCTCTTGAGTGGTTTCTTTTGAAGTGCTTAGCAAGATGTTAGCTAAGCCTATTAGGAATTGTATGTAGAAAATATCAATTAAATCAAAATAAGGATTAAACAGAGGAATGAAAAACACATAAATTATAACAGCAAGAGACAATATTTAACGTTGTTCACCCAAACTTGGGCTATGTCCACAAACAGAGAGTCCAATATTATTATCCAATAAATCAAACTGATTACAACCAGTAATCCTTATAACTCAATACCGTTGCAAATGCTACAATACAATGTCAATAGAACCCAAACCCTTAGCCTTTTATCAAGACTTATGTTAGTTACAAAAATAGGGTTTTTTTTATGTCAGCCAATAGAACAATAACACCCGACGCCTTTATAATAACCCCCGTTAAATAATTTGGGGGGAAACCGCACTAATAAAAGTGGGAAAAATTTAACCTTTGAGTCTGATCAGGCTCCATATACTAGCAATCTCCTACTTGGAGATTGATCAAACTCCACTCCATATCATCTCCCACTTGGAGACTGATCATAACACTGTTGACCCTATAGCTCCCACTCGAAAAAGCTCCCTAGACCCTTCTATTCTATTTTTATTATTTTTAGTCTTGAAGACCAACTGAAGTTGAAGAGGAGCTCAGATTATCCTTTGACACTGCCTTTGTAAACATATCTGTTGGATTGTCATCTATATGTATCTTTTCCAGCCTTAACTTTCCATTATCCAACATCGACTGAATGAAGTGATACCTCAACTGTATGTGTTTGGTCTTTAAATGCAAGGCATAATTCTTTGCTAGATGTATGGCACTCTAGTTATCCATAAACAAATAACTGTTAGCAGGTGTTGTTTTCCCAATTCTTCCATGAAATATTGAAGCCATATCACCTCCTTGCTTGCCTCTATTGCAACTACATACTCTGCCTCTGTGGTGGGTAAAGCAACCACCTTTTGCAATCGTGAGATCCAACTTACTATTGTCCCACCTACAATAAAGACATAACTTGTAGTGTTCTACCTGGTATCAATATCCCTTTCCAAATTTGAGTCTATATAACCTGCTAAATCAATATTAGAGCCCCCAAAACATAAACATTTATTGGATGTACCTCTCAAATACCTGAGAACCCATTTTACTACATTCCAATGCTCAACTCCAGGGTGACTCATATACCTACTAATAACTCCTACATCATGTGTAATATCTGGTTTCATGCATACCATGGAGTACATGAAAATTCCTACAGCTGAAGCATATGGTACCTTAGAGATTTTGTCTTCCTCCTCTTGTGTCTTTGAACACATCTCCTTAGTCAATTTCAGATGACTAGGCAAAGGTATGCTGACATCTTTTGCATTCTCCATGTGGAATCTCTACAACACCTTTTCAACATAACCAGCCTGAGATAGAGTCAAATTTTTGTGCTTTCTATCTCTACAAATTCTCATGCCAAGGATTTGTTTTGCTGGCCCCAAATCCTTCATAGCAAATGATTTTGCTAACTGTTGTTTTAACTCACTTATGTGATCCATGTTAGACCCTACTACAAGCATGTCATCAACATATAAACATAAAATAATGTAGTTGTCATTATCCAACCTCTTAAAATAAAAACAATGGTCAGAATTACATCTATTGTAGCCTGGTTAGCCATAAAACTATTCAAATTATTTTAAGTACCATTGCTGAGGTGCTTGTTTCAAGCCATATAAACTCTTCTTCAATCTGCACACCAATTTCTCCTTGTCTTTGACCTCAAATCCTTGGGGTTGTTCCATATATATCTCCTCCTCCAAATCACCATGGAGAAAGATGGTTTTCAGATCTAGCTGTTCTAAATGTAAATCTTTAACAACCACAATACTTAAAACAATATGAATAGAAGTCATCTTAACAACTAGAGAAAAAATTTCAACAAAATCAATTCCTTTTTTCTATGTAAATCCTTTAACAACTAACCTGGCTTTAAATCTGTTCTTACCTTCATCTTCCTTTTTCAGCCTGTAAACCCATTTTTTTGGTAAAGCCTTTTTACCTCTAGGCATCTTGCATAATTCCCAAGTCTGATTTTTTAGTAAAGAGTCCATTTCTTCTTCCATTGCATGCTCTCACTGAACCTTTGAATCTACCTACATAGCTTCATCATATCCTTCAGGTTCACCAACATTTGTTAACAAAATATAATACAAAGAGGGAGAAAATCTTTTTGGAGGTCTACTTATCCTTGAAGATCATTCAACATTCATCAGAGTTTGTGTTATTTGTTGTTGCTATTGTTGTGGAGCACGAGGAACCACTGGAACATCATTTTTTGGTGTATCATCCAACACTACATAATCATTTTATTTCTTCTCATGCTGCTACAACTAATCTTTGTACAACACTTTTTCATTGAATATGTCATCCCTGCTTCTCACAATTTTTTTATTTTTAAAATCCCAAAGCCTATAACCAAATTCATCAATTCCATATCCAACAAATATACATTTCTTTGATTTTGCGTCAAGCTTGTTCTATTTTCAGGATCTACATGTGCAAATGCTTCAAAATCGAAGGTCTTAAGAAAAGAATAACTCACCTTCTTACCTGTCCATGCTTCTTTTGGAATACCACAACCCAAAGGATTAGAGGGAACTCTATTGATTAAATAAACAAAATTATTTATAGCCTCTTCCCACATGTTTAAAGGTATCCCAACATGTAATATCATAGTCCGTGCACACTCTATTTTTTCCCTCGCGAGTCCTTGGAGACTATTGACTCTACCTATGAATGCATTAGAGGAACAATAATCTTCAAACTCTTTGTTGCAATACTCACCACCATTATCAGATCTCAGACATTTTAGCTTTTTACCTGTCTCATTCTCAACCAAGCTTCTCCATTTTTTTAAAGTTTCAAATACATCAGATTTTTGCCTAAGGAAATAAATCCATACCTTCCTTGTTACATCATCAATAAAAGTGACATAATAAAAAAATCCACCGAGAGAGGATACTTGAGCTGGTCACCATACATCTGTATGCACAAGCTCCAATTTCTCATCTTTCTTTTGCTTCCCATCCTTGAGAAAACTAACTCTCTTTTGTTTGTCATACACACAAATTTTATAGAAATCCATATTAACACATTTCAAACCAAGTAAAACATTCTTTGAATGAAGTACTTGCATACCTTTTGCACTCATGTATTCCCAAAGTCTATTATGTCACACATGGCTTATTTAGAATCCACTTAGCAATTGTCTAATTTTCTGCTTGAGGTGGCTGTAACATTCTGAACATTGATTTTTATCTACAATAGCTAAAGTAAGAAGGAATAGTATAGGCTTGTACAAAAATATAAAGGTGCCTACTTTTACACTTTACTACCACTAGGCACCTTTTGTAACCTTCCAATTTTTATCACTAAATGTAACACAACCCTCATCATCTAGTTGCCCTACTGAAATTAAATTTCTTTTCAACTTTGGAACGTGCCTTACCTCATGTAGTATCCAATGATTCCTATTCTGCAACTTAATCTCGATTCTTCCTTTTCCAACAATCTGACAAGGTTTGTTATCTCCCAAATAAACCAACCCAAAATCCCCTTGGACATAATCAAGAAAATAACTTCTATTAGGTGTAGCATGAAATGAAGCCCCTAAATATAACACCCAAGAATCATTAGCATTATCAAGGGAAATAATCAAAGCATCTTCATCAGATTTATTACTTACCACATTTGCCTCTTTATTTCCTTCTTTTTTGTCTCCTTTATTTTTTTGAGACCAACAATCTATCTTTAAATGACCCAGCTTACCATTGTACCAACAATCCCTCTTGTCTCTACATTGGGACCTTTTGTTCTTTGATTTTCCTCGTGACTTCCCATGACTTCCAGAATTGTTTCCTCTCTCCTTTGTTTTTCCCCTGCTTTCTGCATTCAAAACACTGTCTAATGTGGATGTTCCACCTAATCTTTTCCTATGAATTTCCTTGCTCAAAATAACACCAACAACATCATCAAATTTTGATGTATTCAAACCAGAAATAGAATTACTATCAGCCATGACCAAGCTATTCTAGCTTTTAGGCAAAGAACACAAAATCAAAAGAGCCCTAACTTCTTCATCAAAGTTTACATTTATAGAAGTTAATTGACTGGTAACTGTATTAAAATCGTTTAAATGATCAACACTTGACCCACCTTCTACCATTTTCATAGGGTAATCCCATAATAGTGGTTTACAATTTTTGGACAAATTGGACACTAAAATTATTTTTTAAAGCTAAATCTTCACATTCAGACACATATAGCGGCTAAACTGTGAGGAATTTGAAGATGATGCAAACTAGAGTCTTGTCACATTTTGTCTGAAGATTCTAAAAATATTTTTTTCAAAATTTTTGGAATCAGATTTAGGTGCTTTCCATCATGAAAGCTGGTTTTTTTCAAAAAACAACATTTTTAAAAAGTGACGCACACCGTATAACACATAACTTTTTTTCCATGAAGGATAAAATTCTAATTCTTTCAAATTTAGATTTGTAACTCTGATATCTAGCGCTTCCACTTGGTTAGGTAGTTTTTTATTGAATATTTTTCCTTAATCAAGTTTCAAAGTCAAGCGAATTACAATTTAGACATGGCGACCGTATAGCAGTAGCTTTTTGTATGTATCGAAATTGATTTTTTTTTGTTGGATCAAGGGCTTCAATATCTAGTGCACTCATATTTTTCAAATTTTTTTTTATAATCTGCTATTTTTCCACATGTATATAACAAAGAGCTTTATTTTCAATGAGAAACCTATGTTTAATAAAACTAAAAAAACAAATACATAATAAAACCAAAACATATTAAAATTATATTCATTAGATAGCTCGTTCTGAGGACTACCTAATTCCAATTGGGTTTGTGAAGTCTCCTCCATTGTCATCCTCAACCCAAGCTTGGTAAAATTTTATTTTTTTGTGAACAAGGTCGTTAAAATTAGGGGGAAAAGGGGGTTCGCTACAATAGGGGGTTCTAGTGAACCTTTAATCCATTTTTTTCTTTTCTTTTTTTTGGGTAGGAAATGCGGACCTAGTAATTAATGGGCTCACTCGAACCTGAGTTTGGTTGAACCCCTTTTTGGTTTAGTCGAACTTGCAGGTTCATTTGAAACCCTAAAACTAAGTTTTTTGCCATGGGGTTATTTTTTCTCAATTTTCCTTCGTCCATCAAATTGTAAACCACTATTGTGGCTTCACCCCATATGAAATAAATGCTTCATAAGAAATACCTTATTTGAAGTGGAAGGCTTTTCATATAACTTCTCTAGGGTTTCCATCAACTCTTGAGTTGTCTTTACTGTTGCAATATTGAATGCCACCGATTGTTCTAGGCATAAATGAATGGCTCCCAATGCCTTTCTATCTAGAAGATTTCAATCTTCATCACTCATTATTGTCAGTTTCTTGGATATTCCTTCCAACAACCTCCATAAATCCTTTTGATAGAGATAATCCTCCATCTACATCTTCCATAACTAATAGTTTTGGCCATTAAATTTTTCTACCTTCAATTTACCCTCGTCCGCCATTGCTCCCACTTAACTGTGAGACTTTCCTGCATACGATAATCGAACACAACTCACTCTGATACCACTTGTTAGGAATTGTATGCATAAAATATCAATTAAATGCAAATAAGGATTAAATAGAGGAATGAAAAACACAAAAATAATAACAAGAGACAATATTTAATGTGGTTCACCCAAACTTGGGCTACATCCACCAATAGAGAGTCTAATATTATTATCTAATAAATCAAACTGATTACAACCAGTAATCCTTGCAACTCAATACCGCTACAAATGCTACAATACAATGTCAATAGAACCCAAACCCTTAGCCTTTTATCAAGACTTATGTCGCTTACACAAATAGGGTTTTTTTATGTTGGCCAATATAAAAATAACACCTAACACCTTTATAATAACCCTCATTAAATAATTTGGGGGGAAACCATGCCGATAAAAGTGGGGAAAATTTAACCTCCGAGTCTGAGTAGGCTCCATATACCAATAGAGCCAGTGATCTCATCTGTAATAACCTCATATCCCAGTTTCAACATCCACAATTTCCTAAGCTCAAAAACATCCATTATGCATTCATATTTGGTAACAAGAAAGGTAATATCATTTTGGCACCTCTCCACAATGTGCTTCTATATCCTCTATCTTGCCTACATCTTCTCTTGAATTTTTTTGAAGAACCCCCAGAGGGCACTCTTCTGAGCATTTAAGTCTCCTAAAATAAACAAATAATCTCTAATCTAATGAGCTAAAGGATTGTCCCTTACCCACACAACATTATGTGTTTCAGGGATTTCATTCAGGAAGTAAAACAATAAATAAATGATTAAAGTTCCAAACTTGAAAGCACACTTGGACTCTTTTGAATTCTACAGATTCTCCAAAAGTTGCAACCTCAACAATTCACATAAAACTTCTTCACTTTTCTCAACCATCTCATATGTTGTTTTGATGGCGGTAGCAAATATAGTCCTCCTTGTTTGTGAAGTACAATTTGTAACCTATTGTCATTAAAGTGTGCTTCACTACTAGGTTCCTAATCCTCAATTTTCAACACTCTTTTTTCATACATTGTACCTATTCTCTCCATGACAACCTCATTCTTCATAGACTTAAGTAACATAGTAGGTCCAGTTGAGCACAAACCAGTGATAGCCCTAAAGGTCTCTTTGTTTATCAAATGTGGAATATCCAATTCATAAAAACTTATCATGAACTCTTCTTAGGGTGTATCTCACCCACTCATCCACATAACATAAGATGTTAAAACTATTCTAGGTGTCAAGTTTCTTCTCCACCAAAACCTTAAACTCAAATTTTAACTCAAAATCATCGCCAATGAGCTCTTTATACCATACATAATTCAACTTTGTGTGATTATACTCTTCCATTTTAACATGAATGTATTCCCTAACATCTTTTGTGTGCAACACTCCATATGAGATGTGTGAAAATGCATTATCCAGACCATCCATCAAAGATTTATTAGGATGCCTTTTGAATTTAGGGCGCAGATGCTCTAAAACTTCTACAACTTGAGGTGTATACATCTTTGTAACAAATTGAAAGAACTCTCTGAAACTAGGGTAAATAGAAACCACAAATTCCTTTCAAATCACTTTTCGACTAGGGTTTTTCTTGTGCTAGATCTCAATCACCTCAATCACTTTACTTCACTCTCTTTGAATGCTTGTTTGAAAATGAATTTGATCAAGTGAAATCAATAGAAACATTTCACCATGACCTATTTTTCAATAAATGCTTCAAATGATAAAGTTGTCAAAACCTTAACTATGTGCACAATCAACTTCAAATTCTCCACAAATATTCATATCATGATATTTTCTATTGTGATCTTCTCCAATAGATCAAGAACATTGATCCACACCTCATATCCATGTGCTGAAACATCATCACCATTTCTTTGGTAGGGGATGAAATAATTTCCATTAAATCTCCCCTTAAGCCAAAGCTCTGAACTTGTTTCCATCTACATGGATACTAGTACAAACTCATCCTTAAGCTCTGTCTCTTCTTTTTCCAAATCTTATCTATTTCCTTCTTTGTCTCTAATGGATCAGTCTTTTGTATTGGATCATTCTTCTTTATTGGATTATCCTTCTTCATGTTTCTTCTTTTGTAAAACTTAGAAATGTATCTAGACTTATTACAATTGTAATATAGGACATTATTTTGAACAATATTACTTCCATTCATTCTAGATTTGCATTGATCAATTTTTGAACATAATTATTCAATAAAGAAAACCTAGATATCATTGATGACATGAAATTTATTTTAATCAAATTTAAAATCTCTCTTAAGATCCTATCAATAAGAATGATGGATCTTACATTAATGGTTCCTTGACTAAGATCAACTAGATTCTAGACCATTAAAGCTTAAAATATAATTGAATAAATGTAATATCTATTCAAATTTTTATGTTTTAAAATATAATAATGGTTGGGATTCATGAAAAAGGATGTGATAAGTTATTTGAGCATATTTCTATTATATGCACCACTTTCTTTTTTTTGCTCCATGGAGAGGAGGTTGCCTCATAAATACTTTAAAAAATAGTCATTTATGGTGTGTGCGTAAGATATATGTAGGATGGAG
>VDFB02105785.1:289461147-289842323 GCA_007258455.2 Sequoia sempervirens | reverse complement strand
CTCTCTAAAATTAAATAGAACTTTTATTGCAAGAGGCTACAAGTAAATAGAGCCTTGGCCATGTAGGTACCACCATTTATGAGAATCTTTCATGTACTTTCCTTGAAGAACGCAAACATCACAATTCTTTAAAGATATGACATTGCCAAACTTAGTCAATACAACACTTTGTATATCTACATCTAGGAATATTTTTTGAATGTAGTCTTGTACTTAGTAGCAGCCTCATCATCTCTATATGGTGCCACCCTCTTTGGCAAGGAAAGTATCTCTTTTCTATAATACTTTGGGGACAAAGCAAATGCTAGGAGATGCAAGGGTATGCTCATCTTGTTTCAATGGTTAACAAAGATATTTTGCGCTTTTTTGAAAAATGTTTTTGTGTGGTCATGCTCCTTGGTTTCTATTATGGGCTTTATTTTTTCAACCATGTAGTCCACGCCATCATAAATTTCACCCAAACATAGTTGATCTGTATCAACATCCCCAATCATATTCATGATGAGCTCAATGAATTTCAAAACATATTCCACAAGCCAACCACTCATTATCTATGATCAATGCATTGACTTTTTGGGCTCTTTTGTATGTGATTGCCTCCGTATACTTCAAAGAGTATTGATGACTATGGTGCTCAATGCCTTTCAGACCTTCAAAATTGTCTCAAGGCAATTGTGTGATGCGAATTGAATATTGACAACCTAACCTAGTTTAAAAAATCAAACAAATAAAAAAATAAAAAAGTAGATGAAATCAAAAATTTAAAAACTAAAAAATATACTATAAAATAAAATTACCTTCAACAACTCCAAGTTGGAGAAGGTCCTAAAGATAGCTTGTGACATATGATGATTTGTCACAAACATTTGGATCTTCTTGGCCTCCATTTAGATTTCTTTGAACCACTTGATCTTTGTGGTAATCTTTTGCAATATCAAGCTGAGTGAGTAGACAACGCATGGTGTCCAAAAATATTTTCCCATGTGTACCCTCCACTATTGAACCAACTGCTCTACAATTTTTAGCATTGTTTGTTATGATTTGGACAAGGTTTTTAGGGCCTATCATCTTAATGACATGTATGGGGATATTGGTAATGAAGGTTGCATCCTTTGTTTGCCCCTCACAATCAACTACTTTGGAAAACATTGTCCCTTTAGGGGACACTACAATAACATGAATTAGGGGTCTGTTTTTGCAATTGTTCCATCCACCATTGATAATAGATACTCTTGTTTCGTGCCATGTATCCTTGATTACTTTGAGTGATGCTTCTATGGAAGCTTTTTCCTTGGCTAGTAAAGTGATGTGCACCTTCTTATACCTAAGACAATGCAATTAGTAGGTGCATTGGCAATTGTTGTCAATGTATCTCACCAATATGATGATCTAACATGGTTGAAAGGAAGTCCATTGCTATAAATGCAAATAGCAATGCTCTCATCTGCAATCTCCCTTGTCTCATTTTTGAAGGCCTTTTCCAATGGGCCTCTTTTATAGAAAAGAAACAGGGTATTCTCTTATCAGGAGGATGATGGTGGCATGAAACGATATCAGCCAATTGGTTGTGTTAAACCATTCGGAGGTTTCTATGATCCTTTCTTGGAAAGAGGATGTACTCTTTCCTTTGATTTATTGCTTACCGTGTTGGTATCCTCTTGTTTTTTGATATATCCCATTATTTGTTCCTTTGGCAATCTTTTTTATTTGGCCCCAAACAAACTCTTATTCTTAAGCTAGTTATAGTTCATAGGTGAGCTTCTATTTGACTATACGAGCTCTCATATTTATTCTAACATTGGCTACAATTCTGAAGATAACCCCTACCACCAAGAAGTTGCTCAATCATGGTTGTATGTCGCCAAAGAGTTGATGCTGTTTCAAATTAAATGAGTTCTCTACATGTGGGCCAGCTGAACTAGAACTACCAACCATTATGTATAAATAACAAAACCATTTTTTTTTCAAAATTTAAACTCTACATTGTGTTAATTTAAAAAAGATTACATTATAACCCCTATGTTACATATAAAATGTTTGAAAATATATTCAAAACATTTCTAGAAAAAAAAAACTGAAAAATCTTGAAAAAATAACAAGATTCATTCATCTTTGATAGATAAATCTTTCCTGTGCAGCTCTTTCTCTCCTGCAGGTGTAGGTCTTTCTTTCCTGTAGCCTTCACCTTTGAAGAAAAATGCAGCAACTTTCGAAAATCAACAATGGCAGCTTGGAGGGAAAAAATATGTTCTACACAATCTCTTTGTGAAATTTGATGTTCCATATATAGAATGCTTGACACTAAAGATTTCTGAATTTGACAATAATTGAAACCAAACAATTTTGAAAATGAACTTTGCAGATCTGTAGACATATATTTCTGGATATGCAAGAAATTACATTGACAGCAGGAGACACTTCTGCAGTGATTAGTGATGAACAACATAGGCTGCTGTGCAGATTGTGCTAGCAGCACACATATTTCTGAGCGTTTGCAATAGTTTGAAACCAATGCTACAATAAACAACGGATACTCCTAGTCCTCATATATAATTCAAGCGTGACAACAGAATATAATCCAACATATGTATATAACTGCAGAACTCACTTACATAACCAGCAACTGGACTTCTGATCCATGCCTTCAAATGTGTGAATTGAAATGAATAAAGCCCCAATGTAGTCCAATTGTGTTAAGTGCAACGACCTCCTTCCCATGATTTGGTAGGCTCACAATCCTCATGGGCTGCTACACTAGCTGTGACCAACTTGGAATGGATGCTGGACTGTCATGAAAGGTTAAAAATGTGTAAGAACCCCTCTAGTTCTCCAAGCCAGTGCTATGCAAATGTTGTATTGTTTTTGGTGTTTTGCAAATATATGATTTCTTTTGTGATTTTTCAATAAGGAATGCAAGCAACAATGCATAAAAGAATGCAAGACAATCTGAGTGTAAACTATAGCTCCAAATGATCTATTTTATTAATAAACTATCTCCAAAGCTTATTACATTGATGTGCATACCCGATGCGAAGGAGATAATGACATATAGAAATCTGGAAATAAATTTATGACAGCAAACTGATTGTAAAAGGTGATCGATCTGCACGGTTAAGAGGTTCCCCCGCCTTTATATTGACTGGTAATGTCTTTATCAGCTTAGACGCCACCAAGGAATGAAGTTGCAGCAACCAGAAACCAATTGCTTTGGCTAGCAGTCAACACGTCCAGCCCTGAGGTGAGCACGGCTAGCCTGTAGCAGCTGATACGGCCTTTATTTGCAACAGTATGGCCTCTCAGAGAGCCTTCAGCAATGGATTTTGGTCACAGCTGTCACTATCTTTAATGATGCACTGAATAACTCCTTCAATATGCTTGGAACCCTGAAATAGTCTTCACCAAAAATGCCCAGATTTAATGCTCACTTACAGCAATGATGTTTTTTCCAGAATTACTGGGCATAAACCCTTTGCAACTTGCAGAATTCTTCACAGATTAAGCTCCAATTGGACCTTTGGATGAAGCCCACAATCAAGCAATACTTCAATTGATCTTTCACAGCCTCAGAATTGCAAAACCAAGGAGAGTTTTCGTTCTCAATGGCTCTAAATTGGCAGAAACCCTTGTGAATTTCTTCACACAGCACAAACTCCAAAAGGCACAAGTCATATATTAAACAATTGATGAATGCATTTCCTTTTTGACCCCTTTTATAACCTTCAAGAAGAGGTCAACCTCCTTAATGGCATTTAATACCTTTTCAAATCCATTTTAGGTTTTGCATAATAACTTTATTAAAATCTTCATAAGTGGGTGCTCATATCCATGTAAAAATAAATGCACTTTAAATGACTTAATGATGGGTCATGGCCCCATTGAAATAAAGTGCACATTTAAACCTTATAATTTGACTTTATATTAATTAATTATCATTAAAGTACCTTTAATGATAATAACTCATTAAATACTTAATAATTCGCTCAACCAACTGATTAAGAAGATCAACATTGCATCTGAGACCTGTCCAGGTGCCTTACTAAATATAGAAACACTGACTCCCTTGAAATATTGACTTACTATAAATAGTAAGTGTGAGAAACTGAGTCAAACGATGGCCAAACCCGAACCCACACTGACCTCTAAAGGAGAAAACACACCGATCATTGCCAAGAAGGACCCTCTAACCATCTATGTTAGCCTACGAGGGCCAGGAATAGGCTAAGCCATTAGGAAATGAGATCATGCTAAAAAGGGGACATTACAGTCCGCCCTCCCTGAAATTGCTTGTGCCCAAGCAATCTCAATAGCCAAGAAAACACCAATCCACTCGGATCCCAAGGGTAGAATTGTGTAATGTCCTTAACGTCACCAATCAGCTCCTTTAACACCAACACAAGTACAATTGACAGAACCTGCAAAACCAAATTAATCCCAATAGGGGGTGTTACCGGAGCGTAAACCTCATGGGGAAGCAACTCGGAATGTTGACAACGTTTGCTTCCCAAATTTGTGCAAGGAAAGCTATCATACACACTGTCTAGCACATGCGCCACTGAACTGTGCATCTGAAATAGATCATGTACATGAGGATCAAATGTAAAACTGTACGCACTCCTCACTATGTACACCTTAGAAAACTTCTCTGCGAGCCTTGTTTGAAATCTTGATGCATTGGAAGGATCCCAAACACTACGATCAATGCTCATCTTAGGACTAGGGTCAAGAGAGTGATCGACATCTATCTCAAAGAGTGGATTGTCATATGACAATGTAGCATCTGCCTCAAACAAAGGGTTGGTCACAAACTGAACAATACCTCTAAGCTGATCCCAATCAACTGCCTCTGAACCCCTGGAGTAATTGATAAAATCATGCCCATTCTTCTGTACAAACCCCTCCTCTTTCCTCTCGCTCTCCTCACTAATGAGAGAGAATGAGCGCAAGCTCCCATCTGTAATCCCCCTCAACACATATCTCCTGCCCTGTAACACAAAACTCATCTCCATTTTAGGCAAGTTGAGGGTGAACTCTCCAATATCTTGGAGCCATCGCATACCCAACACTATATCCAACTCACCCTTGTTGACTACGTAAAAGTCGGCCTATAACTCGTAGTCATTCAACATAAGAGTGAGATTAGTGCAAGTGAGGGTATAGCCATCTACAACTTGAACTCGGAATCCAACAAAGTCCTCTGTCTGGAGTCTACACTTGCTGACAAAACCCTCATCAATAAAATTATGTGTGGCTCCAGTGTCAAGCATGGCAATACATCGCTGTCCGTCAACTGATCCCCTGATTTTGAATGAAGATCCACTCTGTGAACTAGCAGATAATGCCAACGGGGATAGATTGGCATTAGGTCCAAACTCTGTAGAGGCATTTCCAGCCTCATGATCCTCTAAAACAGTTTGCTGGTCTGAAATTTCAGACTCAACATCCTCATAGTAAACCCACATCATGCGGTTAGCTTTGACCTTCGGCCTCAAAGGACAATCATGCTCTCTACTGTAGGGCTCCTTGCACCGATAACAAAGCTGTTTCCTTTTCAATTCATCACGAGTTGCATCATCAAGTTTTGTTGCTGCTTTTTTCTTTGTGTCTACAACTGGTTGATGACTCTCATTGCTGGAAGAGGTAACATCTTTCGGAGTGGACTTGCTTTTTGGGGCTGCAAGCTCCATACTCCTGGCCTCTTGAAGTGAAGGGGAATCAAATGCTTTGATCCATCCTGTTAGAGGCTCCAACAAACCTTCAGTAAACATTATGACAAATCTCCTCTCCAAAACATCAGTGACCATGACTGAAAGTTTTTGAAATTCACCTATATAAGATTCCAAACTGCCCACTTGTCTAAGTTGTGCAAGCTCTCTGAAGTACAATTCTGGGTCTTTCTTATCGAAACACTCGATCAATCTGTTTGTGAACTCTTGGTAGGTGGTGATAAGATTATGCTGCAAGGTGATCATCCCATGATGCCACCAGTCATGAGCCAACCCATCCAGGTGTAAAGTGGCAAACTTAATTGCCTTGTCCTCGTGCATGGGTCTCAGTGATAAATAGTTGTTGAGCTTCTGTACCCATGATCTAGCTGAGCACTTGTCACTACCATCAAAATGTGGCAAGACAACTTTGCTGTCAGCTTGCTGAAAATCTCTATTAACCTGTGGTGGTGTTGGTGCTTGTGGTGCTCTATGCTCAACTCTACCTCCACCTCTAGGTCTCTTAGCATCCAGAAACTCATACAAAGTCAAAGCCCGTCTAATCTTAGGAGAAAGCGTCATATACTCTGCATAGTGTCTGGTAACATTAACAGCTGAAAGAGCATGGGGTGTCTGAAACTCTAGCTGAGGAGCCTGCTGCTCTACTTGCTGGACTGGAGGAATCTCCCTAGTAGTAAAAGTAGGCTGGCTGGGTCTACGCTCAAAACCACTAGAAGAAGTACTCTGGTGAACTGTCACACGAGGCTGTTCTACTCCTGCAGTGCCACTAGTCTGTCCCACCTGAAACACATGCTACTGTGGGATAATCTGTCTCATGGTACCCATAAGCTGAGACATCATATCCATCATATTGTCATGCTCCTCCTAAACTTTGTCTCAGGACTCACTGACCTCGCACGTTCCTTTCCTGTGTCCTTAGGTGTCTCCTTCGAAACCTCTCTGTCTGCCATAAGACCTGTAATACTATCATCACTATCACTGGAGCTAGACCTGTGTATGACCAAAATGCCTGAAGCTGTATCACCCTCAAGAATCGTAGGTGGTTCCCAATGACCCGTTCCTCTTCCTCTGGTATAAAATAAATTATCTTTATTCATGAATTTGTGATGCACAGGATGGTAGGATCAAGCTCTGATACCGCTGTAAGAACCCCTCTAGTTCTCCAAGTCAGTGCTATGCAAATGTTGTATTGTTTTTGGTGTTTTTGCAAATATATGATTTTTTTTGTGATTTTTCAATAAGGAATTCAAGCAACAATGCATAAAAGAATGCAAGACAATCTGAAAATAAACTATAGCTGCAAATGATCTATTTTATTAATAAACTATCTCCAAAGCTTATTACATTGATGTGCATACCCGACTTGAAGGAGATAATGACATATAGAAATCTGGAAATAAATTTATGACAGCAAACTGATTGTAAAAGGTGATCGATCTGCACAGTTAAGAGGTTCCCCCGCCTTTATATTGACTGGTAATGTCTTTATCAGCTTAGACGCCACCAAGGAATGAGGTTGCAGCAACCAGAAACCAATCGTTTTGGCTAGGAGTCAACACGTCCAGCCCTGAGGTGAGCACGGCTAGCCTGTAGCAGCTGATACAGCCTTTATTTGCAACAGTACGGCCTCTCTGAGAGCCCCCCAGCAATGGATTTTGGTCACAGCTGTCACTATCTTTAATGATGCACTGAATAACTCCTCCAATATGCTTGAAACCCTGAAATAGTCTTCACCAAAAATGCCCAGATTTAATGCTCACTTACAACAATGATGTTTTTTCCAGAATTACTGGGCATAACCCTTTGCAACTTGCAGAATTCTTCACAGATTAAGCTCCAATTGGACCTCTGGATGAAGCCCACAATCAAGCAATACTTCAACTGATCTTTCACAGCCTCAGAATTGCAAAACCAAGGAGAGTTTTCATTCTCAATGGCTCTAAAATGGCAGAAATCCTTGTGAATTTCTTCACATAGCACAAACTCCAAAAGGCACAAGTCATATATTAAACAATTGATGAATGCATTTCCTTTTTGACCCCTTTTATAACCTGTCAAGAAGAGGTCGACCTCCTTAATGGTATTTAATACCTTTTCAAATCCATTTTAGGTTTTGCATAATAACTTTATTAAAATCTTCATAAGTGGGTGCTCATATCCATGTAAAAATAAATGCACTTTAAATGACTTAATGATGGGTCATGGCCCCATTGAAATAAAGTGCACATTTAAACTTTATAATTTGACTTTATATTAATTAATTATCATTAAAGTACCTTTAATGATAATAACTCATTAAATACTTAATAATTCGCCCAACCAACTGATTAAGATCACCACTACATCCGAGACTTGTCCAGGTGCCTTACTAAATATAGAAACACTGACTCCCCTGAAATACTGACTTACTATAAATAGTAAGTGTGAGAAACTGAGTCAAACGAAGTCCAAACCCAAACCCACACTGAGCTCTGAAGGAGAAAAGACACTGATCACTGCCAAGAAGGACCCTCTAACCATCTGTGTTACCCTACGAGGGCTCGGAATAGGCTAAGCCATCAGGAAACAAGATCATGCTAAAAAGGGAACATTACAAAATGTCTCCAATGAATGCCAATAACCCTGCCAATGAGGGTTGCGATCCCTTTGGTTGTTCTTGTGATATTGTGCACCAAACTCGAGTTAGGTATGTTGATATAGATTTGCTTCACAAATGGGAATTATAACTCAGTGAATGATTTTGGATAATCTTCTAGCTGCGAATCAATATTTTCGCTCATTCACATGTGATGTTCGATCATGGATGCTGCAGATCTCCTAGAACTAGTGCCACTCAACAAAGATGCTAATTAGGTTTAGGAAGTTGGTGTTAACTAACAACATTCAATCTCCCACAACAAACAATAGTTAGATGCTCAGATTTGACCTAACAGTTGGTGCTGTGGATGACAATAGAGGATGCATATCACCAATTATGGAATTCAGACCACATCTGCTATCAACTGCCAAACATGCACAATTTCTCCAATCCACCTTGCAACCCTTGAATAGAATTGCCAAGCAAGAGGGAAGGTTTTTTGTACTAACCTCTCAAAGCATGCAGCTAAGGGTTTCCATCCATGAGTGAAAATTCAAATTCAAACTCACAATGAAGAATTGCTCAAATGAAAATCAGATGGATTGAAATGAATGTTGGAGCTTATTGATATACCCCTTCTGAATTGGGCCCTTGGGTCCTAATTTCCTGCCAAGTATTTAAAAATACTTTTATTTGAATTTTATTTATTATATTATTTGAAGTTTATTTTGTTTATTTTTATTTTTAATTATCATGTATATTTTCTAGTGTTTAAAAACATTTTTTATTTTAATATTATTAATATTTTTTTAATATGGGAAAAGGGACATGACATGAAATGAGACAAAACAAGTGAACCACCCTCACTTTTTTGTTTTGAAAAAGGCTTTTTTTTTGTCAATTTTTACTAAGGTAGGCGGAGGGTCTAGCTGGGTTTTCTTAGGTACAACCCTAGGGCAGACCTTGGGCAAACCCCAGGCTGAACCAGACCCATATAGGTAGGTGGGGAGAGGGCGTGGGTTCTGAAAAGCTCTACAACATAGCTTAAAAAAAATATAGATGATCAGATCTGAACTTTGACCAGATACTAAAGTGCAGAAAATGTTCATATGAATATTTCATATGTCTATACTAATTTGGACTAGGTTTGCACATAGTATGAAATTTTCTCTAGAGCTGTTTTAGGATCTATTAGACCATTTCTAATTGAATCAAACCAAATTTGGCATTTCTATCTCTTGAAATTACTTCACCCATATTTTAACACCCTGCAACCTCCAAGTTATGGGCTACCTTTTTGTGGTGTGTGGATTTGAACCTGCGCCACTCTACTAGGAATGCACCCATTTTACCCTAACATCCTTTATATATATATATATATATATTCTACTTTATTGCATGTTCAACTTTTTCTACTGCAGTAAACTATGGAGTATGGACTATGCGAGCGATTAACATGTATCTTTCAAGAGTCTTTTTTCTTATTCTACTGGAGCTTCAAATGTTCTAAGAATTTTTTAATTTGCAGTCTGCAATTCATCGAAGTTTTGCTGTAGCTGATAATTTGGGTGATGTCTCAGCCAAGTCCCAGGTAAGTTCATAGGCTAGAACTGTACAGTGCTTTTATGCTATCTGTGTGTTTATCATTATATTCTCTCTGTTTGGATCTATGTACTGATCTTTGTTTACTTGGTTACAATTTGGTGAACAGATACAAACGGTATGTTTTGACAACATTGGACTTGCACTTGCAGCATGCTTGAATTTGTTATGCAAGAACAATCCAAGGTCTCTCTCTCTCTCTCTCTCTCTCTCTCTCATTCATTCATTGTTTCTTTCAAATAGCTTCATGGGTGCCTTTCAAGCCTCTGCTATCTTATGTATTGTTTATACATTATAGTCACTTATCTTGTGGTAGGCTCATTCTGATTGCTTATTCAATTAGTTCTCATTTTCAGATATTCAAATCATGAAGCACATAATTAATTTTCAGTTTGTTACATTTCTTCTTTACAATGTCTTTGAACAGCCAATAATGGTTTTTGCAAGGATTGACATGTTTAGTGTTGGGATTGTTATCTCTTGAAATTGCACCCTGTTGAACCTGTTCAACACCTCAGTGTAACATTGGAAGACCTCTAAAGATGTGGGTTTCTTGCAAACAGAGGTCAACCTCCGGAGAAGGCCGGCTTCCTTTGGTGTCACCTAAACTACTGATTCTTTGAAGGGAAAGGGAGAAAGAATACATCAAAATAAAGATTAAATTCTAAGGTGATACACCGAACTGATGAGGAATTATGAAATGAAAACAAGATGAACATACACTGGGAAACTTAACTTCAACTGTTTCACATACTCAACACAACTTCTTTTAGACTTATGCATCAATCTTAACAGGCTCAATCTACATACACATCTTAGGAAGGAAAGATAAATTTCACGGCTCTAAGGTATGAATGTGGACTAATAAAACACAGTCAAAGACTTGCATAATCAAAAGAAAGATACAGAAATGAGAGCAGTACAAACATAAACACTAGCTTCCAAGGTAAACTCTGTGTTGTATTCCAGATTCCAATTGAGTTACAAAAACATACATTTAGTCGAGAAAGGATTGATAAAAATCACTAACTCTTCAGAGTGTATAATTGGAACTATTTACAAAAGAGGCAAAAATGCCTTATATACAAAGTAGGGTCGGCCCCTTAGGGCTTACAAAAAATATCCGGGCTCATAAAAGATCTGCCCCTTAGATCTTTTGATGCAGTTAATGCTACATTCCTGCGTGTCCTTGTTGTCCATGTCGGTGAAGGAGTTGCCTCCAGGAGTGGTCTTCTTCAGGTCTTTCTGCAACCACCGCATTTACTTCCTGGTATTGTGTCTGCCTTGAACCTCTTCGGCCGAGCGCTTTGAATGCTCCTGAGCTTAGAACAGATACACGTTGCTTTTCATCCTGTTGATGTTCTTTAGACTGCCACGACTCGCTTTCAGATCTCTCTGATTGGTCGAGTAAACTCCACGCAACTTCTTTGGGCGGTCAAAATTTCCTCCTATAGAATCGCATCTCGGCGAGACACTGAAAGTGTCTCACCGATGCGATTATGCCCTTCTGAAGCTATCGGCATAACGTGACACTATCGATGAGAGTTCTTATCAAGCCACCAAAGTTATATCGAAGTCAGCTTTGTCATTGCTCAGAACATCGGCAAGACACTACCGAGTTGGCAGGATCTCATAGTGACGTCGGATCCTTCTTCCCAGGCTCATTCTGTATCGGTTGGATCCTTCTTTGGTTAGCGAGACCTCTCGCCGAGCTTCCTCTTGTCTCCTTTTCCTTTTTATTTCGCCATCTCCCTGAGCTCCTCTTTAGTCAGCAAGACACTCGAGTGTTAGTGAGACGTTTTACCGAAGGCAAAATGTTACCTCGAGGCCCTTCATCTTCGGCAGGAGTTGATTAATGTCACCCCGAACGCACTCCACTCTACCGAGCTCTTCATTTCTTTCGGCAAGACTCTGGCAAGTCGGGAAG
Organism: Sequoia sempervirens; assembly: GCA_007258455.2. NCBI lineage: Eukaryota > Viridiplantae > Streptophyta > Pinopsida > Cupressales > Cupressaceae > Sequoia > Sequoia sempervirens. Next base: position 289,830,493 of record VDFB02105785.1, on the reverse strand, counting down.
ACTTCATAGCGAGGTCCCCCAATCATACCGATACCCGCTTCAGTTGCTGAGACCGCACCATCATTCGTCGGGACATCTTGTAGAATTCCTCTTGCTTCGGCAAATTGCTCATTTCGGGAGGACTCCCGGCAATACCTCTCGCCGAGCTTCCTTATCTTTCGGCGAAGGGTTACTTTCTCTTCGGTCGGGGAGACATCGCGTGGTTGGGGAGACCTTACCCCAAGCCTATTTCCTTTCGCCGACGCCGCCTTATGAACTATTGTCGGCGAGACCTTCGTCCTTCTTGTCGCCAAAACATCCCGGGTCGCCGAGACATCTTGTAGAACTCAATCCTTACGCTGAGAGCCTTTAGAGTCGGGGAGACCTTCTGCAGTCGCCGAGACCATGCCGAAGACATCAACACCATCGGCGAGACATTCCATTCTCGCTAAGACTTCTCTCCGAGACTCTTTGTTGCCCCGAACGAAAGCGGTTGGTGAGACCTCAACTCTTCACTGGAACCTTTCACCGAGCGTCATAAGTTATCCCGAAGCCTGTGGTCGCCATGAGTCTCCCCGATTGACGGTTGAATGGCCTATCGGCGAAAGAAATCCATGCGATAAGAGGTCATACCGAACCCTTCCTGTCACAGCGATAGGCTCTGCAGCTTCGTTTGGCAAGACAAAAACTAGGTCACAGCGACCTGTTCAAAACGGAAAGTATCAAAGCAGCCAGTCGGCCAGACAATGAAGATGTCATACCGACCTGGCTTTAATAGAGGTTGAGCCTGTGACTATTGAGGCATATTTCCAACAAAGCAAGCCTCCCAACTGAATCCCCTGTGAAATGTCATCAGATGCATGAAATAACCCTCAATGGAGATATCCCATTTGGCCCTTATGAACATCTGCGACATAGATGCCTTGCCTGATTGAGCCTGTAGGAGAAAATTGGGTAACAGGGATTCAATAGAATACTTTTGTGCACAGTGAGTTGAGAGTTTTGCTTGCAATTAGTATTAGGTGCAGGTTAGTTCATCTTCAGCATGCCTGTTCCTTTACAACCTCATTCTGGACCATAATTTCCCTACACTAAACTATGTTAAGTTTTTACAGAATGCTTTCTTGGCAGCAATGTTCCTGTTCATGCCAATATTATTGATAAAATTACATTTTTGGAGTTCCACATGAACAGTATGTTCTCAAATGTTTTGACTATGTATGAGAGTGTTTTACTCATGCAGTTGGTGTAGCACCCTCCTTTATTGGTTTATGACTTGCTAGAAGAACATAATTGTTCATCATAGTTAGACAGAGACTTGTACCTTGACGTCTAGCTCTAGTCTTGCGTATCAAAAATGTGTCCCTGTTTTGGAGACACATATGAGGGTGTCACCAGACATTAGAAGAATTCAGATGATGTTTCCTAGCGTCTCCAAGAAGCATTCCTCAAAAAATGCTTGAATTTGATAAAAGTTTCTTAAATATATCATATTACATTGATAATTTCCTTGAGTTATAATAACTTGTTGAAGAGAGTTTAAAAAACCTATGAAGAACATTAAAAATATGTACTAGTCCAATTTTTGCACAAATTTTTTGAGTTTTCCAGTAGTAGAGAATTTACTTGTCAAAATCCAAAATGATTCTTGTAGAAAGAGAAAATAATATGGCATTGTCTATTTGCATGGAAGTTTTAGCAATTGATTGAGAGGTACTTTATGACATTGTTCAAAAACTTGGACTTGATTGAAACTTGGCAGCTGGAAAATTTGACTTAGACTTGGATTTGAGAGGTCTTGGGTATACAAACGAGACACCCCTTTGTCATCTCATGGCTGTCACATGTTGGGGTTGCCATCCCTTGAATGTCTCTTGTCATGTCCTTGTTTTAGCTGAGCCCTAATTTCAGCCTTTGGTGGGAGAATAGTGTTTGTTAACACTAAAGTAAATTTTAATATTAAATAATAATATTCATAAATAAACTTTTCAACAATAATATTTTAATTTAATTAAATTTGAGTCCTCTGAGCCGACCTCCTTGGGTCAACGGTATGTTGGTATTAATATGAGTTTGTTTTCAATTATTGAGCATCATGGATGGAAGAGGAATCAAATTGTAGGCTGATTGCAACGAAAACCTCAAACAGTTTGGTCACTAGGTGAGATGAAAACCTCACTGGTGATTGCGGTTCTCCTTCTACCCTCAATACATAGTGTTCTTGACTTCTGCAATTGCTTGACAGCATGGAAATCGATATTTGGAAGATGCCTGAAGTGGAGTGATTGAGGCAATTAAGTGGTGGCGGAGCCTCTGGCTCGTGCCACCTTTAGATCCACTCGCAGACCATAGCTCGATTAGGTGCCAATCAGGGAAGGCAATGAGAGCATCCTTCAGGACAACGTTTGCATTCACTTAGTTCATAATTCATATTGGGAGTCCAAGCCTTGATGGAGGTGCCATCTTAGGCATTGATCATTTCATCAACATTGGCCTAGATGTGCGACTCTCATCCTACCGCGAAGGCCACGAATTGGTAGGGATCGATAAGAGACGCTGGAGTTTTGCTATTGACCACTAGCCAATCTATTGCGGGTTAAGCTTCGATCAATTGGAGCCGTCTAATCTCGTGTACTATTCTGGATTTTAGTGATATATTTATACCTGAGGTGCTACCGAAGTTCTCTATATGAATGTTGTGTCATTACTTGTAATTCCAGTATCAATATCTATTGATTTATGATCTGTTATAATCAAATATGTGTATTATAAACTGATCGGGTTGGAAAAATATTTGTCTGGTTCGCACAATCTTGTTGCTATTGTAATTTCCAGATTGTTGCTATGAATTCATCTCACTGATATTAGAAATCTACAAATTATATCTCTAGTGTGTGCAAAAGTATTATTTGTTATCAGATTTGTGAAATGCAAATTGATAATTATTCTCAGTGTTGAGCGTGTATGTTTCCAATATTCAAACGGGTGCTTGCTGTTTAGTGTTTGGGCATCTTTTAGTGGTATAAGAGCTTGGCATCTTGCCAACCTGTGTACCCTTTCATGAGCGACAGGGATCTGTGGTACCATCTTAGAGAGAAGAAGAAGGCTACCATGGGTGATGAAGAAGATGAAGGTTAGCAGTTTGTCAGGGGATCCAAAGAGTTCCAATCCAACATGAGAGAAACCATGATGGAAATGTTCCAGTTGTTGAGAGGTTTGAACCAACAATTGGGTGTTGGTAGGGCCATGCTAAATGGAGTTGAGGGCAGGAGTTCAGGTGTGGTGAAATCAACACCTTCTGCGAAGATTTTCAAAGCAAAATTCTTGGACAAAGAGGCAGGGAATGAATCAAAAGTACCACTTGAGCAAGAGGATGATATTGCTAGACTACACAACGAATACCATGCTCTAAGTGTCGCCATTCGCAAAGATATGACTTTCATAGAGTTTCACGACATGAAAACAAGGAAGGGGCATAGGAGGAAAAGGTATGAAGATAGGAAAGACATCCAACATCGCTTGGGAAAGATCACCATTCCAGTTTTTGATGGATCTGGGAGCTCCTCAACAAGGGCTTGGTTGTAGAAATTAGACACATATTTCTCCTTGAATACAATGTATGAAGAGGAAGCCATCAAATTTTCCACCTTGCATCTTGAGGGTTTGGCCCATGAATGGTGGTATCATAGTATGGTGACACAAGGGCATGACTCCATCAAAACTCTGGTAGACTTCAGTTAGAGATTGATAGAGAGATTTGATAGGAAAGACCCAAAAATCCATTTTCAGGAATTAGCATAGTTGAGGCAAGAGGGTAAAGTGGAGAATTATGTTGTTGAGTTTGAGAGATTAGCAGTGATGGTTCCGAATGTGATGGAAAGAAGACTCATAGTCCTCTTTGTTGAAGGCCTATCCGAACCCCTCAAAGGATTGGTAAAGGCATTTGATCCTAGCTCACCATAAGATGCCATTAGGAGAGCTTTGAACTTGGAAGATTCAACAACTAAGGGAAGATCATACTCCAACAAGGCACCTCCCATTGTGACCAAGAAGTTTCCTCAAAGAGACATTCCTCCTCCAAGGACGGTTCCATGCAAACCCGACCAACCAGACATATCCAAGAATGAGCTCTGAAGGAAGAAGTTATGTTTTGATTGTAGGGAGCCATGGCAGCCAAGTCATCGTTGTTTGGGGAAGGGACATATACACTACATTGAGGTAGTTTCGGATGAGGACTCTAAGGATGAAGTTGCTGATCCAAAGTTAACTAAGATTGAAGATGTGCACAAATCTAAAGAGGATGGGCATCCAGGAGGAACACTTGCAGCGCTATCAAGGGTACCAAGGTATAATTCATTTTGAGTCAAGGGAGTCTTATAGGGGTAGCAAGTGATTGTTTTGATTGATAGTGGGGCAACCCACAATTTTATTGATGAGAGGTTGGTGGCTAAGTTGGGATTAAAGATTGAGGTCTTTGAAGGATTTAATGTCACAGTGTCTGATGGCTACACTCTACCTAGCAACCAAAGGATTTAGTAGCTGAATTTGACTCTTGGCAGTCATAAGATGAGGGATGACTTCTATGTGATCGACATAGGTGACACAGAGGTGGTTCTAGGAGTGCGATAGCTGCACTCACTTGGAGAATACATGCAAAATTATCAAACTATGGAGCTGAAGTTCAATCTAACGAGAAGGAGGTAGAGTCTTGCGTGGCCTTTCCAATGGAGGCCCCATGGTGGTGTCCGCCAAGTGTGTGGAGAGGGCTTTGCGTAGAGATCAAGTTGCTTGGGTAGCTGAATGCTTGATCATGGATACAGGGCCTTCCAAGGAAGGAAAAAATTTCCATGTTGACATTCAGCTCATCTTGGAGAGTCATAGTAAGGTCTTTGACGATATACCTCATGGTCTACCTCCGAAGAGGGTTTTCTAGCATGTGATTGAGCTTGAAGAAGGGGAGAAACCAATCATCACTACACCCTACTGTCATCCGCGGGCATATAAGGAGGAGATCAAGAAGGCAATTAAGGAGCTACTTGACATGGGGCACATACGTCCAAGTTCTAGCCCTTTTGCTTCATCTGTGGTGTTGGTCAATAAGAAGAATGCGACATTGAGGATGTGCATTGACTATTGAACACTCAATAAGAAGACAATAAAATATCGCTATCCCATTCCCAAGATTGATGAGTTGATAGATGAGCTTCATGGTGTAGTATATTTCTCTAAGATTGACTTGCGCTCAGGGTGTCATCAAATAAGAGTGAGGGAGGAGGATGTGCATAAGACGGCTTTCAGGTGTCACTATGGGCACTATGAGTTCTTGGTCATGCCATTTGGGTTGACTGATGCCCCTGCTATCTTCCAGTCATGTATGAACCAGGTATTCATTCTACAATTGAGGAAATTTGTTTTGGTTTTCTTTGATGAAATCTCGATCTATAGTACATGGGAGGATCACTTGAAGCACATAGATGAGGTGCTTGGCATACTTGAGCAACATTCATTCTACGCCATGATGTCCAAATGTGAGTTTGGTTTGACTGAAATTTTGTATTTGGGGTATAAGATTAGTGCTCAAGGGGTTAGTGTTGATGAGGAAAAGATCAAGGCAATCCAAGATTGGCCTAGACCAAGGAACTTGTCACAGTTGAGAGGATTCGTGGGCTTATGCAGCTACTGTAGGAGGTTTGTGAAAGGGTTTTCACAACTTGCAGCTCCATTGATCAATTTGACGAAGAAGGGGGCATTCTCTTGGAGCCCTACAATGCAACAAGTTTTTAATAAGCTTAAGGAGATAATGAGTTCATGTCCTATTTTGGCTATTCCTGATTTCTCACTCCCTTTTGTACTTGAGTGTGATGCTTCAGGAGAGGGTATTGGAGCAGTTTTGATGTAGAATAGACATCCTATAGCATATGAGAGTAGGAAGCTCAAGGATTTAGAGAAGGCCTTCTCTATTTATGACAAGGAGATGCTAGCTATCATGCATGCCCTTGCAAAATTCAAACAATACTCGGTGTGTGGGAATTTTGTGGTCAAGACGGATCATAATAGCCTCAAGTTCTTCCTCAATCTACATGATTTGAATGATAGACAACAAAAGTGGGTAAGCAAGCTCCAAGCCTATGATTTCGATATTGAGTATGTGAAGGGAAAGAACAATGTGGTGGCTGATGCACTCTCTAGGAACCCTTTTTTCTGCTCTATGTCCGATATATCTGCTGATTGGAAGGTTGCCATAATAGATGAATATGCCAAAGATTCCATTGCAACTGAGATTTTAGATGGGAAGTTGCATGATGATAGATACAAGGTGGTTGAGGATCTCATCCTCTACAAAGACTGTGTGTATCTTGTACCGAAATCAAAGGTTAAGGAGAGGATTATAAGAGCTTGTCATGACACACCTCTTGCTGGTCATCTGGGCTTCTACAAAACATATAAGCAAGTAAGGGAACATTTTTCATGGAAGGGACTAAAGAATGATGTATTGCAGCATGTTAGAGAGTGTTTGGTGTGCCAACAGAACAAGATCGAGCATATCTTTCTAGCTGGTTTGTTGCAGCCCCTACCCATCCCAAATCATAAATGGGAAAGCGTCTCCATGGATTTCATTATAGGGCTGCCTAAAGTGCAAGGTAAGGACTGTATTTATGTGGTGGTTGATAGGCTTACAAAATATGCCCATTTCTATGCCATTTCTTTAGAATTTAAGGCTCCCCAAGTTGCTGATCTGTTCTTTAGAGAGATATTTAGACTTCATGGGTTGCCCAAGAACATTGTAAGTGACAGGGACAACAAGTTTATCAGCTTGTTTTGGCAAGTTTGTTTGATTTAGACGGAATTGACTCCGAGCACTAGCTACCATCCACAAACAAATGGTCAAACTGAAATTATGAATAAGTGGATTGAAGGCTACCTAAGGAACTATGTTACAGGGCAACAAATAACTTAGATCAAGTGGTTACATTTGGAGGAGTTTTGCTACAACATCACGTATCACATGTCTATAGGTATGTCACCTTTCAAGGCTCTCTATGGTTATGATGCTACCTCATTAATGAACTTGATCCTTATTGATAGTAGGGTCCCTAGAGCAAAGGATGTGGTGCAAAAAAGTATGGATATCTTGTATTCACTCAAGAAAAGCTTACAGTGTGCTCAAAATCATCAAAAGATGTATGCAGATTGACATACAACAGAGATAGTTTTTGAGGTAGGTGATATGGTTTACTTGAGGTTACAGCCATATAGACAATCTACCCTCAAGGGGAATGGTGCCGAAAAGCTGAAGCCGAGGTTTTATGGACCTTATTGGATTGTAAGGAAGGTTGGGGAGGCTGCATATGAACTCGAGTTATCACAAGACAACAGGATTCATAACATTTTTCATGTGTCATGCCTCAAAAGGGCAATTGGACAACAGGTCACACCCTCAATAGAGCTCCCCCCTCTTGATGATGAAGGAAAATTGATCTTTGAACTTGAGACGGTCTTGGATGTGAGGGAGAAAAGGTTGAGGAACAAGGTCATTTTGGAGTACTTGGTGAAATGGAAGGTCTTCCAATCGAAGATGCAACATGGGAAGGCATGGAGATTTTCAAACATGCAAATCTGAAGTTGCTTGAGGGCAAGCAACATTTGGGCGAGGAGGACTGTCATGTCCCCATTTTAGTTGAGCCCTAATTTTGGCCTTTGGCGGGAGAATGCAGTTTGTTAACACTAAAGTGAATTGTAATATTAAATAATATAATATTAATAAATAAACTTTTAAATAGTAATATTTTAATTTAATTAAATTTGGGTCCTCTTGAAACAACCCTTGTGTTCTACTCAGTAAAATTTCCAACATTTCAGGCTAAGTGAATATTCTATGATGTCATGACATAGCAACAAATTTTTTTCTTCCCATAATGTAAATTGCATGCATAATTGAAACAACACTATTTCCAAACTTTTATTGCATTTCATTGTAATTTCACAATTCTTTCAAATACATAGATATCGTTTTGAATGTACTCAAGTATAGCATTCATGATTACATCTTTCCATATAAATGGGTACATGATATGTACACAGCTCCTCTGAGCTTCATCTGGCAATAGATATACAAATTGGTCATGATGTCGCCGCATCAATGCATACATTCTGAATGTCCCTATTCGCTGGTGCAAAAACTCTAGTTGTCCTTGATATTGGCACAAACGTCCTCAAACTTTGGCCACCAATTGATGAGGAGAAGCATCACTCAAGTGCTTTCTGCCAACCACGGACTCATATGCGGTCCCCCGCACATCTATCATTTGATAGATGGCCCTACCCTTTGACGAAAAGATTGGTTGGTAAACCTTGTATCAATAGCCTATTTGAGCTTAATGTTGTGTCCCACAAACTAGAACCTATTCATACGGTAGCTACTCCTACAAGTATGAAAGTCCTGAATTAGAATACAAACAAGGAACATGGTGAATTGATAGTGTAAACAGTGGCAACTTACACTACTTTGGCCAAAGTATTCTCACTCAGTACTTCGAATGAAGGTCATCTTATTCACATACACTTCTAAAGCTCGGTTTGGATCTTGACCGTTCATATACTATGCTTAGGTAATTTCCTTCCCTAGGTAATCCCTAACCTTAGAAATAACCTATTTCCCTTTCCAAAAACTCTATGATATCTTATGGATATTCCCTTCCTTGGTATAATATAAGAGCTTTCCTACTCCACAAGTTAACTTTACATAGACAAGCCATTCACTACAAAAGACAATCTAGTTCCAAGTATGACTTTATAAACTAGAGTATAGCTATATGAGCTTCTTTTATTCATAGATTAATTATAAATAACCGACTCCAACCAGTAATATATCATACTAATAAGTGGTTCTCATCAAGAGAATAGCCACATCAGTGATTGACCTCAATCGAAGCATGATCATAGCAATAGGTGCTTCCCTTCGAGAGTGTAACCCTTTTAATAAAAGAGCTATTCAAAGTAGAGTCTTGTCAACAATGTGACTTCATTTCAAGAGTGTAAAGTAATTAACCAAGTAGTTACTTTAACTCATCAGGTATCAACGAGTATTTTAGTACTTATCCCCAGAGTAACCCACTAGCCATATAGTATATTCAAATAACTTAGCTATGAGTGACTCTTGAGCATCCCTTGTATAATCATATCTAGTATAATAATAATACTAAAAGATTCCTACCACAAACTGATCTGATTTTTCTGATTTTTGTCTTTTCGTGAAGTCTTTGACTAGCCTAAGGAAGTTTTGTTTGTTTGTTTTTTGTGTTTTTTCTGAATTTTTTGATGTTTTTGGAGTTTATGCGAATAACATGACATATACAATGCTGATAATAGAAAATAACCAAAGCATACAACAATTCTATTAAGAAAAGACTGAAATTACATAGATATGGGCCAAATGCAACATACCCATTCATCCATAGACCTGGAAATGGACTATTACAAGGCTGCAAATAAAATCTCAGGTTTGATATAACTTTGTGACAGCAATTTCAAACTCTACCAGCTCTAAAAATGACTACTCAATTTGTTTCCAGGTGTGAGAGGAGTTTTGCCACTGCTGTAGGTGAATTGTCAGCTCCAAAACTTCAAAATTTCCACTTGACACCTAGAGTTTGAAGCCCAAATGCCCAATGGAGGTGCGGCTGACAGTGCAATTGCTGTAGGATAGTAGAAATACCCTCTAAAAGGACTGGTTTGCAATTTGATGTAAATTTCTGCCCTCGAAATGGACTGATCTGCAATCTTCTTCCTCAAAACTTGCTGCCAAACTGATAAGAGAACCTTTATAAGCTGTTTTTAACTTCTAGAATGCTGGGGTTATGTCCAACACTCCCTTCTCCCAAGAGTTTTCGTTCCTGGAAGGCCAAATCTGCATGTAGAAACCCTCTTTGAGCTCCAACTTGCAAGCTGCTCTGAAAATTATAAACTTGAGATGTGTCAAATGGCAACCTCAAACTCATTTTATAAACTTTTCACTATTCCCCAAAGTGGTTGCCCCTTTTAGGGTTTCTTTTAACTTAGCATCATGAGTTCTTTTTAGTAATTTTAATAAAATTACTTGGCTCCTTCAAGCTAGGCGTGGGTTTTCACTAAGGCCTTCTTTTTGATCATTTTAAGTTGTTTTTAAGAGCCTCAAATTATGTCTCTAGGCTTCATGACACAAGGGGGTGAACTTTTCACTATTCCTCCTAATTTTTTGTTACTATTCACCCCTTTACTATTCCCTTAGAGAAAATTTAAATATTTCCAAATTATCTCTAAATTCATCCTCTGAACTCCAACTGAAGGCTCAAAAGGCACCAAGCAAGGCTCCAAAACCCCAGAATGGGTCCGCTATCCATACTGCTGACCTACGGGAACCCTAGTAATAGGTCAACCTCTGCTTAGATCTGAAATGCCTAAGGAAGGGACATTACAAATACTTATGACAAACAAATCCTCCTATCATGGAGTATCTACAAGCACATCCTAAAAACAATATAATAGCTTATAATTCCTTTCCCAAGCATTACTATTTTCCCTAAATGCAAGTTCTCATAACAGACAATTCAAAGCAATCATGGAAAACAATCTTTCAAAAGTTTAAACAATAGAAGAAGAAATATCTTCATGCCTGTTTTCGCTTATCCAATTGATTGACTGTAAATTAGTTTCCCACAACAACAACTAGCTTATACTTGACTCCTTTAGCTATGCCATAGTAATCTCCCTCAAGTTGATAATGTACTTCACTCAATACGCTAATACTCTCACAAATATTCATAGCTCTCTCTCTCTCTCTCTCTCTCTCTCTCTCTCTCTCTGATTAAACAGAATATTGCAGATATGAATTGTAGAGAAGAATGTATAAAATACTGAGCATAATGCATATGGGATGCATCCCAAATAAGTGAGTTTTCTCTACTATTTATACAACAAAGAGGCTTATCATCCTACAGATTAGGCATGAGTGTTGACAACAATTACCATGCATAGCTACTTACTCAACTTAGCTAAAAGGTGGCACATGAAATATTCCGAACCAATTTTTTCAAATTTTGATTACAATAAGCAATGCAACACACATCCGTTAGGGTTAGCACTTAAACCAAAACGATGCGGAATACAACTCTAACCAAGAATGTACACCAGGATCCCGAGTAGGGCAAGGTGTGAGCATATGGTCAGAGGATCTCGATGCATGCTGAAAGAGTAACTCTAACCAAGAATGTGCCCAAGGTGGATGAACATATGGTCAGAGGATCCCTACCAACTACAATTGCCGAAAGTAACTCAACGCCAAGCATGTGCTTTCAAACCTAGAGTGGGAATGGAGCTACCATATGGCGGAGATGCTAAGTACTACAATGCAATTCAAAATGTAAATAGTGTTAATGTTATAGCAGCTTCGGTAGCTCCTTCCAGCTCAGCTTCGTCATGAAAAATAAATTTGAATGATAGCCATAGGCTATTCAAATTATATTTATTATTATTGTTTTTTTATTGGGCCGACATAAACTTATATTAAGAAGACATTTAGTTGAGGCCGACCTTTGTAAAAAGATATTCAACTATATTGAGGCCGACTTGAAGGGTCTTGAAACATGTGTATTTATATTCTTGTTCATCCATTATCGGATCTACCAAGTAGATTGACCACAGTTCGATATAGACAAAAGTCCGATGTTTGTTCATGATTAAAAGGGTGCGAACTCAACTGATGAAAAATGCGAACTTGTCTATGACTCAAGTGCGAACACAGTTGCGAATTTGTCTATGATTTAAGGCTGAACACAGCCGGTGGTAATGTGCGAACTTGGGTGAGATCTCAGTGCGAATTCACCAGCTCCATAATATTATTCAGTGCAAATTCAAGGTGTGATCCAGAATTTGTTCTCTGTCATTCTTCATTACCTGATATCGGTCTTGTGTTAGACCTCATTGTTATTTGTAAAATTTGCCTCTGTTGCATCAATATAAGAGAGATCTTTGTTGCTAGGTTTTTCTCCCTCAAAAGGAGGGTTTTCCCAGGGTATATGCTGTGTTATTTGTCTGATTTCAAATTAATTTTTCTGTGCATTTACATCTGATCATAAAATTCAACATGGTATCAGAGCGGGTTGTTGCAAGATCTGATCAGATATAATTTCAAATAGCGTTGAAGAAATTCACAGGAGTGTTGATGTATTCAGCATCAGTCGCCACCTTCCAGCCCAAATTGATTTCAATTAAATCAATTTTTTTTATGACTGTATTGCATGATCGGGCGATTTCTTTCTTTGTGATATCAGGATACCACCCGGAATTCATTCTGGAATTATCGCGTGTCAGTGCTCGACTTTGTGCGGGAGCTATATTCATTCAACCTATGTCATTGTATGTTGAAATCAAGAGAAGCGCTCTTACCTCCTAGATTGAGTAGCGTCTGCTCATATTTTCATCGATGGATCAAGTCACACTCTTAGCTTTCATTGGAGCCGATTCTGCACAGAGCACAGAAGGATTGTTATAGTGAAGGGATTCTTTCAAAGCTCGGACGGACTGCATTTTTTTTTAATGTTGCCTATCAAGCTCATTGCTCTCATTGGAAGGTAGAGCCTCGATTCTTGTTGACTTCGCCTGGAAAGCATTCAGCCTTAGGATCCGTCAAGAGTGAAGCATATAAAATCTCTTCCATTTCTGTTCGCGTCCGTGTGAGTTGTCAAGCATTTTGCTCATCCAGGAGTGACGGGTATGTTGTTATGGTAAAGGAATGAACCCGTATCTATTTCTAATATTATTTGCTTGCGCTGGGTCATCTTGTGTATTGGAAAATGCAATCATTAGTTGGATCTTGTGTGATTAGTATTGAGAGACTGTAATTTCTCTTAATTTCTGTTCTCTTCCATTAAGATTTTTTTTAAGAATTCAGTAGTAGATTAGAATGTGCAGCATTTGTCATGTCCTTTTTTTTTGTATTCATGATACTGGTGTAAGTTCTCTTAGGAAACTTCACTCAGCCAAGGTCACAGCTGTTTAGCTTCTCCTTTCGGACATTGGGTCTGACCTTGGGACAGACATGACCCAGGAAGCATTCTGATTTCAACAAGGTGGGATATTTTTTTTTTGAGACAAAATTCCTTGTGAATTGTTTCATGCTAGATTTCTGAGTGTGACTCAGAAATAAAAGGACAACTACAATGATGATTGTGATTGGTTGACCACATCGTTATCACTCTCTATATGCATGAACTATGTTTGTCTCTTGTTGTGCTGAGAGGAGCACTTCCAAGAGCAGTAAAGTCAGGAGGAAGATATATCAGAATTCAATAAAGATGAGTTTCCTTATCCCTTTATTCTGATCTGCTGATAACTATATCTCTTTATTCGTGTTTTTCATAAATTATTATGTATTCTTGGTATAACTTGAAATGGTAAACCTTGTATAGCCTTGATATTTCTTTGGATAGTTGTGAGTTCTTGTGATCTCTCTCTCTATAATGCTTCCAGGATGATTCAAGAAGCATGAAGGTAATGAGAGATTATGCAAAAGGAAAGAGCTTCAGGCCGACCAAAGAAATGTTCAAACAATTTGCAACCATGAGACTGAGTTAGTGGGCAGAGGGAGTTCACTTCCAGAAGTCTTCTTTGAAATCTCTGAAGTAGGAATCAAGAGGGAGTTCAGTGACTTGCTGAGAAGAAGTGAAGACTGTAATGTTGTGAGAATAGAGTGTTCTGAGAGGACAGCCCGTACTTAAAGATGCAGATGCAAGCATTGAAGAAGTACAAGGCAAGATTCATAGCTCGTGGGTTTTCTCAGAAAGAGGGAGTTGATCATGAAGATACATCTACTCCTGTTGCTCACTATTTCGAGGTTCATGGGAAGGAGTCTCATGCTTGCAAGCTGAAGAAGGCCTTGTATGGTCTTAAGCAGGTTCCTCGCATATGGTATGAAAGGATTAATCAATACCTGTCAAGTTTGGGCTTCTTAAAGAATGATGCTGATTCAAATCTCTACTTCAAGGTAATCAATGGTGATGCATTAATTTTGGTTTTATATACTAATGATCTAATCCTCACTGGAGAAGATCACTTGATTCTTGAGTATAAGAAGGAGTTGACTTCAAAATTTGAGATGAAGGACCTTGGGCTCATGCATTACTTCCTTGGCTTAGAAGTCTAGTAGAAGACAGATGGTATGATTCTAAGTCAAGGGAAGTACACCATTGATATATTGAAGAGATTTGGCATGATGGATTGCAAATCCATGTCTACACCTATGGAGGCTGCAGCTAGTTCAGATTTGGTGGATCCTACGTTGTATAGACAGCTGATTGGATCCTTGATGTATCTAGTTAACTCTAGACCTGATATTTGCTATGCAGTGAATGCACTTAGCCAGTTTATGTGTGATTCGAGACAGATACATCTTGTTGCAGCTAAACATATCCTGAGATACTTGCGTGGCACAGTTGGATATGGGTTGAAGTATACTTCAGATGCAGACTTGGAGTTACTTGGTTTCATTGATTCTGATTGGGCAGGTTGTGCCACGGATCGGAAGAGCACCTCTGGCTGTTGCTTCAGTTTGGGTTTTGCTATGATTTCCTGGTGCAGCAGGAAGCAGTCTTCTGTAGCATTGAGTACAGCAGAGGCTGAGTATATTGCAGCTTGCATGGCAACTCGAGAAGCAGTGTGGATTCGTAAGCTCCTTGCAGGATTGTTTGGACAAGCAATGGAACCCACTATTATTCATTGTGATAATCAGAGTTGTGTGAAGCTTTCGGTCAATCCTGTGTTTGATGACAGAACCAAGCATGTTGAGATCAAGTACCACTATATCAGAGATATGGTACTGCAAAAGGCTGTACAGTTGAGGTACATTAGCACTGATGAGCAGACGGCAGATATTCTCACCAAGCCTCTCGCCGTAAAGTTACGTGTACTTCGAGACAAGCTTGGTATGGTGAAGAATCCAGCCCTTGACTGAGTATGAGTCTCAGTATCGTGAGCCTTGCTTAATGAGTTCTTCTGTGAGAGAAGTTGAGGTGAAATCCCTTGTTAATGCATTTTCTTACGTGACGGAAGAATTTGAGGTGAAAGCCCTCATTTCCACCCTCTGAGAGAGTCATGGTGGATGTCATGTGTGCGACTCCATGACATATGTTGTACTTGTGTTTCACCCTCTGGGAGAGCCATGGTGAAAGTCACATTGAGGTGACAACATCACGCAAGTGATGAACACTTGTACTTACTATTGCACTTTCTTTTGTGACGGAAGAATTTGAGGTGAAAGCCCTCGTTTCCACCCTCTGAGCTGAGTCATGGTGGATGTCATGTGTGTGACTCCATGACAACATCACGTGAGAGAGTCCGTGATGATCCTTCTGTACTTGTGTTTCACCCTCTGGGAGAGCCATGGTGAAAGTCACGTTGAGGTGGCACCATCACACAAGTGATGAACACTAGTACTTAACCATGTGATGGTTAATATCACATTGAGGTGATATATCTCTCTTTATATCTGATTACAAGCAACAGTGGCAGATGAACTTCATGTGGAGATAATTTGCAGCTGGAAGTTCTCTCCCTAGCTGAGAGGGAGTGTTAATGTTATAGCAGCTTCGGTAGCTCCTTCCAGCTCAGCTTCGTCATGAAAAATAAATTTGAATGATAGCCATAGGCTATTCAAATTATATTTATTATTATTGTTTTTTTATTGGGCCGACATAAACTTATATTAAGAAGACATTTAATTGAGGCCGACCTTTGTAAAAAGATATTCAACTATATTGAGGCCGACTTGAAGGGTCTTGAAACATGTGTATTTATATTCTTGTTCATCCATTATCGGATCTACCAAGCAGATTGACCACAGTTCGATATAGACAAAAGTCCGATGTTTGTTCATGATTAAAAGGGTGCGAACTCAACTGATGAAAAATGCGAACTTGTCTATGACTCAAGTGCGAACACAGTTGCGAATTTGTCTATGATTTAAGGCTGAACACAGCCGGTGGTAATGTGCGAACTTGGGTGAGATCTCAGTGCGAATTCACCAGCTCCATAATATTATTCAGTGCAAATTCAAGGTGTGATCCAGAATTTGTTCTCTGTCATTCTTCATTACCTGATATCGGTCTTGTGTTAGACCTCATTGTTATTTGTAAAATTTGCCTCTGTTGCATCAATATAAGAGAGATCTTTGTTGCTGGGTTTTTCTCCCTCAAAAGGAGGGTTTTCCCAGGGTATATGCTGTGTTATTTGTCTGATTTCAAATTAATTTTTCTGTGCATTTACATCTGATCATAAAATTCAACAAATAGGCGGCAAGCCAGCCTCTTCCACTTATTCAGTGGGGTATTACAAAGCATGAAGAGAAAGGATTAGCAGAAATGCTGAGCCAGCCTCTTCCACTTATTTAGTGGGGTATTACAAAGCATGAAGAGAAAGGATTAGAAGAAATGCTGACAGTACTACTGTTCAGCTTACAAAGTAATAGAAGTGCCTGCAAAGACGAGGATTAGAAACTCTCCAATGCTGCAATAGTGAATATGACATCCACAAGGCTTAATATGACTTCTAAACACCAACCCTTCACTAAAGTGCAATCTTCCCAAATTTGATATAACAGACTAGCAGCTTGAAATGCAAAACCAACACCTTAATGACTCACTAAAATGCACATTTCTCACTCAATACTCACTCAATTGATATGAAATCAAATGCAAAACACCTTAAAGGAGATGGCGACCAAGTTAGGACAGCAAAACCTCAGCAAATAACCCTTAACCTTTTTTGGCACAAATTCCAAGATGGCTCCAATGGTACGACCCTCTAAGAAGGGCGATTTCCTTTTATAAAATTCAATGCTTTGTCAAAAAATCTGTAACTTGTCAAATAGGGGCGCCCTTGCCAAGGAAACACAATGAGACAATACCCATAACCAGAATATTTTTATTTTCAATTATATGATTGAAACTACAGATCAGCCATGATATCAGCAACTCCAGATTTTTGATATAATATGCAAGAAACTGAACTATAATGCAAGCAAATGCTACAAAGCAAACCTCACTACAAAAAATCCACTCAACTACAACTATCTCATCACTAGTTGCTATCTTTCAAGCAAGAAGCAATGCCAAAGCTAGGAGGCATACATTCCTCGAAGCAGTCCCAGTACCATTCCGGCAGCATAACATTACTGAAGTCATAAGTTGTTGAAAAGAAGAGAAGAGGTCTCCTTATAAAGGCACAACAAGGAATCTCCAGAAGCTTCTAGAAGAGGCGCCCTAATTTCAAATTTGAAATAAACCTTTTTCCCTCCAAGAGATGGCGTCCCACTTGCAAGCAATATTTTGACCTTTTTAAATAATTAAAATTTCACCTTCTCCTCAAGTTGGCGTCCAAACTTCAAGCTTCATTTTTTGACCTTTTAAAATATAAAATTACCTCAATGAGGCGCCCACCCTTGAAGACCACTTTTTAGAACAACTTGAAGTGATGAAGCTTAGACCAAGGGGGTCAACATCAAAACATAACATTAAAATATATCATTATTTAAATAAATTGAACTTAACTCTCCAAAAAGCATCCCAAGGCCAAAAGTGAAGAAACCAACTGAACTAGCTGAAGAAGAGAATCAACTGTGCCGAAATCAACAAGACCACTACCAGAAATAGAATTTACTAAAAATAGTAAATTCCAGAAAGTGCTCGGAACGCAAAGAAAGTCACACCATTGCGAAGCTCTCTGAAAACCCAGAAAGAATCCACAATTCAATCACCAAATTTCGAGCAACAACCTCCGAAACAGGAAACCCTATTTTCACCTTCCGAGTAGTCTATGGGTCTCCGGAATAGACCAACGGTCAACTGAAATGATCATGCTCGAGAAGGGGACATTACAGCACACTAAGAAGAACATTAGCTAAAAGGTGGCACACTAAGAAGAACATACTTAGCAAAACAGTGCTACAGGTCGGTCTCCTTTGGTGACAATAGTGAAAGACTTTCAAAACAGCACATGATGATAAAGTGTAATTCAAATTGTCCTCACAACGAACATCTATAGTGAATAGGATTCATAAGGTGGCGCCAAGATAAATAGCTCTTTCCAATGGTTGGTTGGTTAACAATATATTTGAATTAGTCAATATCAAATATGCAACACATAGATCAAATCGACTTAGTCTCATATGAGTCGACTCTTTTCATTTATCAGATTGACCAAGTCAACGACTTGTTGTAAATGCTCTTAATTTGCTGTTGATAATTACCAAATGACAAGGCGTTTAAAGAGTTTACTAAGTCAAAGTTATTCCCAAATAAGGCATCGACTAAGTCTCCTCCACATATCGACTTAATGCTGTGAGTTACTTTATAGTATACTTGTTCCTTTATACGTGGGCAGCATGAGAAATATTTAGCCTCTTAAAGTACAGTCATAAGTAATATATAATTGGCCTTTATATTGTGTTGGCTGTAAGTCTCTTGCCAAAGACTTCATCGTTGCAAACTATATCTATTCTTATTTACTAAGCAAGCTCTTTATATGCTTTCAAGCGCTATGCCAAATGTTCAAGCATAGCAGAAATATACTTTCACATTTTCCATCGTATTTTCTAATGCTAAAATACAGAAGTTATCAATGTTAGTGCAATGGCGTAGCTGATGCAAGGCATTTCTAACGTGGTTTAGTTGATAAGTGATATAACCACCGTTTTATACATTAACTGATTCCTTTCAATCAGTCCTCTATATATATGAACCAACTATATATATATATATATATTCATAATATAAATACATATCTAAGCCATTCAAATATATACATTGGTAACTATATATGTATGCTTATACATATGCATATACTATTATCTTAATATCACATATGACATTGAGGTATTACGTATATAGACACCTATACGTATGTATATTTTATCAATGTATAAATATATGTTGGCATCATACTATAAGTTATCCTATATATGTATCAAGTATATATATATATATACACATTCGATATACAAATGAACACAAATGAGTAAACATTCTCATAACAATAATAATAATAATACACACACACACACACACACACACACACACTTACACTTACACTTATACACATTCGATATACGAATGAACACAAATGAGTAAACATTCTCATAACAATAATAATAATAACACACACACACACACACACACACACACACACACACACACACACCTCTATTAAGCATTTACGCTTATGTGTGTATTTGTATACACACACACACACCTCTATTAAGCATTTACGCTTATGTGTGTATTTGTATATATATAAAAACATATATATATTATATAGCAACACGATAGTCAAATGATCCATTCTATATCTGAATGATTATGACCTCGTGACTATATTCACACAAGCATCATAACAAACATTTATATACATATATGCATATCTATACATATGTCATCATACTCGTATGGACATCCCATTATATCCATTGTATGCGTATGTTGACATATGCATATATCCCAAATACTCATTCAACCATACAATCAAGCACAGTCAGATAAGGAAGGACTCCTAAGTTCCAAACAGATAAACATCACCCAAGCATGCATTCAATAGTAATCAAGACTCTTACTAATGCAAACACATTAAACTAAGGATGACTTACCAATTCCCAACTCAATGACTAGACTCAACGTTTCTATTGTGAGTGTGTGTATAAGCTTAGATAGGTTACGTTACTAGTTATCTGACCAATCACTTCTCCTGACTGATACTTCCCCTCCGCCTGGAGGAATGAACCTGTCCCTGCAACCAACTCAACACACTTGCAATGGTAGTTAGACATTCACAATGAATCCATATGCATCATAACTTAAGCATATTCATAAAGCAATAAATGTAAACATATTTACTCTTCAAAGCTATATTAAACATTTATTAATACTTTCACATAATACCTATTCTAGTATTCTATTCTTTTAGCAAGCATATCAATCTCATGATTGCATTTACTAACCTATTTACCCGTGAAGGTAAAAGTAAATTAGTAATAACAAGATAGGTTGTAACACCTCTGAGCCAACCTCCTTGGGTTGACGGTATGTTGCTATTAATATGAGTTTGTTTTCAATTGTTGAGCATCATAAATGGAAGAGGAATCAAATTGTAGGCTGATTGAGACAAAAACCTCAAACAGCCTGGTTGCCAGGTGAGACAAAAACCTCACTGGTGATTGCGGTTCTCCTTCTACCCTCAATATGTACTGTTCCTGACTTCTGCAATTGTTTGACAACTTGGGAATCGATATCTGGAAGTTGCTTGAAGTGGAGCGAGTCAGGCGATTAAGTGGTGGTGGGGCCTTTGGCTCGTGCCACCTTTAGATCCACTTGCAGACCATAGCTCGATCAGGAGCCTATCAGGGAAGGTGACAGGAGCATCCTTTACACCAATGCTTGCATTCGCTTAGTTCAGAATTCATTTCAATAGACCAAGCCTTGACAGAGGCGCCATCTTAGGCACCGATCATTTCATCGACATTGGCCTAGATACGCTACTCTCATCCTACTATGAAGGCCATGAATTGGCAGGGATCAACAAGAGACTCTTGGAGTTCTACCGCTGACCACTAGCCAATCTATTGCGGGTTAAGCTTGGATCGATTGGAGCCGTCTATCTTCTGTACCATTCCAGATTTTAGTAATATATTTATACCCAATGTGTAACTCTATATGAACGCTGTGTCATTACTTGTAATTCTAGTATCGATATCTACTGATGTATGATCTGCTATAATCAAATCTGTGCATTATAAAGTGATCGGGTTGGAACAATATTTGTTTGGTTCGCATTCAATCTTGTTGCTACTATAATTTCCAGACTATTGCTATGAATTCGTCTCACTGTTATTAGAACTTTGGAAATTATATCTCTAGTGTGTGCAGAAGTATTATTTGTTATTGGATCTGTGAAATGCAAATTGATAATTATTCTCAGTGTTGAGTGTGTATGTTTCAAATATTCAAATGGGTGCTTGCTGTTTAGTGTTTGGGCATCTCTCATCCCTTGCTATTTTTTCAATTGATTAAGGGGTACACCATGGCATAGTTTAAAAATTTGTACTCAGTTGAAACTCAACAGCTGAAAAAATTGATTTAGACTTGGATTGACGAAAAAGTTGGCAAACAAATTGCAATGCAGTGCAATGGACGTCCTAGGTGATAGACCTCTTAGCAGGGGATGTTGAGGGGACCCTATAAAAAAAACATTTTTTCAAATTGTAATTAAGCTTTATGAACTTTCTTTTTGTAGATGTTCATGAGTTTGTAGAGGAATTGGAGTGAGTAGTCAAGCGATTTGGAGGGATTGAAGATGAGTTTTGAGTTGTTCAAGTAAGGGTAGTAGAGTCGTTGGATGATTTTAAGGGGTTGTGATGGGGTATGGAGTTGTTCAAGCAAGGGTTGTGTTAGCGCTTTATGTTATGTTAGCATTATATTATTATAATGGTCATTTAGATGTTTTCTATGCTCCTCCAAGTTTCGGGGATGGGGATGGCAGGACGTGTTTCTGGTATGGCGTACTTTTGGGCCATTTTTTAGGGGATGATGGGGGATGGCTATTAAAAAATAGGGAAATTTCTAAAAATATAGAGAAATTACAAGTATTCATATCATAATATAATAATATTGATAAAGCATTCATTATAGACATTGTAGAAGATTAATACATAACATTAGACTTGAGTTGAGATTTCATATGAGAATTGACGAACAAATTAACAAAATTCAAATCCTTTCATTGTCAATGTGCATACATATTATATAAGAATTGTAACAAAATGCCCAAAGGCTCCAAGTTTCAACTATAAAATGACAAAAATATAGAAAATATATGGCTGTCCCTAATCAACAGATGCAACTGGTAGGTTTGTATTGAAATCAGAGCTCGAGTCCGAGTCACCCCTAGTGTAAGGGGACGAGGACGGGGGTGCTAGGGCAAGGGATGCGTACCCGGGGAGCACTAGATGTTTTAGATGGTCATAATTACTTTATGTACTTTTTATAATAAAATCACTTTGGTAATGTAATAATATAATAATTTAATTTCAAGGTTTAGCTTTAGGTTTATGATGTATTATAATAAAATCACTTTTAATGTAATAATATAACACTTAAGTTATTTCAGATTTTAGGTTTAGGTTTATGATATTGTATTACGACTAAGGGATTGCTTGTCAATATACATTGAGAAACCGAAAGGGCTTGCAATCTAGGAAAGCCATGATTTCTTAGGGTTCCACACATGTGAAGCAAGGAGGTAGTTGTACAGCCGCTACAATGACCGTACAAATTTCTATAATGATTGAATAAACTGCTATTATTTTTATATGGGCTACTACAGTACTTTTTAGCAGATTTGTTTTAGATGATTTTCTTAGACTGTTATTTAGCATATTTTTCATTGTTAAAACTCTGTTTCAGTAGCAAATCAACTGAAATTTTCTTTTAAAAATGGTTAGTTTTCTAACATTATGTTGGGGGGTAATCGAGAGCTTTATGGGAAGAATTATATTACCTAGAAATAGAGGATGTTGGCTATTTTTGAGCATAGATACTAGGATCAGCTTGTCTTGGGGAAGGAAACTTGCTGTCCAATAGTAGGAAGAGATCACGACAAGTTTGATGAGTGGAATAGAGAAGTTGTGATGCCGATCAAGAGCTTTGTGATTGATGAAATGCTCCTTGAAGTGCAAATTGGAGGTAGTGCTGTAGAGAATTGGCCAAATTGAAGTATTTGCATGAAACTTATGATAAAGGTAGAATTTTCTTCTTTAAAAAAATGTTGTTCTCAATCAAAATGTATGAAAGTGATTCATTACAAGACCATTTTTTAAATATTAAAGATCCAGGAGAATAATTGGAAGCCATTGGGAAAACAATGGAAGACAAAGATATTGTGGTCATCATTCTAAAGACTATTGCCTTTGATAATTTTCTTGAAACCCTTCACATTACTACTATTAATGTTAACTTGAATTTTGATGACTTGAGCACTAAGCTTTTGGAGCAAGATAGGTGGAAAAAGAACTTTGGCAGTAGCAATGGGAATGAGGGTTTAGAGATGGCTTTAGTAGCAAAATTCAAGGGCAAGGGGAAGAAATTTGATGGCAAAAACAAAGAGGGCAACAGCAAAACAAATGACATTGGTAATCAAAAGTCTTTTAAATGTTACTATTGTGGAAAGCTAGGCCATGAGATGAAGTTTTGTATGAAATGGTTGGCAAATCAAAAAAATAACAAAGGGCCTTAGAAATAGGCCAATGTGTAGAACATTAGGATGAGGAGGATCTACTTGTTTTTATGGCTAAAACTGATAATTTGAAAAAAAATTTCTTGGTATATCGATTTTGGAGCATCTCATTATTTACCAATAAGAAAGATTGGTTCATCAATTTTGCTGTTAATGAATCTCTTACTGATTTTTTGATTTTCACTTGTGGGGAGGAATTTAGAATAGAGGCAAGGTAAATGTTTAGATAACCTTGCTAGATAAAAATATGGTCTTCATTAATGTCTATTATGCTCTCAGTGTGGAAGAAAATCTACTTTCAATTAGTGAGATTTTGAGGAATAACCTCCACTTGCATGTGACTTTCAACAATCACAAGTGTCACATGGTTAATGAGAACAACAATAAAACGATTGCTCTTGGAATTGAAGACCAGGAGCTTTTTAGATTGGTTGATGTAGGGGAAGCAAAAGAACACACTTTGATGGCCAAGAGTGGTCTAGACTGTAGTTCACTTTGGCATCAAAATTTGGGCAATCAAATTTGTGTTATCTTGCTTATCTAACTAAAGAAAGTTTGGTGGATGGCCTTCTAGAAATACAAAATCTATAGGGAATGTATGCTAAGCTATATTTGTTCTTGATTTGATTCATGTTGATGTTTGTGGGTCTATGAAGGCATCATTAGTGTTAGGTGTTAGGTATTTTTTGCTGTTTGTAGATGAATTTTCCAAAAAAGTGTGGGTATGTTTTTAAATCTAATATTTAATGTGTTTGAAGAGTTCAAAAAGTTAAAGGGTATGGTTGGAAAGCATTCTGGGAAGAGCATAAAAAATTCTCAAATCAAACAATGGAGGAGAATTTTGCTTTAACGATTTTCTTGATTTTTGCACTCGGGAGGGTTTTTAGAGGCAATACATCACATCTTACACTCCATAATATAATTGAGTGGTAGAAAAGTGAAATTGCATGATAATGGGGATGGCAAGAAGCATGATACAGAACAAACCTACGCTTTATAAATTTTGGGCAAAAATAGTTCATGCTTCAGTGTACTTACTCAATTGGTCTCGAAGGTAATATAGTAATCCGCTTGACGAAGGGCATGCATGCTAAGCTATATAGGTTCTTAATTTGATTCATGTTGATGTTTGTGGGTCTATGAAGACATCATTAGTGTTAGGTGCTAGGTATTTTTTGCTGTTTGTAGATGACTTTTCCAAAAAAGTGTGGGTATGTTTTTAAATCTAATATTTAATGTGTTTGAAGAGTTCAAAAAATTAAAGGGTATAGTTGAAAAACATTCTGGGAAGAGCATAAAAAATTCTCAAAACAATGGAGGAGAATTTTGCTTTAAGGATTTTCTTTATTTTTGCATTCGGGAGGGTTTTCGGAGGCAATGCATCACATCTTACACTCCACAATACAATTGAGTGGTAGAAAAGTGAAATTGCATGATAATGGAGATGGCAAGAAGCATGATAGAGAACAAACCTATGCTTTATAAATTTTGGGCAAAAACAGTTCATGCTTCAGTGTACTTACTCAATTGGTCTCCAATGAAAGTGGTTAACAAGAAGATTCCAGAATAAGCATAATTTGGAAGCAAATGTGTTGAATCCACATAGACCTTCATGGTGCATTCCATTTTTCACAATTTTATCACTTTTAACCAAGCTCCTAGAGTCCTGCAAACTCTTCAAAAAATGCGAGTGTCAAAGTCATAGAGCAGTAATTAGGACCTAACTATGTTTTCTGTCTATATGTTTGCTTGTTTTTGTTTCAATGGATTGTATTTTTAGCTTCAGTTCTCTTTTTTTCTCCTTGCAAATGAAATGAATATCATTTCGAAGTGTTAAAGATCAATATGTTTTGATTTTGTTTTCTTCTTTTTTCTAAAATGCTACTTGACTATCATGGCCGAGTTTTGTAGACGAGACTTAGTGAGTGTGGCAAGTTTGACCAAAAAAACACTAGGTACTTGGTTCTCGGAGTCTCTAGACCTTATTTCGACTAGTTTGCCTTAGGATTCACTAAGTTTGGGTGAGTCTAGTAACATCGGTTCCTATGGAAAAATGGACCAAACTTGATGCCTAATGCAGAAAAATGATGCTTATAGGCTATAGCAATAATCACAAAGCATATAAGTTTGACATTGACTCTAGCAAGACATGCTATAGTCATGATGTGGTAGTAGATGAAAATGAAGGGCTGTTTCAGGCAATGAGAAAGCAGAATCAGATCTGAAAATTGTTGAAAACAAGGAAAAATTGGTTGAGAAATCAGGTATGGTGCATGTAGGACCTCAACTTGAAGAGGGGGAAGTTCCCATGAAATTTCAAGCCCAATAGCTGCTGCAAACTATGGAGATCAGCAAGATGATGATGATTTGGACAAAACTGCTGCTGCAGACTTTGAAAATTGGCAAGATGATGATGATGATTCAGAAAAAAGAAACAAAAGAAAAGACCCAAATGGTGCTACAGCATATAACAATATCCGCTGGGATGAATTGCTTGATATGAGGGCAGAAGGAAGACCCAGTAAATCAGCCAAAACAAAAAATTATGCTTTAATGGCTGATTGAAATCACTCCTTTGAACCTCAAGAATATGTTGAAGCCAAAGGAAGACTAGAGTGGGAAAAGGCTATGCAAGTCTAGGATGAGACTCTAATTTGAATCTTTCAAAATTACCTCTAGGAAAGAAACCTATTGACTACAAAAAGTCTACAAAATCAAATACAGGGAAGATGGGACATTTGATAAATACAAAGCAAGGCTGGTTGCAAAAGGTTTTGCACAAAAAGACTTAATTGATTATAAGGAGACACTTGCTTCTTTTGCCAAAATGAAGACAATTTGATTGGTTCTAGCCATGGCAACACTTTTTATGTTGGAAAGTGCACTAGATGGATGCATAGAGTGCTTTCTTGAATGGAGACTTTCGGGAAGAAGTTTACATGTACTGGCCACAAGGATTTGAGGTCCCAGGGAAGGAACATTTGGTGTGTAGATTGAGAAAAGCTCTTTATGGGCTGAAATAGGCACTTAGGGCGTGGTAGATAAAGATTGATAAGTACTTGGGAAAACACGGATTTAGGAGATGTCCCTTAGATCCCAACCTCTATGTCAAAAGCATGGATAGTGATGTGGTAGTTCTAGTTGTTTATGTTGGTGACATCATCATTACATGTAGTGAAATCAAAGCAATTGAATAGGTAAAATCAGATTTATGTTATGCTTTTGACATGACAGATCTAGGCCTGAAGCATTACTGTTTAGGTGTAGAAGTTTGTTGAGCTAATAGTCATATTTTTATTTCTTAATCAAAATATGCCAAGGATTTGTTAGAAAGTTTTAGAATGGAAAATTGTAAATTTCATCTACAACCATGGAGCAAGGGCTTAAAATTTCAGCCAAACCTGATTCAAAGGCATCCAATGAATTATACAGGTAACTAGTTGGTAGCTTAATCTGTTGTACAACCATTATGCCTGATTTGAGCTATGTGGTTAGCTATATCTCCAATTTTATGATTGCTCCCAAAGAAGAATATGAGACAACAACAGAGAGGGAGCTACAATATGTGAAAGGAACATTAGACTTTGGCATTCTATATAGTAACAGCAAAGAGCTTGAGTTGAGTGGGTATTCAAACATGGATTGGGCAGGATCTGTGGATGACAGGAAGTCTACATCAGGTTATGTGTTTAGTGTTGGAACAGGAGCAATTTCTTGGGTTAGCAAGAAACATGTAGTATCACTTTCCCTTACAAAAGAAAGGTATAGAGCTATAGTGAAAGGGGCTTGTGAAGCAGTTTGACTTAGAAGAGTACTTGAAGATTTACAAGTTGATCAAACTGATCCTATAGTTCAATTTTGTGATTAATAGGGAGTTCTTAAGCTGGACAAGAATCTCGTCTTTAATGAATGCACCAAGCATGTTGATGCACATTGCCATTTCATTTGACAATTGGTAGAAGATGGAGTAGTGGAGCTGCAATGTTGTCCTACTTAGGACTAGATTGTAGATATTCTCACCAAGTTTCTCAGTCTAAATAGTTTTATCAAATTTAGAGATAAACTTGGTGTATTTTTTAGAATGACTATTAAGGGAGGATGCTAGTTCTATATGCTATGTTAGTGTCATATTATTATAATGGTCATTAAGTTGTTTTAGATATTCATAAGTACTTTATGTACTTTTTATAATAAAGCCACTTTGGTAAGGTATTAATATAATTTATGGTACACTTAAAGTTATTTTAAGGTTTAGTTCTAGGTTTATGATGTATTCCTATATAGTTGTGTTGGCTCTCTTTATTTTATTATCAATCAAGTGTTTGTCTTTTTGAGTGTCCTCATCAACATTCTCGGTTTCTTTGTGTGTTCAGTTTTTGTAATAGTTGCATAGTTGGCATTGAAACCATACTAGATCACACCTAAGTTTGCAAGTGCTTTAAATTGCATGGTTCAGCTTTCCACTCTCACCTCTCTTACAAATAATCCATGAAATTCCATGTGCACGTGCATTTCAGCCATGGATTTTTATGCAAGATATCAAGCTTACCTCTTACTTTGCTTCACTCTAGCTTGCAATCGCTCATAAGGGTTCAATTTTCTTTCTTCATTATCTTGGCGCCTCAAATTTGATGAGCACACGGATATACTAAGAAGAGGGGGGGAAGGGGAGGTGAATCAGTATAGCGATATTCTTTTACCTTTAATAACTTATTTAATCATTTCAAGATTTAATCAAAATTAGCACATATGTAAAATCAAATAATAGCAACACAATTTATGTGGAAAGCCTTGCGGGAGAAAAGCACGGAAAATATTACTTTTATTAATATTCTTTCTACAAATTTTGTAGGCACCAACCCCTAAGAAATTCCAATTTCTCCCATTTGTAGGCACCAACCTCCAAAGTAGACAAAGTATTTCCCTTCTTAGATTGCTCTTTCAACAAATGATATACATATAATATCTTCACAAAATCTTCACAACTCTGCTCTATTCTTCTTCTCAAATTTATGCTTCTTCAATGGATGACAAATTCTTATAATGTCTTCATAAAAACTGACTATACATATTCTCTTTCTCACAAACTTAATGCCATCCTTTTCATATATTTTTCTTCTTCAAATCTGCATGTATTCCTCTTTACAAATCTGCCTTTGAATAATCTTCTATATTCTCTTCATACACTCGTTTTGTGTTTGTATGTTATATCCTTTTGGCTCTGCACACTTTCTTCCTTATTCACACTTCACCTATCACCCTTCACAACAACTCACAAAATGATTTTATATCTTCATGAAATGATGCTCTCTTAGAAAAGAGATAACCTCTTGGAAAGGCATGACCCTTTGTTTACCTTGATCGCTGCATTTAATTTAAGCACTCCTCCTCATTTATTAATTGTTGCCTTCCTTTCACTAATATTAATCGTTGTTTTTTCTTTCACTTATGTTAATCACTACTTTTCCATTCACTAATGTTAATTACTACTTCTTCAAATAGTAATCGCTGCCTCAACATATTTAGGATCATTGCTTTATATTAGTCACATAATCACTATTTTGATTGCTTTATCAATCGCTCACCTCCATTTGTTAGTCTTGTGCGATGATCATATTTATATATACTTCTAATTTTGAGTCGATTTCATTAACTTTATATATATATATATATATATATATATAATTGCTGCTCCATAGTGATAACTCATCAGTAATTTTACTTGGGCGATTTCAGTTATAAATATATACCTTTACCTTGACTTAGGCGGAAAAGTTGGTCAGCCAAAATATGATATTAATTTAAATTTATTTTCCATATTCGAGGAGAGATGACTTGGGCACCAAGGTTGAAGGGAGTTAGCCAACATTAGCAAGGGAATAGAATGAACTTTAAGTTCTTGTCATGTAAAGTAAATCATCCAACAAGGAAATGATCGATTAATGGCCCTTGGCCATAACCACAAATAATGAATTATGCTTTGACATCAATGACAACAATCAACGATCTCGACTTAACGCCTTTGACATCAATGAGAATATTTCCAACACAATTCACCCTAAATTTGGATTGAGTAGAGCTCAAGCATGTGATGAAAATAATGCAAACAAATAATAGTAGCTTCAAGGTACATCCCAACCCTTCCATTTTCCACTTCTTATATATCAACGTGATTTTTGTAGGTTTGCAACAAGATTAAATAGGTTAAATACCCGTTCTATCCCCGAAAAAAAACTTTAAAAAATAACCTTTATAATTTATATTTATGTAATGATTCGTATTATATATTAATAAAAATATATTTATAAATTTAATATATTAATAATATTAAAATTTAATTATATATATTTTTATAGATTAAGATTTGAGGATCTATTAAGGTGTCCTGACTCCATATAATAATAGGTATATAAAAGATACAACATCTTGAACACTGAGTAAACAACCCACATAGGGGTGTGTAGGCATCAAGAGAAACAACTAAAGTAAAAGATAAGAAAACTAAAACCGAGACTATAGACTAGATACCAAGCCAAAGCTACTACACCCTAACAAATACATTTGATAGAAGCAAGGAACAAAATACATAAAATAGTCATCATGATAAAGTACTAGGACTGGAACCAAGGACAAAAACCAACATCACTACTACATTGCATCTCCAAAACCCCCATTGATAGACAATGTGACCACTAGGGATTGAGTGCCACTTATCAAAAGCCTTGTATGTAACCCCATTGCTAGAAACATGATTCACCTTCACTTGCATCGACAAAAAACATTGTGGACTTCAAATACATATTAACTATATTTATATAATAAAATTATAAATACTATATATTATTAAGTATATTAAGTATTTAGTTATATTTTAAAGAATTATTATTTATTGACTTACCCAATAATTGGTTGAGATTTGGTTGATTAAGTCAGAGGTGTCACCAAAATTGTTTAGGGAAAACCATTGTTTTACATGCCTATGATGGCTTTTGTGTATTAATTAGACAAGTGAGGTGCTTTTTTTAGGAGATTTTTTTTTGCATTAGGGATGTGACTTTAGATTGGTGAGGTTGACTATTGGCCTTTGAGAAGTATAAAGATTTATGAGGGCTTGTGACATGCTTGGTAATTTTGAAGATTATTGAGAGGAAGATCATTTCCTTGCATGGGTGGCAAGTAGGAGTTGGATGTTATTTATGGAGCTTGATCCTTTTGTGTAGGTGGTTGGATAGGCAAAGTGTTGTCATGGTTTGTAGGTTTGATAAGTGGGAGGGAATATATCTAGTTTGGGGAGTAGAGTAGTCAAGGGGAAGAGGAAATTGAAGCTAAAGGAGGATATTGTAGAGGGTGATGAGGAACATGAGGATCAAGACCTAGAAGTTTTGTGGCAACCAAATTTGTGGATTAAATTTTGCAAGAAATCACTAAGCCTTGTATGAGAATTTGGATGTTCAGTATGTGGGCCTTAGCTAAGGAGATGGATGGAAAAATGTTTGGTATGGGTGTAGAAATGTTTTTGAAGTTGTGAAGGATTCCTGTTATGCAACCATGCTCCTTATAGTAGCCATTCCTTTCTTCTACACGAAGATATTGATGAGATTAGCCACCTAGGAGGTAAGAATATGCAATAGATTTTGGAGCATTTGCATTTGGTCAAACTTTGCAAGGGTTGGCAAGAGACAGTGGCTTGCTTAGATTTTAATCTCTCTTAATTGGGATTAGCAACATAGGAGGTAAGAATATGCAATAAATTTTGAAGCATTTGTATTTGATCAAACTTTGCAAGGGTTGGCAAGAGATAGCGGCTTGCTTGGATTTGAATCTCTCTAAATCATGAGTTGTAAGGAAGATAGAGAGGAGTCTCCTATGATGATAGAAATTCAACACGAGGCTTGTGGAATGTTTTTTAGCTCTAGGATAAGAATCGATTTTGTAATTTGCCTTCTCTACCATATTGTCTAAAGACTTCTTCCATGGAGTTGGGTGCTTGTAATTTGTCCACCTCTTGGAAAAACTTTTAGAACTTGGTCTTAGTAATATCAAATAAATGGTTCAATTTGGTATGGATGATGTTATATAAGATATTTTTTTTGGGATTTGGTCAACTCCTTGTTAGTAGAATTTAATGCTTCAACACCACTTTTTTGTGGCTCTTGGGTGCCTTAACCAAGTTACTATTAGCAAATTTTTATTATTTATTAACTATTTAATATTTAATAATAAATTTCATTTTTTAATTATTAACTATTAAACTATTATATTTAAATAAATTATATCTAAATAGTTAATATATATTCTTTTATATCAACGAGGAGGGTTTATTTAGATTGGCCCCACACTAGTAGAGGTCACAAGGGGGACCTCCTCCCCTTCAACATATTCGACTTAGAAGCCACTTATTCAACTCTAATCAACTTGGAAGCCACAATGGAAGTCCAAGAGACACCACTTGGAATTCCAACTCTAGATGTCACTTTGGGGATTTGAACATGGATCTCCATCTTGAGAACCTTATGGCCTTGCCATTTAAGCACAACCCGACTGACAAATTTTTTAATATATATTATTTAGACATTAATAAATTATTTTTTGATTGGTACGACAGGAGAGGATCCCTACCCATTTTATTAAAAGAGAATGTGTAAAAGATAGATGAATACACTTTAGACCTTTAAACAAGGGAGCTAAGAAAAAATCCTATTAATAGGTAAACCAAAATTCAAACTACTCTAGATCTAGACATCCCTCACACCTTTTCTTGTATTTTGTCATATGAGTGGAGAATCATATTATGAGTAATCTATCCATTTTTGGATGAGTCTTTTCTTTTCTAGACTATAAACTAGTCATTTATGTCCATGGTCACATGATCAACCCTAGTGGAGATGGAAGAGATTGGAGTTGTCTCATGATGTGAGAAGATTTCCTTTTGATTAGCTCCAAAGCTGAATGCACAATTAGGCCACCATTAGCCAAAATAAAGACAAGCAACAATTGATCTCTGAGTGCTTGGGGGAAGGGGGTCTCTATATGAGCTTAATTTGGGTCAATGTGGTAGTGATGTTGGTCAGTCCCTTGCCACTAGGTAGCCTTCTTGCATTGTTGATTTGAAGCACTAGAAATCCTCCTTGAGCAGTAAGCAGCAAAATGACCACTTTTGAAACACTTTTGACACTTGAAGAGAATATTTACATAGTCAAACATTTGAGACCAAATCCAACCATTCTTTTTCAAAGAGATTGATTCCAAAAGATCCTTATCTAGGCCCATTTTAATGCAGGTCTTGGAAAAGGTTGTGTGGAAATATTACTTTTCTTGGAAGCATGCAAGAGCTTCTCTATCAAGTCTCCAATTGCTTGTAGGCAATAATCGTACTAGAATTGGAGAGGAAGGTGGAGCCACATAGGAATTGTGGTGAAAGAGTCTTTGTTGATGTCAAAAGAAGGGTACTAGGGCTTGAAAAATAGAGTGTTTCCTAGAAGCAAGGCCCAAAATCCAACCTTTCATTCATGTTTTCAACTATCTCACAACAGACAATGAAGAAACCCTTGGCGTAGGGGAATAAATAGATTGGTGCCTTAATTAGTGACTTTTATTCCTTGGTCGAACATTCATGTAAACCTTTCAAAATTGACCAAAATCTATGAAATAAGCCTTTGTGTAATGTCCCCTTTTGGGATATTCCTAAATTTAGGCTTTCAAAACAATAATAATCACTAAAAATTGGTATTAGTAGTAACAAGTATAAACTTTATGGTTATATTCATATTAAACACAAAATATTATAATATTGAGAGCAATACATCATAGCTAAAACATCATAATAGTGAGATCTATAGTTTGTAGCATCATTAACATTTGGATTCAAAATATCTTAACATCATTAATGTTTATTCCAAAGCGTATTCCTATAGCCAACCATATTAGGAATTCACTTGAAGTACTTGCAAACCGCAATCTCAAGAATGGTTGTCCTTGTAATGTGAGAGCATGGGTGGATCCTTGTCCATCCATCTCGGGTGGTGTACTTGAGAAGACAATCAAGCCCAAGAGCACTCATCTGCCTTTTGACCCATGAACATGGCAGGATCTCAGGTCCACTCCATCCCTCACTCCACCTCCGAGGCACTCCATCCTCCTTGATCAATCCTAGGAGCACTCATTTGCCTCCCGACCCATGAGCGCTCCATCTTGGGGTGGCGTGCTTGATAGGATGCATGAAGACTGCCTTCCTCAACAAGCCTAGGAGCACTCATATGCCTCTCGGACCATGAGTGTTCCATCTTGAGGTGGCGTGCTTGATGAAGGAAATGTTGGTACTTCACCTCTTATGAACTCAGAAGGCTGATTGGCCTCCCTATTTGCAAAACACTTTTATAAGTTCAAAATAGATTGCTAAAGGAATCTACTATAAAATATCATTATGCAATTATGATATATATATTCTTAATTTACATTCTCAAACTTACTTCCCAATAATATTCTTGCTGAAACAATACTTATTTCCAATAGATATCTTATATTCCAATTTCTTATTTTCCTTTTCCCAATCACCACTTCATTCCTTTTCACAAAATGATTCCACCTCCGTATATATCCTTCATGGTGGGGTGAATAGTCACAACCTTTATAATTATTACACCCCTTACAAGGGATGCACCCCTCCTTAACCAATCTCTGTATAATGCAAATCACATGTCATTAGTTAGGAATCGCTGCCACTAAAGTATCACTGGTCTTGCTCATTAAAATGTATTGCTTTCCTTAATCCTTCATCCAGGTTTATTTAAAGTGCTTTGGATTGTCTTCAATCATGTTAACACCTTGGTATGTATCAATGATAAACTTTGGGATGAACACCAAATGTTTGAAAAATCCATTTGAATGTTGCCTACCTTAGGATCATGAAGTTGCCAGATCTAAGGTTGTGACCTTTCTTCTCATGCTCAAGCATTGATAGTGCCCAAATGCCTATTCAAAATGACTTTTCATTGAGACTTTGAATATTAAGGGCATCCTTGAAAGAATGGGATGAATGATAGGGCTTAGAAATCTACACAAGAGAAATGTGAGGAGGAGAAAAACTTTGAGGACAAGGAAGTGTCCAATCCAAAAGAGGGCTGAAGTTTGGAAAAAGTTGATTTGTGGTGGCCATGCATAGGAGAGATGGAGGCCCTTGTATTCTCACCACTATCTGCAGTGTTCTCCAAGAGGAGAAGGCTGTTACCATTTGATCTAGGCACAAATTTTGTTGGAGAGAAATCTAGGGTTTTAGTAGGTTGGAAGGGTGTTTGGAAGCAACATTTTCCTAAATAATTTTTTATTTATTTTTTGTATATTTTAATTCATTATATTATATTATAAATTATTTACATTGCCATCTCCAAAATTTGGAAAAAAAATTGCTGTCCTTGAAATCCATCCACACCCCCCCATTCCAAAACTTGTGGAGCACTAATAAAGACACAAAATAAAGTTAAATAATACACAAAACATGTAAAGAATGATTTCAAAGAACACATAATTCTATTTTGGTTGTCACTTTGTCATAAATCATTAATTACATTTCATATGACCCTTGAATTCTCAAAATTCAAAATTTCAAATATCGTATAATTGTACAACAATCAACTACAATCTACATCTTCTTCCCTCCTCTAGTACTAGTAGTATTTGGTCTTGAACTAGAAGGTAAATTTGAATTATCCTCAAGAGTGATTCCTCAAGTATGTCATCTCCTATATTTCCATTGTTACTTCTCTCTCTAATTCAGCAAGATCTTTGTTACTAATCATTATATTTACATATTCAGCAAAACAATTTGAATATGGATTGATGTCATCCAAGTTGATGGCATCATGAGACTCCACCACCTCCACCATTTTACTTTGAAGATAAAGGTTGTATTGGATGAAAACTAGGTTATTGAGGTGCTCCTAGGTCAATGTGTTTCTTTTCTTGGTATGAATTCTCTCAAATAAGCTCCAATTGTGCTCACACTTAGAAGTGCTACATACAGGATTGACTTAAACATGGATGGCTAGCCATTAAACACTTGAAGTTCAAGCTCCATAATCTTTCCATCACAAATCTACAAATAAAACATTACAAAATTTTAAGTGTTAAGTAAAAATTTGTATTATTAAGCTAAAATTGCATTTATCAAAGAGCTGCATGGTTGAGGGACTCATTTTTAACCTGATTACTAGGTTGCTCTCCTTTGAATGCATAAAAATGAAGAAAAGAGCTTCCTATCTACACCCTCGTAGATGTTCAACTCATTTAGAAATTATGTCTCTAAGACTTTTGTTAGTGTCATCCTATCTATGCATGTGGTGAGGGTTGCTGTAACCTCATCAACCTCGAACAAATCCAAAAAAGAAAAAAAATTGGGGTTTATGTAGTACGCCATGGGACATATTGGTTGGTAGAGTTGATTTGTTCATTAACGATGAATAATGCACCAAATGATTTCATATTTTCTCTTGTTTGCACCATAGTAGTTCCAAAGGGCCTCCTTGGTCCTATCAATGGCCTCATAGAGATAGCCCATTGACATTTTCTCCCCATCAACCAAATACAAAATGTTGACCAAAGGATCCATAACCTAAAAATTAAACATAAATAGTTTAAATTAATAGAAAATTAGAAAACAGTAATATTAAGCAAAAAAAAAAGAGTAAATAAAAAATTTCTTCTTAAACTTTAGGTTCGTTACTTACCTGGATATTTCTTTGGTTCTCTGATTGAACACCCCATCAAACACTATCCTCATGACCTTTTCTCCTTCCGCCCTTTTGGAATATGGAGAGTCCAACCCTACTTTGGTAACAAATATTTTCTTGAATGAAGGTAGCAACCCTACAATGCTTTGGAAGTGATTAAGTTTCTGGCAAATCTTGTTACTCCTGATCACACAAGCTCCTTGCCTTTAGTGTGCGTTGTCATCAAGCTAAGTACCTACATATAGCTGTAGATAAAATGCTTTTAGCATTTTCAACCTGTATCATCATACATCCAATCTTCCCAATGTCACTGTGCCTTTGATTGCACCCAGAGTAACGTGCTTCCATGCAAAGTCTGTTCTGCCTTGCATTGCACACTGTAGATTCTAGACATTGAAAAAACAAATTCAGTAGCATGCCAGCAGGTATTTGATTGTTTTGAATTTGAATTTTGGAATACGAAAGAAAAAAGAGTATAGAAGACAAAGCAAATACCTGTCCAAATGCATTCCAATTGTCAATAAATCCTGAAAATTGCAGTCTCAATCATTCAACAATCTATTAATGCTGCTGAGATCCTAATTGCTGAAGATGAAAATGAGAAAAAAAAGAAGAAAAACTGAGATTTTTAAAAAAGGTTTATGAACTTTTCCTTTGATATACAAGTTTCTTATGGATTAACTGAGTCCAAGTATAAATTGCCTATTGCTCGTGAGTTTCTACAGCAGACTTGACTTGAGAGTTGCAGGCAAGTAACTTATGTGCTGCAGAAGCTTGCAAGTATCTGTGATTTTGACAAGTACTTGTGGAGTTTAGAATTATACCCCATGGTAGAAGTTTGTACTAATAAACTATATAGCAATGTGCTATATGTAATAGTCAAAACTAAAATTCTGAAATATATATTTTAATTTATTTTATATATTTTTCTGTCTCGGAATATTGCTGTACTATGATTTTTAAAATGGCATTCCAGGCCCAGTCCCCATCACCCACACTCAAGATGTTTCTTATAACCTAGTGATTATGATATTTTTATAGCGAATGCATACATGCATGACACATACACAATGAACACCTAGAGAAAGGAATGCAGTAGAAAGAGAAATCCAACCTAACTTAGTCATTTGAGAAAGCTCCCATAGTAATCTAGTTCTTGTTTCAACTCCCAGCCCTTGTTTTTTCACCTCTTTGTACAATGATGAAGAGGACCAAGATGAAGTACATTCTCCTTTGTACTTCCAGGCCCTTTATCTCTGTG
Organism: Sequoia sempervirens; assembly: GCA_007258455.2. NCBI lineage: Eukaryota > Viridiplantae > Streptophyta > Pinopsida > Cupressales > Cupressaceae > Sequoia > Sequoia sempervirens. The sequence goes on along the minus strand of VDFB02105785.1, from coordinate 289,793,218 downwards.
TTTTTTTTCTTATTGTGGAATGATAAAGAATTCTTGATCCATTTTCAGTAAAAATGTATATAAATTTATTTCATTTAGAGATGTCTACACAATGTTAGTGGGTTGAGAATATATCATGGCCTACGATCTTGTTACTGTTCAATGAAAAGTTATGTCCTTTTGAATGTCATTATCCTTGTGTGCATCATTGTTATTAATATTTTCTATTTTATCATGTTGATCATAATGATTAATTTTTAGGTATAGACTTATAGTGCATGCCTTTCTTTCTTGAGATCTTAAAAAATTAAGCTTGGCAAAGATGATGTTTCCTCTTGCCTTCTTTATGATGTAAATCTTAGAATAGATTGTTATCATCCTTGTGTGCATCAGTCTTATTAATATTTTCTATTTTATTGTGTTGATTAGAATGATTAATTTTTAGGTATAGACTTATAGTGCATGCCTTTCCTTCTTGAGATTTTAAACCATGAAGCATGGCAGAGATGATGTTTCCTCTTGCCTTCTTTATGATGTAAATCTTAGAATAGAGAAGATCGCACATCGTTGAATTAAATACATACAGTAAAAGATTTTTCCATTTAAATATATTCTTGGAATGTCTTAAGCAAGCATCACGTCTAGCATACTTCTAGCAATGTCTATATGACTTGAGGATTTTTGTACTTGTAATTTTACTGTTTATAAATTGTAGATGAGGATAGGGTGATGGTGCTTTTCATTCAATTGAGGGGAGTTGTTTGGTCAATGATAAGGTGTTTATTAGAATACTCCTTAATTTTTAATAACTGTTTTGAAGATAGTGATAGGGCCATAGCAAAGTCGGTGACTCGCGAGTACTTGCCAAAAAATTTTGATGGTGAGTTTTTCTAGAGTTAACTCATAGAGTTTTCTGGCTAGTCTTTGACAATTTTCAGTCAGTACTCGTTGTGTACTTGGCAAGTTTGAGCCCTTGACTTGCACTGTGTGTCAAAAATGTGGATTGAACACTCCAAATCCATTTTTTTGGCTTTATCAGCATTGTTTTTTGCCTTATAAAAAATTATGAAAATGGTGTGTGCCATGAAGGTTTGTGTGGTTTTGAAGGTCTTCATTTGGGCTTGGTTGCAGGGGCTCCTCTCCCAAATCCCCATGAGGGGGGGCTGCCCCTTAACCCCACTAGGGGTGCTGCCCTCGACCCTGCTGGGGTGTTGCCTCCAATACCCCACCAAACTCATTTGATACATTTTGTAGCTGTATTTTGCATTATTATTATTTTTTTTTTTTTAAAGTTGCTAAGTTTTGCTTAGTCAAATTTTTTTGGTTTGCCGTCCAAGTCAAGACCGAGTTCGCAAACTATGTATAGGACAATGTTGTACCGCAGTTTTCAAAGAACATTATAGGATAGTTATTTTCTGTTTGTCTTATATTTTAGTGATAGTGTCGTTGTTCATCATTTCATTAATATACATAGTATTCTTATTTTCCATCATTTTCTCAGAAGGCTTCTTTTCTAATATTGAATCATTATTGATGAGCATAGTTGTCTTTCCTATTCTCAAGTCATTACTATTTCACTGTAGTTTATGGATTTTTATTTTTATTTCGCTGAAGTTGTCATTCCTTAGTTATTGAACATTAGATTTCCACAGTCCATGAGATAAACTTACAATTCTGGAGAAAACTGTGATACATTTAAGTTTCAAAATGTTCTAGATCACACTCCATGATCCTTTGTCACGATAAAGAGACAAAATCACTTTCCTGGTGAAGGATCACAGAGTGTGATCGAAAATGTTATGAAATTTAACACTGTTTTCTCCAGAAACTTTTATTACTGAATCGATACTTCTCCTTAAAATAGTTACAGTAATAATTTTTGTCTTGAACATGATTTGATTGATTCATAGACATTTGCCACTTTTCATTCAGGAGTTTTGTTCATTTATTGCCATTAAATTAATCTTTGCCTTTGAAATAGTAAGTATGAATCAATTTTGACTGTCCGCTTCATGAGTTTGAGTCTGGTTACTATTCCTTTTAACCTTATGTGTTTTCTCCTTTGAAAAGACTCAGAATGCAATATTGTGTGGTCAATCCTAAAACATAGAACTAGGATTATTGTTTCCTTCTTTCTGGCTTAGGATTGTGCTCTCTTTGTGTAGATTGCACTTCAGATTTTCTAACATCTGGGGTTCATCCTCATCTCCATGTTTTTGTATTCTGCTGGGAACTTGTGAAGGCATAGGTTGCTGAAATGCTATATAATTTGATAGAAAAGGCTGACTGTAGTAATTTTATTATACATAACTGATGTTTCATTCCCTGTAATTTTCTGTGTACTGGCAGAATAGAAGCTGCCCTTCCCTTCATTATTTATCCATTTTTTACTGCAATGGATCTATTCGCAATCTACCAGGGGCTCAAATATGTCCATCTTCCAACATTAAATAAAGTAAGGTTATTAACTATGCTCTGAAAATGTTACTTCTAATTTACATTCATCGTGCTTGTGCAGTATTGACTTTAGGAAGTATCTTAAGTCAAATTAAGGCTTTTTAGGGAAGGTACATTCAATTCATTTCTCATCTTGCACATAAGTGCACATCACAAGTTTACTGGTATGAAAAGTGGACTTCAATGCAGGCCAGGATTGAGATAATAGTGGATAAATGGATTCATTCGAGGACTGTACCATCTACTGGAGAAGTGAGCAATGTGGAAGGAATACAATTTTTTCATCCCTCAGGTTAATCTATTTGATAAATCCATATTATCTATCGTGTATTTTCTGCATAGAAGATATAATGTTGAAATGCGAAGGCATCCTCATTTTTTACATTTTAAATCAGATATTGGCTGGAAGTCTGTTGTTTTGTACTGAATTAGGAATGAGTATATGGTGGTTATTGAGCTTACAGATGGCTTCTAAGATTGGATTCAGGCAGCAGGATTTGGCCACTTAGAATTGGATTCATAAATGCTAAGGAACAAAGGGCAGAGATTATGGGATCTGTTCTGCAATCCATGAAGAATGAAGATAGCTACTTTCTCTCTATGGAGTCTGGACATGGTTTCCCATGGAAGCCACAGGTTACTGATTACAGAAGCTTACTGTCATTTTCTTCTAAATGATGGAATATTCTGTTTTATTGCACTTTGGAGATTTTTCCAATTTTTCTTTACACAAATTGCAGTTGCGGTTGCTGATGTGTCTGCATAAAAAGGCAGCTGCGGTAGATATTGTTATGGGTGTGCTCCAGGTATGGAATAGGAATTTAGCTTCCATCCTTTCCAAATGCTTCTAGATTTCATTGAAAGAAGACTAAGTGTATTTAGCAATTGACTGTATATCTTACTTTCATGTGTGGATGTTTAGGAACAATTGTAACTAATAGCTGATTAGAATAATAGGCACGGGTTAGGGTTAGTGCCTCTAGAAATTGAAGGTTATGTATGCTTTTTCCATTGTAGCTTAATTGAAATTTAAATGGTGCCGATGTGCCTCAGAACTGCATGTACTCAACCACTCTACAACAATGATACTCACCAGCATCAAATTTTCTATCTCCATCTTATACAAAAAAGGCTGGATATATAATGGCCAGCATTAAAATATCATATATTTTAATGATTATATCCAGGAACCAAAGGATGTCCTCTACCAAATTTATCATCTAGACCTGGTTTTTCTGGGGTTTATACTACTTTTATAAATCTTTCCTTGACTTTTGGAGGCCCTAGATTTTATAATCAGAGCTGTTAAAATTAATATAATCTCCTAAAAGAACCCTTACTACTACTGACTAATATTTTTTTCCATTAACTCATTCTGAGTTGAAACTCCAAATATGAATGGCATGGGAGCATTATTTTGAAAATACAGGACAACCAAAAATTTAAAAACATATTGGTTAAGAAAAGTTAGAGAAATTGTTTGACAAGAACTATATGTGACTTCACTGAGTAAATAGGGATTGTTTATTATAGTCTTAAAATTGCAGAACATTGTGAGTTACATCAACTAAATATTCTTTGGCATGCACGATGTAGTGCCGTGGCTATTGACCAATAAACCAAGGGCAGGCATGACAAATGTTGCTGTGGTCTTTCAAGTCTCTAGATCATCAGATGTTTGTAAGGGTTAAAGTGGTTGTGAAATAGCTTTAAGCCTTTAGGATAACAGTTTAGAAGTTAAATTATAGAACAAGATTTAAAACAGGCAAGGACATGATGCCAATATTAGTGTGTGCAAGAAAAACCCTTCCTTTTGGAGACAAAACTAAGAATTTAGATTGATGAAGGAAATATATGACAATGCAGTCTAATTTTTCTTCATTTGATTTATTTGGCCACTATGCTTATATCTTGTTGTTCCAACTTCCAAGCGTTGGAAATCAGCACTGAAAAAGTTGGAAACATAGTTTTCAGCTAAGTTACCGATTTGTTTTTGGATTCGGGTACTGGTACGAGAATTCGGTACGGGATTTGGCAAAAAATTTTTTTTGGGGTTGGGTACGGCAATACAAAAAACATATAAAAATCAGAAATATATACATATTTGCAGCAGTAATTAAGTTCAAAATACACCACCATATTAATAGTCTAAAAACATAGCAAAAATACATCACCACTTTCATAGTCACTAAGTCAAATATTAAAATATTAGTGATTACTCGAATGTCATGATATAAAATTATAAATTAAAGTTCAAACATAAAATGTCAAACGTTTACAATCAGCCATTATTGATCATTGATCAATCTGAATCATATGGGTCATCATTATCAAACAAACTAGCACTATTAGATGCTACATTTTGTGTAGAACTACAAATAGCATTCGTGGCACTCGCACAAGCACTGCCACTAGCAGTAGCAGTATAATTGACACTACCACTCTCACGATCAGTTGTTGCTTCAGGCTCATACTCATCATCAATATCAAGTGCAGCTAAGTGACTTGTGGAAGCATCCAAGTCAAGCTGCTCTGGCTCAATATCCCACCTCCTTGTGTCTCCTTCTTTGTAGGAACTTTGCTTGTGTGTAAGGAGGCGCAAGTTTGAATGCACATACACCAAGTCCTCTGCCTTTTTTGAATGCAGCCTTTTGCGTTTTATTGAGTGGATGAAGGAGTATGTGCTCCAATTCCTCTCTGAAGAAGATGAACTAGCAACCTATTAAGAGTCAAGACCAAATTAAATAGTTAAGAGTTACAAAATTTAACTAAACAAAATTATTAATTAATATAAAATTATAAATTAAAATTAAAATTACAAAATATAAAACTTACTTGGGATAAGATTTTTATTGCAATTGGTTGGAGGTGCATGTATTCTTGCCCATGGAAGTACCACCAACTATGAGCATCCACCCTGTACTTGTCTCGAAGAGCATCAAGATTCTGATCAACTCTACCGAGCATGCAAAAGCCATGAACTCAGCCCTCACTCGATCACGTTGGTCACGATCAGTGAAGAGTCTCCGAAGTGCTGCCTTGTACCCTTGAGCCACTTCAACATCCCTATATGGAGCAACTCTTGATGTAACAAAAAGAAGCTTAGGACTATAATATTTGGGACTCAATGCAAAAGCAAGAAGATGCAATGGAGTGGTCATTTTGTTCCATCTATCAACCATGATTTCTTGTAGCTCTTTGAAGAACTTTTCATTCAGGATCTTCCTCTTTTGCATTGATGATGGTTTTCATCTTCTCAATCATTGAGTCGATACCATCATATACTTCTCCCAAACAAGGTCTATCCATGTCTGTATAACGGATCATGCTTAGTATAGGCTCAGTGAAACTGACCAGGTACTCAACACGATCCCACCAACAATCATCTAGGATCCTTTGCCTGATCCTATTTGCCCTTTCACTGCTAGATTGCTTCCATATGGCCCAATTAGGGCTGATTACCATGGCACAAAGTGCCTCACGAACCTTTATAAGTCGTCTCAACACAATTGTGTTGGAGGAAAAACGGGTCTCTGCAACCTGTTTGGAAATCAAAATTAAAATTAAAATGTAATTTAAATTTACAAAATCAAAATTTAAAATTAAAAGAAAACTAAAAATTTAAGAATATTGAGAATTAACTTACCTTCAACAATTCCAATTTTGAGAATTGTCTAAATATTCCTTGTGTCATATGGTGGTTGGTGACAAACATTTGATGTCTTCGCCCTCAGCATACACCTGTTTGATCCACTCAATTTTGGATCCAATTTTTTGTAGCATTAGATTGAGGGAGTGGACAGCACAAGGTGTCCAAAAAATGTGTGGATACTTCTCCTCAATCAATAACCCAACAGCCCTACAATTTTTGGCATTGTCGGTTACAACTTGCACAACATTTTGATGGCCCACTTCTTCAATAGCTTGGCAAAGGATGTTAGCAATAAATGGACCATCTTTCACTTGTCCCTCACAATCCACTGCTCTCAAAAACATTGCCCCTTTAGGGGACACGGCAATAACATTGATCAATGGGCGATTTTTTGCATCTTTCCATCCATCAGAAACGATGGTCACCCCTGTTTCGATCCATGAATCCCTTATGGGCTTCAAAGAGTCTGCTACATGTTTCACCTCTTTCTCCAATAAGGTGCAACGCACCTTCTCAAAACTTGGGCCCTTATACCCCTTTGGAGCCTCATTAATAGATTTCACCATTTTTTGCCAATATGGTGAACGAACAACGTTGAATGCCAATCCATTGGCATAGACACATCTTGCTATGTCTTGATCAGCAATCTCTCTTGCCTCATTCTGAAATGAAACTTCCAACGGTCCCTTAGATCTTTTATTTGATGAGGGCACGGTTTGCTCTTGAGGGATGTTCATAAATGGATGGCTTTCTGTAGGTGGAATATAAGTAGGTGGTGTAGGGGGTTTCATGGATTGAGATCCTTTCCTCAAAGGATGGCTTTTTTTAAGACTAGCAGCTTTTTGCTCTGCTTTTTCTTGCTCAGCAATATATTTCAACACTATGTCATCTGCAAGGCCTTTGCCATCACCTTCTGGAGGTCCCGGACAAGGTTTGATGCCAATATCAGGGATCCTACACAAGTGGGCTTTCACTCGACTGTATGAGCTCGTGTATTGAATTTTGCAATGACTACAAATCCAAATAAATACTCCACCACCTGGACATTGTTGAACCATTTCTACATATTTCCAAAGGGGAGAGGTTGCATTTATTTTGAAACGAGATTGGCCTGAGTTAGAAGCAGATGCCATTGTAATACCTAAGGGCCAAGGCACAACAGATTGAAATAATTTTGGTATTGAAATTTGAAACTAAAAAACTTAAAAGAATGAGAACAATCAACAAAAGTAAAACAATAAAAACAAAACAAAATAGTTCATTTGTTAAACTTAAAAAAAATGTAAGAAAAAAATAAAAAAACTTCAAAGAAACCTACCTCTTTTGAACAAATCTTGCTCTACAATCTTCTTGAATCTTGGCAATGAACGGACACTTGCAAGTGCTTAGGAATAGCACAACAATCAACTTTGAACAACCAACGATCAGCCTTCAAGTCTATTCGAGCTTGTGCAAGCAAGAGAGCAAGTTCAGCAATGGAGGCAAAAAAACTCGTTTTTCATTCACAAATTGTTAAATGAGATTGTTTTTACCTATTTAGTGTGTTTGGAGGTCGAAATTAGGGTTGCAATGAATATTAAAATATTTATAAGTCAACATCCGGTCAAAAAAATGATAAAAAAACACGTTTTTATGCGGACTAGGTGTTTTGATGTCAAAATACGTTGCAGATTCTCCTTGGATTCGTCGCGCCGTATCCTGGCCGAATCCGTAGTCAACCTACGAATCCAAAACGTATCCGCAGTCTATTTTTCAAATCCTGGCTGAATTTGTCACGTATCGAATCCGAATCCCGAATCCGTATCGTACCGTATCGTATCCGGGGTCTAATATGGTCAAATCGGTGACTTAGGTTTTCATAAATAGGGACAAATAAGGTTTGAGTTAGGTTGGAACTCTTTATCCTTGTGTACAAAACATGGAAATGGCAGGAAATAAGATAGAGAACAGAAAAGGTTCTGAAATTTAAAAAGAAAAAACAGTTCCATTCACACATAAGAGAAGCAAAATTAGATGACATTTCAAATATAAATGGGATGAAATGTTTGATGAAAATGATGAACATTGAAAAATTAGGTCAAGAATATAAATATCATTTCTTCATTTGCATTGTGTCATGATTCATAAAACAGTATTTGTGATGATGATAATGTCAATACGTATAATCTAGGTTACTGGTTCTAGTTCAGGTTCGTGGGTTCGGTCAAAAAAAGTTTTTGGGGTTGGGTTCGTTTTGGGTTCAAAAACATATAAAAATTAGAATTATATACATATTTACAACAATAATTAAGTTCAAAATATTACACAGCATCATATATTGTATAATAAACAAAACCACCATAAAATATAAAAATATTATAATGTCAATTAGTCAAACTCGAATGCCATGACATATATATTATATATTAAAATTAACTACATTGCTGCATTCCTCCTTGCAAGTAAGCATCAAGTAACATTAGGGAAGATTGTCCAATGGGATGATGATATTATAGATGAAGACTTTGTAGGCAAACTTAGAAACTTAGACTTGGAGAGTACTTGGAAAATCAAATGAATCCAATGGGAGTTTGAGGGAAATTGCCCCAACGGGGTTGAGGGGCAGCACCCCTTGCAGGGGTCTGGGGGCAGTTCCCCCAGTTGGGCCGAGGGGCAGTGCTCCTCATGGGGGTGTGGGGGCAACAAACCATACAAACCTTCATGGCGTATATCATTTTGCATTCACAATAAAACCCAAATTAAGACCATCAAAGCCACACAAACCTTCATGGCATACATCATTCTGCATTCACAATAATACCCAAATTAAGACCATCAAAGCCACACAAACCTTCATGGAACACATCTTTTAGGATTTAGCGGGCGAATGACACTTTTAAAAGTAAAAAACAAGTCAAAAAAAGATTTTAAAAAAATTGAAAAAGGCAAAATTCACCTGTTTTTTGCAAAATCCAAGCAAATTCCCCTTGGGTTCACATGGGTTCGACAGGGTTAGACCCACAATCTATGGGGCAAATCCTGTTCGAACCCACAAGGGACTGGACCAGGACCTGGGGCCTGGGGCCAACGAACCGGTGACAGCGTATAATCTATGTCACAAGGTTAGCCTAATTTCATGTATGAAGTTCGAAATTTGGCGAATCCCAATAAAATCTAAAAGATTAATTCTGATTCACCCTAAAATTCATATGAAACAAGGCTAGGGCTTTTTTAATTAAAATATATTCGGCTGTTTGGTACACGAGGAAGAGGCAAGAATCCCGAGGGGAAATGAAGAAACCTACACCAATGATGGAAAGAATGCTCTCTCGATATGATGAGGTTGTCGACCTCCTTTGTTCTCCTCTCTTGTATTGGCAGGCGTAGTATTGGGTCGTGCAAACAAAAGTCGTGAATGAAAATGGAAGGTTGCTTTCTTCAAAAAATTGTTGTCTATAGGAAAATCGTCTCCACTGCTTATTATCATTCCCACACAGAGAATAAAAGACAAACAAGGTAAAATTTAAATTATAATATATTTATTATTTAATATATAAAATTTAACAGATTTATTATTTATATATTAACAAATTAAAATTAAAATTTTCAACACATTTATATTATTATTTTAAAATTTTTTCTAATGTATTCAAAATTTAGTATAATATTGTTTTATTTTTAACAATCTTAATTTAATAAATATAAAATATTTCTATTAATTTTTAAATTTAATATAATATTATTTTATTTTAATAAATAATGAATTCGATCATTTTATTTCAAATCTATTTTATTTTATAATATATATTAGAATTTTATTTCCAATCTATTTAGCAATGTTAGACAATTTAATGAATTTATTATTTATATTATTTTTAAATATCACTTTTTTTTTTTGAATTTTTTTCTTTGGTGAACTTCATTCGAATTTTATTGTTGCTGAACATGAACTGGAACTCGAACCTTTTGACATAGCATATGTCATATAGTGACAGATTAAAAAAATAATATTAATTGACAGGTTTAAAATGGCTACATGAAAATGTAAGAGGGCACAAAGAATTCTATCCTCTTCTTCGTGCAGAGTCCCAACTACACGGTTGCTGTTGGGTACATCAAAACATAATCATCATTATCTAGAGTAATGTCTTATGCCTTATATTTTGGTAAAGATCAAACAATTCATCCTTTCCAGCCTTTTGAGTTCATTGGTGATGTTCCCTTCATAGTTGGAAAACTCGGACTCAGCGCGGACTTGGCAGCCCAAAATAGAACTCGGACTTGGGACTCGGCAAAAAGCTCGGCTAGGACTCGAAAAAGAAGAAAATTGTAGTTTTACAAAAAAACAAATATAAATTAATGCAGTTAGAGAACATAAGAGCCTAATTTGATTATCAATTTCTCATATTTCAAATATTACACATGTTATATGATCTTCAAACACTCAATATTTGATTTCATCATTCATACTCATAGTTTTAAATTTTTAAATGAAAAAAACAAAAAAAAAACAAGTTTTAAACATTCATAATTTTTAAATTTTCAAATGAAAAAAACAAACAAAAAACAAGTTTTAAACATTCATACTCATTAATTCTAGGCGATGCCAAAAGTCCTAAGTTGGGACTTGGGAGGCTGATTCTAGGACTCGTGCGAGTCACTTGCCAGGACTCGGGAGTCCTAGCCTACTCTAATGACATTTCTAACTACTCAAGTAAACACAAAGCTTGAGAGTCAGAAATGAACAAGGAATGATACTTTGACATAAATACTTAAACAAACTTTCTTCCAACACACATCTACTGTACTTTCAATGCAAGCTGAAATAAAGATCATATAAGCAGAACATATAAAACGGAAATTTGAGACATTATATCAGGGCAGCAAAGTAGGCACAAGACTTTATTTTCTCAAATCTCAAGTAACAAAGATTACACTTCTAGGACAACAGGATTGTAGCAAAATAGGCGTACAGCTTAGCAATCAACTAGGATACATTGACACAAGTAACACAAGAACTGAACAATAACTTGCAGCTAAAAGAGGCATACAAGCTTGCTCTTACACTAAGTGAACAATACTGAATAACAATTAGAAGGCACTACTAGGCTCAGCATTTTGTTATCACAAGCACAGTTAAAAATAAATGGGAAAGGTTGCCCTTATTTATACACAAGCAGAGGAGTAGGGAATCCTAAAATCTCCCTGCTTTTACAATTAAGACTTGCCAACATGCAAGCTTTATTTCTAAAACTAAAACAAGATAAGCATCTAACAACCTATGAAAGCATAAAAACAGGGAAAGTGCCAACTATTACATCTTGATTTCTTTCCTCCTTCAAAGAGTGGATAAGAATTGAGACAAGAATAGAAAGAAAGCTTGGAGAAAGCTTCTAATTGACTGCTGCTTTAAATCTCAACCACATCTACCAAAAAGCTGGAAACTGCTTCTCTATCAGGAGCATCAAAACTATCTATAGCAAAATTCTACTTTTCCAAGATTTCTTCGCCTTCTGCAATTGAACTTAGGAAGTCTTTCACATCTTCAACGACTTTATTGAATCTTGCTAATTTCGCCGGCTCTGCAACCGGAACGATGACCTTTTATAAATATATCCTCTTGCTTTGGCATATTTTTCATAGCTTTTATGCTTCTGACACTTCTCTTGATTTTTCAATGGAAATTGTACAACTCTTTTCTAATACTTGTCCTTTTGCTTCAAAGCACTTCTCAACATTGTTTGGCCTGAGGCTTCAATCAACCCAAAATGACCAAGATGTCTGACTGCAACATTTCATGTGTCTTCCAAAGCATGCAAATTGAACATTGGTTTGATATGATGCAAGTTAGTTTCACAAGTTTTGATGAAATCATGATATAGCACTGATTTGGTCTTGAATTCGATGGGAAAGTACTCCATACTGAAAATCTTGAAGATTGACTATAAACTTGACTATGTTTGGACAAGTTTTGCACAAACCCTAAATTTAGCTTGCTGATTTTTCTTCTTCAAACGGGTAGATCTTTCAAACAAAAATCTGAGATATGGGTTTTGTAGAGAATCTTGTTGCAAGAAGACCCAGATCGCTTATTTTTGAAAATTGTTGATGGCTGGTTGAAGAACTGAAACCCTAATTTTTGATTTTTTTTTGAAAAAAGCTGAGAGCTAGGTTTTGTGTCGAATCACGTTTTGTATGAACCCAGTTGATCAAATTTTGAAAATTTTGAATATTTCTTGGACATGCAAGAAAAAAGTAGGTTCTTGAAAATTGAATTTTTTTCCAAAGTTGTTGACAATCATGAACTAAGCTGACCCAAATTGCTGAAAATTGAAAAAGATTACCCCCTCCCAAAAATTGATGCCCTGGAAAAATAAAGTATGGAAAAGGAAGCCTCTGTGTGAGCTGATCAAGAAAATATGAATAACTCTAAAAAATCTCCAAGTTTTGGCCTTCTAATCTTGAAATGGATAAAAATTTATGTTTCTCCTCTCTTGCCTTGGATGCCACTTGCAAAAATTGTGAAGAATGAATGCGAAGGCATTCTTTAAATAGGTTTTTTAGGTTGAAAACTTGTTTTATTCTCCAGCTTTAAAACTTCTTGAAGCCAATCTTGAGCAGGTTCATTGAATGTGGACATTTTCTAGAAAGCTTCATGATAGAAACTAAAACATTTGACTAAGACATTGAGCCTAACTTGTTTTATTCTCCAACTTTAAATCTTCTTGAAGCCAATCCTGAGCAGGTTCATTGAATGTGGACATTTTCCAGAAAGCTTCATGATAGAAACTAAAAAATTTGACTAAGGCATTGAGCCTTGGGCACCTTTCTTGCCTAGGGGTGTTTTTCCTCTCTAGACTTAGCCAACTTTTGCTTGAGTTTTGACCTCCAGTTTGATCTTGATTTTTGGACATCAGATTGATCCCGTGAACTAGCTGATGATCTCGTTGTGGAGCTTGATCGAATCTGAGAAGATTATCCTGGAGGCAACTTTTGATAAAAACATTATCTGATCCCTCAAAATGCTGGGCCCCTCATCACCAATGTTAGCATTTTTTTTGACATTTTTCAATTTCATCATGATTTCTGACCTTTAGATGAATTTGTGATTCCAGGAGCGAGACTGACCTGATGAACTGACTATCAGATTCATTGGATAGCTTGATGAATTCTAAGGGGGGTCTTCTGGAAGTGATTACCTCAGAAAAGTAGTTTTGGGGAGTCAAAAGCTTGGGCACCCCTGGCTAGCTGGGGCGCTCATCTCCTCCAGAGATAGTTTCTTTTTCTGTTTTTTTTATCTTTCGCTTTTGACTTTCTCAATTTTGCACAAGTTTACCCCTTTGTTCAGTTCGTGATATCTTATGACTGCCAACTCTGATGAGCTTGCTGATGATTGCGTTGGAGAGCCAGTGCCAATTTGAAGAAATGCTCTTGGAGATGACTAACCCTAATTTTACTTTCTGAATGCTCAAATCCTTGGGCGCCCCTGGCTACCTGGGGCGCCCATCCTTGCCAGACTTAGTCATTTTTTTTAACTCTTTTTGAACCTTCAAACTTGACCTCCATGCTCTGTCATCTGTTTGATATGAATTGCTAGCAACTGACAACCCTGATAATCTGGCTAAGATATTCAATGGAAAATTGGCAAAATTATGAAGATAGTGACTGATCTAGCAAACCCTAATTCCACCATTTGACCTCTTGAAAGACTGGGCGCCCCTGTCTTGCTGGGGCACCCATGCATGGCAGTGTTAGTTTTAATTTCATCTTTCTCACTTTTCTCCTCGTTCCTCGTGCTCATCGTTGCTTTGACTGTCGGAGACATGAAAAATGGTTGAGGCAAAGAATTCCAGGCACCTTGACTGGACTGGGGCGCCTGGACTCTCTAGTGTTAGCCAAAATTTTTTAGCTTTCAAGATTTTCCAACCTTCATTCTTCGTTCTTTGTTCCTTGATCATCTTCTGTCGCTTCTTGATCCGTGCAATGCTTGAGACTTTGAATTTGATACCTGGCAGTTGAGCAACCTCCATTAATGACTCTGGAGCTCTTGAAAAAGCTTCTAAAAAAGCATAATAGACCCACTAGGGCAAAACTGATCTTTTTATGATTTTGATTGGACCAGCCTGATGAGGAAGTATTTTAAGCCAATCAAAATCAATTTGAATCCTGGAAGCCAAACTTTCTATTTTTAGAAAATTTTGCCAACATCCATTTGAGAAGAAACCTAGAAAAACCCGGAAAAAAGTTTTATTTTTAGAAAGTTTTTAAAAATAGAAATTTTCCTAAAATTTAGGGTCGAAAAACTGAGATTTGGGTTTTATAGACTTGGTTGCTCTGAGTAGACCCAGATCGTCAGATTTTGAAAATTTTGAGTTTCCGCCCCTCATGCAAGACATGCAAATCCCCAATTTTGACCTTTTTTGACAATTTGAACAAGACTTTTGACCATTTCTTCAAAATACCTAAGTGTAGCAAAATTTTTAATTTGGGGTACAACAAAGACCCCTATTGCACTTAAGCTTCTAAATTGGGCTTGATAGAAATAACCACTGCAGAACTTGCCAACTTTAGCGCTGTGGATCGATTTAATTTGAGGGAAACGCTTATGTCTTTTCAATTCATAATTAGACTGTACATGATTGTGCAGGCTAGGCGGATTGCTAGCTTGTAATCTGTTATATCTCCACCACGATCTTGGGAGGCATGAAATATGAAGGCCAAACACATGTGAAAAGACTTGTGAACACATAACTTATTTGCTGTAACAATGCCCTTTAGATTAATTTTGTGATGCTTTGATTTGAAAAGACTAGCGCATAGATAGTGGCAGCAAATAATAATCATTTTACTTATACGATGCCAACATCACATCCGCCTATGAGTCATGACTGATGTGGCCGCCGCTTGAGCGGTGGTGACATTAGTAAGTGCTAACTCGAGCCCGCCAAAATTTGAACTACGTTTGCTCCAAAATAGTTTGCGTTTGTAGCTTTGAATTTGTTACCATCCCTAGCATTGAGTTAGACGCTTCCTCGGGCATCCACGACGACTCCTCCCATTGGTGAATGAAAGGCAAAGCTTTCCATAGCTATGTTTGTGGAAAGCGATGGCGAAATCTAACGATGTCTATGTAACCTGGAAGGGACTAATGAAATGGCTGTGACCATGTGCCACCATTGCAGGGAAAACCATATTGCACCTTTAGACCCCAATAATAGACTTTCCACAACATTGCGTGTGGAAAGTCGCCCGCCCAACCACCTACTCCTTTAAATGATGATTTTGTAAAGGAATCTCCTCCCTATTTGTTTTGGAATGCCAATGCTTTCATATCATTCTGAGGATATCCCTCCCTCTTTTTTGTAGGATGCTAATACTTCCATATACATTTTTAGAATATCCCTTCGGAGATGGATCTCTTTAATGCAATCATTGTACCTACTAATTTATATGGCTCAAAGGTCTAGGGTCCCTAGTCTAGGGCTTCTTGATTGTTTACATGTTGAGATTAGAAATGACCATGCTTTAATGTTTGATCTTGTTGAGATGTGAATCTTTGACACAATCATTAAACCTTATTATTTATATGGGTTGGACATTTGGAGCCTCAACTTAGGTTTTCCCATTTGGTTGCTATTGATGCCTATATTTTTCAGTCAAAACAACTAGCACCACACAAGGCATCAAGCATGGAAAGCCTATACATACATGAACAATTTGCAAGATAATCTTTGAGATTACAAGGCCGGTTCCTTATCTACTCTAGCTTAAGCCTAATTTGACAAAGGAAAAGGGAAGAAATGCAGAAAACAAATAATTGAAATTAAATTAGGTGATGTGCTAGAACAAATATTTCTTTTCTTATTTCTCACAATGCTTTTTAAAACACTAAATAATAGTCTACAAAAATGGAAGTTAAAGCATGATAAATAAAAACAATAGACAATTTAACCATTAACTATTTCAAGAATTAAGATTGCAAGGATCTCAACTTCCTATATTGAATATTTCAAAATGAGTGTGTATAGTTACCTGCACATATAAAGCTAGATGTCTCTGGACACATACACAAAGGTTCCTCTAGAGCTTAAAAAACAAAGAAACTTAGAGATTAAAATACATGCAAGGCTCATTGAGCTCATGTACAAAACAAAATATCCCTTTCAATTGAGCACAATGCTTCTTATTTATAGAAAACCCATAATAGACTAACAAAATTTCCCTTCAAAAATAGCTATGGAACAAAGCCGTCGGTAAAGGAAAATCCCCTTAGTCGGCATGGAAAAATGAAAGAGGTAGTGCATGATCTTGTATGATCTAGTTTGCAATTGAAAGTGGTTAGGCTAGCATTTGGAAGCTTGGGGCATGCCAAACAACTTGATAATTGTTTCTAAATCTTTCTTAGAATGTTCTTGTGTTAAAAATGCTTATTAGGCCCTCACACTTGAGAGCATTTGATATGTTTGCTTTATCTATTGCGGGCTGTTGGATTTATGTTGACATGGCAAGATAGATGATTGCTACTAATCAAAGAAAGTCCCTCACTCTTTTCGCCTGAATTCTTAAGAGTTTGACACTTGGCAAGTTGGGTCCCTATGGCCAATAGTTGTTACCAAAAATTTGTGGGCCCCATTGTTTATGTAGACTTTTTTGTTGCTGAATGAAAAAATAAAGGAATTGTAGGCCCTAGATCAACGACTCGCCTTGAGTGATACACAATCAGTGGTTGAGGCTTCTTTGCATTGAGGAATTTGTGCATCGATTGTTGAGCCATTTTGTTGTTTGCAATGAGAAGAGAACATGTTGCTCACTTTCAAAAACATTGCAAAGACACAAGGAAAATTTCGTAGGCTCACCATAATTGAGTTTTCAATATGTCAGGACTTTGCTTTAAGAACTTCCCATTGTTAGACTTCAAAATCCCATGCGTTGTTAGATTAAAGATGATGTGGCTAATTTGATGCACATACTATTCCAAGCTTCCAAAGGCATCCAAAACACTTACTAGTTTGTAGAAAACCAACAAAACTACTAAGGCAAAGAGGAATTTTTGCCAAGCCACAAGCAAGAAATAGTAGAATACACCAAGGCAAAAGGATTATACCATTGTAGTCAAAATTCACTTTAGTTACATGTTTAGAGTTCAAACTACCATGCTTTAGTTTTAAATGGTTTGTCTCTTAGAGAATTTCCATGCTGAGTTTGTTGCTCGACCTCTTTCTCTAGGAGTATCTTCAAATTTATCTTCTTTCTTTACATATTCAACCCTTTCATGATTTAAACCCAGGTAGAGAGTGGTCTCTGGAGGATGAAGATCTTGTTTTTCTTGCTCATTTTTTTGTTTGCTTGTGGCAACTCTCACTTTGCTAGGGACGACATTGATGTTTTTTCTTAGGATGAATGGGTTGAAGAGGAGAACAATCTTCTCTTGGATATTCTCTTTGAAGCTGATCAGGTTGAGGGGTGTGTGATTGCTGGGGAGTTTGTGGTGGAGGTCCTTGATGGAGATCCGTTTTTCGGGTTTGCATAAAGGGTTTCTCCTCCCTTCGACAAGTGTTTTCTCCTCCAAGTTGGCCCACGATAATGTGGATCTATCGATGCCCATGTCTTGGCTTAGGGAGAGATGGGGTTTAATAAATCAACATTTGGTGTTGATTTTGATTAGTTTAAGTTTGTTGAGGAGGGTGCTCATGTGGTTGCTGTTTCTTCACCTCCTATTCCTATTTGTGTTCCGACCCCTAGGGTTTTAGAGGAACTTTGTGAGATGGAGGCTTGTGTATTGATGGATATTGGTGCTTCTATTGAGGCTGGGGGTGCTCATGTGGCTGCTGTTTCTTCACCTCTTGTTGTTCTTGTTCTGACCCCTAGGGTGTTAGAGGAACTTTGTGAGATGGAGGCTTGAGTATTGATGGATATTGGTGCTTCTACTGAGGTTGAGGAGGAAGGGAAGATCCAAATTGACATTCGTGATTCTCTTCTTGCTGAGTTGTCTGCTTGGCTAAGAAGCTTGCTTGTTGGGAGATTTTGTGAGAATCGTCTCAACATTGATACTGTTAGAAGATGGGTGCTTTGGATTTGGAAACTAAGACGCCAAGTTGAGGTAACTACTATGGTGAACCATTTTTTTCTTTTTTCCTTTTCCAATTTGGAGGATTGCTCAATGATTCTTCTAGAAGGCCCTTGGTTTCTGTGAAAGAATGGCCTTTTGTCTTAAAATGTGGTTTCCAGGTTTCAACCCAATGAATGATATAATATTCAAGTTTCCTGTTTGGGTTTGTCTGCTAGGGTTACCATTGGAGTATTGAAATGACAAGATTTTTTATGATCATTGCCAATTCTTTGGGGCAATATTGTGCTATTGATTCGATCATCAAATTCATGAAAAGTTTGCTATTTTCTAGATTTTGTATGTTTGTGGAGAAGAACAAGGTGTTCCCTACTCAGATTACCTTATGTTCCAAATATGGTGAATGGGTGTAGTAAATTGAATTTGAAGGCTCTCCTATTATTTTCAATTCATGTGGTAAAGTGGGCCATGCTACTGCTACTTGCTTGAGCAACAAGAAAAGCCATTTTGTTTGGAAGAAAAGGAACAAATTCCTTCAACTACTGAGGAGCCTTTTACTACCTTCAAGAAGGAGCAAAAGGAGGATAATAGGGAGAAATCTCCTAGAGACTGTGACACCTTTCCTAAAGCTTTGGGGCTGCTTGAGGTATTTGCTAGTGTTTCTATGAATTTTCCCTGTTACAAGAAAAAGGAGTTTAGGGGAGAAAGATCCTATCATCCTTGTATGGTGGTAAAGCAAAAATCTTTGGAACAATTCTTTAAATCAGCCTGACTTCGGGCTGGTAATTTGTAAGGTTTTGTAATGCTTTGTCTTTAGTAGTTTCATTGTTGCTCCTATTGGTTTTTCTTTAGTGTCTTGCTGTGCTTCATGCTCTATCTTTCTCTTTGTACAAGGGTCTGGGCCCTTTCAAAACACCTGCTTACCATAATAAAAAACAAAGCCCAATAGACATAATCACTCTAGACTTATTCTCAAGCTATTTAACTATTTTTTATACATTTACAATTCATTTTGACATTGAAACTAAAAGGGTTAGACATTACCAGTCATCACTTGCATAGTAAGTTCTAATACCCAAGACTTGGGGTTCCTCTTGATTGCAAACTGGGTACTAAGGACTGTTCATGACCATTAGATCAGGCAAACACAACTTCATAACCCCTTCCCAAGAATGTGATCAAGTATTCTGAAGTTTTCTCAGAAACAACAAAATGCCAGTTAACAATAATGGTAGCTTTCCAGTACTTAACTGAACAACCTCCCAAAAGACAAAGACTTCCAATATAAATAATTTTTTAACAAGAAACAAAACCACAATCTAATTCCCTCCTCAACCACGATTCTAGGTAAATCTACAATGCAATTTAAGTTCACAGCAGCCATAATTGGCAAAAGATTTTACAAAGCTTCACTGTCAAAGGATAAAAATAAGAATAAAAGCAAACTCTGAATTTTTCCATTTAAAAACACTAGATGGATAGTACATGCTTGGTACACAGCCCATATGGAGTGGCAGTAAACATTACTCTCTGAAGTGTCGATGCATGGCATGTGCTCCACTCTGTAGGATGAGTGTCAATTGGTTTGATTTAATTTTGATGAGATTACCTCTATTTTCAATTTTGCATGAAAATCATAGGTTATAGGATAGACCTTTTAAATATTTATTAAATGTAACTATACTGCACAAGAAATTCACAGGGCAGCCAAATGGCTAATGGTCAAAGTTTGGTCTGCATCTTTCTTCTAAGTGTTGCACCATGAGCCATCGATCCATGAGGCTAATTTCCAGCCATAGAGCTTTAGTGTTTTACTAAGTTGTTTAATGTGCATACAAATGGCAAAATTTCTAAAGAGTAGCATGCATGTTCCCCAATGTGATGAGCTATGGGCTGTTGGATTAAGTTGTTATTTGCCAACCGTGGATTTCTTTGGTTTCATAAGTTTTGTTTAAAGTGCTTAGTGATGGGCCCGCAAGGAAGCATGCTTAGTAATAGTAAAGGTGAGACTTAAGCCATTCGAGCTTAGACTATAGGTTTATGTGTTTATGTTAAAAATGACTATTAGTATTATCATCTGTAGTTTATATATGTGTGTGTGTGTGTGGAAGCATGTGTGTAGGTAAATAATTCAAAACTTATATCTTATCAGTTATATATATGCATACGCTATTTATATATTTACATAAATAAATATTCTTAGATCATTATATAAGGGATCCATCAATTAACACCACATCCTTACATATAAATTGATTTGAAATCCAAAAATCAACATTGCAATAGCTTGATAATACATTTGTTCAGCCAAGAGGATAGATTTATGATCAGGATTATAATCAAGATAACGGCGACTTAACAACAGCTAACATAGACAGTGACCAACAACTTCACTTAAATCACCATGCCAAAACTCAGCAGTGACCCAAAACATAGAAAGGACATTCACTTGGCATTATCCCTTTGAAATTCACGCTTGCTATTAGTCTGCAAATGCATAATGCTTCATGTAGATAATTTGCCACACTTGAAACAATAACCACAGTTCAAGTCAGTGTCATCAATATATCATACAATGATGAAAAATCTGATCATTGTATCCCTGTGTTACACGGGGACGCGTCCCCCCACCCAAACCCTACGTCCCCGTCCCCTGTGGCGTTTCGGGGACGGGGGGACGGCAGGGGACGTCCCCCAGGCGTCCCCCCTGATTTTTGAAAGAAGGGGGACGGCAGGAAACGCGTCCCCAAAAAGGGGGACGGCTGGAAAATAAAAGGGGATGCCTAGGCGTCCCCGAAACGGCTAGGGGACGGCTAGAAGTCCCCCAATTGTATCGGGGACACCCAGGAGTCCCCCTTTTGTCAAAGTAAAAAAATCTTTTAATTTTTGACAAATTAAATAAAAATTGCTTAATAATATTAAATATTTCATCATATTTGATAAAAAAAAAAAAAATTTAATTGCTTGTAAGTTAATTATATTATGAAATAAAATAAAATTGCGTGATAATTAATAAATAATAAATATTAAATATTATTATATTTCATTAAATAAAAATTTGATAAAACATTTAATTTTTAAGCATAACTATTTAATATTATAATTTATTGTCAAATTAAAAAAAAATTACGAGTAATAAAATGAATTTTTAAACAAACTATTATTTAGTTTAAATTTAAAATAATAAAATAATAAAATTAAATTAAAATAAGCATAACTATTTAAAATTTTAATATTATTGTAAAATTAAATAAAAATTACGAATAATAAAATTGATTTTTAAACAAACTATTATTTTTAAACAAACTAGTTAGGCAGATTGATGAGGAGGAGGTGCAACTGGGAATGGTTGGCCTTCCTTTGGATGATCCACTTCAGGCAGAGAGTGACAGTGACACAGATAGTGCTTTTGATATTGATAGCCCGAATGAGGCATAGTGTCATAGATTGACAGATTGTTGTATTTAAACTTTAAAGTTTGAGACGTTGATCTTTGAGTTATTTAACTTTAGTGTTAAAACTTGAACAAAATGCTTTTATATTTAATTGTTAAGTTATTGGCATTGCTGTTAGTGTTTACCTTTATGTTTATATTGTTGTTATACTGTTGCTATATTGTTGTTATACTGTTGTTATACTCTTTATCTATGCACGTATTGTCATATTGAAATTGTTGCACATATTTGATATTTCAAATTGCTCTCTTTCTCTCTCTCTATATAATATATTTTTAAAAATTCATATATATATGTAATTGTGTATATATATATATATTTTGAAAAATTTCTATATCGCCGTCCCCCCGCCGTCCCCAAAAATCTGCCCTCGGACTGCCATCCCCGAAACTCGTCCCCTGCTGTCCCCCCGTCCCCGTCCCCGAAACGCCGTGGAACACAGTTGTATCCATATAAAAACATCATAGGGTTTATAATTGATCAATCAAACTTGAAGCAGATTCAACATGCTGAAATCTTGCAAGTACCACAAAGTGCAAGGAAATGTTAGTTACTGACAACTAATTTACCATTAAATTAGTAGGTGTAATCATTTAAATCAGATATAACAAGTCTATGCAATGATCAATAGATAATCTAAGGAGGAGGGTCATGACAACAAAACAAGAAAAGATGCAAGCCAATGACAGAGACATGAATTACCTTAGAGAAATCTTGTAAAGGGGAAAACTCCAGCAAGAGTGAGCTAATTGCTTCTGATCTCTTCTATGCAGCCAATCATACACAGTAAGCCTTTACATTGACCACCAAGCTTCACCATCAATCTGAAAGCTTGTACAAATTACAATGTCCTCAACAACTCTCAAATTTTGCTGAACAGTGACCTTCACTTGCAACTTTGGATTTCTAAGAGGAAAACATGAGTGCCAACCCTTTCATCATGTTCAAAACTGCATAATATAACCTTCCACACAACTTTGGCGCCAAAACATTCAAACCAATGCATAGAAGTTGAATTATTCACATTCTAACCCCTGTTTTGATTATGAGGAAATCACTGCTTCTGCTAGAGGTGAATTCATGTTTGCTATTTTTGCTAGGGGGCGAATGTGTGTTTATTGCAGTTGGTGGGTGTTTGCTGCCTGTGGAAAGGGGTGGATTCACCAAAAAGTGAAAACTAACATCCCTTAAGACTTGCAAACCTGTTTGTCTTCTTCCTTAGGATGCTTTGAATCATCGCAAGTCTTCAACTAACTTGAATACAAGCTCTCTGACCACTGAAATTGACAAAAAATGTGTCTCCTTGTGAAGGTAACTCAAACCAACTCTTTGACGAAGTGAACAAACCAACCATTGATCATAACTTGGATCTGTTTTTGAATCACCATTGCAAACTAGTGACTACTGAAGTGGCCCAGCCCAGGGGAAGGTTAGTCAAGTGATGAGAAGAGCACCTTCAATGGGTTGAGGAACAAATTTCAGGAGCTACTATTGTCTCTGGGTACCTTCTCTTTGAAGAGTTTGGGATCTGTTGCTAACTCCATTTAATTTGCAGATAAGTTTGAGCTTCTAAAACCAACCTGGTTGGCTGTGAAAAAATGTTCAAACCAATCGCTTTTCATACTTGTTGGATGTGCCTCAGCTCAACTGTTGAGCAGTCCATTGTAATAACAACTTTATGATAGTTTATTGAACTAGGAGTTTTTTTCTTTTCTTTTCATAAAGCATTATCATAACAAAAATCTATTTATTATAGATGTCTTAAAGACTCTTATCCATTTAGCCCCTGAATCCTACTTTCCAACAATTGAGCCCAGCAAGCAACACCTTACCTTCCCAGCCACGAGTGAAGCTAGGACAAACCTTATTCCTACAAGCAAACAACCAAAGTGATGAGATGGGCATGGGTGTCGCCCCTATTTATACCATTCTTCCTCAAAGGCTTCCAGCCACCGTGGGAGAACACCTCTCCTCTCCCCCTATTACTATGCAAGCAGCAAGTTAAGAGCAAGAGGAAAAGCTACTTTAAGTCAAAAGAGACAAGAATTCATTTTCTTGATTGGATTCAGAAGATTTGCCCCCTTGGTGTGATAGATATTTGTTCAATAATAAGGGTGTCTCCAACATCACCTAATTCATTGATTTAATTGGCTGGCTTTCAAGATTTAGCAAACTGAACTCCTTGGACCTTTAATAAAGAAGGAAAGCTAGAAGTTTTTTAAAAACCTACTGCTGCAATCCCTCTAATAACAGTTCTATGTAGTCTAGCTATATACTTACAAACTGTATTAAAACCAGTTCTAATACCATCTGATGCAGACAAGGATAGGGGGTGAAATTAATGACAGTGTGTCTTTGCAGCCATGTCCTAGGTTCCCTCAGTGGACTCAAATCAACAGATAATGTGTTCAATAAATTCAGATTTCTTTATTAATTACAGCAAAGTTAAACATGCTATAGGAAAGCATTGCTGCTGCAAACCAAAAACCTCCAGGCTGATGTTTTATTGTTGAATAACAAAACTGCTACAAGTAGCAACAAATCACCTGACAACAGCTACAAGCAGTTTACTTTTCCTCCCTTTCTCTCCAAGATTTCCCTTCTCAAATAAAAAAGAAGCCTTCCCTTCTCCTTATTGAAAAACCAATTTAAACCGATTTAGAAATTGGTTTGCCAACACTTTCTTCTGTCTCTTAATTTTTATATGACTACCCTTCATTTCCATTTGATAAGTCTTTGCTTCAATATGATGAATGTCCATTCCATTTGATGACTCTTCACTTCCATATGTTGACTCTTCACCTTCCATTGAATGACTCTTTGTTTCCATTTAACGACTCACTTTGTTCTGCCTACCTGTGCTTGAAAACACCTAATTCTTTTTGGTTGATACAAGATTGCACTACCCCTAGGATGCTCCTGCATCACTATTGGTATTTTGATCAAGCAGCTACCTCCTTTCAGCTACTTTTGGACGTGCCCCCCTTTTACTTCTTATAAAGGGGAATATTAATGTTGTCAAAGAGGATATATTGACACTGTGCACATCACTTGTGTCTCTTGTCTACAACTTCTGAAGATATGGATTTGATGCCACCATTTCTTTTTGTCTACCTTCAACATCTTTGGTTGCATGGTCTAAGGATCCCCCATGGTCAGAGTATGTTTTCATCAATTATTAGTTGAAGCAAATGACCATATTCCATGAGGCGATGGGGTCTAATCTGTTTGTTCTCTATAGGAGGTGGAGATGGGGGAGCAATTTGTCTTTAAATTTCTAGTTTATTATGAGATCCAAGGAGATATCATTGCTTGTACAGAGTCTTGGGAGGATCCTGAAGTACCATTTTTTGTTACCCTGATTCTAGGTGTTTGGACCTCTACATTCGAGAAGTAGTTACTTTCAGATGTCAGGCTCTTCAGGCAACTTCTGAGGCCACCAGATTTTTACTTTATTTTAGCTCATTTCAGCATTGGGAGGTATAAAGAGGTTGCTATCTCTCATACTGGCAGAGCAGATGATGCTAGATTTGTGAGATAACCTTTACAAGCAACCCCTAGGCTACCATTAACCTCTTGTTCCCATTCCTTGGCAGTGTTTCAGATATGCTTCTCTATTTGTGTTCCAGACTACAGGGGCAGATACACTAACCACTCTGTATGGAGGAATGTCAGTTATGGATGTTTGGAGAGGTACTGAGAGGGTTCTTTGCTTCCTCCTGGATTTCTTTAGATAGTACCTCTAGCCCAGGTCATTCTATTGAACAAAAATCATCAGACTGTATTGGCTCTTTCATGGTGATTGGAAATTCTGGTCCCTCTTCTGCCCCAGAATCTGTTGCAGATCAGGACCTTGTTCTCCATCTACTCTCTCTGCAGGTTCCTTCTGGTTAGCATGAGACCTTTCATCCTCAAGATTGGATTCTTTTGTGTTACATGGCTTTGTATTTGTTAGTATTTCTAAGATTTACCCATTTGGGTTACCCTTGCTTTCTAGGTTAGCATGAGACCTTTCATCCTCAAGATTGGATTCTTTTGTGTTACATGGCTTTGTATTTGTTAGTATTTCTAAGATTTACCCATTTGGGTTACCCTTGCTTTCTAGATTTGCCCTTTTGGTGCTCTAGATTTTCTAGTTCTGAGGAGTCCCATTGACATACTTTTTCCATTTATGGATATTATTGTCTACGAGGAATTGTAAGATACAATGTTATTTTTCCTCAAAATTAATCATATTTCATTAATTTATTCCTTATTTTGCATTGAAATGATTACCTCTGCTATTATTTGGTGTGGTCAAGGCCTTCCAATGCTAGAATCTCTCTAAAGAACTGATTCCATCCAATTTAATTTTTTTGCTCTCCCTTAATGGATCTTCATGTTTTTATTATAGAGCTTTCTTTTGAATATTAAATATTTTAATCTTGAACACCAAAACTGGAGCCTCTATTTGATGTGAACATTTGCAATGTATGATTTGTAGGTATGCTATATGCGGGCTGCACTGACTTCAAAATTGAACAGCTTGTCAATGTACTATAATGGGCATGCCACTTTGAAACCAGAAACTGGCCTGAATAAAAATTGGCAAAATTTGCTTGAGGAGAGCAGAAGATTTGCAAGGGTTGAAATATCCCCTTTATTGGACGAGATGGCTAAAGCTGGGTGGGTTGTTAAGCATGTATTTTTGTCCCCAAGTGAACAGGTCACTTACAGCATTCCAGGAGAGAACACCCATAAATGACAAAAGTTTTGTAAGTGTGCTGCAGATGTCATTATGCAAACTTCAATTTTTTGTTTTGATCTGGAGATTTGCTGAATATATACACATCTTTTATCTTTGCAAGGCAGTCCGAAAGCATTACTCATTGTGTGAATTTGTATTGGCCAGAAGTCAGGTTTTGTGGAAAGTAAAAATGCGAAATTCTTTGACTATTATCATCAGACTTGATTTCTTGATGGTTACATGAAGGTCAACTCAGTGTAACATGAAATATACCACTCTTAAGCACCATGCATATCAGAAATGCTTATGTCTGGAGATTTAGTGGTGCTCACAATTATTCTCTCGAAAATGAAACATAATTGTGCCGAAATTTTGCAGCAAAGATATTGGGCAAGACAATTACCAGAACTTGGTTTTTCAGCTGTGGCATCAACACAAACGTGGTTCAATCACTGCCAAAGGCATGATTTGCTGGGTTTGTTTCACTATTTTGACAGGATCAGGTCCTCCGCCATTTATTATTGTCTTTCAATGCATCAAAGCTCTATTGAGATTTTGCAGGAAAATATTGGGCAAGACAATTACCCAAAACGTGATTTTTTCAGCTGTGGCATCAACATGAACTTGGTTCAATTACCGTTGAAGACATGATGCTGGTTTTGTTCCACTATTTTAACTGAATCAGGTCTATTGTCAATTATTTTCATCTTCCATTGTATCACGGTATTTTCAATAGAGAAAGATAATATGTTGGTAACTTTCTCAATATCATTATAGAAAATAAACTTCAATTGAAAGAGGAGAAAAGAATGCCTATTCCACTCGTCAGTTTTGTTTCCTACATTCAACTTACCAATCAAGAATGTTAACCTTTATAACCATTTCATTGTACAACTCTGGAGACAAATAACATTAGAACTGATTTGAGATTTCCTTAAGAATTCACCTTGATATCTTTATTAATTATTCTTAATATATGACCTGCCTGAGTGGTCATTTTTGAATCTTCTGTGCACTATCTTTGTCTTGTACATATCTTACTTTTATGTGTTAATCACAAGGAACTAACATGTGCTAATTCAGGCACAAAAGGAACCTTTGATTATGTTATGGTATAGTATATAAAATAAAGAGACCGCTAGTTAATATCCATGCTTACAATATTGTGGCGAAGCTTGCTATATAACAGTAATAGCAGCATTTTCTAGGAAATGTGAGAAGCTTAGATGTGTTAAGAAAAAGATAAAATTCGTTCGAGGGAAATGACATTGCACTTTTATCTTGGCCTTTTGGAAAGAATGCTTAAAAATGTGAATGAGGCTTACGATAAAAGCAACATCCAAACTTTTATATACATGATGGATTCTGTTGATTCAAGTGTTTGCGAGACTTGGGAATCAGCTGTTTCCAGTATCCCTGGATGAGTGCTGTAATTTAGAGGGATTAACGCTACATTGCATTGCTGGAGATAGAAAACAACAGAAATGGAAACAAAAATCTCAAATCTGTATAAGCTGTATTATAAAGAAACAGAATTCAATCCTTGTAAGCTTGAATGCATAGTTATCAGCATAGTTGGAAAACTTGAGTTTAATTTCAAAACGAGTTTTTGGTGCAAGTACTCGCCTAGAAAAACTTTTTCGAAAAACTCGGCCTCTTAGCAAAAAGAAACCTACGGCCGGAAAAAAGGCAATTTCAATTCATTTTTTGCGGTTTGTGTGGTTTTGAAGGTCTTAATTGGGCTTGGTGGTGGGGGCTTTGCCCCTCGACCCTGCCCTGTATCGCGATAGGGAGCGCGTCAGGGGCTCTGGCCCCGAACCCCACGAGGGGAGCTGCCCCTCAATCCCTTTGGGGGTGTTGCCCCTAGATCCTCACGAGGGGCGCTACCCCTCGACCCCGTTGGGGGCATTGCCCCCAAACCCCCACGAGGGGTGCTGCCCCTCGACTTCGCTAGGGGCATTGCCCCTAGACCCCCACAAGGGGCGTTGCTCCTCGATCCCATTGAGGGCATTTCCCTCAAACTCCCATTAAATTTAATTTTCTAGGTATTCTCCAAGTCCAAGTTTCTAGGTTTGCCTACAAGTCTTCATCTATAATATCGTCTAGTTCTACCTCTCCCCTAGTTTTCACTAGACATGGGAAAGAGGAAGATGTAAATTTGTAAAATATATTAATGTAGTATTTACTTTCATTTTTACATAAACAATTTGCTAGTTTCATTTTGTTTTAGAATATCAACATCAACACATTCCACATGAGGATGCTATTTTGTACCCAATTTGCTTTCAAATCAATCAAACACAACTAGACTCAACTTGTTTATTTTATGTACTCATTTATTGACTCATTGGATGCATCTTATCATTGAATTTCGCAAAAAAAAAGCGTTTTTAATGAAATTTAAACAATTTTTTAAGTTGAGTTTTTTGCCAAGTTTTTTCTAAACCCAGTTTTCCGGGCTTGCCGAGTACTTGCAATTGACGAGTTTTCCAACTATGGTTATCAGGTTTGAAGAACTTGATTTCGCAAAGGTAATTGAAAATCTAGAATTAAAAAAAAAAGGGTAAAATTTCCGTAGGAATTTGGACCAAGTCAAATGAATCCGACCGGATGTCGTAACAATACCCAAATGCCTTTAAATCTCCCTGTTAGTTTCCTTGAATACAATCTTAAGGAATCCAGGAATTCAAGGCACAAAGAAGAGAGCAATGACAGTGTATCGTATTCAAATGATAAGGGACAATCAAGTACAAAGGAAAAGATAATCATGTGCAAATATTGTGTTATTTCAAAGCATAATTAGCACTCTTTTGCAGAGTATACCCTTGAAAGTAGTTGTGTAAATAATAATAGCATTAAACTTACATGGTAGTGGCATGACAAACTAGAAGTATAAATGAAAGTCAATTACACAGATTAAAATGGGAAAAACATGGTAAATTAAAAATGTTAAAATACTTATAAACCCATGGAGAAAAATACCAATTGTTTTTTTTTTGGGGAAGAACGAGCTTATTAAATTAGAAAATAAAATCATACAAACCATCGCCAAACAACAGGATCTCCACCAACAACCCACTCATTTCAAACAACTTGCAGAACAATTCGCGGTAATAGGAAAATAAAAAAACAGAGGTGTTGAGACAACTGTAGCCCTCACAAGCCTCAAGGAGAAACGCCCTAACCATAGACACCGCTTGAAACTAAAGCTCTCACACATTCAAACCTAAGAATTTAAATCATTCACTAGAGCATCCCATGGGCTAGAACAGAGCATCTTGTTGCTTGAAACATTGGACCACAACCACATCTGATAAGCTATTCACATCCATTACAGAAGTCCAAGTGTCCACCAACCCTCATCCAAGCTCAGAAAAACCAAGTGGATAAGGAATAACCAGACGCCCCAGACCAACAACCTTCTGAACAAAAGATTCCATTACCTTTCTAGACATAAACTATAGATGCTTCGAGCGCATAATAGAAACGAAAAGTGTAAACCTCCTGGCCTATCAGGCTGCCCAACAGTTCTGCAACCAGAACCAATAGTTTTTTCCTCAAATGCATTGAATTGCACTTGAAGCACACTTAGAAGGGATTTGAGTTCCCTGTTGTTTTGGGCGAAAGACTACAAAATGATGAGATGGGGGGAGATATTTGCACAAATCATTAGGCTTTCCATTTGGACAGTATAGAACGTGAGAGAGAAGGTAGTTGAGCAATGAAATTTCTAGATATACTTTAAGATAATGTGTCTAAAGGTCTAAGAAACGACATTGTGTTGTGAGGAGAGGCCAAGAAGGGCCACTTTCCAAGATCATATCTGTGGACAAAGAGCTGGGAGATTGGAGAAGAGATGATTCCATAGACGTTGAGCATGTGGACAAAACCAAAAAGCATGTTAATCGTCTCTTTTTTAGCACAAAAAGGGTAAGACAAGGAGGGGGAGATGAAGGAAAGGTGTTCACCAATAGGTAGCTTAAGATGCAAGATTTTTTAGGCTATCAATTAGGCTTGGGCATTAGCTTTAGAATTCCAAATGTGAGCACTTGGATTGTTCCTCTTAGCATGGTTAAACTTGCAATGCCATTTGAGGTTAAGGCGGGAGGACAGGGTCATGGTGGTTAAGAGTTGTTTATAGATGGTTTTAAGAGGGAAATCACATAAATTTTGATTATAGGGCCATTTCCAATCAGAGAGAAATTTATCATGGCAGGGAGTGGACAATAGGCACTTAAGCTTAGGTGAAACAAGTTGAATTTGCAGAATCAGCGGCTTTATGCTAGGGAGAGTTTGAATTGAGACTTAAGGCACTACCATAATTTCCAATTAAAGCTCTTTGGATCCCATAAGTCACGAAAAGTTTGAATGCTTTTTCTAAAAGATGTTTTCCCTTAAGGACTTTGTTGGCAATGAGAGGAGTATTGTTAAGCTAAACCAAGCCGTTCCACTAGATAGATGAAGAAGCAAAACTTTACCCATGCCTCAAGGAGTGATCACACCAAACTATTTTTTTTGAGGTAATCTGCTAAGCCTTCCAAATGGAGTTGAATGGGGCAGAGCCATGAGTCTTGAAGAAGAGGGCAAGTAGGAGCTTATCTATCCACTTAATTGAATCCCAAGAATTCCTAGGAGTAGCAGTTTGGATATGATGAGGAACGAGATATTTCCAAGGCGCATCTCCATCAAGGGCTCTAACAATTCATTTAATAGTGAGGCAATGCCTTGAGAGAAATGGTCAATGATTTCCAAACCTCCTCTATCTTTCAGTTGAATGCAATGGACCCACAAAGTAGCAGGAAACCCTTTTTTATTTCCCCACTTAGCCTAAAGGAAGCTTCTAATTAACCAGGTCAACTGATTGTAGCATGATTTAGATGGTAACCAACAGGAGGAAATGTAGACATGGTTGACAAGGAGGATTTTGTTGGCAACTTGAATTCTTCCAGCCATGGAAAGGAATTTGTTGGTCCAGTTTAGGAGTTTATTTAAGATTTTGGCCAATAACCACTTCCACATATCTGTGAGAGAAACTCCAATTCCAAAAGGTATCCCAAGATATTTTGTGATGGTACCATGTTTCACCTCTCTCCACTCACTCGAGATCCAAGGAGGGTGAGGGTTGGATTTGGTCATTATAAATTCAGTTTTATTCATAGCTAGTTTAGATCCTAAAGTTGAACAATAGAGTTCCAAACTATCAAGCATATTGGTTACTTCCTTTGCATAGTTTTGAATGAAGATTATACCGTCATTAGCAAAATGGGAGTTAAGAGCTGTAGTATTTCTTGGAAGCGTGATTCCTCTAATAAGCTTATTGGCAAGAGCATGTTGAAAAAGACATCCCAAAGCATCAACAACAAGAACATACAAGAAATGAGCTAGAGGACATCATTGACGAATATACTTTTGCAAGAGAAATTGAGGACTAGAAATAATACCATTCATAGCAACTTTGGCATTTGCATCAATAAAAAACATTCTAATTTGTTCACAAAATTTTGGGCCAAAACGAAGCCATTTTAACATTTTGAGAATAAAAGGCCAACAAATACGATCATAGGATTTGTCGAAGTCTAGTTTAATGATGAGAGCATCTTGAGCTGATTGTTGAGCCCATTCCATAGTCTCCCAAGCCAAAATCAAGTTATCTAAGATGTCTGCCACCTAAGAAACCAATTTACTTTGGGCAAACTATCTTGAGTGATATGCTTGATTCTTCAAGCCAAAACTTTAGCAATTATTTTATATGACGTGTTGAGGAGAGTAATATGTTTCCATCCATTAATAGTGTCCTCCTCCTTCCCATTAGGGATAAGCTTAATCAACCCTTGATTGATAATGCTTCCTAAAGACCTAGTTTCTATTCCTTCAAGGTAGACATTAAAAAATCCTCATGGATGTCAAGCCAAAGAGTTCTATAAAATTCGACTGGTAGGCCATCTATACCTAGACTTTTTTCCAAGGCATGCAAATGAGAGCTTCATCTATTTCTTCTATAGTGAGGGGGTGGTCAAGAAATTTGTTGTAATCAGGGTCAATTTTCTTGGGAATACAACCTGCAACACTCTCTTCAAGAAAAGGAAGAATGATGTCATCTTTGGATTCATCAGTAAAAAGGTTTCTAAAATGTTCATAAAAGGTTTTCATGATGTCAAAATGGTTGTTTTGCAAGTTGCCATCAATAGATTTAATAGCAGAGATGTATTCACTTTTATGTTTGTGTTGAAGGAATTGAAAGAAGAATTTAGATCCCCGGTCTCCATCTTTAATTCATTGTAATTTGGCCCAAATTTGAGCACCTTTACCTCTGTAAGCTGCCATTTTTTGAAGCAAATTTTTAGCATTGACCACAAATTGTTGTATAATGCCATCATGATGGTTGTAAGCTCAAAGTGAGCATCTGTGTTCTAGATGGACTTTTAGAGTTTTCTCAAATCTGCGACATTTAGCCACTACCCTCCTATCGTAGTCTCAAAGAAATGCAGTACATCTAGCAATAACATTTTCCACCAGCTGATCCAATTGTCATGCCAACGTTTTAGTTCCACCTTCCACATTGCTAAGAGTGTTGGTATAAATAAAGTCTTGTACCTAGTTAATTCATTACTAGGGGACTTATTTACACATGTTAAGTTTACTTAGGTCATAGGAAGGAATCTTTCTAGAAGGTGTTAGTTGTCATTAGTTGTTATCTTATCTTTTGACTTGTAACACATGTGAACCTAGGTAGTTGTGATTAGTTGTCTCATGTCATATGATTAAGACACTTGTCATAATCCTATGACATCTTGTATCTCACCTTGGCTATATAACCAAGGGGTCTCTACTACATTGTACATCACATCACAATCATATCATTGAATCATATTGATAAGAATACAATTTATTCTTGTCACATTCTATTCTCTCTTTTGTGCTTTCCATTTGGTCTCAAGATCTTGGTAGCTATAGCCAATTCTAACAAAGAGGCCATCTATACAGTCTTGATTTTTAAGGTCGAAAATATTTAACTTGAATGGAAGGTCTTTATGAATGGGGGTGGAGTTTGAGAAGAAAAGGGTGGTAAGGATGGGAAGGTGATCAGAGAGGGTTGCAGACAGATCCAAAGAAACAAGATGGCCATTTGGAGAAGGAAAAATGAGGCAATTAGTAGAAAAATAAATTCGGTCCAATCGGCTCAATTTCCTAAGGGAACCTTCACGACAATTGCTCCAAGTAAACCAATGAGGCATTTGAAAGCTACTTTTCCCAGGAAGAGGATTGTGGACACCAAGAGAGTTTCTGGCTAAATTCCAAGCTTCAAGCTGTAGGTTCGATAAATGAGCATGGGAGTACCAATTGTAGTCAAAGTGGTGTTCAACCATGTTAAAATCACCCCCAAAACCCATTTAGTAGTAGGAAGATTATTGTATAACCATTCCAAAGGGAAATTCTTTCGGTAGATGTATTAGGATCATAAATAGAGCAGAATCCTACAATCATGTCCTTAAGGAGAGTGGTGACCTAGACACAATGGTTATTAGGATCAACACTAGTAGCCATAATATGCTTAGCAAGCCACGAGGCAAGGCCCAAAACTGCCCCACCACCACCATCAATATGGTTGGTATGCAAATTGGATTTTGCACTTCATTGGGTATAGTCAAGGAGGTCTTCCTCAGCTGACTATAGCACACTGAATTGATTTATTGACACACCATCGTGAGTGTCCACCATAAGATTGTTCACAAGGGGATCAACAAGGGGGTCATGGTCCATAGGCATACAAAAAGCATTACAAGGCTGAACCTTAACATGATTATTCGGTTGAAGAGGGGGATTAGAGTCAGCCAAAGGGTTATTGCTATAGGGGAGGTCTCTCTTTTCTTTTAGTGGCCCTAGAATGAGATGTCAAAACATCTCTAAAGGATGATCTTTTAGATGCGAAGGGTAGTGGCTGGGAGAGGTGGGTGAAGGGGGTGAAGAAGGGAAGTTAGGGACAAGAGGGGTTTTATGAAGAATCGAAGAGGAGGGGGGTTGTAGAGGGTGAGAGGCTCTGTCATATATTTGCAGACCAACCTCAGATGGAGTAGTGATAGTGTGGGTATTATCTGAGCAAGGTGGAGCAACTCTGGGTTTGCGGAAGGGACAATCACAGACTAGGTGGCCATCCTTGTGGAAGTAAAAACAAGCGTTTGGTTTATTGAGCTAAACAAGACACTATTCAACTTCAAAGCTTGGGCCAAGGAGGTTGATTGAGTTGGGTAGGGATTTAGTTATGTCCATTTCAATACATGCTCTAGGGTGAGAACACATGCTTGCCCATTTATCTAAGTGTTGTTTGCATGATAAGACCTTGCCCAGTTGTGCTATAGTATCTTGCAAGAAGGGACAAAAGGTAAGGTTAAGGAAGGGAAATTCAACCCACATGAGATATTTTGATTTGGTTATACCTTCTGGATGGAAGTCTAGGTCTCAAGCTTGCATGTCATAGGTCTGACCACAAATAATCCATGATCCCTATTGCAAGACCATTCGAGCATGATCGAGATTTGAAAAAGTACAAGCTACATAACCCTTGCCGAGACCCCTAAAGGATTCAATCGATCACCCCTTGAGTTCCTAGTTATTGCGGACCCATTTCAAGAAGTCTTCTTATGAGGGAATACCCCTTAAGAAGAAAAAAAAAAGTTTTGGCTTTACATTATGAAATGAGACATAAATAAAGATTCAAGGTTGCCAGTTACTCTCAAATTCTCCTTAGGTGTCAATTTTTTAGTCTTAGAGGACACATTGTCACATCGAAAGAAAAATTGGAGAATATGAAATTCAAATAGCCTCTAAGGTAGCCATAACTAGAGATTTGAAGTA
Source organism: Sequoia sempervirens (assembly GCA_007258455.2). NCBI lineage: Eukaryota > Viridiplantae > Streptophyta > Pinopsida > Cupressales > Cupressaceae > Sequoia > Sequoia sempervirens. The sequence goes on along the minus strand of VDFB02105785.1, from coordinate 289,758,050 downwards.
GAAGTTGATGCCTTTGCATTTGCAACTATTTGTTGTGCCATGATCATCCATAATCTCATTCAAGATATATCCAAATCCTCTTCACTAATGAAGGCTTCTCCTTATTGGATGTGAACGAGTTTGAATTAATATCAATCTTATCAAGGTCAACTGGTTAATCATCTTTCACAGTACCTAAGATTAGCAATGGTGAATGCATTAAGTTCTCAACCCACTAGTGTATGCTAGAAAATTAGATAATTTTTGAAATAATCATATTTTTTTCAAACTTATATTTATTCAAGCTAAGATAAAGGTTGTGGTGGATGAAGACCCAATAGATAATCCACTGTTGGTTCAATTGAGTGTTTCTTAGAGTGTATATGCTCAAACACACTCTTAGAATGTTGACAAGTAGAAGAACTGCATAGTTAGGTTAGAATTTGAATTTCCATCCAATGAAGTGATTTGACATCATGACCAAGTACTCCAATCATCATGTTGACATTAGATTAGTCACAAAAGAAAAAAAATATTAATAAACCCAAATGACTTCATTGAATTCCATTAATAATAAAATATATTTGAATTATTAATTCACAAATTGTTATTCTCTTCCTTGGTTCCATTTCACATATGTCAAGTCCTTTGCTTGGTTGAACAATGACAACTTTGCTAGGACTACTCATCTTTTCTTTGCATTAATAAATAATGTGGAAATGCACTTGAAATACTTTGCTCTTACTATCTTTGAATGATGGACTATAGATAGACGGATTCAAGAAATAACTTGCAATATGGACGTGGCAATGCATTTAGCGATCCCATCTAGCTTCAAGGATATCCCAGACTGGCATGAATGTGTTCCATCATTTTGAGTTTTGGACTATAATGCCTTCTTTTCCCTATCCATGGCCTCAAAAAAATAACCTAGCGGGATTTTCTCCTAGTAACTAATATTAGCACTTTGACCAAGGGCTCTAAATTTTGCAAAATTTCATGTGCATTCATGTCACATTTCGATTTTACTTGCATAAAATTTATTTGATAATAAATGGAACTGGATGAGACCATATACAATATGCGTTTGAAGCATATATTAATGTGTTTTCATGGATGATAAATTAGATGTTATCTTTAAAATGCATACTATTGTGATTAAAACGATGAATTATTATGATGTGAATATTTCAATTATTGATTATGGTTTTATGAAATAACATATTGACTAGATATTGAGTGCAAATGAGTGCAGGGACATGTTGAAGGCAAGAACATGGTTGAGGTAGAGATGACCTAACTGCCTGACAATAGTCAACATGATGGAAATCCTACGTGCACACTCACGTAGTTGCATTCATCATGCATTGTGAATGATTATGTTATGCATATTGTTATCAGGAATACATAATTGTCTATTGTGTGTTATGATTTAAATAATTGCTTTGGCCAAAGCTATGTGTACTATTGAAATAGATGGATGTTATTTTATTCTCTGCCATATACTAATAGTAGGGCATAGCATGTTCATATGTGAAATGCATGTAGATATATCGGTTGCATTGGATTTTATCCTGCCAACTGTTTCCAAGTTGCTAGGCTTCTTGTGGAGGGTCGAGTATTTTTCATGTTAGGAAGAATTCTAGGGAAGTGAAAGTTTTGTGGTTGGGCGGAAAAATGCTTGAGCCATGTTTTTGTCTCTTGGTTTGCAGATTACCATTGTGGTTAGTGGCAGTCGGAGACTCCAATGATTATGTTTCTTCTATATCTTTACTTGTATTGTTATGACCAGATGGACATGAGAGCCTGAGTCATATTCTTGCATAAATTATATCTTGTACTCTATAATACTTGACTAGATAGTACTTTATGTGATGATGTACCTTATTTATTGTACTTAATATTCTGGGTTAGACACTTTTACATGTGAGATGTAATATGTCGTTTGTATATCTTGAAGATGTATCATTTCATTTCTATATTTATGAGAAAATGAGTTACTATTTATTTTTGTGAGATTGTTTAGTGTTATGAACCTTACATTTGGTATTAGAGCTCTAGGTTTAACACTAGGGCCTTTTTCTTCTATACCAAGATGCAAAACTTGATGCAGGTCATTTCATAACCAACCATGGTGCAAACTAGGAACAATGATCACAATGGATCAAGCAACAATGAGCAGAATGATAGGTTGGACCAAATCCTCAACCTTCTGACCAAAACAAGGAACATGATGAACGATTTAGAACAAAAGGTTAGATGAAACTAAGAGGAACGAAATCAAGGGAATGAAGACAATGGAATTCTTAGAGCTAGAATTGAAGAACTGAGAAGGACCTTAAGAGGATTGCACCACCCAAATTTGATGGAAAAACCATTGGAGATAGAGCTGAAGCTTGGATCATTGAGAATGGAGAAATAATTTGAACTTAGGAATCTATCTAATGAGACCAAAGCTATTTGTGTTGCATATCAACTCACTAGTGAGCAACTACTTGGTGGGAAAATATTGAAAAAGCTGAAAAGAAGCCACTACTAGGGGAGACAACTTGGGAAATTTTTCTTCAACATTTTAGGAAGAGGTGGTTACCTCAAATCTTCTTTGAAAAGAAGATGACAAAATTCTAGAATTTGATTCAAGGTAACATGACAGTGACTCAGTATTGAGAAAAGTTCACCAATTTGCTTAAGTATGTACCTCAATATCAGTTGGATGAGTGATTCCGAATCAAGAAATTCATCATGGGATTGAAGCCTTAGATTGAAGTAGATGTGGACATCCATAACCCTTTGACTATAGATGATTTTTTTGAGAAGGCTACTAAACAAGAGAAAAAAATTTAGTAGGTGGCTAACTATCACAAGAATCAAGATGCTAGATTTGGTTTTGGAAATGAGAAATTTTAAAATAATAACTAGTAGTGAGGCAATATTCAACATATTTGAAATGAAGCAAGGCAATAATTTCTAGTATAAAGTAGAAGGGGATCACAATGGAGGTAATACAAGGGCTAACAACAATGACAACAATAATAGGAGGGATAGGCTTGAAAGACTAAGAGTACCTCGTGGCAGATGCTTTGTATGCAGAGGAGAGCACTATGCCAATGTTTTCCCTCAATATTTGGGAGGATGAAGGGAAACAAATCAGCAAGGGGCACCTCAACATCAAATCCATGCAGCTGTAGAAAATAAACATGTTGACTTCCAAGCCACACCAATTCAGTGTATTGGTAAGCTCTATGGCCAATCCATTTCTATATTAATTGATATTGGAGCAATTGAATGCTTTGTAGATCCAAAAATAGTTTCAAAGTTACTAGTTAGACTAGGACAAATGGCTAATTCATGGATGGTTTAGTATGAAAATTGGGAAAAAAGAGGGTATATTCTTGTATTTCTTGTAGTGAGTTAAAACTTCCCAGTTTTTAGAGTCAAGTCAACCTTTATGTAGTTCCATTTAGGTTAATCAATGCTCTCGCAAATTTTATGAACTTAATGAATAGTGTATTCAAAGATTGATTAGATGACTTTGTGTTGATATTCCTAGATGATATCTTGATTTACTCCAAGAATATTGAGGAGCATGAAAAGAATTTAAGGATAGTGTTACAATGCTTGAGGTAGAGATTTTTTTTGGAAAGCTATCCAAGTGTACCTTCTATACATATAAGGTGCATTATGTAGGCCATATCATTTCAGCAGAAGGGATTGTGGTAGATCCGGAGAAAATCAAGGCAATAGTTGATTGGCCTCCATCGCATACTATAACTGAAGTCTGAAGCTTCATGGGACTTGTAGGATACTATAGAAAGTTTGTGGAAGGGTTTTCTAGAATTGCAACAATAACCACTTCACTCCAAAAGAAAGGAAATTTTTTTGTGGACTGACAAGTGTGAAAAATATTTTTAACTTTTGAAGGAAAAGCTCACTACAACTCCAATTTTGACCATACCTGATCCAAATGGAAACTTCACAGTGATAACCGATGCATCAAGAGGTGTAAGAGTGCTAATGCAAAATGGGCAAGTGGTGTCTTATGAATCAAGGAAATTGAAGCAGTATGAGTTGAACTATGCACCACATGCCTTAGACTTAGTAGCCATAGTTCATGCACTAAAAATGTGGAGACATTACCTCTTGGGAAATTCATTTGAATTAAAGACAAACCATGCACCTATGAATCAAGTATATTTTCATACAACCCAATCTCAATGTTTGACAAAGGATATGGTTAGAGTTCCTCAGTGAATATGATTTTAGCATTAAGTATATCAAGGGGAAAGAAAATAGAGTAGCTAATGCTCTTAGCAGAAGAAGGCATCTAGGAACCATGACTACTACAAGGTCTAATTTGAGACAAGTGGTTTAGAATCTACAAGGAGATGAGAACTATTCTAGAGTAAAGCAAGCCTTAGAGAAGAACCCCTCTGATCGTTGTTTCAATGGGTATGTGTTGGAATCAAATGGAATTTTGAGATACCAAGGAAGAATGTACATTCCAAACTCAAAGGATTTGAGAAAGTTGATCCTAGAAGAAATTCATAATGCACCTTATTTGGGGCACCCTGGAGTAACCAAGACGATAACAAAATTGAGATCTCTATACTTCTGGCCAAGACTCAAGAAGGATGTAATTGAATATGTGGCTTGATGCTTGGAGTGATAGTGAGTCAAGGTTGAGCATGTGCATTCGATAGGGATTTTGACCCACATAACATACCTGAGTATAAATGGAAAGTGATTAGTATGGATTTCATTCAAGGGTTGCCTATGTCCAAGAACAAGCATGATATCATTTTGGTAGTTGTGGATAAGTTGAATAAGGTAGCACACTTCATTCTAGGAAATATTAAGGATGGTTCATTAAAATTAGCTAAGAGATCTTTCCAAGAGACCTTTCAATTGCATGGAGTTCTTGAGACAATCATATCAGAACGAGATGCTCACATGACATCTAGATTTTGAACAACATTGAATATACTGTTAGGAACAAGATTGAATTTCAGTTCAACATACCACCCACAAATAGATGGAAAAATTGAGAGAGTGAATCAGGTAGTTGAAGATCTACTTAAAATGTATTGTATGGATCATCAATACAAGTGGGAAGAGTATCTTCCATTGGTGGAGTTTGCTTATAACAACTCCTACCATGCATCTTTGGGGATGGAACTATTTGAAGCTCTTTATGGGACAAAGTGTCACACACCTATCAGTTGGGATAAAGTGGAAGACAACATTGTAATTGGTCTAGATATGCTTAAAGAGATGGATGATCAAATGAAATTGATCAAGGGGAGATTGAAGGAAGAAATTGATAGGCATAAGAGTTATGCAGATAAGAATATAACTTTAAGGTAGTTTTTAATTGGAGATAAGATATTCTTGAGGGTTAAACATCATAAGAGTTCCATATCTTTTGGAAAATATTCCAAACTAGCACTGAGATTTGTGGGTCCTTTTGACATATTAGAATTGATCAACCCAATTGCTTACAAAATTGCTCTATCACATGCTCTTGCTTGAATCCATAATGTGTTTCATGTGTCTATGCTTAAGTCGTATCATCTTGACACCACCCATATACTTGATTGACATGCTTTATAGGTACAAGATCCAAGAGTGGTGTTGGTGGAGCCTACTCAAATTCTTGATAGGTGCAATGTTAAGTTGTGCAATAGAGATATAGTACAATATAAGGTCCAGTGGGACCAATACTTTGTGGATAGTGCTACATGGGAGAATGGAGAGGATACATATTGCTCTTTTCCTCATTTGAGTGCTTAATTTTGAGGTACTTTTTGATTGCATCAATGCGATACTCTTATTTTTTTTAAGTGTCTCTAATAAGACATTGGGACAATGTCTCTTCCTAGTGGGGAAGGATGTCACATATCGATTTTTCTTGCATTAAATTTGTTTGATAATAAATGAAACTGGATGAGACCATGGAAAATATGTGTTTGAAGCATAGATTAATGTGTTTTTGTGGATGATAAATTAGATGTTATCTTTAAAATGCATGCTATTGTGATTAAAATGATGATGAATTACTATGATGTGAATATTTCAATTATTGATTATGGTTTTATGAACTAATCTATTGATAAGATATTGAGTGCAAATGAGTGTAAGAACAAGTTGAAGGAGAGAACATGGTTGAAGTGGAGTGAAACCTAGAAAATAGGTGTTCTATCTTTTTGGAAGATGGAACTAGGGTTTAGAAACTTTTCTTATTTCCTTCAAGTTTCACTCAAGGAAACCCTAGAGATCTCAATCAAAGGATGGAATTAAGAAAAAGAGATCTGCAATAGGGTGTCCTAGGGTATGATTAAAGACAATAAGGGGGTTCACCACCAAGAAAGGCTTGGAAAGACAAGTAACATGCAAAACCTAACAATGTAACCTAGAAAATGAACTCAAATCAGGATAGCAAACTGGAGAAGGACAGAGGTTCACCTACAAAGTTGAAGAGGCTCAGAACAAGGTCTAAAATCCAAAAAATCTAACTTTTAAATCACACTAGGACTCGTATGCTAGTAGGGGCGATTTTTTCCCAATTTAAGATTTCGGGTCGAAACCAGAATCTAGAATTGTTGAATCAGGATCTACAAAAAATGCTTGAAATCAGGTATATTGCGACTCTTACACCACAAGTGGTGATTTAGTCCCAGTATTAGGGTTGATTTGAAACTTTTATATCCTCTATTGGTCTTCTATAGCTTATCTCGTACCAAATCTCCAAGTCTGAAACACTAAATTACAACTTGTAAATGACTTTTCATAATTTTACAATGTAGATGACAACTTGACAACTTTCTCCAATCTTGCTCTTTAACCTAAATCTGAAAATCACAAATCAAAGAGAGGGAAAAATGTTTTTTTGTTAGTGGATAGGGGTCTTGCTTGGTTAAACCCCGTTTTGGTAATCAAACCTTGAAATGAAATAAAATAGAATGAAGGAATGATGAATGAACACATAAGCTATGTTGCAACTTACCAAACCCTTGAAATAAAGGTTGAAATCTTATATGTAATGGATAGCATGAATGTAGATCTTGAAACTTGATTGTATGCTATGGATCTTGATTTGAATGCTTGCTTGAATCATAAGAACCTACATCACAAATGTTAGTTAAAAAAACATGATGCATGATGACTTTGACATGATGCTTGATTATTGAAAGTAGCTCCAAAATGCTTGATAATCACTCTTGAATGCTCTTGAATGCTCTTGTAAACTCTCTTGATCTCAAATTTTCTATAATTCTTGAATACTTGAGTTGCTAGATGACTTGTAAAATTGTTAGTAGAAAATATGTGAAATAATCTTGTATTTATACTTGTTCATTCCAAATTTTTGAAATTACAACACTACAAGTTGACATCAGATCTAGGAGAATAAAATACCACCAAGAATTGAATTCAAAATTAGGTTCAAGCTAAGTGAGACTCATATTCCAATTGGGGCGTATGAGTCCCAATAGGCTAAGCTTGGGACACAAATTTCAAGAAATGTTTAGTTTAACGCCAAATTCAAGTTTAGGTCCCAAAAATTAGGTGGGACCAATACACCCAAGGTGGTGTATGAGTCACAAATCACTAAATATGGGCCATACAAACCAAAAATATGAAATTATGAGTGGTCATTTGATATGTGTCAGAATTATCCTCAGGAAGATGCATTAATTAAGGCTTGTGGATGCAAAATAAGACCAAATAAGGCATAAAGAAGCCCAATTTTAGCAGGGAGGGCCCAAACAAGTGTGAAAATGTAAAGGGATACATTTTTCTACACTATATGGAGATGATCTAGCTGCTCAAAAATAGTTAGCATGATGGAAATTCTATGAACACACTCACATAGTTGCATTCATCCTGCATTATGAATGATTATGTTATGCATAGTGTTATCATGAATACATCATTGCCTATTGTGTGTTATGATTTAAATAATGACCATGTCTTATGGTTTTTTTGTTTGTGAAAATTAACTTAATTAAAAAATAAAATAACATATTTCAAACATTTGATTATATGATAATATTAGAGTTTCCAGTAAACTCCATAAAACCAAGATCACCTACAAAACATCGATTAGCCTTTTACAAGGAGAAAAATCAAACATGCAAGAGAAATTTGCAAAAGATGTGCAAATAATATTATTGGGAATTAATGAATTACATGAGATAACTTGATTTTATAAAGTAAGATGAAAAACCCTAAAAGGAAAACCTAATTAGGACTTAAGTAAACTTAATAAAGTGTAATTAAATATTTAATTACAACAACACCCCCCCTCAAGTGCAACTTAGGGAGAATAAGAAAAATGCAAATAATGCAAGGATGGATGCATGAAAGCATGACTGAGTCCTGGTTACAAGGCCATGTTAGGTACCCATGTACATATGGAAAAAAAGGGGAAAAGGAGAAAATCCAATGGGACAAAACTCCTCCCCAAAAGATACAATAATAATATCTATCAAAAATCCAATCAATCTCCATCCACATAAAGGATGACAAGAGAGACCATACAACCCCCCCATAATGAGATAACCTACTACAAATAAGCACTAGAAGCACACTTGTGGAGTAACATTGGAATCTTGAATCCGACAAGCAAGGAAAGATAATTCTGTTTACTAGAAATCATATGAGAGTCACTAAACGACTCAAGTTAGAATCACACAAAGATACACATAGCTTCCATATTATTTCATCATATCTTTCCCTCTTATGGGGGGAATTTCTTATGTATCTATGTGATGGAAGGTGTACTTGGGGGGTCTTATGGAGTCCTCCATCTTTCATCCCTGGAAGCAACAATAGACTGAATGCCAAGGAACACTAGAAAACTCACAAAATGACACAACCCTGGAATCTATGAAGCAACAATCAATTGAGAAATAATCATGGAAAAGAAATAAAGAATGCAACCAAGTGATGAAAGATGGAGGACTCCATAAGGCCCCTTGAGTACACCATCCATCACATAAATACATAAGACATGCCCCCCAAAAGAGGGAAATATATGATGAAAGAATTTGGAAGCTATGTGTATCTCGATGTTGATGCAAAACTGTGACTAAAACTGATCCATAGGAGCAAGTACCATAGGCTCACAAACTGAGATGTGACTTGATGAGAATATGATGCAATTCAGGATCATTAACCATATGATTTCAATGTAACACATGAACTAATGTAAACCAATATGTGTTAAGTTATGAGCAAGATTGTGGCCAAAAGAAACTATAGAATCCAGATACAACTCATTTGAGTTGTCATCAATATGAGGATGAGATCAAAGTGCATTCCATGAAACTACACTCTAATCCAATTATTATGCAAGAATCCCCCTAATGAAAATTTATTGAAGCTCATTAATTACAATACCCCAAGATTGTAAAAGGAGAACATGAAAAACATGTAGAAATCAAAAGAGAAAATGAAAACATAAAGCATGCAAAAAGGAAAGATTGCACCAAGGATTAATATTCACATTTTCCTCCATAAAAATAAATTAGCCTCATATCTGTGTAGAGGAAGATATCAACTTTCTAATGATATATTTTTTTTGAAAAAAGGATACTGTATGCTCAAGTTATGAATTTTCAAAAAAAGAGTAAATTTTGCTAGTCGGTAATGTAGACATGACCCTTCTGATTTGATTTATGACAAATTTTCTTGTTGCATGCAAAAACTAATGGATACCTAGATAATTTTTTGGTTTTCCCAACAAAACCAAGAAAGCATTTTTGAATCCAAAAAGCAGAACATGCGATTTGGTAAAAATCAAAAACTTCACCTGCAAGGAAAATAGCCATAATTTGATAGTCGTTTCTACAAGTTTTGCTCACTATATGCAAAATCTAGCAGATACCCAGATGGTATTTCATGATTTAAACAAAACCCATTAAGTATTTTTCTCAAAAATACATGAAGAAACATATATTGGTCAATTTTAATCCAAAATGCATAAAAAATTAATCAAGTTTGATCCATTGAGGATCCCCCCAAAAAACTCTTTGATTGAATTTCTCTAGGATTTGAGAAGGGGCTTGCAAATCAAAGCTTTGATACCATGCTAGAGTTTCCAATAAACTCAATAAAACCGAGATCACCTACAAAACCTAGAGTAGCCTTCTACAAGGAGAAAAATCAAACATGCAAGAGCAATTTGCAAAAGATGTGCAAATAATATTATTGGGAATTAATAAATTACAGGAGATAGCTTGCTTTTATAAAGAAAGATGAAAATACTTAAAATGAAAACCTAATTAGGAATTAAGTAAACTTAATAAAGTGTAATTAAATATTTAATCACACTAACATATAAATATTTGAAACAAAGAAAATAGGGAACCCTAGGCCTACAATGTAAACCTAGGATGGAAATGGTTAGGTTGGGTGTGTGTGCGGATGGTATTTTCTTATGTTTCATTAAGATGGAGATTAACAAGCTGAGTAGATTGAATTTCAACCATGAAAGTGAACCAATTAGACCTGAACCTCCATGTTATTAAGGATAATGATGATCTAGAATTGATTTCCTATGATTAACCTAATTAAACTATATGATCTAATATAAAAAATGAAAGATCTAACAATGCACAGACTGAAACAATAACTTGCAGGTATATTTGGAAAGTACAAAGGACTGTGTACCTATCACTAGAAGTTGGCTTTGATCATTGTAGTAGGACAGGGTCACCCTAGGGAAAATAGTTCTTTGTATGACACTTCTTCTCTATTTTTGGGGTTCTCTGATGACAAATATGAGCTTCTAATTTCTTGTTACAGAATTATCAAAACACTGTTGGATAATTCTGTAGTTGAATTTCTGTTTGTTGACAAGATGTAAGGCTTGAAATACAAAAATGAGCAATTTGTCTTCAAGCTTCCATCAATCCTCTTCAAACCTAAAACCTGGACATTCAAAGAGGGAAAATTTTGGGTCATTTAGGGGCTTGCCTCAGTCAAACCTCGTGTAAGTGTTTCCACTTCCACAATGACAATGTCAATGATAAAATGATAATGAATAGGAAGGAATGATGGAATCACAAAGTGCTGTAACTCACCACCCTTCAATGAATTCCTTGAAGGATTGAAGTCATACACATCACCTCAAGGTCTTGGATCTTGCTTGGTTGATTTTCTTGAATTCTTTGGAGACCTACAAAAGTGTTAGCCTTCATAAAACAATGATAACATGAACACACATAAATTCACATAAGATTTGACATGATTTTAGGATCTTAAATTGCTACAATAAAGATACAAAATGCTACTCTTGACTTGCTTGACAGTTCTCTTGATAATAATTTCTCCAATGATTTCCTAGATAGATTTCAATTGATACAATAACTAGGTATTTATAGGCATTTCTCTAATTTCTCGAGAATTATATCCTGATAGCTGACATTTAAAATTTAAAATTTGAATGTTAAGATGGCCACTTTGACATGTCCAAAATTGGTCCTCAATAGAATAGGGGGACCTCATTTTCCCTAGGATGAATGGGTTCTGGCCCTATTCTCCAAGACATTAAGTATTGGGGGTAGAATAATAGTTGGATGCATTTGTTCAATGCTTGCAATTTCTCGAAAAGTGGTACAAATGGACTATAGAATGCATAATTGAGGAAATTAGGGACCTAATTGGGATCAATAATTTAGGAGAGGAGAAAAATATAGTGTGAATTTTTCAAGGGTGACAATTTATGATGCTACATATATCCCCCACGTTAGTGAGAGTATGAACTTACACTCAGAATCACACTAAAGTAGAAAAATTATATCAAGAGGGGTCTGATTGTCTATATGTTAAAGAGATAGGATGAATAAGGATCAAGGGAGGTGATCAAGCCCCTAGGATCCAAGATCACATGACAAATCAACATAAGCACAAATGAACAAACATGTATGAAATGCAACAAGACCACATACACTAACATACAATGTCAACATGGAATGCAAAAGAAGGGTATGGAATAACAAGTCATGTTATGCAAGGATCCACACCAAAGGTGTTCATAACTCACACCATACTAAAGTTTTCTATTTTCTAGGTGAATCAAAAACAAGAAGGCACACAAGCCAGTGAAGTTTTATATTCACTAGGTGAGCCTCCAAGAAAAGGTAGAAAAATGAGAATCACACTAGGTCTAGTGAGGATCACTTTTCACAAGGTGTGTACCCATGACAACCATACAAAGAATTATACTCCCTGATAACTTTGATAAGGTGCTACAAAATGGTCAAAATTCTATACCAACACAACAATAAGTTCAATGCCTATGAACAAAGTGAAGCAAAAATGCTAATGTCAATGCACCACTAAGTCCAATGCTTGTGTAAAAAGAGAAGAAAAATAATGCCAATGTATGCCCCCACTTTAAAGAATTTGCAAAACACCATGATATGAGTAATTAATTTAAAGTAGAAAATGATAATTTCCATGTGATAAGAAGTCAAAAGAGCTTATTTGGAAATCCCTATGCCAATGATATGTTTCCAAATAAAGATAAATCATGAGAAGGGGTTTCCCCCAAATGCAATATGACCAACAAAATATAAATGAACATTGGAGAGATCCATGGATCCAAGGTCAGTATATGTCTTTGTTACAGTGATGTAATAGAGCTTAGTACTAACATCATTCCCCAAATACGTGTGGAACAATGAACACAATGGAGGAATGAAACATAGAGAGAGAATACACCAAAAATTTGGGTCAACATGGAAGAGACCTAAATGTCTCAATGCCTTGCATCATCCCCAAAAGGAAAAAACAAGACAAAAGATAAAAAACAAAGTTTATGACATATAGAAGAATGAAGATACAAATATAAGAATGTTATGACAGGTTTATTTCCTTTGTTACCTTACACTAATGGAGAAATAAGGGTCATTCAAAGAAAACTGACAAACACAAAGACACACCAAGTAGCATAACATGAGAGATCACATCACATGCAAGTAAACATAAATAACACATGAAATAGATATAAAGGAGTATCACACATGCAATACAACCTAAAGAAAGTTTTCCACATCCCCATCTTGCTCATCATATAGAGAAGGCAAACAAGTAGCTAAAGGGACTACAATAAGTGCCATACTATGATCATCTCTAGTTGTAACACGTGGTGGGTCACTCTCATCAGGAGGATCATCATGGTTTCTCCTATGTAAATTCATTTGCTTTGAAAATAAAACATTAATCTCATTATGCATCTTGTTGGTATGTGGCGTCTGATCATGCAAATATTGCATACTCATAACGTATCCTTGCCGGGGTTTGGGGTCGGGCTGGGCCCCAAGTGGGGGTTTGGGGGCGCAACCCCCAATTTTTTTTTCTTGTTAACATGCCAAGGTTTTTCCACTGACATGTGAAGGTTTTCCTATTAACATGTCAAATAAAAAAATGACTTTGTAAAAATGTATGTTGTGGTATGGCATTCACGAGATTATAATCTATTTTGCATTGGATAATAAAATCATTGAATGGCTGAGTTTTTGTGGATGTAGCTCATATTGGGTGAGCCACGTTAAAATTCTATGTTGATCTATTTTTTGTTATTCTTCATTGTTATTTCTGGGTTATTTAATTTGCATATAATTGTTAATGTTTATTGCTCCAATCTTCTTGAACCCTAACACACCTCTTTATAAATTTTAGCAATTTCATTTTCATCATCCAAATTAATCACAATGGGAGGTTTTAAGACAATTGCAATTGAATTTTCTTGTTTCATTTCTTGTTTTAGCTCCATGTCTTGTTTTGGTGAAAGTTGTAATTCTACTTGATTTGTTTCCACAGGTGTTGGATTATCATGTGTTGTTTTATTCTATTCTTCCAATTGGTGAGAAATAGTGCGACATCTACACCTACTCTCTTTAGCATTTCAATTTCTTCTTGCATGATTTTCAAGTTGTGACGAGGTAGGAGTAGGTTTCTCAACCATTGGTCTCTTTTCTTCCCTTACGGGAGGAACTTAAGGAACCCCTGGGGGTTGGAAAACCACTATCTCTTTAGGCCTATATACTTGTTTTATCTTTGGAGGAATAAAAGGAACCATTCGATTATCTCTTGGTTTTTAATAAGAGATGGGTGGAGGAATTGCGACATATCTACCTTGGTTACTTGGAGGAGTCTTTTTTGAGCATAGGCTCATCCATAACTGCTGGAGGAGGAATAACCATGGTCTTGTCATTTTGGAGAATATTGGTAAGAGATAACTTTGTTATACACTTTGCCTTAAACTTTTGGTATGATTGGAAAAGTAATCCCTCTCGAGGTTTAATAGGTTCCATAGGTTGAGGCCAAAATAAATCTAGTGAAAATTTCCCATGAGAAGACAAAGGATTAAATCCACTATGGTGCACTATAAATATCTCATTTTCAAATTGGAACTTTATGAACTTGTGAATAATCAATAGGATGAAATTCATGGAGTGTAGCCATGGGTATCCTAGCTTCACATAAAATTGGTCTGATGTCAGGATGATGGAGAATGATACATCTAATTGTTTTGGTAAAACTTTAAGAGGAAGAGTGATTAAAAATATTGTAGGGTGAGCAAAACCATCATGAGTTTTCAACCATGCTTTCAATTGTTCATAATAATATTGATAAAGTTCATGTATAAACAAGAATTCCTCAATGATCACATTCTATACACACACATGATTAATGAGTATTATTTGTATAGGTTTTTCATTGATATGATAAAAAATGTAGAGAGAAATATTAGGTGCATGCCTAGGTGCATCACTATGGGTGAAAGCAATTCTAGGTAACACAATGGATTGGACCTTATGAGGTTGAACATCTATTAAATAAACCATGCTATCTAATTCCTTGTCATCGTTATTGTCATTCTCATCATCATTTATATCATCAATCTTATCAATGTTCATCTCATCATTCTTAACATCACAAGCTTGCACAAAGTTGGATGAATGGTTTGGCATTGGATTGGTAAAAAAATTGCAAGTTTTGGTTAGGTAGGGAAATATACTTATTCCCTTGATCATTAACACCACCCAATTGGATGTGATTGTAATTGATGAGGTCTTGAACTTGATGTTTAAGACACATGCATCATTTTGTATCATGTCCACTTGTGCGATGATATTGAAAAAAGGCATTTGGATTATAAATTGGAGGTAAAGGTTTGGTTTTGTCCATAGGTCTATCAGGAGGCAATCAGATTAAGTTCTTACTCAAAATTTGCAACATGATTGAATGGTGTCAAGTAATTGGGTAAATTATCTATCTTTTAATCTAAATTGGTACATGGTTGAACTTATGGCAGCAACTTGAGGTTCAATGTGGTTGGTTGTTTGAGGTGTATGAATTTTGATAAAGTTCTTGTTTTGTTTCTTGAATGGTTGATAATTGTTTGAGGTACAAAATTAGACTTCTCAGTAGGAGTTGATGAAGATATATCTTCATATGGACTAACTAAATTTTGATAATCACAAAGGGTCGTACACAAATGTATGAAGGATAGAAATTTCATTAATAATATTCCATCCCTTATGTCAAGTTGTACATTTTCAATGAACACTTGTTGGACATCCAAATCAAGAAGAGTAAGATTAATCTATGAATAAAAAAATTGATAGGGGCCTATGAAATCTGTGACCTTTTCATTTTTCTTTTGTTTGTATCACATTAAATCAGTTAGGTTAATCTTATGAACAATATTTAATTGGAAATGATTGAGGAATGCATCAATAAGTTCATTGAATGAGTGGATTGAATTATTTGGCAATGAACAAAACCATTTCAAAGCCATTTATTTCAATGATGTAGGAAATAGTTTATCCAAGAGCTTATCCTCAAAGATGAATTCACTACACAAGGTTGTATATGCTGATATATAATTTCTAAGGTCTCCCTTACCATTATACTTGTCAAATCAAGCTATCTCTATGTTTTGTGGCATTGGTTTTTTCAAGATTTCAAGTGACAATGGGATTGTGATGGTTTTCCATTTTGGTTTTGGCTCAAGGTTGAAATTTGTTGTTGAAGTGAAGTTACATTTTGCAAAATTTGGTTGATGATAGAATCATTGGTTGACATGTTTTGGGAATGTGGCGAATATGATGGAATTGTGTATGTGCTTGGTGGGATACTATGTTGCAAATTTATGAGGGGATGAAACTTGGGGTGTCACATATGAAGATCCAAAACCGAAAGGATTTCTAGTGAAAAGGCCTAAATTTGGAGTTATACCAATTCTTTATTGTATCGTTGAGGTGACAATTGGGTTGGTGTATGTAGGAATAGAGGCTATAGTTGTAGGGAGGGAGACTTGATTTCCTCCTTGACTTTGAGTATATCCCAAAGCTTGAGCCCAACTAGCCATTGTAGGTACATTAACATGAACTATATGGGCTAGGCCATGCAAAAAATCTAATCCATGAGCATCACTAATCAATTTCCTAATGCTATCTATCATAGAAATCACAAGACCAACTAGATATTCAATACTCACATAGTCTTGAAGTCCTAAATATTTTTCCAAATTTTTCAGTTTGTCTTTAGGAACATGGGAAACCATAGTCTCAACATTTGTGAAAATTGGTGTTTGTAAGGTTGTCATTGGTATAGTAATGTCAGGGATAGAGTCCAAAATGGATTGATTATTGACAACATTTTACGTGAAAGATTTGGAAGACGTAGGATCTTTTTCCTCTTCTTTGCTTTGTCTCCCATGCTACAAATCTGGCTAAAAGTGCTTCTTGTGATTCATTCAAAAACCTTATTTCCCTACCAAGGGCTCCACTGCCTTTGGGAGGCATCTTGTCCTTCAATCTACAACTCTTCATTTCTTCAAACTACAACCTTTCACTTTCAAGAGATCTAACACCTATTCTCTGATACCAATTGATGTAGAGCAGGGAGGAAAACTTCAAACAATCACAATTTGATCAGATTCAAACTATCTTCCAATCACAAAAACCGTCAATTTAGTATCCTACTCACCATTCACTCACATTTCCTTGTGCTCCAATCGGTGTTCCCTGACCATATCTCACAAAAACCAACCTCAAACCCACTTATCAAATAGCATTCCAGATACCCATTTTCCTCTACTTTAACATTTCTCAAAATATCATAGGGTCACTTTGGACCATCAATCCAAAATCACTGCTGCTACGCTGCCCCATTAAGCCAATTAGGCCACTTTCTCGAAGAAGCTACCACTTAATCTTTTCCCCAACCACAAAAATTCATCCTCAAACCTCAACCAGGCCTCAAATACACAAAATCAATAAATTTTAACTAGAGAAATGCTTACCAAGTCATCCAACCACTAAACCCTTGTTTTAAGCCATTTCATGCTTGCACCATGAGGGTATATTGAAACTATGCTCTCCAATCACTATTTCTCCTTACCAAAACCTCAGTCACATCACAAAGAGTCTACACATGCCCTCCAAAACATCTCCCATCCTTTCTCAATGTTGTTTCTTTAATCTCCTATTCTTAGCCACCATTTTAGCTCAAAACTTGACTGTAAACACCTAGGGAATCATTCCAAATTCTACAAATTTCCCTCCTTGCTCTTAGAAACCACTTAAAAACAACATCCTGCATCTAAACATACCATTCCACCAATTTATTTCAAATTTCACTAGGTGGAAAGGCCTAAATCTTCATTTTTCACTATCAAACCCTTAATTTATGTGTTTTCTGGCAGTCAACAAAAAAAGTGTGATAAAAACCTTAAAACTTAATGAAATTTCATGAAATAAAATCCAAAACAAATTTAAACATTCCTCTATCAATCCAAGTGCATGACTAATCTTCTACAGGCCGTACAAGGCTGTACTGTATAGTGAAGCAGTAGATTACTATGGAAAATGCAGATAATTCAGTGTCTTTTCTATTCAAAATTCAAATTTACAGTAGCCAACCCTCTCCCAACATTCACCAAGGATTTTTAAATAATTAAAACACATGACCATTCAGTTTCCAACTAATTCCCACCGAACAAAACCAACTAGACTCTTCAACTTCCTATTTTGCACTTTTTGCAACTTTGCATTTGACAACATTTTACAAGAATTGCAACATTTACACAATGAACCCCTAAAGAATCAAATTAAATTCCAAATGGTCTATTATGACCTTATTAGAATAAGTAAGACTCAAAAATCCTAAAACCTATCAAATGATCTTATTTGACTAAATTTCCAAAAAATGAACTTGGTGCCCCTACACCAACACCCAAGGGCGTCTGTGTCCTAGGCTGGTTTTTCAAAAATTTAAAAGCTGGTTGTGTGTGACTGTGCTTAAGGATTCTAGGTCTAGTTGCAAACATATTTTTTAGTGAATTTTTTTTTAGATTTTGGTTAATTTATGCCAAGACAAGTGTGTAACAATATGTGAACAATAGATGAAAATTTTTAATGCAAGTTTCTGATCTAAAATACACAAATTGTCTAATTTTATGATTCCTAAATTTGAGAATGATGATTTTGATGCAATTCTGAAACAAAATAATGTATTTTTATCACTTTTTGAGTCAAATGAAAGATGCCTAAATGAGTGCAATAAAGAATGTCAAAATAGAGTTCTGCAAGCATAAATAGACTGAAGACACAAAGACACAAAAGTGTGAAAAATATTGTTAACACAATTGTACAAGGGCATGGGCTCCCAAGGGTGTCTTAGTCCTTGATAGGGGTTATGAAAATTCAAAAGTTGACTGTTTATTATACTATCCAAAGGTTCTTCTTCTGTGTGCAAACAAATCTATAACTGAGTATTTTTCTAGAATTTTCTCAAGATAATGTGATGCAAATGCAAATGTGTAACAATAAAAATGACAATTATGAATTTTCACTTTTCAATGTAGATCTGATCCAAATGTCTGAAATGAATCCTAATACAACTTATGATGAAAAATGATATGCAATTTTTTTTTAAATCTTTTAATGATGCAAAAGTGAAACCCTAAATGAAAGATGCAAAATAATGTAATGCACAACTTAGATCTAGGATGCAATTTTCAGAAGGTATGTAATGTTAACAGGTTAGGTTCACCAAAATGAAACAAAGAAAATAGGAGAACCCTAGGCCTACTATGCAAACCGAGGATTGGAATGGTTGTTAGGTTGGGTGTCTATGGGGATGGTATTTTCTTATGTTTCATTAAGATGGAGATTAACAAAGTGAGTCTATTGAATTTCAACCATGAAGGTGAGCCAATCAAACCTGAACCACCATCATATTAAGGATTAGGATGATTTGGAATTGATTTTCTATGATTAACCTAAATAAACTATATGATCTAATATGAAAAATGAAAGATGAAAGATCTCAACAATGCACAAACTGAAACAATAACTTGTAGGAAGATCTGGAAAGTATAGAGGACTGTGTACCTATCACTAGAAGTTGGATCTAATCACTGTAGTAGGACAGGGTTTCCCTAGGGTGAATGGGTCTTTGTATGAAACTTTTGCTCTATTTTTGGGGTCCTTTGATGACAGATCTGAGCTTCTGATTTTTGGTTGCAAAATTATTGAAACATTGTCACATAATTTTGTAGGTGAGTTTTTGTTTGTTGACAAGATGTAAGGTTTCAAATGAAACAATGAATAATTTGTCTTTAAGATTTCCTCAATCCTATTCAAACCTAAAACCTACACATTAAAATAGAGGGAAAATGTTGGGACATTTAGGGGCTTGCCTCAGTCAAACCCCGTGTAATTGTTTCCACTTCCATAATGGCAATGGCAATGATAATGAATAGGAAGAAATGATGAAATCACAAAGGGATACAACTCACCACCCTTCAATGGCTTCCTTTTTGAACACACAAAATATTGAGGGGGGGAGAATCAATATTCTATTTAATGATCCGAATATCAACCATCCTATTTCCAAAACATACTTAACAATTATAAGGAATGTAAGCATAAATAACCCATAACACACACAAGACATAACACTAGGGTTTTTTCGTGGAAAACCCAAAAAGGGAAAAACCATGGTGATGATTAACTCACAATATATTATAACTAGTTATAAGATATTACAGAAAGGCTCATAGCTAGGTGGACTCACTATCCAAGTGAACTCATTGTTCACAAAGAGAAGAAAGATACAAAAAATGTGGATTCACAACCAAAATTTGAATCGAGAGAAATGCATCTAACTTATGCTGAATTCAATTCCTTTGAAGCTCATTACACATACTATAATCAACTCAAATTACTAGTCTATGCTCTGCTATGTCTTCACATACCTTCTCTCAATATTCACAGCCTATTCGCACAATTATGCAATATTCACATCACCTCTTGCATTCAAATCATATATCTATCAAATCTCTCTCATCAACAACTCAATTCAACCTTGTATATGTATCGGACTTCACCACAAACATGAATTAGGTTAGTGTAATTAGATGTAGCCTCAAATTATGCACAACATGCCTTGTTGGCACCTAATTTAAACCAAAATTTCCTTCACGCTCAAAACACAAGTAATATAGGTCGGGATGGACCTATAACAACTCTCTTTTCCATTCACATCATGTATTTAATCTTCTCAACACTTCACATTCAACAAGTTAGCTAGGTATAGAACCCAAGAGTAAAATTATTCCAACTGATCATCACCAAGGAATACACGAACCACAAAGTGTCATGCCAGCTGAAAAACATAATGTATTGACACTTGTTAACCTTCTCTCAAAACCAAAATATGTAACTCAAATCTGCGAAGGAATGCTGACCAGTTAGGTAAAAGCTAGTACATAGAAAACTATGTAAACCATATTTGTCAAACTTCTATTACTTGCAACTTTTGAACCACTGACCCAAAACAACTAAAATTTTGAAATAAGATGCTAATGATATTTATGAACAAAATACTAGAACCGTAGGATTAGGTTTGAAAATATGAACAAACGTGAACCAAATTATCAGAGGGCACTGAGTGCTGATACTACCGGTATAAACACTTAGCCAAAAAATCCTTTTGCAAAATTCTTTTATGGAGACATCCATCATACTGTTTGACATTCATTATGTGGTGTAGATGTGGTGTTGACATTAATTACAACTCATTAATGACAACCTTCTTCATTATTTCAACAATCTCCTCCTTTGTCATTGATGGCAACATGTGCCAAGACAAAATATCTCTCCATATATCTCTCCCCCTTTTGCATCAAGGGAAAAGGGTGCTAACCCATACACATATACAATTTGAACTAGATTCCTCGTAGGAAGCTAACCAAAAAATCCTAGAATGTCTGCATATGTACAACAAAATCTGAAAACATAAAAAATGAAAATGTGCATAGAGATAGAAATGGTCAACCCGAAGATATTGATCCCTAAAGCTTTTGAAGAATGGCTTGCCAAGAATATTTTCCTTCTTCTCATCTCTTCTTTGCTGTTGCAAGCATTCTATGTAGAGACTCAAGCTCTATCAATGTATCTTCTCCTTCTTCTATAGTATTGGGTGTAAGGTTTATCTTTGAAACTTTGTCAGAATTGGCAAGGGTGCTTGAGATTGGTTTATGCTCTATTTTTACCAAGTCCCTTAGCTTTGCAAGCTGCTTGATCACTTCTTCCTTTTGGCTCCGCAAAGTGAAGAATCTATCATGCAATTCCACTATAATAGTCAAAGTTTTATTGTCTCTATCTAGTTTCAGATCGTAGGCTTTTGATGCATTAGCTATTTGAGACTCAATCACGTTTATTTAACCTTTTATCCCTTGAGTGGCATCTGACCACTTCATGTAGTATAAAGACAATGCCTTTGCACCTTCCTCACAGGATAACACTTCATTCAAGCGTTCTCCAAATTTTGTATGTGTAGGTGCACATTTTTCTATATTATCCATTAGCTTCTTTTTTGTAATCCTTGTCTCAACCTCTGTTTCAGCTTGTCTTTTTAATCCAGAGGCATATTCCTTAAAGGAATCAAAAAACAATTTGAAATTCTCTACCGCAGGAAAATACGTGTCAACATTAGTCCCTAGAATGATTTATTGCAATGCTTTCATGACCTCATCTATTAATTCACTACTCTTCTGATGTGTTTCAATCATTTCTTTTCATGCCGATGCACCAAACACATCACTCAATTGCAACTTGTGTATAAGAGATATCTTATCCAGATCAACATTACCCTACTACATGGGTAGCTATAACAATTGAGAAAAAACAACTGGTTGAAACTTTAATTGTTTAGACATCAAGCTATCTAAAGGGTTCTCAAAGGAGGATTCACCAAAGGGCTTAGGTAAACTCTCATACTTCTCAGCTTCTTCGTTCTTTCTAGTATCAGATTTTTCTTCCTCTTCTACCTTTTCTTCTTCCTCATCGAAGATCTTGTCTTTATCTTTGTCTTTATATCCTTTATCCTTGTCCTTCTTTCCTTGCTCATTATCTTCATTTTTGTCTCCTCCTTCCTTTTCACCCTCATTCACTCCTTCTTGATTCTCTTCATCTTCATTCCTTTCCTCATCAACTATATCATGCTTCTCACCTTCATTGGTGTTATGTTTTGTATCTACTGGAGGAACATGTATCTTTGGGTGGCATTGATCTACAGTCTCCTGAGTTACCAAAAGAACATAAGTATCATATTTTGAAGTTTCCTCTCCGGTCCCAACAACATCCTCATCTTCATTAATTTCTTGCATTGGTTCATCTATATCTAGAGGAATATTAACATAAATTTCTTCTGTATCAGTAGCCCCTATGTCTTCAATTTATGAGTCTTGGTTCTTACTAGTAGAGGCAATTTGAATCATCCCATACTTCTAGGCTATATCAGTAACTTATCTTCTTTCTTCTTTTGCATTTTGTCAATCTGATCTTGATCTCTTCCCATTAGGATTGTGACCCTTCATTTTGTTCTAAATTCATCATTAAGCACTTAGGCTAGAGTGGCCTTGTCAGCATCAAATAGGTCGGGGAAACCAATTTTCTCCACAACATATGATCTGAGCTTCTCTTCCCTTTCATTTTCTTCTATTCTTCTCTCCATTAATATTTTCCATACATCATCAAGAACTTTCTTCTTAATGTTCTCCATGTCTATCTCAATTGTGACAATGAATTTGATAATTGCTTCTATTATTGTGGCTTTGTTCTCCTCATTTTCCTTTTTGTATAATGCAACAGTTTCTTCTAGCATCTCATGATGTAGCATACCTTTGAATAATGATTCCAACTTCATTGGAATGAGCTGTCTTTCCAGAGATGTCTTCGTTTTCTTCTCTAGTTTTGCTATATCTAGTTTCTTTTTCTTTCTTTCCTTCACCTGCTTGTGTACATGTACCTGAGAGGCTTCTTTTTCTTTTTCAACTTCCTCTTCATCTGAAGTACCAAAAATATTTATCCTCTATTTCTTTGACATAGTGCCTTTTCTTTTCATGATCAATGGGGAATCCTCATCCTCCTCTTCTTTTTCTCCAGACTGTACACTCAAGTCTTTTTCTCTTCTAGCTTTCTCTTTCTTTCCTCTTGATGTAGCGACAGTAGAAACTACCAGAGTAGTATTTTTTCTCTTCCTAGGCCTTGTGGCTTCTTCCACCTTAGGTTCTTCCATAATCAAAGCATTGGTCTCCATTGTCTTTGTTCTGTTGGAGGTAGAGATTGATCCAGATGGTTGTTGAGTATAAGGAGGAATAGTGGAAGTTGTTCTTCTAGATCTTCTAGGTCCAGGGGACCCACTTGCTATACTCGATTCTCCCTCTTCTCTTGCTCTTAAAACTATTATTTGTTCATCTATGAGTCCTCTATCCTTGAAATATTTTTGTACCATTTTATCCACATTTCCTTTTATCTCAGGATTTCTTAGTTTCACATGCACTTCCATGGATTTCTCTTCATATGTTCCATGTCTTTATTGAGTAGGGTCCTTAGGGCTATTCAATAATATACCAACATAACCATCAAATTCACTCTCAATGACTTCATATCCAAGTGGTTGAATCCAGATAGTTCTGGGTTCCATAGTTGCTTCAATGATGCATTCATCAGTTTTAACCAAAAATGTTATATCATCACAATATTTCTCTACTAGAGACTTAGGGATCCTTTCCCATTCATGCATTCTTTTCTAAAATACTGTGAATAAAGTAGTAAGTTTCTCATATCGAGCTTTCATATCCCCAAACTGTGTAGATGAACAAATATTTGATGGGATACAGGTTTGTATTTACTCCATACAATATTGGTTCTTCCTAGAAGCTCCCTTAGAAAATAGAACAAGAAAACTACCAAGGAACCAAATTTGAATGGGTATTTCTTATCCTTAGTCTACTTCAAATTGTCAAAAAGTTATTTTTGGAGCAACTCACACAAGTTATAATCTTTTCCTTTTTCTACCATTTCATGAGCTACATGGATTTGTTACACCCCAAATGTAGAGTTACTATTTACTATTACAACATAGGGTAAATATGAATGTAATGTGAATTCTGGAGATGAATAAATTATACTTGTACCTTGTTATCAATATCAATGTTATCTCATTTGATGATTGCCTCATTTGATATTACCCCAGTTGATGTTATTCATGGTGAAATACTACATATAAGTGAATGAAAGGTTATTGAATTATTATTATTCTAACTTTGGAGATGTTTATGTATATTGCATATGTTATGAACAATTGACTGCCGCATACATGTGTTAGTGGATGTAGGTATGTGTTCCATTCCTCCAAGCGGAGGGGAAGTATCACTCGGGAGAAGATCTTGGTCGGGTAACTGGTAAAAGCAAACTATCTGAGCATATACACACACCACATTAGAATGATTGAGTTGAGTCAGTTTGTGGGTAATAGGCAAGTCATCCCTAGTCATATGTTTTCATTTGAGAGTCTTGTTTACTTCTGCATGCATTATTGGGTGATGTTTATCTATTTGAGTTTTTGAGATCTTTCTTGTGCTATTACGATCATATGGACAAGTGGGATGTACATGGAAGTATGTGTATATATATGCGCATGCATGTCAATAAGATCTAATGACACATATATTCATATGTATAGATGTACCACACATAAAAACATATCAATACGATGACAATTGTGAATAGCTATATGTGAAATGGATGTGAACATATATTTATATATATATACATATAATATATACATGTATCCATGTGTATATGTATATCGATACATGCGCACATTGGCGAATGGACATGCTCATATGGATGTATCGATGTAGATATACCTATGCATACATGTACATAGAGCTATATACATTTATACATATATATATGCACACATTTAATATAATGTGTTTATTATATACATATTGTCTTTGCCTGTACTCATATATATATATATATTGAGTGTATGCTTACATTATAGGCTTGCAATATAGATAAATATATAAATATATAAATATATATATGTGTAAATATATATTAGAGATATTATATATAAATATATATACACACACACACACATATATATTTAAATACTTGTATTTATATATATATATATATATATATATATAAATACAAGTAAGTATTTATACTTGTATTTATATATATATATATATATATATATAAATATATAAATATAAATATATATATATATGTAATGTGTAATATATATTATATATATACATATAATATATATTATATATATATACATATAATATATATTATATATATATATATGTATATAATATATTATATATATATATGTATATAATATATTATATATATATATGTATATAATATATTATATATATAATAATATATATTTAACATATATATGTTAATTGAAATTGAATATCTCTTATTTATTGAAGGTGATATATTAAAGGTTGTTTTGTAGTCGATTTAGACTATAAATGGAGGTCGATATTGACTATGTCAATGGAGGCCAATTTAATAGCTCATGAATGTTAATGGAAATCGATTATCATTATGAATGGCACACAATACAAGTCATGGAATTACATTTTTTTTATTGTCTATCATACACTTGACTTGGTTGACATATTTATTAAGAGTATTCTTGAATTTTTCATATGTTTTAAACTGCCAAGTCAATTCATTCACCATTTGGATCGATAGAAACCTGCTGTCATAAAATGGAAATTGATTGAGTTTGGTCGCGCCAAATATGTAGGAGAAAGGATTAAATTTGGTGCCACCTTTGAGACTGAATTGCTGTAGAAGTCTTTTCTATGTGACAATTCAAATTATGCATATGCTGATTTGAATTAGTCTTCAGATTGCTGTCACAAAACAAGTTGACCTATAGGTGAATAAGCTGAGTATTAACTTGAGAATTCACAACCTTATTGCTAAGTTGCTTTGCATGAAGCTTCTTGTCATTTTATATGCCTAAACTATAGGATTTGAGCTTTCTTGGTTGCTTTATAAATAACCGAGCCATTTCATTTTGAGGAACACATTCTTTCCCAAGAGATTATACATATTTTGCAGTTCATTATTTCTGAGTTATTACCAGCCATTCTAGTCTTAAATTATGAGTGAGATATAGAGAGTGTTATTTTGTGAGTAAGAGGTAACATTGATGATTGAGAGATGTGAGCTATCAACAAGTAAGATAGATCTGTTTGTGAGAAGCTGATTATCAAGCTAATTACTATGGGAGAGGTTGCATCGCTATCTTATTTTGGATAAGTGATAACAGGCATGAGGATCCCTTCTTATTTGTTATTTTACTTTGAATGATGTGTCTTGTATACATGGTTGAGATGTCTTTCCAATATATGCATTAATGAATGTAGATTATTTTTAAAAGGAAGTTGAAGCTATTGTGCTATTTTCATATTGTGTTTTTAAGTAATCCATAGTAGGAGATGGGTGTTATCATAGGTATTATATATTAGGTATATTGAACATGAAAATAATATATGGTGCATTTAGCTATGTTATTGATTTAACTAGGAAAGCTTGTGTTTACTCCTAGGAGAGATAATCCAGTATGGGAGGGATTTTACTTACTTACTTGTAAGTAGGGTTATCCAAGTATTTAGGTTATCTTTGGAATGAAGGACTACATTGAACAAAAATAACTAGCTTGTGAACTTACTAGTTAAGTAGGTTTATTCATAGTAGATTAATATGATTGTAGGTTATTTGGGATGCTGGACTATCCATTGAAGGAAATACCTATGCGTAGCTTAAGATAGCCTTAAGTCAAATCGGCCTTGAGTAGTATCGGGTAAGTCTTGGGCTAAAAATGTTGGTTGAAATGGATGAACAAGTTAAGGTTGTTAAGAAAAGGTTAGCTGAAGCTAACGATCGATAGAAAAGCTACACTGATGCTAAGAGAGTTCCCCGTAATTTTGAGTTAGGTGATAAATTATTGTTGAGAGTGAAACCTCATAAGAGCTCCATTAAATTTGGAAAGTATTCTAAGTTAGCCCCACGTTACGTTGGACCTTTTAAGATTCTAGAGGAAGTGAATCCAGTAGTCTATCAGATTGCATTGCCACCAACTCTTGCCAGAATGCATAATGTCTTCTATGTGTCCTACATTAAAAAATATATACTAAGGTGGTGCAGGGGCACCATTGGAGCAAGGTGATCAATAAAAGTTATTAAGGTCTAGGTTATAGGTTTTGAAGAATTTTGCACAAATAAGGTCCTATAAGATCATTGGAAATGTAATTGAGGTCTTATAGGGTCACTAAGATGACAATGTAAAAGGATGTTAAAAAAAAATGCAAATGTTGACACTAAAAGTTGTCAAATTTGCAATATTTAGAATGTAATGAGGCAATTAGTGATTAAAGGGGTAGTTAGGTGGTTATAGGAATTTGGTTTGCAGGGATAGAACTTTAAAAAGGTGATGGAAGTTTGAATAGAGGTTGTTGAAGTCATTTTGAAGATTGAGAATTGAATAAAAATCAAATCTCTCTCCATTTCTCTATTTTTCTAGTTATAGCAGAAAATTATTCAATCCATACAAGATAATTTGGCTTCAAATTTGTGGTGGAATTTGTATTTTAGTTTTTCTACTTTCCTTTGAATCCATTTTGAGGTTTTTATATTGGGTTTTGTGCATTTAATCACCAGATTTCTCTAACTGGCTTGAACAGGGAACTTGTGGTTTTGAAGGACTAAAGCAATGTTTTAAACCATCCCACCTTTCTGTATGATCTGTTACTTGGTGGGATGGATCCAAATCATTAGGGAAAAGTGATATAATGGTAATTTTGTGTAGGGGAGGTCTGGAAACATTTTGGGTGTGAAGCCCTATGTGTGGATTTTGTGTTTTCCTCATGAAATGTGGAGGTTTTGGTATGTGAAATTGAGTTTTGTGAAAGGGAAGCATTATTTTATGATGTTTTGAGCATATGTAGGTTAAATAAGTTCTGTTGGAGGTGTTGGAAAGTTTGTAGGAGTGAGGAGAAGGTGTTTTTCAATAAACCCCTAGGGTTTTGGCTAAAAACGAGGGTTTTATAGTTTACCCTGTGAATGGTGATTTCTCTGAGATCTAATTATGGATTTAGAGTTTTTAATACATTATAATTTCTTTCCCAAGAGTTGGTAAAGTTTTTACAATACTAGAGAGTGGTCCCTTTGTAAAAGTGGCCTAATTTGAGGCCTAGAAAGTGATAAATCCTTGTTTTGAACAACTAGGTACAAAGCAACCATAAGTGATCTGTTGATATTTTATTGTCCATTGAAATGGTTTAGACCTTGGTTTTGGAATAGGTCATTGTGAAAAGATACCCGATTTGGTGATTTCCCAGTGCTACAAGGGGAAAGAGTGAATTTGTAGAGATGGTGAGACTTTGATGAGTTTGTGATCTGAAAATTGTGTTTGAAGGTTGGAATTGTGTGATTTTGTGTTGTAGGCCTCCCCCTACTACATCAGAGTGGTATCGAGCAAGGGAGTAGGTCTCTTAAGAAGGAGAAGGTATATTTGGAGGGATCAAAATGCCTCCTAAGGGAAGTGTTGTTGCAAAGAAAGTTGACAACCAAGGTAAGAAGATAGAAGCCTTGGAGAGGGAAATTGCTATGCTGAAGGCTAAAGGTAGGGATCTCTTGGAGGAGAGTGAAACAAAGGAAGAATAATCCACTAGTGATGAAGAGGAGATGGACCCAAATGATGTGAGGATTCTGAAGCTTATGTAGGTTGTGAGGAAAGATGGACATAACAAAATGGATGTTCCCATGTATGGGGGTAAATTAGATTGAGAATAGCTCTTGGATTGGATAGGGGCTTTGGAGAACTATTTTGAAAGTGACAAGGTAGGTGAAGAACATAAGGTGAAGAAAGCAAAAAACAAGTTGAAGGCACATTCCCTGTTGTGGTGGAATTTTGTGCAAGATGAGAGGGAGAAACAAGGAAAGAGCAGGATTACTTCCTAGGAGAGAATGCAGACAAAAATAAAGGTAATTTCCTACCTAAAGATTATAATTTTCAATTGCTTAAAAGGCTTCAAAATATTAGGCAAAAAGATCTAGATGTGCAAACATATACTGAAGAGTTTTATAGGTTAAGTATAAGAGCAAAAGATGAAGAAGATGAAGAAGAGAAGTTGGATGGGTATCTCAATGGTATGAGATATAATATTTAAGATGAGATCAATGTGTTGGAACCAAAAACATTGGAGGACTACTTTCAAATGACTGTTAAGATTGAAGAAAAACTCAAGAGGAGACAAGAGAAGGTAGCAAGAGGAAGAGGAAACACTTCTAGGGGTAGAGGTGCAACTTCCACATCAAGGAAGACCAAGGAAGACCATGAAGATGCTGATAAAAAAAAGGAACAAGCTTTTGAAGAAAGAGGAGGATGGAGAGGTGGAATAACTAACTTTAGGAAAAGGAGAGATTGCAATGAATTCTCACGAAGGTGTTTGATAAGGAGGTTGGATGAAACAATCATTGTTTCATGCTCTGGGTCTTGCTTGCAAGACCTCTAGGGTGTTTCACTCCACCAATTGAAACCTATAGGACCTCTTCCTTCTTAGGGTCCACTGATTTCTCCTTGCCAACCCAACTATCAACTTAGTTCCTCCTACCAAGTCAAGACTTGGTGCACTCTTGAAACACTTGCCTTAGCCCTTAATCCACCCTAAAGGCTACAAATCCTCCAAATCTTGAATTTAACTTTGTAGGGGTGTGGAGGTGTTTCTAATGACTTCAATACATCCTACTTTGGTTCTTGAGGGTCCACTTGACTCCATTTCCTATTCGCTTCCACCAAACCCTCATTTAGGCCTAAAAGGCTACTAGCCCTAGGAGCCCCAATTAGGCCTCCTTCTATGAGAAATCAGGTTAGTTCTCCAAATATTTCCAAAGAAAACCCCTATCTTTTCTTGGGATTCCTGGTTCATATGAACACCTCTCAAAGATTTTTGGGGTCTTGGGTCTTAGTTGTCTGTACAAAGGCTTAGCCCACAATTTAGCAAAATTAGGTCTTACAAACCCTTCCCTGACTTCACTGCAAACTGTTATGTATTCCTCACACCAGATGGATTGATGGAGCTTCCTCCTCCATGATATGTCTTGGAAAGTCATGTACCTGCCCTCTCCACACTGTGACTTGACAGGAAATGGACACCCCTGCAAATCAAGTGCTCTGTACTTTTTGTCTTCCCTAGCCGGACTCTTCCTGGCTCACCTAGGGCAAGACTTCCACAGTACCTCCTGTGTTTTCAAAGGCCCTAAACCCTACCATATGTACATACATGGAGTCTAGTCACTGTTCCCAAAGGGTCGTACAATTTGTACGGTGGGAAAAGTGATCTAACACTCCATTTTCACAAAACTGCCTGGTTTAGACCAGCAACAGTATGAAATCAAAACTATTTACAAACAATGCTTGAAATTGAATAAAGAAACCAACTAAAATCACACAATGCTTGAAGAACCACTACAATACATCCCACACAAGTTACAATGCCATGATTAATCCATTAAAACCTCACTTCAATGCAAAAATCAGAAAATTCACTCTCAAACAAAATTGCTTTCCTTGAATTCACAAAACTTCACAACATAACAAATGCTTCTAACCCCACTCCAATGCTGAGGAATCCCATAAATAGGGTCTCCAATTCAGTTATCCTCTCCCTTGGGTTCTTCTTGGCCGCTTGTAGCTCCAATTGAGCAACATTTTCAAATATTTTGCAAGAATTCCTAAAAATCCAAGACCTCATTTTGAGCTAGAACCTAATGAAAATTATTCTATGGTCAACATGACCTTCATCAGATGATCAACACTCAATCGAAAATTCCACTAAGGCATAACCAAAAATGAACAAGAATAGATGATAGGTTGGCCTAAAAAAATTGCCAAAACATGACCTTCTAGACAATCTAAGGTAACCTATGGGTGCTCCTGCACTAGTGTTATAGATGCAATGAATTTGGCCACCCATCTTTCAAGTGTCCTAAAAACCAAGGTTCAACATCAAGTGGTGATAGGAAGAGCGAGAGAAGAACACAACTGATCCAAGAGGAAGAATGTGAAAGTTCAAGTACTCCTGCATAACTAGAGGTGGGAGAAGCACTCATGATGAGAAGGACCTTGTTGCAAGCACCTAAGGAGGAAGACATGGGCCAAAGAAGGAGTCTCTTTAGAACCTCATGCAAATGCAAAGGTAAAGTGTGCAAAGTTGTTATTGATTCAAGCTCTCAAGATAGTATGGTATCTAGGGAGATGGTAGAAAAATTAAATCTAGAGAAGATACTGCATGTAGCACCTTACAAATTTTCTTGGGTGAATGATAGTCAAAATTTAGTGGTAAATGAACAAGCCTATGTGGATTTCTAGATTGGGGAATACAAAGATAGGGTCTTGTGTAATATATTGCCAATGGATTGTTTCCATTTTATTTTGGGGCAACCATGGAAATTTGATAGGAGGTCAATGTATGATGGTAGGGAAAACACCTATACCATCAAGAAGGATGACAAATTTTTTAAGTTGACTCCTTTGCAAGGAAGTATAAGAGATAAAGGTAAATCCAAGGTTGTGATTTTTGGAAAGAAAGAATCTTTAAGGCTTGAGGACAACAAGGACAATGTGTTTGTAGATGTGGAGTAGGGTTGTGGTGTGGGGACAACAACAAAGACACAATCAAATGATGCTAGAACATTGAATAGGAAGGATAAGGGTGATGTGCAGACAAAAAGGAAGAAGAATGCCTTTGTATGGCATAAGAGAATGCATGGTAATGTGTCTCAGACTAGTATAAGGCAGCATGGGAATGGAGAGCCTTTGAAGGGGCAAGAAGAGTATGATAATGTGTTGATAGGGACAATTAAGTTCCCTATGGTAGGAGGACAGTCAAAAGGTGCTAGGATAGAGCTTTATGAGATGGTGAGTAAAAGGAAAATGGAAAAGATAGGGAATGAAGTACTTGTAAGTCTGAAAAAAGCAATGAGGCCTAATGCGATAGTTGGAAAAGATGGAGGTGCAGGTTTTATAGAGATAGGTGAAGAAACTGGGGTTTTTGAGTTGGACAGTGATCAAAATGCAAACAAGAAGACTAAAGGACAATTGAGAGATGATGTGATTGATGGGACAACTGGTAAGACAATGTGTAAAGCAAGTATAGGTCTAAGAAAGACCACTCAATGCAAAGGTATAGTGGAAAGGACCGAGGTAGGTCTAAGAAAGATTGATGTTTGCAAGAGTACAATGGACAATGATGGAAACATAAGTGGAAGGAACAAAGGAAAAAGAGTAGAATAAGAGACAATGGTGTTGGTAGATGAAGAGAGGAAAAACATAGGTGAAAATAAAGATAAAGTGATAGTGTTTGATGATGGAAAATTGAATGAACACCCCACAGTACATAGAGGATAGTTGGAGCAACAAATAAGTGAAGGTAACACCAAGAATGTCAATGAAAATGAAGAGTTAAATCAAGAAAAAAGACAAAGAGGGCAAAGGCATGAAGACTAGAAGGGTGGACATGTAACTTTCATCTTTCCAAGGGACTTGGAAAAGCTAAAAGCTGGGGTGTATGGTGCAGGGGCACCATTGGAGCAAGATGACCAATACAAGTTATTAAGGTCTAGGTTATAGGTTTTGAATATTTTTTCACAAATAAGGTCTAATAAGACCATTGGAAATGTAATTTAGGTCTTATAGGGTCACTAAGATGACAATGTAAAAGGATGTTTAAAAAAAATGCAAATGTTGACACTAAAAGTTGTCAAATTTGCAATATTTAGAATGTAATGAGGAAATTAGTGATTAAAGGGGTAGTTAGGTGGTTATAGGCATTTGGTTTGGAAGGATACAAATTTAAAAAGGTGATGGAAAGTATAATAGAGGTTGTTGAAGTCATTTTGAAGATTGAGAATTGAATAAAAATCAGATTTCTCTCCATTTCTTCGTTTTTCCAATTATAGCAGTAGATTATTCAGTCCGTACATGATCTTTTGGCTTCAAATTTGTATTGAAATTTTTTAGTTTAGTGTTTCTACTTTCCTTTGAATCCATTTTGAGGTTTTTATATTGGGTTTTGTGCATTTAATCACCAAATTTCTCTAACCAGACTTAACATGGCACTTGTAGTTGTGAAGGACTAAAGCAATGTTTTAAACCATCCTACCTTTCTGTATGATCTATTACTTGGTGGGATGGATTTAAATCATTAGGGAAAAGTGATATAATGGTAATTTTGTGCAGGGGAGGTCTCGAAACATTTTGGGTGTGAAGCCCTATGTGTGGATTTTGCGTTTTCCTCATGAAATGTGGAGGTTTTGGTATGTCAAATCGAGTTTTGTGAAAGGGAAGCATTATTTTATGATGTTTTGAGCATATGCAGGTTAAATAAGTTCTGTTGGAGGTGTTGGAAAGTTTGTAGGAGTGAGGAAAAGGCATTTTTCAATAAATCCCTAGGGTTTTGGCTAAAAAGGAGGGTTTTATAGTTTACCCTGTGAATGGTGATTTCTTTGAGATCTGATTATGGATTCAGTGTTTTTAATACATTATAATTGTTTCCCCAAGATTTGGTAAATTTTTGATAAGACTAGAGAGTGGTCCCTTTGTAAAAGTGGCCTAATTTGAGGCCTAGAAAGTGAGAAATCCTTGTTTTGAGCATTTTGGTGCAAAGCAACCATAAGTGATATGTTGATATGTTATTTTCCATTGAAATGGGTCCTTGAAATGGTTTAGACCTTGGTCTAGGAATAGGTCATTGGGGAAAGATACCTGATTTAGTGATTTCCCAGTGCTACAAGGGAAAATAGTGAATTTGTAGAGATGGGGAGACTTTGATGAGCTTGTGATCTGAAAATTGTGTTTGAAGGTTGGAATTGTGTGCTTGTGTTTTGTAGGCCTCCTCCTACTACATCACAATGGATAATCATTTAATTTATTGGACTACTTTATAGGTACGGGACCCTGGAGTAGTAACTCTTGAGCTTGATAAGGTGCTTGGAACACGTAACCTACACTTGTGTAACAAATAAGTCTTGCAATACAAAGTCTAGTGGGACCAGTACATAGAAGACACAACTACTTGGGAGGACTATGTGGAAATTCAGTAGAAGTTTCCTTATATTCTTAATGCTTTTGAGAATGTGTGAACAATGTGTTGTTAGTTATTATGTTTTAATAATACCTTAGGTCATCGGGGATGTTTATTCATAAGGGGAGGAGTATGCTACACCCTAAATGTAGAGTTACTATTTAGTATTACAACATAGGGTAAATATGAATGTAATGTGAATTCTAGAGATGCATAAATTATGCTTGTACCTTGTTATCATGAATGTTATCTCATTTGATGATTGTCTCATTTGATATTACCTTAGTTGATGTTATTCATGGTGAAATATTGCATATAAGTGAATGAAAGGTTATTGAATTATTATTATTCTAACTTTGGAGATGTTTATGTATATTGCATATGTTATGAACAATTGACTATTGTGTACATGTGTTAGTGGATGCAGGAATGTGTTCCATTCCTCCAAGCGGAGGAGAAGTATCACTTGGGTGAAGATCTTGGTCGGGTAACTAGTAAAAGAAAACTATCTAAGCATATACATACACCACATTAGAATGATTGAGTTGAGTCAGTTTGTGGGTAATAGGTAAGTCATCCCTAGTCATATGTTTGCATTTGAGAGTCTGGTTTACTTCTACATGCATTATTGGGTGATGTTTATCTATTTGAGTTTTTGAGATCTTTCTTGTGCTATTATGATTATATGGACAAGTGGGATGTATGTGGAAGTATGTGTATATATATGCACATGCATGTCAATAAGATCTAACGACACGTATATGCATATGCATAGACGTACCACACACAAATAATTATCAATATGATGATAATTGTGAATGGCTATATGTGAAACATATGTGAACATATATATATATATATATATATGTATAGTATATACACGTATTCATGTGTATATGTATATCGATACATGCGTATGTTGGCGAATGGACACACTCATACAGACATATCGATGTAGATATATCTATGCATACATGTACATAGATGTATATATATATATATATATATATTTGTGTGTGTGTGTGTGTAAATATATATTAGAGATTATATATATATATAAATACAAATAAGTATTTAAATATATATATATATATATATATTTAACATATTAAATATGTTAATAGATAATCCAATATGGGAGGGAATTTTTTTACTTGTAATTAGGGTTTTGCAAGTATTTAGGTTATCTTTGGAATGAAGGACTATCCATTGAATATAAATACCTAGCTTGTGAACTTACTAGTTAAGTAGGTTTATTAATAGTAGATTAATATGATTGTAGGTTATTTGGGATGATGGACTATCCATTGAAGGAAATACCTATGCGTAGCTTAAGATAACATTAAGTCAAATCAGCCTTGAGTAGTGTATGTGATAGATGATTCTCAGTAGAATATACTGAATGAAACACTTTGGCCAAAGTAGTGTGATGACCTTTGGCTCCACTGTCATTTCACCATGATCTAGTATTACATGCTAGAAAAAGATTGTGGGATTACAAGTTCTAGTTATGTAGGACACAACACTATGCTCAGTTGGTTTTCATTATCGGTTACTCTACCAATCTCTTCATCGAAGGGAAGGGCCATCTATCGAATGATAGATGTGGGGGGGACCACATTATGAGTTTGTGGTTGGCAGAAAAGCACCTGAGTGATGCTTCTCCTCCATAGCAGGCGACAAAAGAATCGAGATTTTAAAGGAAGGATCCTAGACCATCTTACAACTATTAGTTATAAAGCTCTTTGAGCTATGTATGTAAATGTATGTTTCTTTCTTTGATGTATTATATGAAATTAAAAGGAATTCATGTTGTAATATGTTATGCATCTTGGTCGGAAATTATCAATAAAGAAAATATATTTTTTTATTGCAATGGTTTGTTACTTGTTTATTTACTCGTTTGGTGTAAAATTTAGAAATTTTTACTTCATAGAGGGGTTAGTACGTTATAGGATTAGTGTGGGGAACACAAATTATCTCTATTGGTTTAGTAAATTTTGTAGCTAATAACCATAGCAACATACTTTACTATAAAATTTCATAATATAGTGAGAGACCTTTGGTCAAATGTGGCTCCTATTATCTCCATTACATCCTTGTTCTTTATAGATTTTAGCATAGGTATTGGTCTGGTGTCACATAATCCAGTAATCTCTCTTATGACTTCTTTCGTTATCAATCCAGGCATGCCAATCCACATGAATTTATCATGCAGTCTACTTAGTGCTATTGTCGCATACTTGAGCTCATCATCATGGATAAAGCATGGAAACCACTGCCTAACATTCAAATTCTTCTTTGCCAGGATTTCATATTCAGATTTAACATTGAAACCATCTCTAGTCAAATGGTTTTTCCATAGGTCTATAAGTTTTATATGGTCGTACTCTTTCATATTTGCGTGAATGTATGCCCTAATATCCTCAATAGGTAAAACCTTGTATGGTATACTTGAAAATTCTCCTAGCGGGTCATTCTCAAACACTTTCATGGGATATTTCTTGAATTTAGGTTGGGGTTTCTCAGTCACATTTACCACTATAGGTGTTGCCATCTCTATTGAATTTAAATGTTTCAAAAAAAAAATCTTCGGATAATGATAAATACCTTTTTCTTGCTCAACTAGAATTAGTGTTCAGATACTCTGCTTCTCAAATCATCTTCAGACTCTTGAATTCGCTTCAAATCACACTGATAACTCCAATTGCATAAAAGTGAAATGAAATCAACAAGGGATAGGTATATAATCATTTCAATTTTGTCCTGATACACATTTAATATGTCCAACAATAAAGCTGGTAAAACCTTCTATGTGCAACAAAAAATCCTAAATCGCTCCACAAATCTTCACATTTGTATAATTTCTTCTGAAGTTTTCTTCAAAAGGTCCATTTTATCCATCTTCATCTCATATCTTCTTCATTCCAAGACATGGCACATCATATTGGCATGGGTTTATATGATTTTATGTTATTGCTCCCCCTAAGCCAATGCCTAGGTTCAACTCCTAGAGGAATTATCTGTACCAAAGGGTGGCATAGATTCATTTGTAGTCTCTAATTATTCCTTGTTCTAAGGCTCTTCTTTATTTCTCTAAATATTTTCCATTTCCTTCTTTACTTCATTTCGATTGATCTTTTTAACTGGTTCATCTTTCTTTGCTAGATAATCCTTCCTCAAATTTTTGCTTCTACAAAATCCATAAATATGTCCAAGACTATTGCAATTGTTGCATATGAAATTTCTTTGACCATTATTACTTTCATTCATTCTAAATCTACATTGATTAGCTTTATGTCCAAATCCATAACATGCATAGCAGTAACCATTAAAATATTGAATCCTTCTACCATTGTTATATGCATTCATCATTTGAATTCTACATTCATTTGCTTTATGCCCAAATCTCTTGCATATAAAACATTGACCAGTAAATGATGGAACATTCTGATTCACTTTGCTTCTACATTCCATTTCTCTATATCCAAATTTATTGCAAAAATAACAAATACCATTAAAAGATGAGTACCTTTGAGCATTTGGTTGTTTGATAGGTGGTCTTCTAGCATAATTTCTTTGATTTCAGAACATGCCATTGTTCTTCTTATCTTAAAATTTCTTCGGTTCACTGATCTTCTTTGCATTAGATGTCTAATCTTTTGAGATTTCTCCCTTTTCAAATCCCAAACCACCTTTATCTTTAAATTCTTTCTGGCTTGCAATTATTTTATCAAGTATTGTATAACTTGTTTTGAATTTTTCCTCATGAATTCTTTCTTTTTTTAGATCGGATCTCAGATTTACCATCTCTTGTTCAAGTCTTGTGCATTCACCAGTCTTTTTTTTACCATTGCATTCAAACATTCCTCAATTATTCTCTTTTCTTCTACTTGCACTTTCAGTCCGGTGATGTTCTCATTTTCCTATTTTAATTATTCATTGACATCCTTATGTCTTTCTCTATTTTTTTATTTTCTCTCTCTATTTTTTGATGCAGACATTTGCTTCTTTAATAGTCTCTTTTAGATCTCTATTTTCAACTTCAATCTTGTCTAGGTTGTCAAAAGAAACTTTGAGTTCTCCATCTTTGTCAAATATGCAGTCTTCTTTTGTGTATCCATTAGTAGAAAATACTTCTAGAGCCATGTGTTCAAATTCCAAGATCTTCCTAAAGCGGTCAAGCTTCTTCCAAGGAACCAAGCTCTGATACCAATTATTGAACAAATGAAATACTGGGAGGGGGTGAATCGGTATTCTATTTAGCCATACAATTATCAACCATCCAATTTCCAAAGCATACTTAACAATTATAAGGAATGTAAGTATAAATAACCCATAGCATACAAAACACATGAACACGAGGATTTTTATGTGGAAAACCCAAAAAGGGAAAAACCACAGTGAGGATTAAATCACAATATGTTATAACTAGTTATAAGATATTATAGAAAGGTTCACTGCTAGGTGGAATCATTGTCCAAGTGAGCTCTTTATTCACAAAGAGAAGAAAGATACAAGATATGTGTCTTCATAGACAAAATTTGAACTGAGAGAAATGAATCTAACTTATGTTGAATTTAGTTCCTTTGAAGCTCATTACACATACTACAATCAACTCAAATCACTAGTCTCTGCTCTGCTTTGTCTTTGCATACCTTCTCTCAATGTTTACAACCTATTTGCACAATTCTGCAATATTCACATTACTGCTTGCATTCAAATCATATATCTATCAAATTTCTCTCATCGTCAACTCAACTCAACCTTGTATATGTACCAGAATTTGCTGCAAACATCAATTAGGTTTTCCTAATTAGATGTAGCCTCAAATTATGCAAAACATGCCTTGTGGACACCCAATTTAAACCAAATTTTCCTTCACACTAAAAAAAAAGTAATATAGGTCAGCATGGACCTATAAAAACTCTCCTTTCCATTCACATCATGTATTTAATCTTCTCAACACTTCACATTTAACAAGTAGTCCAAGTATAAAACCCAAGAGTAAAATTATTCCAACTGATCATCACCAAGGAATACGCGGACCAAAAAATGTTGTGCCAACTAAAAAACATAATGTACTAACACTTGTTAACCTTCTCTCAAAATTGCAATATCTAACTCAAAACCATAGAGGAATGTAGACTAGTTAGGTAAAAGCTAGTACATAGACAACTGTGTAAACCATATTTGTTGAACTTCCATTACTTGCAATTTTTGAACCACTTACCCAAATAGACTAAAATTATAAAATAAGATGCCAATGATATCTATGAACAAAATACTAGAACTGTAGGAGTAAATCTGAAAAGATAAACAAATGTGAACCAAATTATCAGAGTGCACTGAGTGCTGATACTACCGATATAAACACAACCAAACTTTTGAAAAGTACTTTTCTATAGACATCTGTCACACTACTTGACATTCACCATGTGGTGTAGATGTGATGTTGAAATCAATGAAAACTTATTAATGACAACCTTCTTCATTCTTTCAACATTCCTTGAAGGATTGAAGTCATACACATCACCTCAAGGTCTTGGATCTTACTTGCTTGATTTGCTTGAATGCTTTGGAGACCTACAAAAGTGTTAGCCTTCACAAAACACTGATAACATGAACACACATAAAATCACATGAGTTGACATGATGTTAAGATCTTGAATTTCTGCAATAAAGCTCTGAAATGCTTCTCTTAACTTACTTGATAATGCTCTTGATAATAATTGCTCCAACGATTTCCTAGATAGATTTCAATTGATGCAATAACTAGGTGTTTATAGGTATTTATCTAATTTCTCAAGAATTAAATCCTGATAATCAACATTTGAAATTTGAAATTTGAAATTTAAGATGGGTACTCCGACATGTGTAAAATTTGTTCTTGATAAAATAGGGGGATCTCATTTGCCCTAGAACAAATGGGTCCTAGCCCTATTCTCTAGGACATTAGGTGTTGGGGGTAAAATAATAGTTGGTGCATTAGTTCAATGCTTGCAATTTCTTGGAAAGTGGTACAAATGGGCTATAGAATGCATAATTAAGGAAATTAGGGACCCAATTAGGCTCAATAGTTTAGGGGGAGCAAAACATAGTGTGAAATTATCAAGGGTGACAATTTACAATGCTACAATCTCATAATTTATATTTATATATAATATTATTAATATAATAAGGATACTATTATTTATATTTATAAATATATAAATAACTTATTATTAAAAAGAAAAACATTAAATAAAATAAGTTTTAAATTATTTGCATGATTATTATTACTATTATTGTGACTGATGGCTTAGTATGGGCCGACTACACTTGATCCATGAGGATTCGAATCATATTAAAGCCACTAAACATCAGTCCAATAGGATCATTCAATAAAAAACTAAACTAAGCATCCATTAAAAAGCATATTAAAATACGAAAGCTTCAAAAACACCTATTCTAATCCATTGAAACTTATCCTATTGGGGGAGTGGTGTCACATTGATGTGGAATGGCGAGCCTTTCCCAATCCCGTGGGTAAATGAGCCTATTTTGATTGATTCTATTAAAGAGAATTGACGAAACCACTGATAGTTGTGTATGAAAACATAATTTAAAGCTAAATTAACATGATGCAAGCTATTTTAACATGATCTATGCTAAGATGATTGATATGGGTGTATGCAAAGCTAATTTAAATGGAGTTTAAGCTAATAAGATTAAGACCCTAAGTTACCATGGAAGCCATTAATGGAAGCTAAGCTAATGATGAAAATGAATTAAGCTAAAAAGATGCTAAATAAGTGCTAAATATGAGTGCAAGTGAAAGTGATTTTAACAACATAAGTTTAATCTTAAAAAATGGATCCATTTGTCTCCAAATAGTGACTTATTTATAGGAGGAAAAATGAGAAATGAAGGGTTGAGTTTAAAAAGACCAGTGGTCAAAATTGGAGGAAAGATGAAATATGGATCATGGATTCTCATCAATGGATGAGAATAAATAATCACATGGATCAAGGAAAGAATCAAGGGTTTATATTCTTCCAAACAAACACACTTTCAAAAATTAGAAAAGAAGTCTTGTAAGTTAACTTGCACAAGAAGTCCTGTAAGTTTGTTATAAAGAAGAATATTCATTTTTTCAAATGAGTGAAGAAAGAGAATATTTTTAGGATATTCTCATGGGTGAGGAAAAATAGATATTTAGAAAATTAAAACAAAATTTTACAGTGCAAAAAGGGGGGGGGGGATATTCCTTTTGGAGGAATATGCAAAGGAGGAATATTCCCTTGCAAGTGGGGGGATTAGACTTAATTAGTAATTTGATAATTAAATAAAGTTTCAATTATGAAAATTAGGGTATTCATTAAATAATTAATTTATTTAATGAAAAGGGGAAGTGATGTGATATTTAATTAAATAACTTAGGGTTATTTAATTAAATAAGAGGACTTTGGGGATTAAATTAAATAATTTGATGTATTTAATTTAACAAGACAAAATGTTAGCATAAGAGGGGGTGAATTAACCTGATTAGATTAATTGGATCAATAGATGAAAATGACAAAATTAATTAAATATTGTAAACGATGATTTTGGTTTACCCTTTCACAATGCTTTGCTCCTAGGATTTTTCACTTAAAAGGAGAAAGGGGATGGGAAGGGTTAACAAAATGCAAGGGTTTACACTCAAGACTATGTTAAATTAGGTGTATTATGTCTAATTAAGATTTACTAATGCACTAATATGAATTTCAAGTAATCCAATGATTCAAAACTATGAAATGTAAAGTGTTGGAAAACAAATTGTGTTATGCAAAAATATCTAAGAAATGCAATTATATGATGAAATAGCAGAACAAAATGGAAGAGGTGCACCTGGAATTAGAAGTTTGATGTTGAAAGATTCTAGAATCCTAGAAAAGATGACTGAAATGTTGATAGGGACACTTAGGCCAAGCTAGGTGACTTAGTCCCAGAAGTAGGACTAAATTGCCCCTAGTGGCAACTTAGTCCTCCTACAAATTTTGTGAAATTCGAGACAAAATCTTGTAGTCTCGGGTCTGCACTTCCTTTTCTGATAGGTGTCTATACTTGATTCTGTAGAAAATGGGGCAGAAAGTCTCTCCAAGCTTGAAATAGGATGATGTTGACTTGATTGACTTGATGTAATTTTTGATCAAATTTCAACACCTATTGGTTGACAAATCTGCATACAAAAGTCACATGCAAAAGGGGAAAA
This sequence comes from Sequoia sempervirens, assembly GCA_007258455.2. NCBI lineage: Eukaryota > Viridiplantae > Streptophyta > Pinopsida > Cupressales > Cupressaceae > Sequoia > Sequoia sempervirens. The sequence goes on along the minus strand of VDFB02105785.1, from coordinate 289,715,337 downwards.
ATGGGTGAGGGTTAGAGAATAGGGGTTTGCCTTGGTCAAACCCCACTTTGGTAATCAAACCCTAAATAATGAAATAGAATGAAATGAGTATGATAAATAGATAACATGAAAATGCAAATGTCATAAACTTACCACATCATTGATGCTCAAATATGAAGATATGCAATGAAGAACTCCAATAGCTTGAATTAACAATGCTTGATTTGCTTGAATATTTAATGAGTGCAAGAGATAGATGATTGTATGAGATGAAATATTTCTTGAATGAATTAGGAGATGTAAAATGAGGTGAAAAACCCTTATTTATACTTGATTTTACTAATTTTTTTTGAAAGTAACACATCACAGGCCGACCTCAAGGGTTAGAGGACAAAATCCTACTAGAAATTTAAAATTATTTTGAGTTTTGTGCCAAAAAGGACTAAGTCGCCCCTATGGGCGACTTGGTCCCACTTAAGAAAATTAAGTGGGTGTCGGGAATTTCAGGGCATTAAAAGTTGTCCAACGGGAATATCCTAAAAAACACACTTAAAAATGACCAAAAAGTGTATTAAGGGGTCATTTAGACATAAGAAAGGGCTGACTTAATAAAATTAAGCCTAGAAAAGTGTGAAATCTTATTACAAGACTTTACGACACTTCAAAATAGGATTTAATAAGTGATGAAAAGGTGATTTTTAGGTGAATAGTAATGAATAAAGTCTAGAAAAGTGTAGAAATGTTTTACAACACTTCACAACACCTTCACAAGACACCATAATTTGAATGTTTAAGCCACATTACTTCATTAAATCAAGAAAAAATAAAGCCAAAACCCATTAGGACTCAAGTGAGTGTAAAAATGTCAACTATACATTTTTTGGCGACACAAATAGCTAGGATAGTTTAATCAATTACGTGAAAAGAGGATGTATTTTAGGGGGAAACGATGTTAGTATACTTGATTCAAGTGCATGATATCATTCAAGACATTGTTAAGTTGTCTACATTTTTCCCCTCTTTGTAGCGAGGTAGTTGTTATGTTGGCTTAAAGACTAATGCTTTTCGGGTTTAAAACTATTGCTTAGATCAATTTTTTTTTTTTCTAATTTTTAGATACCCCACTGTTGCCCCAGTGGAAGGAATAAGATGGTTCCCTACCCCCTCGAGAAATTGGGAATTTTTTTTGAAATTTGGGTTGATTTCTTGACAAAGATTAAATGTAGGCTTAGGTGCTAAATAGGCCCTAGGATACCAAAAAATGGCCTCATAAATGAAAAAAATGGCTCAAAATAGGTTGCACAGGGTGGGAATAGGTAAAACAGGTCAAAACCCTATATTTTGATTGAAATTAGGGAAAAAAACCCTAATTTTTTGGCTTAAATAGGTGATGAAGGGTCACTTTCAATTCATTTGTGCATTCACACCTTAGAGAATTTGTGTATTTTGAGATTTGAACTCTTGACAAAATGGTGCAATGAGTGCTTCCTCTTCACCTTGCAGAGTGGGTTCAAGAGTACTAGCAATGAGCAGATGTAGGACCCTGGGTATGTGACTCAAAACTTATCTTGATTTTGACTTTTAGGTGCAATTAATATGAGGTCAAAGTTAGGTCTCTAGGCGCATCACTATATAGTGACGCTATTGATGTGTCAGAAGCATCGCTATTGATTTTATAGCAATGCACCTCTAGTTTAGTAGCACACCTCAATTTTTTGATTGGGCGACGTGTTTGATTTGGGGGTCGCTAGGTTTATAGAGCGACAAACAAGATTTTTATGTTTAGCGTCTCTCAAGAGTGATGGGTGACACACTTAGGTTTCAGCGACGCACCCCAATTTTTTAGTAGTTTGAAACACCCCAATCCTGATTCGATATTGAGCGTAGTGACATGTGTCGCCAAATTAGTGACGCACCCTTGAAATTGATATAGTGCCCCACCCAAAAATAAACAATGCTATTGATTTCAGCAATGCATTTGATCTTTTGGATGCAAAGTCTCAAATTTTGATAAGTTTTTCAACTTTTTTGGAAAATTGATGTTGTGTGCATGATGTATGTAGGAGGATCCTCCCCCATTGATGTCATGAGAGAACCATTCCAACATTTTGGAAGTTGCGAGAGACTTTGATGATCTGGAGGTGGAGTGGTTAGGTAGGCTGGGATTGGGTTTTATTGCTTTCTTTCCTGAGGTCTGGACCCACCTCGCTATGATGATTGCACTGATCGAGAGCTGACATAGTGAGACCTCTTCATTTCACTTGCCCACTGGTGAGGCCACCATTACACTTGAGGATGTGTGGCACATACTATGATTGTCGATTCATGGTGAGAACGTGATATATGACATAAATGCAAGAAAATATGCATGCCTCTCCCTCCTACACAGGTGGAAAATTATTCTAATTAACTCTTAGATTGATCTTGACCTATGCCCCAGGTGGGCAGAGATCTTCAGATTGTTCATTGTAGCACTGATCTCTGGCGTCATTGCCCCAAGCCGATGGGGTAAAGCTTTTAGTCCTAAATGGGGATTGGCATGGGAGGGGATGATCAGGAGGGATGTTATGTATGCCTAGGGTCCAGTCCTCCTTGCTTCTTTATACCATGACATGCATGAGGCTATCTACTACAAGGGCTAAAGCATCAAAGCAAGGGTGACTCTACTTCATATATGGGCATACAAGCACATTGTAGTGTTGAGGCCCTTAGTCATTCTTGCATACATTCATGAGGATGACCCTGTTGTGTTCAAGTACAGAGTGCCTATGACTCTTCAGCACACAGGCCCTATAGGTCTACCCTATTGGTGTCGTGTCATCTATGACATGACTATATTTAGATGGAGGCCATGGCTACAACATCTGGCATGGTACAATGATCATCAGTAGCTAGAATTTTCTTGACATACCTGATATATGCAAGGGAGAGAGAAAACTATTATAGAGTGGTACCTCTTAGACTGCGTTTCCTGACAGTTTGGAGAGATTCAAGATGTACCAGCTAATGACTATACTACCATATTTGTGACGTCATAGAGAGAGGTTCAGTGGGGAGCATACATTGATCCCATGATGGTGATCAATGATTTTAGATAGCTAGTCTCATAGCCGTGGGAATATGATCAGGGACTCCTAGATGCAGGAATAACTCCAGCCTATGATGCATGGTTTAGGGTACCTACTCGCCTGACAGATCCAACAGGGGGATACCCCAGAGGTAGAGGAAGAGGTAGAGGTAGAGGTTGAGGTAGAGGTTGGGATGACAGCAGAGATGGCGATAGAGATGGGGACTAAGGTAGAGGCTAGGATCAGGATCAGGACAGGGTGCAAGTGCTAGGTGATGGGCATAAGTAGCAGCCGGATCAGGTATAGGATGGACAAGTTCCAAGGGAACTACCACCTCTACCACCTATATAGCTAGATACACAGACGCAAGCATAGATTCATGTTCTCATTGCTAAGAGAGATTGATCACAAGCATAGCGGGACCAGCTGCAAAAACAACTACAGGCTATGACTGCACAAATAGATCAGGAAGTTTACTTGCGGTAGCAACTGGACTTATAGTTGGCCTAGGAGATTGGGTGGAGACAACAACTTGAGGTAGTGATAGCTGCATCACAGGGGTAGATAGTATCGACCCAAATGTATAGAGAGGAAGTTATTGAGGCAACCTACTACTGCATGCACTACCATAGGGATGTTCCTTAGGTGATGAGACAACTTAAATTTTCATAGTGGGGTGGAGCACCACCTAGAGCTGAGGATCAACCATCAGTTATGAGTGATTCGAGCAACCACCAGGGCTAGCTTGCTTGAGTAGAAACTTTTGATTATTTTCCTGATTAATTTATACAAATATACATTCATGGGATCCTTTTTGATAGCCTCGTGGATATTGTATTTTTGATTGATATACAAACATTGATTCAGATATTGTATGATGAAAGTCACCATTTTTTGATATGTATGAGATGATTCAGATTCAATATGTGATGTACTTTTATTTTATGCTTTATGAATGTATGGATATAGATGATGTGATATGATGTGATGTATGCTTATATGCTATGATTTGTATGTAATGCAATGCAATGGATGTGTTATATTATTTTTCAATATCTTTTTATGACATGTTATGGGATGGATGCTAGGATGTGAGATGCTTATGCAATTGATACGGATTCATTTATTTTTGTGTACTTTTCTATGAAATTTATGATGTCGTGATGATGTATGCATGGATGTGGATGTATATATGGATAATGCATATTTTCATGCCAATGTGATGTACGCTTATGATATGTGATATGTATGCATGCTGATGATTTGTGGATGTAGGATGGATGCATGATGATTTTTTTGTTGACTGTCATGATACCAGGTTAGCATGGAAGGAAGATAGAAGAAATAAGAATGAATGATTTGACCATTTATTTGAGATAGATTAAAAAAAATTCCAATAAGTCTAGATCCACCAAGACTTTATTAGATATGGTTATGAGAGATGATGATGATGATGATGATGATTTACTCATATCTTTGGGATTGGGATTTTTTGTCATTCCTTATTTTTGATATAACACATAGATCGATACATCAAGGTATTGAAAAATAAGATGGTATTGTTTCTAGTGTAATGGACTTTGACCATGCAAATAGATAGGATAGTTCTTGTTCACATCTTGACATATGGAAACCTCATCTGAATGTAGTTTAGTAGTTAAAAATATATTGGACCAAAGCATGCGCAATAGTCAACAATCTACTCCAAACAACCTCCCTACACACAACTAAGCAAGTATGTGCTAATATTATTTTACAAGAATACCCACAAGCACAACAAACAAAAGATAATGATCGATGCCATATTCCTTTCACTCTGAATTGTTTTGATAGACATCATCGATAGGTCTTTGGATTGGGTCATTAAGACAAATTAGAAGAAAAGATCAAAGACAAACAGTTAATGTTACCTATATCTCTTGCCAATTTAATATAGCTAAGGTGATTATTGATACTAATGTCCATCGCAGGAAGCATGCATCCCACGACATGTTGATTAGGTTTTTTTTATTAGGATGAGGTGTGTGATAAGCTGCTGATACAAACTTCACTGATTTGTTTACCTTAGACTTTAGATTTTTACACTTAGGTTCTCACTTTACAACTTGTGATACTTGCTTTCTATTTGTTTTGCCAAAGGTAGGAAGGTGATGACCGATTTATTATGGATGAAGTTTATTGTGGGTGAAAGCAAAATGGGATGGATGGTTTTGGATTTTTTGGAATATTTCAATGTTTTTGACGTTTTCAAATATTTTTAGGATGTTTTTGGTCTTTTTGAAAGTATATGGGAATGTTTTGGTTTTTCGGTTTTTTTTTAGGTTGTTTAGGGATTTTTCTGAGTTTTCCAATGTTTTTGGGGTTTTCAAGTTTTCCAATATTTAGGGATTTTCTGAGATTTTGACTAGGGACCTAACCTAAAAGATTTTCCTAGGGGACTCGGGGCCTGATCAAAGATTAGCCTTGCCTATGTTATACACACATGGACCACGTAGTTTGATTAACTTGACTTATTGATGATGAGAAATTAATAGTTGATGTAATGTCAGTTTATTATGATGGACTCCTAAAGGACTAACCTAGGGTGTCTCAAGGGCATATCAATGATGGCCTTTCCTATGTTAAAGCTCAAAGACTCATAGTTTGACATGGTACTGTTTTTGGATTTTTGATGTTTTGACCTTTTTAGCGATTTTGATGTGTTTTGGATGTTTTTGGATTTTGACTTTACAATTTTCTAAATGTTTTTGGATTTTTGAGATGAATGTTTTATGATTTTTTTTGGGATTTTCAACGAGATTTCCAATAAACTTAAGATATATAAGAACCCAATTTGATCCATAATGAATTTCCCCTAGTGTTATGCAATAGACTACCTCAATATAGACAAGATACGTTGATCATAGGAATATGCTAAGTAGTACTAGAGGGGATATGATACTTCATAATATCAAGCTATGATATGGACACAAATGGGTGATGGAATGAATAGGATGAATGATGCAATGGATGGATGCGATGCAAATAATGATAGAATAGAGAGCCAAAAAATAGACGAAGGTGCTTTATTAATGCAAGGCGCCCTTTTTCAAGGTTTTCACCAAGGTACTTGACCAAAGCACCACTGAAGTGGTTTTCACTAGAGGATGATTATTTTTCTTTACTGTTTTCAATCCTTTTTCTCTTTTTTTTTGGATTTTGATCATTTTTTGATTTTTTTGTATTTTCAGTTTTACACCCTTCAAGACTAGGCATAATTTTTTTTAAGATGCAGACTATTGGTTGGTTCCTGCAAGGGTTCACCTTCAGGTGTTGATAATTGATATGCTCCTGATCCATAGATTGTTATATGACAAAGGGACCCAACCAGGAAGGCTCAAACATTCCTTTATTGTCCTGATCTGGAATATTTTTCTAATTTTTCTTTAGGACAAGATCTCTTACCTGGAAAGACTAACACTTGATCTTCTTGTTATAGCTTTGTTTTAGCTAGTTTTGGTATACTTTCAAATGATTAAGGGTGTCAACTCAATGCTCATCCAATAATTATAGCTCATTTTGTCAAGATACTCTGTATTCTTCATCAGTGATCAGATTCTATAGTGACACTTGCAGTGATGAAAGCTCAACCTCAATAGGCAAGATGGATTTTGATCCATAAACCAAGGAGAACAAGGTTGCACTTGTAGGAATGAGGATACTGGTCTGATAGGTCCAAAGGGTAGGATTTAACTGTAGATTCCAATCATGGCCAACTTCATTGACTATTTTCTTTAGGATTTTTAGAATGGTCTTGTTTGTAGCATCAACTTGACCATTGCCCTGGGGGTAATACGAGATAGAGAATCGATGTTGGATGTTGAATCTTTGACATAGCTCTTTCACATCTTGATTCTTAAAGGGTGTTCTGTTGTCTGAGATAAGGGTTTGTGGAACACCATAATGACATATAAGGTAATTCAGGATAAACTTGGAAATTTTCTTACCCGTTATGTAAGTCATAGGAATGGCTTCAACCCACTTGGTAAAGTACTCAATGGATGTTATGATAAAATTTTTACATTAGATGAGGTTGTAGTGGTCTTTCCTATGAGGTCAATCCCCTGCTGCAAGAAAGGCCAAGGTGTGACCATTGGTTGTAACTCCTGAGCTGGAGCATGAATCAAATCTCCATGCTATTGACACTAGACACAATTTTGCACATATTGATGGGATTCTCTTTCCATGGTTGGCCAGTAATACCTCATCCTCAACAGTTTCTTAGCTAAATTCATACCACTAGAATGGAAACTGCATATGCCATCGTGTACTTCTGTTATGGCGGTCAAGGCTTCCTCTTAGTTAAGACATCATAGTAATGTCCCCTTGATGCTTTAGTGGTAAAGAGTATCACTTAGGATCATGAATCAAGATGCTTTCTTAAGAAAGGTCTTCTTAAGGTTGGAGGTGATATCGGATGGGAGGGTTCCTCTACTAAGGTAGGTGAATATATCATGATAGCATGAGGATCTAGGACCAACGATGACACACGTAAACTCAGATTTAGGGATTTTGAAAGTTGGTATGAGAAGCTATTCTACCAAGAATTAACATTGAAGGATGTTGTGTAGCATGTCTAATAATGATCCAATTGTTTCCATAGCATCTGCTGCTCAGTTGTTCATGCGAGGAATCTACTCAAAATTCATATCAATGAAAAGGTCCTTAAGAGTCTCTACCATCCTTTTTTAAGGAGTAAAATTTTCATCCTTAGTTTGGTAGTAGTGATTGACTTGGTTGATAACTAGCTGTGAGTCCCCATAGACTTTCAACTCTTGTATCTTCCATTGAACTTCTATCCTTAGACTTATGATTAGGGCTTCGTACTTAGAAATGTTGTTAGTACACGCGAATGATAACCTGTATCAATTTGGAATGCAATCACCTTGAGGGGTGATAAAAAGAATACCCACCCCTGATCCATGTTGGGTAAATGACCCATAGAAGTAAATTTTCCATTGATCTATTAGATTGGAAAGGAACACTAATTCATCAAGGAATTCAGATATCAATGGATTCTCTGCATAGATGGGTGCATCTACTAGTTGGTCCGCGCTCACTTTTCCTTTGATTTCCTTGTGCTCTAGGTACTCTATGTCAAATTCAGTTAAGATCATTACCAATTTGGCCATTCGCTCTGTGAGAGTTTCTTTGGATAACAGGTATTTTAGTGGGTCAATCTTTGCAATAAGCTTGATTTGGTGTGACAACATGTAGTGTTTGAACTTTTGTGAAGAAAAAACCACTGCTAAGCATGCTTTCTCAATGGATGAATAGTTCATTTCATATCCCACCAAGGTCCTATTGATGTAATAGATAACTCTTTCCTTTTCATTTTCATGATGTTGTGCTAGAAGAGCACCTAGTGCTACTGATGTTGCTGAGATATACAAGATCAATGGTTTTTTTAGTATCGGTGGCATGAGCACTGGAGGTGTCAATAGGTAGTCCTTGATCTATTGGAAGGATTTATCACATTTCTCATCCCACTTGTAAGTTATTCCTTTATGGAGAAGATGTAAAAAATGGTGATTTTTATTTGATAGTTGTGCTATGAACCTTCTGATGGATTGTAATCTTCATTGTAACCCTCTCATATATTTTAATTTTTGTGGTGGTTCCATGTCAAGGATGGATTTTAATTTTACTGGATCAATTTCTATCCCTCTTTGTGATGTGATATATCCAAGAATTTTCCTTGATGTAACCCCAAAGAAACTTTTTTGGATTCAACCGTACCTTGTACTCTTCAAATCTATCAAAGATGGGTCCCAAGAATTCTATGTGCTCACTCCTTTTTCTTGACTTGGCCAAAATATCATCCACATAGTCTTTGACTATTTTGTGGATCATGTCATGAAAGATGAGGGTCATTGCTCTTTGATAGGTTGCTCCTGTGTTCTTCAACCCAAATGGCATCATGTTCCAATAATATGTTCTCCATGGACAAGTGAATGTAGTTTTGTGTTGATCCTCCTTGGCAATCATGATTTGATTGTAGCTTAAAAAGCCATCCATGAGTGATAAAATTTCATGCACTGTTGTTAAATCCATAATGAAGTCGATGTTAGGAAGAGGGAAATCATCCTTTGGGCATGCCTTGTTTAAGTATCTGAAATCCGTGTATATTCTGATGCCCCCAGTGGGTTTGGAGACTGGTACCAGGTTGGAAACCCAGTCAAAATAATCTATTGTCCAGATGAATTCAATGTCAAGAAGCTTTTGTAACTCAAGTTTCGCCAAGAGTGCTATTTGAGGGTGCATCTTCCTTAATTTTTACTTCATTGGTTTGGCTTCAAGATAGGATGCTAAATGATGCACAACCATTTCTGGATTGAGCCCTGGCATATTTGTGTATGACCATGCAAATTTAGCTCTTCGCTCTTTTAGGAATGCTGCTAGGTTTTTATGTTCTTCATCCAATAAGGATTTGACATATAAAGTGATCTTGGGTGCTTCTTCTGTTCCCATAGACTGGAGTGGCCTTTTCTGCTAGAACTACTGACTTTTCTGGATGCATTTCACTAAGGGGGATATTGAAGTCATCATCTTTAGGTTCCTTAGAGAGGTTTTTAACCTCTGATGGATCCTTTCTTTTTACTATTTTAGAATAAAAAAGTTCCATAGTGTGGTTTTCACTCAAAGATCTACATGATAGTTGCATGTTATCAATTTTGTGACTGGAAAATTCAATCATCTCTCTATAGTACGCCCCTGTGTCTAGCTCTATGTCAAAAATTGCTTTGTGATCTACCCATAATAAGTTGTCATGGAGTCTTATGAATTCTAAGATCGCTTCATTATTTTCAAATAAATCTAGGATCGATGGTCCTCATTGGTCCAAGTCAATGAGTTGTGGATATACTAGAATTATTTCAATGGTTGATCGCTCGGGGTGAAGGATGTTGTGGATATCATGAAGATTGATTTATTTTCAAGTAGTTCAGAAACATCAAGGGGGAAGTCATCTAGGGTACTATCACACAATGTTGATAACCAAGAGGAAGCCTCAACCCTTTTAGCAGAAGTACCTTTGGAAATAAGCATAACCTTGCTAGCAGTACATCCTAAGTTGAGATTCTTTGGATGTTCCTCAGGAACAATGGGTTCTAGAAAACCATTGTCATTTTGTCCTAGTCTCTCATTCTTGTTATACCCCATCTTTTCATTAGCTACAAGACTTTGTTACCATCTTCCATGGGAAGGACAGGGATGGGTCGTTCATCCTGATAGAGGAGTTTAGAGACATCCTCCTCATTGATATCTTCTTTGTTCAAATCCCCCCACTTGGTGAAGGTGTTAGCTACCATCTTGACTGATTCAACCACTTTGTTGCTAGATGTAGGTTTCCCATGGGTTTTGGGAGAAAGAGGTAGCTCCCCCAACATAAAAGTATCCTTAATTAGTTTATAGTTTCAACAACCATCATCTTGGATCACTGCTTTGATGTCAGGAATATTTTGCACAATAGGTGTTTTCATTTCTAAGGTAGATGCAAGGGATGATGGGTCAAAAAATGAGGAGGACGGTGTAGGCCCTTCATAATTTTTAGGTATCTGGGGTATCTTGTAAAACTTGGCCTCAAGGTTCTTGTAGTAGTAAAAAAGGTTCAGGATCTCCATGGATAGTAACTTCTCTGCCCTCAAAAGGGAACTTTACACATTGATGGTAGGTTGGCGCTACAACTTTTAGGGAATGGATCCATGGCCGACCAAGCAAGATGTTGTAGGGGAGATCAAGGTCTAGCACTTGGCATGTAGTCTCTGCAATTACGGGTCCCACTTGAATGGGTAGTGCAATGATGCCTTGAGATACCCACTCTTGATCATCATATGATCTGATCATGATACTCTTTTTTTCCTCAATAGCATCCTTTGAATAGACCAAGTTCTTGATCAACTGAAGGGTGCAAATGTTTAAACCAACACCTCCATCTACTAAGACTCTTTTAACCTTGTTCTTATGAATAATGACCTCAAGGTGTAAATCACAGTTATGAGATGGCTACGATGGTAGGTCTTGTTTTGAGAAGGTAAGAAGATGATTGGTGATATGCCCTACCATAGATTGAATGTGTTCTATATCAATATCGCCAGGGAAAAATGATGAAGATAAAGCCTCCTCTAAGATTTACCTATGTGTGGGGGATAGCCTCAATAGTTCCAAGATTGATATCTGCATTGGAGTCTTCTTAAGCTGATCTAGGAGATTGTACTTGCTATGGTTTGAAGTTGGTAAAGTAGGTTGTGCCCTAGACTGAGATGGGACTCCTTGGATGGTTTCTTTTCCATGTCATGTGGTGACTCCACACTCTGCACTAGGCCCTTTGATAGTGACAATGTCGACGACACTATCACAAGAAGCGACTGCATTGGAATAGGTATGTTGCATGTTTGTGCAATCCTTGACTTCCAGTGTTGTTTCCTTTGCTACGATCTAGCATGGGGTTCTTGTATATCTTGAGATCTTTATTTCTAGTTGGTACCTCAACAAATATGGATTCATTCTCTATAAGATCTTGGATAATACTTTTGAGCCTCATGCAATTCAAGGTTTTGTGTCCTTTGATTTTGTGGAAGTCACAAAGGTCTTTTTCGTTGTACTAGGGTGGTTTATCCTATGGTTCTTGGTAGTTTTCAAAATTGGGAAGCATTATCAGCTTTGAATCTACCAACTTCCTCATGATGGTCACAATGGGTTTTGACAAATGTGTGTACTTGTGTTTTAGATAGTTGTTTTTGTTGGCAGTTTGTCATTGTTGCATTTTGATGTTATTGGTCTGATTATTTTGGGATGGTGTTGTTTGTTGCATAGTTGGTTGAATGTTGGCTATTTGATTATTGTTTGGCCTAGGATCACTTAGGACCACCTTAGCATCTACCACACCATCATTTGTTATGTTCTTATTTTTAGCCTAGACACGAGGCTTGTTGTTTGAACTGGTTGATGGGCAGTTGTCTTTGTAGGCTTGAGTATTTCCCTATGAGATTAGAGCTCTCTCGATGTTAAGGGCTCTAGGGAAAAGCTCGTCATAAGAGGTAATGCACTACATCTTCAAGTGGAAGGATATATCTGAATCTGGATTTGCTACGATGATCCTTGTTGTTCATCAAGAATTGGCCAATTACTCTTACTATCCCTTTGCCTCCATTGTTGTAAGAAATTGGAAAAAGATTCTCCTTTGCTTTTTTTAGAGAGTATACAAATCTTCTAGGCTTACACCCATGTAAAGGTTAAAGGAGAAGTGATCTATGAATTTATTAGTGATTTCTTGAAAAGTTTTGATACTTGGAGGTAATTGAGAAAACCAATCAATGGTTGGGCCTGTCAAGCTTCATGGAAAGAGGCACATTAAATAAGAATAATTGTAAGTGACCTTCATACACATGACATTAAAATCTTTGATAAGGTCCATAGGACTTCCTCTCCCTTTGTATTTATTGAATTTGGGGATTTCAAAACCAGGAGGAAATGGTGCTATTGCAATGTTTCAATTGAATGGATATGGGAATAAGTTCTATGTATGGGGATTCTTCATCTTTACCATCTATAGATCTTGCATTTCTTGTGATAACACCTTAAGTTGTGATGCTACATTGTCTTGTGGGTTTGGTGGAGGAACATACATTGCGTATTGTGGGATGGAAGATGGGTTGTACACGGGATTTTGATATGATAAGGTGTTGTATGGTGTGTATGGTGGTGTAGGATTTTGTGAAGGTGATTGTGGTGTTGATGTATATGTTCCTAATGTGTTTGTATTGATGATATTTTGTTGAGGATTATAATAGGAAATTTTCTGTTCTAGTTGTTGTTGGGAATATTGCTAAGCTAGTAAGGCTTGTTGTTGTTGGGCTACAAGGGCTTGTTTTTGTGCTTGTTTTTGTTGTTGTAGCACTAGGGCTTCCTATTGTTGTTATGCCACTAGGGATTACTATTGGGCTTGCTATTGTTGTTGTGCTAAGGCTGTTTACTATGCTACTAAGGCTGCTTGCTATTTTACTGTTGTTGTTGTGCTACTAGGGCTGCTTGCTATTGTTGCTACTGTTGTCACTAGTAGAATTTGGAAAATATATGACTAGGTGACTAAAATTTTTAGTCACAACAACTAAAAATGACTAAATTTTACTAATTTTTTGCAACTCAGCTATAAATGAGTAAATAGATGACTAATTAGGTTGTTGACTAAAAAATTATTTAGTCACAAAAATAAAAATGACTAAATAGTTAGTCACAAAAATAAAAATGACTAAATAGTTAGTCACCAAATACAAATTAGACAAAATTTTAAAAACACATTTCATCCAATTATTGGTGCGATGTATTGCACATGTCGATGTATTGGCGATTATTCGTGTTCATTGCAGATATTCCTCGCTTCATTCGTTAGTTGCACGTTAGCTTGGCATTGAAGTATTTTGATCAATTAGAGCAACTACTTACATGGACGATAAGGATTTAGAGAGGACTTGGAGACTTCTGAAAAGGTGGGAAAGGGCAAGGAATTCAGAGTTTTCTGCAATGAATTTGAAGTTGGCGAGGCCCTCTATAGCAAAGTCAGATTTGGGGATGCCCTCTATAGCGAATTTAGAGGTAATTCAAAACCATCATTACATTAAACACAAAATCTATAGCTTTCTAATTGGAAACTTATAGTAGTTATAATCTATTGCTCTTAATAATGTTCTTTTACAATCTTCCCATTGTTCTGATTCATAATGTGTTCGAGCTAAATATAATAAAATTTGGGTTTCAGTGACAAAATAGAATTTCCTCAAACAATTTTGATACATTTTCACTACAAGTGGAAACTGTCCTTGTGCAAAGTAAACATGTGCTAGATTTACCCACACATCAAGCATTTGAACAAAGATGTTTCTTGCTGTAGCTTCTAGTACCTATGTAAAAATTTCCTTTGCAATATCAAATTGACTCCTTTCAGCTAGCACAATGGCTGCCCCATTTGTAGCATAAAAATTTCTTGGTCTTTCTGCCAAAACTTTACAATACAACTCTCTATCCTTCTCAAGATGTCGTGCCTCCACCTTTGGATCCCTCCTCTCATTGTGAAAATATGCAAAATAATTCCAATTTCCAAGTGAAATGTCAACATAAGAATTCTTTGCTTCTGATTCACTTTGTGCAACTTTAATTGTTTCTCTTGCTTTAAGCCAGTCATCTATTTTTAGTTCCATTTTTCCAAGCATAGATAAAAAATTTGATGAGTTTCTATCCACCTTAAGTTCATCCCCAATAAATTCTATGCTTAGTTGGATCTCATTCTGAGCTTGAGCCGTTGTTGCAAGATGTAGATATGCATCCACATAATCAGGAAACTTGAACAATATTAGCCTATATAAAATATTTTCTTTTTAAGTATCATGTAGCTGTTCTAACAAACTAGCAAGATTAAATAGTGTTGTGAATTTATCCCATGGTACCTCAAGTGAAACACCACCTTCTTCTCGTTGATGGAAGAATTTCATATCCTTAAAGAGCACATGAAAAACTTTAGAATTGGAACTGGGGATTTTATTTATGAACTCAACCAAAATTCCATTTCTAAAGGCCTTCATAAAATTTTGTTGAGCCAACTCTAGTTCATTATGCTCAAAATGAAGAAACCCAATGTTGTTTAACAATTGAATGGGTAATTATTCTCTGCTCTTCTTCAGAAGAGACTTTGCTGTCTTAAGAGAATCTAAGGCTGCACTGGGGTCTGACAATATTAATAGCTCACCCATTTTGATAAAAGCATGGGAATCATGTGAATCTATGTGAGTTGCATTTATTAATTTCCAAAGCCTTCTCTGTCTGACCTTGTTGAGCATATATATGGCCTACAACTTTTAAGCTCTCACAGTTCTCAGGGTGGACCTCTAGAACCTTTTCAAAATTTGAGAGAGAACTCTTAAGATCTCCCAACTTCAATTGAACCTATCTACAAAATCCTGTGGCCTCTGGCTTTCCTTGACTGATGTCATGTAGTAGCGACTAGTGGTGTCATAATCACCTTTACTATGATAATATCATGCAAGATTATAATATGAATGAGATTTCATGAGAGGGTGGTTAGTTGAAACAAGAACTGTCTCAGTCAACTATTCCACAAGAAAATGGTGCCCTGTAGTGAAGAAAAAATGGTTTGCTAAATGATTCAATGCTATTGCACTGTATGGGTATAATTCAAAGGCTCTACACATCTTTTCCATTCCTTCATGAACACTACATTTTTCACTAACTGTGAGAATCCTACAAGTAAAAAATGCACAAGAATGACCACATGAATTTGCATAGAGGAAAAACATCATTTCCTAATGCCTCCATAAAATTTTGTTGAGCCAATTCTAGTTAATCATGCTCAAAATGAAGAACCCCCATGTTGTTTAAAAATTGAATGGGTACTTCTTCTATGCTCTTCTTCAAAAGAGACTTTGGCATCTTAAGAGAATCTAAGGCTACACTGGGGTATGACGATATTAATAACTCACCCATCTTGATAAATGAATGGGCATCATGTGGATCTATGCGAGTTTCCTTTCTTAAAATTTCTAAAGCCTTCTCTACCTTCCCTTGTTGAGCATATTTATGGCCTACAACTTTTAAGCTCTCACAATTCTTAGGGTGGACCTCCAAAACCTTTTCAAAATTTGAGAGCAAACTCTTAAGATCTCCCAACTTCAATTGAACCTATCCACAAAATCCTATGGCCTCTGGCTTTCCTGGACTGATGCCATGTAGTAGTGGCCAGTGGTGTCATAATCACCTTTACTATGATAAGATTGTGCAAGATTATAATATGAGTGAGATATCATGAGAGGGTGGTTTGTTGAAACAAGAGATGTCTCAGTCAATTGTTCCACAAGAAAATGTTGCCCTACAGTGAAGAAAAAATGGTTTGCTAAATGATTCAATGCCATTGCATAGTACACGTATAATTCAAAGGCTCTATGTATCTTTTCCATTCCTTCATGAACACTACCTTTTTCACTAACTGTGAGAATCCTACAAGTAAAAAATGCACAAGACTGACAAAAAAAAAATTATGTAGAGGAAAAACATCATTTCCTAATGCCTCCATAAAAGTTTGTTGACCCAACTCTAGTTCATCACACTCAAAATGAAGAACCCCAATTTTTCTTAACAATTGAATGGGTACTTCTTCTCTTCTCTTCTTCAGAAGAGACTTTGGCGTCTTAAGAGAATCTAAGGCTGCACTGGGGTCTTATGATATTAATAACTCACCCATCTCGATAAATGCATGGGCATCATGTGGATCTATGTGATTTTCCTTTCTTAAAATTTCCAAAGCCTTCTCTACCTGCCCTTGCTAAGCATATATATTGCCTACAACTTTTAAGCTCTCACAATTCTCAAGGTGGACCTCCAGAACCTTTTCAAAATTTGAGAGTGAACTCTTAAGATCTCCTAGCTTCAATTGAACCTATCCACAAAATCCTGTGGCCTCTGGCTCTCCTTGACTGATGCCATGTAGTAGTGGCCAGTTGTATCATAATCATCTTTACTATGATAATATCATGAAATATTATAATATAAATGAGATTTCATGAGAGGGTGGTCAGTTGAAACAAGAGCTGTCTTAGTCGACTACTCCACAAGAAAATGTTTCCTTGTGAAGAAAAAATGGTTTGCTAAATGATTCAATGCCATTGCACAATATGGGTATAATTCAAAGGATATACACATCTTTTCCATTCCTTCATGAAAACTACCTTCTTCACTAACTGTGAGAATCCTACAATTAAAAAGTGCACAAAATTGACCACAAAGATTTTTCCCTATTTCAAATAGCAAAATTTCCAAAAAAATGTGTTTAAAACTTGCAAACAATGCAAATAAAATCATGCTAATTTTCATGCCAAAAAAAATCCATGAGACCATAGCTTGTTGCTTACTATTATGCTTTGATATATTTTTTCCAAGCATCCATAACTTTTTTGAAATCACTTGTTTTAGGCTTTTAGCCATAACAACAAGGCAGTGAATTGTTTGATAAAATGCTTTGGTAGACATGTATAAAAAATGTGGTAGCATAGACAAGGGAATGAACTTTGGAAAAAAATTCCTCAAAGAAATGTGGTCTCATGTTGATGGAATGCAATGAAAAGTGAATTTTTATGGATTTTCATGGCATTCCAACACCATGAGACCACATTTCTTTGAGGCATTTTTTCAACCAGTTCACTGCCTTGTCTATGCTATTGCTTACTATTATACTTTGATAGATTTTTATCGGGCATCCATAGCTTGTTTGAAAGCACTTGTTTTAGGATTTTAGCCATAGAAACAAGGAAATGAACTATTTGATAAAATGATTTGGTAGACAATATGCATGAAAAATGTGGTAGCATAGACAAGGAAGTGAACTTTTTGAAAAAATACCTCAAAGAAATGTGGTCTCATGGAATGCCATGACATGTAAATGCAATTGGTAGCTGCTCCTAGTTATTAGTTATGCAATGTGAAGTAATTGAATAACTGCTTAGGTTGACTTTGTAAAAACTATATTATAATTGAAAAATTTTCATCTATAAACATCTAGTTATTAGTTATGCAGTGTGAAGTAATGCTTTGAGTTTGAAAGATGTGCAATGCAATGTAATTAGCAATTTGAATATAAATTAGAAAAATCTATTTTTTAAAATTCATTATTTAAACTCTCTATTTTATTTTCTCTCTATAACTCTATTGCTATGGAAATGCCTTTCAATTAGAAAAACCAGTCTTTGTCTCTTAGTCTACAATTTTTTTGTTTCTATGTGTAGAACATTATAGACAGATCAACGTTGAAGGTTGACTAGGGATCAATACTATGCATTTGATGAGAGAATAGCTGATGAGAGGGACATGGAAAAATATCCATGTCCATGTAATTACTCTCTTGGTGGAAAGGTTAAAAAAAGAAGTCAGATTTGTAGACACATAAAAATGACCTAGGCCTTCAAGCTCTATTTTACCACTTTTCATCCTAGCATTATTATGACATGTCCTTGGTCCACTTTCCACTACTAATTAAATAATTCATTATTATTTAATTAATTCACATCTCTTGTATTCTTCATGATTATTAAATAAATAAATTATATTTATTCAATACGTCACTAATGGTCTATTATCTTCTTACAATTAAATAAACTTCTTAATTTATTTAATTTCCTTTATTCATTATGTCTTCTTCATTATTTAAATAAATAAATTTTATTTATTTATTTAATATGTCACTAATTCTCATAATTAAATGGATTTATTAATTTATTTAATTATTGGTCATATCCTTTAAATTAAATAATTATGTTTAATTATTTAATTGCCTAATTTAACATTTCCCTCATTTTAAATAAATAAATTATTTAAAATAAGCTCACATTATTATCTGTCACTTCCTTTGAGTAAATAATCTAAAAAGATTATTTACTGTCACACAAAATCCACATTTTGAATTAATTTTAATTCAAAAATGGTAATATTCTTCTATAAATCAAGTAATTGATCAAATTTTTGATTTTCTAAAATCTTCTTTTCTGTCCAGTCTTTATCTTCTTGATTTTTTGAATCTTACGAATCAAGTAGTCTTTATCTTCTTGATTTTCAAAAATCTTTATCTTTTTGGCTAATTATCATATTTATTCTCGATCGCCGATTTGATTTTCTCAAATGGCATCTTAGCCACTCATTTAATAATTTTTCCCTAACCCTAATTATAGGTTGTCACACGCAATTTTGACCTCTAATTTTAGGCTTTTGCCAATTTTTAATCTCAACCGTCTGTCCAAAATTGCATTTTCTATAAAATGCCAATTTTGTTCACTTTTGGACTTACAACTTATTACGCACAATTCTTGATATTTGCATTTGACATATTTTCATTATTTATTGAGTCTTAGGCATAGTCACATGAGCATCTCATAGGCATAGTCATATTGATCATTTGGTCATTCAAATCCTTCAAAGCTTGTTTAGGACATTGTCATAGTCAAAAATTGCTCACACACTTGATCTAAGGGCAATAATTACATTTGCAGCAAGTTAGAAGGTGCTATGGAGGTGAATCATAGAAGCTTCACAAATCAGTTGGTATAATATTTCTATTTGTTTTAGCTTTCATTGTACTTTATAGTTCTTTGGGTTTTGTTTATTGATTTTAATTTGCTAACTCTAATCTGAAAAATTCCCATAGTTGCATTGGTGAACCCGACTCCTTTATTGAAAATTTCTGTATGTCCATTTTTATATTTTTCTGTTTTGTAGGTACAGGTATGGAACACCACATTTGATGATTGTTGAGCCGCATTTTTTGCGTCACAATGCATTCACAATCTCAAACGACGCAATCGCTCTGCTGTGTTGCATATGCAGTCCAGAAAGCCGCATTTGACCAACTGAGCCGCATCTGATTCTTCAAACAAAACATCTATTTTTCTAGACTGCATCTTCTTGTTAGAAACCAGAACACAGAACCGCACCACATTTTCTGCACAGAGCGACACATTCTCTCTGCTGTGCCGCATTTTCCTGGTAATATTTCTTTTCATTTTCTGCATTCGGGTTTTTCAATTTTCTTTTCTTTTCATTTTGCATTATGGTTTTCTTTCTACATTCTACCTAGCATAGGTGTTTTCATGTTACTAACCTTTGTTCACAGCATGTGGCACTAAGACTTCGTGGGTAGAAGACAATTTACTAAAACTACTAACCTGTGGTTTTGCAGATTCATTTTTCCAAGAAGTTCCCATTTGAAAACATTGTGCTTGTTATTTTTTTAGAATAGAAAATATTTCATTTGGTGCATTTAAAATGAATATGTCTTCCATTATGTCTGATTGTGTTTGAAGGTGGTAGGTGACTATGCTCTCACCCTATGCAAACTAGGTGATCATAAAGCTAGACCCACCTTGTTTCTGTGTAACCTTGATGCAATAATCGAAGTATCCTCTCCCCTCGTGCAATCATGTGATCCTGGGTGTAAGAGAAACGATTATTGCCTTTAGAAATTGGGCCTGCCTTGGTGGGAAAAAGTACTCACCCCAAGGTGACTCAAACCAGAAACAGAGCTAAATCCAAGCTACCCCCGACCGGTATATAAATGTGAATCCTAAGGGAAAGCCTATGATTACGAGATCGTATGTGTCATATAGACCAAGCAGTACTCCCCAAAACCATGTTGAGCTTTACCTCTTCAGGTTGGAGTGCCTCCTAAACAGAGATTAATCTTGCGCCCCATGTATGGCCACTCGAATGGGGGTACCGAACTAAACACTTTTGTGTAGAAGCCAAAAACCTTCTATTTGCTAGCGCAACATCGGTTGGTGTGAAGGCATCCACATCTTCACAGTTTGTAGTAGAGGTGATCAATCTACCATGGGAGTTTCATGGGGGTTGGAAGATTGGTTGGCCTAAGAAGAGAGTACACTGTAAGGGGGAGCCCGTGCAACCAAGCTTCTAAATTCACACGCTACTGATATGCGGTTGGGGAAACCCACGTGGAATCTAGTGGATACTGTCCTAGATTAACCATAGGATTGTACTTGTTCTCTTTTATGTTTGATTACATTCAAAATATTGTGTTTTCCAAGTGTTTGCTAGATACTGAAATGAAACAAACAACATTCAAACATCTGGAAACAAATAGTCAAACTTCAAACAATTCGGGTTTTTGACCAAAACATCAGAAAATCTAATTTTTTTGAATTTTGCACTGCATCTGTTAAACCACATTCACACTGTTGCACCACATTTGACAACCTTTGCAACGCATCTTCTCTGCTAAAACACATTTGCTGCTTTGAAGACCACATTTTTCTGTCTTGTACCGTATTTGCAATTTGTAAAGCCGCATTTGATCATCTAAGCTGTAATTGCAATATGTAAAGCCGCATTTAAAAAAAGACATCGCATTTACCATCTGTAGCATTGCATTTGATCACTACAATGCATTTGCTACCTGAAACGACACATTTTCCTAGCAAAAAAATAAACCCTATCACAGATCAAAATCTGATCCAAACATTTTAGCCTACTGTCAAACATTTCTTTTCAGAGGCCTCTCTCACAAACCAGAACTGAAATTGCTCAAAACGTTCATCACTTGCATTCATTAGCATTCATTTAGACCATAGGTTTTCAAATTTTAGTTGCATTCCCTAGGTGTCATAATTGTCACTTCTAGCATAAACTTGTCCTTAGGTCCCATCTTGGCAGACTTTGGATTAGGCTAACTCACCATACTTTGCAAAATCATTATTTCAAAACTAGGTTATCTTGGGACATAGTCATTACTACTCTTTTCAGTCATTGTCCTTTTGTGAGAACCTCCAACTCAACAGTCTAGTTAGGAAGGCTCACTTGTCATTTTGACCTTGTCACTTAGTCCCCTTAGCAAGTCCTTGGATAACCAAAATTGAGACATAAGTTAAGCTTAGGTTGGTTAGGAAAACCTTTCTCCACATATTGTCCATCCTAGTCCTCATTTTGAACCTATTCTTTACATTAATCATCTCCTTAGTCAACATTATCATCTTAAGTCCTCATTTGGTACTTTGGCCTTGACAACCTCGTCATCTTGCATTAATCATTCCCTTAGGAAAACATCATCGTCACCTTGCATTCTCATCCTTTATTCCAAAATACAAAAAAATTAGTGTCATAATTTATCATCCTAGTCTTCATTTTACATTAGTCATTTTCTTTGGACAACATTATCGCATTGTCATCCCTTATTATCAAAAATCCAAAAACATAGTCTTGCATTAGCATCCTTTATCACAAACAACAAAAACATAGACTAGCATCATCCTTGCATTTAGTCATCATTCTCATCATCCTCATTTGAGCAATTTCCTTTTATGGTGGAAACTAGACTCCAAAGAAAGAAAAGACAAATGGAAAACTTCAGACAAGATTTCAATCCCAACACTGACAATAATAGTTGAGGCATAAACCAAAACTGGACTTTTTTCGACCCATTTAGCAACGTCAATATACCACCTACTATGAACAACCCATCTTCATCACATAATCCACTTGAACCATTCATACAACGAGATAAACATGGAAATGTATACGCATAAGACTTAGAAGTTGCAGCGCAAAATCCTGATGTGGCCAATTTTGTGGAAGACTTAGTTTTACATGACCCTCAAAGGTATCTCGCCATGCTTTTGGACCAAGGGGTTAAGTTACCACATGGATTTGACATGAATACTTTGAGACCGACGTTACCTGACCTTAATTTCAACAATACAAACAAAATGTCCAATAGTGGTCAACCTCCACGAGTGCTACCTCCAACATTCCAAACAATTCCAATACAATCAACGCAACATCCATTGGAGGAACACAATCCGTCACATTTCCAACACTGTCCATAATATCGTCACAATCGACTGGAGCCACCTTTGGGTCCTCGGTAATGTGGTCAAGTTATTCCAATCCTCTATTCACCACCTCGGTTAACGCCATGGGGGAATCATCAAGCCATTCAAATCCTCCACTTACGACTACATCTAGTACCATGAGTTCATCCTTATCAAAACCTCTCACTGGCACCTCATTTAACCCCTTGGGAGGAAGTAAACGACGTGTCTTTATTCAAGGACCACAACCAAATGTTAACACTTCAACATAGTTTAATGCCAACCCCTCCCGAGGACAAAATATGAACATTCTCCTTGGAAAATCCCAACAATTTGGACAAGGCAATCAAAACACACAACCTATGGCCTCATTCGAACAACAAAATATTCATGGTCACCATATTCCCCAAATCTTGACTCAAATGGTTGGAGGAAACATTTTGACATAT
Organism: Sequoia sempervirens; assembly: GCA_007258455.2. NCBI lineage: Eukaryota > Viridiplantae > Streptophyta > Pinopsida > Cupressales > Cupressaceae > Sequoia > Sequoia sempervirens. Next base: position 289,692,429 of record VDFB02105785.1, on the reverse strand, counting down.
TCATCCCATATTCACACTCACCAACATGTCCCCAATCCAAACTTTCAATACCAACAACACGCAAACCACAACACATCATACATTTCACAACAAGACATCCCTCAACAAAACACCAACATATACTCACAACAAATGGGGACCCATGGTGTACCAATCACTCCAATGTATGGTGCCACAAATAACCCTATAATTGATGCCTTGCAAGCTAAGCTAATGGGTTTAGAAAAGACCATAGAAAACATGTAAATATCCGACAAGAAATCACAAGTGTCATATGACTTATCTGTATATCCCTTTGACACAAACTTATACATGCCGCCATTTCCTCCGGGATATGTGTCACCAAATTTCACCAAATACAGAGGAAAGACAAATCCTATCAAACATGTCCGAGAATTTGCAACCAATTGGTATGGACATTGCCTATGAACAAACGTACTTGATGAGACTTTCTAAAAGTTTGGTAGGTCATGCCCTTGAATGGTTCTCAACTCAAAAGGATATCAAAACATGGGACGAACTTAAACACAAATTCATACAAAATTACTCATATAACATTGACATGGACACCTCTATTACAATCTTATGTACTCTCATGCAAGAGGATGCTGGTGAAAATTTTATCCCATTCTTCCAAAAATGGAGAAGTCTAGCTAGTCGTTGCCACATTGACATACCCAAAAAAGAAAAGGTTGACATGTTCGTTCAAACACTTCTAGGCCCCTTAAAATATGGATTGCAAGTTCATTGTTGCACAACTTTTACAGACCTAGTCGAAAAGGGTGTCTATATTGAGAAAGCTCTTATTGCAAAAGGAGAGCTAAAATATGGTCCAAAAAACACAAACGCAAATTCGTCCGCTGACAAAAATAAGTACTGGGTCAAAAATAAACACGTTACCAATGACGGTGTTGTTGATGCCAAGGCTGTAAACACGATGGATTATGTATTGGCTCTAAAAGGGGTTCAACAGCAAAAAAAACCAATGATGATACTGACACCCTCCACCAATACCACCCCAAACAACCAAAATGGTCAAAACAATCAAAGTCAAGGACAATACCGTCAGACAAGACAATTCCCAAAAAGACAAACATACTTTGCTTTGGGAGAACCAATTGAGGATGTCCTTAAGAAGCTCCTCCAAAACGGTCTCATCACACTTGAAGAACCTAAGCCATATGACCTAGGCCAATTTAAACCATCATGGTGGGATGATAATGCTTTTTGTGATTACCACCGGGCTAAAGGACATAAGACATCATTTTCTCAACAACTCAAAAATATTGTGCAAGACCTTATTGAAAGTTGAATAATTGAATTGGGTGGGCCACAATTTCTATGAAATGCTGACCATACCATTCATAAGAACCCACTGCAAGACCATGGTTCTAACAGTGCTTCCACATCAAGTCCTAAGACAAATAACAATCAAGCCAGTTACGCTTGTGCCAAGTATGACTATTTAGGTGGACCTATTATTAACAATGTCTAAACTGATAATGAATGCATCAACACCATCACAGTCAAAAGAGCACCCCAATGCAACACCACTACTCGAAGTGGAAAAGTCACCATAGCTGGTCCACCTCGCAACCTAAAATCACCATACCTGGTCCATCTCTTAAGAAATCACAACCTGACATGTCCACAAAGCAATGGAAACCTAAGAGTCATTTTAACCTTATTGATCAATTAGGCAAGACCCCTACGTAGATTTCCATACTTGAGTTGCTTCGCATTTCTCCCATGCATAAGGCTATACTAGATAAAACCCTGCAAGAGTCATCTTTCCCTAAGGATATTGATGTCAACTAATTTGAGACCATGGTGGGATACCTCACTACACCTCACCATGTCACCTTTTTTTATCAGGATTATTCGTCACCCAAGACCAACCATAACAATGCATTACATATCGAAACTTTCATCCATAAGCACAAGGTTAGAAGAGTGTTAGTAGATGGCAAAGCAGGATTGAACATATGCTCCTTAAAACTGGTTAAGGCTCTAGGATTTTTTGATGCATGTGTGGACCCTACAAAGAGCATAGTTATAAAAGCATATGATGACGAAGAAATTTCTTCTAGAGGAGTTATTTCTCTTCCTATCAGAGTGGGGCCGGTCATTGTGGACACAAATTTCCAGGTCCTGGATTTGGAATTACCTTACAACATCTTGCTCGGTTGCCGATGGATTCATGCCCTAAAAGTCGTTCCCTCCACATATCACCAATGCTTGAAATTCCCATTTGATGACACATAAGTCACCATATATGGAGACCTCGACCCTTTTCAATATTGTACGATCCTAAGGGGTATTTTCGAAAACTGAGTGCCTATCAACCATGAAGTGCCAAGCTCTTCTTCTTTTGAATACATTGCACCATCCACACTCGCATCATCATCTACGTCAACTCCATCCACATATTTCACCACGCCACCATATTCCTCACTTCCTAAGGATGAGTCCACTATCAAGATCCAGGACCTAGGCAGCGGAGAATTCAAACTAAATACGACATATAGCATCACAACAATACCCAAGTCTCCAAAGGTCTATGATTGGCCATGTTTTAGAATGGAACCCAAAGAAATTTTGAATGTTCTACCAAAAATGGTTTTCATAAGATGGGGAGATATGAACAACAAAGACATCACTGACATATTAGGATGGATTTACAAAGAAATGGAAGGCTTAGCCCCCTTGCCAGTCCATATATATGGTAAATGTTACAACATCATGAAGGTAAATGGATATGACGCTACAAGTGGCCTAGGAAAGAATAAAATAGGGATAAGAGAACCTTTGATGCCACTTATAAAACCAAAACTTCTTGGATTAGGGTATGGATTTACTGAAAATGATGATCAATGTACCAATGGACTTTTGAGTGAGAGCATAAATGCTTCAGAAAGTGTCAAGATTGTTAAGGAAACCTTTACCGAAACTAACTCCCATGAGTGGGAATTTTCTTCCCAACGATCCTTAAGCGACTATGATCTTGATGACTTGTTCCTTGAACATGGGGAACTTACCTCTAAACAAAGATTTTGGAAAACATTTAAAATCGATCAAGCATCAAATAATCACAATCCCAAAGGCCCAAGGAACAATGACAAGCTAGAGAATCCCATTGGCCCTGATCATGACATACCGGCCCCACCATCTAAGCCCAATAACCATCAGTCAAATCTATCAGAATTTCCATATGACACTAGCGTCCATGACTCTGATCCCTTCATCCCATACTTTGATAATGAATATGAAACAAGTGAAGGGGAATATTGGATAGAGTCTGAGGTGGAATTGGATGATGACAATTTCATCTTCAATGTTTCTAAATTTGTGTACATGCTTTCTGCCTCCTCCCCACAATTCACCAACACTAACAATGGCATTTCCTTAGTCTACCCGCAACTAATTGATTGGGACCAACAAGGCCCGCCAGTCCTGGAAACCTTTCATAATGATGAGGCCAATGCAAAATTTATGGGACTACGTGAGGGCATACCTAGTGGTGATCACAAGGTAGGATTTTCCATTGACCTAGATTGTGTAGCTTACTTCGAGGAGACTACTCTGTCCTCTAGTCACAAAATTAAAGGTAAAAATAAGACAAAAAATGAAACATCTTTAGGTGAAAACTGAAAGGCACCTTTTGATGACAAAAAATTAAAAATAAAGGACATATCTTCAGGTGAAAACCTCTCTGAGGCCCCCAAAGATGGAGGAATGGACTTTCTTCCCGTAACTCAAGAAAAAACAACTATGCTCATAGAAGACACCATAGAAGCCAACATATCAACAACAAAAGATCCCAAAATGGTCCTCTTTACAACATCCCTGACTAAAGAAGAGAAACCAAAATTTCACAAATTCTTTTGCAGACTGCAAAATCAACTTCACATGGTCCTATGCTGACATGTTGGGATTGGATCCAGAGCTATTTTTACACCATTTACCACTATTTCCAGATGCTAAACTAGTGAAACAAAAGCTGCGAAAGATGCACCCTCAGATCACCCTATTAGTTAAGGCTGAACTCAAGAAACTACTAGATGCTAGATTTATATGGTCTATCGACTATGCTGAATGGATATCAAATTTGGTGCCAGTCACAAAACCAAATGGTTAGATTTGCGTCTATACAAATTTTAGAGATTTAAACAAGGAATGTACAAAAGATGACTTTCCGTTGCCAAATATAGATATCATAGTCAACCTCACGGTAGGATACGAGATGATGTCCCTCATGGATGGTTTCTCAGGCTATAATCAGATTCATATTGCCCCCGAAGATCAACATAAAACAACATTCACTTGTCCTTGGGGTACATACTGCTGGAATGTCATGCCTTTTGGTCTTAAGAATGTAGGTGCCACGTATCAAATAGCTATGACCACCATATTCCATGATATGATGCATAAGATAATGGAAGATTACGTGGATGACCTTTTGGCTAAATTAGTGACAAGAAAAGACCATTTGAAGGTTTTAGACATAATTTTCAAAAGACTGGAAGAATACAAAGTCTGATTGAATCCTAAGAAATGCATCTTTGGTGTGACATATGGAATTTTTTTGGGATACATAGTTTCTCGAAGGGGAATTGAGGTCAATCTGACCAAAGTAAAAGCCATCATGGACATGCCTCCTCCTAGAGGAATAAGTGAACTTAGAACATTTCAAGGCAGGGTACAATCTATCCGATGCTTCATAGCACAATTGGCTGAAAAGTGTCAACCATTCCAATATCTTCTATGCAATGGAATCCCTTCCAATATGGACAGATAAATGCCAAGAGGCCTTTCAGAAAATAAAAGACTACCTACTATCAACGCAAGTCCTTATACCTCCCATTCACAAAAAACCTTTGATCTTATATATCTCGACAACAACTTCAGCACTGGAGGCATTACTAGCACATAACAACCACGATGAGAAAGAAAGGGCCATATATTATATCAGTCGGACAATGGTCTGGTATGGGCTGAATTACACATCAATTGAACATGCTTGTCTATCAGTTGTCTTTGCATCTAAGAAGCTAAGACATTATATGTTGAGCCATAAGACATATTTGGTAGCAAAGATTGACCCCCTTGAATATCTATTGAGCCGTGCAGTACTGATAGGATGTCTGAAAAAATGGGTCATGATTCTGAGTGAATATGATATCCAATATGTAGAGCAAAAGGAAATCAAAGGACAAGTGATAGCAAACCAACTAGCAGATGCGCCTATGCAAAGTGATCATCCCTTAGTGGAAGATTTCCCAGATGAGTCAATATTCCATATGGAACCTAAGGCACCTTGGAGGTTATACTTTGATGGATCCCGTACCAATCATGGCTCGAGGGTAGGAATATTGTTTATCACCCCTCAAGGAGATTCCATTCCTAAGTCTTTCCACATAGCTTTCCCATGTACAAATAATGTGGAAAAATATGAGGCACATGTCACTGGACTTAGAATGAAAATAAAATGGAAAATCAGAACACTACATGTCTATGGGGATTCTTAGTTGGTCATTAATCAAGTCAATGATGACTATGACACTAAGGATGAGAAACTAATGCCCTAAAAATGGATGATTGACAACTTTCAGACATATTTTCACATGGTGACTTTTGAGCAAGTTACGAGAGCACATAACAAGGCAACATATGCAATGGCTATGATCGACTCTCTACTTGACATTCCAAGAAATATGCCTCAATTGGAGTTCTTGGTAGAACAACTTCTGGTCCCTGCCTATGATATTCTCGAATAAGATATGGTCTACGAACTTGTTGGCCCTGATTCTCCCTGGTACCAAGACATTCATGACTATCTAAAGTCTCAAACCCTCCTGCCTAGCCTATCTAATAACCAAAGAAAGTCCTTTATTTGAAAAGCTGCCAGATACACCATCGTCAGTGACACCCTTTACCGTCGTAGCTTTGACGACACCCTCCTTAGATGTTTCGACACCAACGAAGCACACACAAACTTATGCAAAGTACATGAGGGTATATGTGGGTCTCATTTGAGTGGTCCTACTCTGGCTAAGAAGATAACAAGACTTGGATACTATTGGCCGACCATTGAGAAAGATGCACTAGAATATGTCAAGACTTGTTGCCAATGTCAGATTCACAGTGATTTGATTCATGCTCCAGCGTATGAACTTCGGCCAATCACTTCTCCTTGGCCCTTCACACAAATGGGGACTCGACCTCATGGGAAAGATCCATCCTACCTCATCCAATGGCCACAAATTCATCATCACCGCCATTGAGTACTTTACGAAGTGGATGAAAGCTATCCCCCTGACATACATAACTAGAAAACAAATCTCTAAATTCATTCTTAACTACATCATTTTCCTGTATGGTCTTCCAGAATCCATCATCACAAAAAATAAATGTCCATTCAAAAACCAAGACGTTCATGAGTTATGTGAGCGATTCCATATCCAACATCATTTCTCCACCCCCTATTACCTGTAAGGAAATGGTCAAGTTGAGGCGTCCAATAAAACCATCATTAAAATCCTAAAAAATATCATCAATGACGCTGGCCATGACTGGAACATTCAACTCAACCCTACTCTATGGGCTTACCACACCAACATTCGTACGCCCATAGGAGCCACTCCATTCGCCCTGGTCTTTGGCACTAAAGCCATATTTCCCATTGGGGTTGAAATTCCTTCCTTACGAGTCTCCCTAAAGGGTCTAACTGATGAGGAGGAGTACAGATAGTCGCACCTACAGGAGTTGGAGATGTTAGAGGAAATACGACATAATTCCCTGAACCACCTGCAGGAATATTAGAACCATCTTTGTCGCAGTTACAACAAGAGAGTCATTTTCAGAAAATTTGACATTGGTGACTTAGTCCTCATGTAAAATCCTAAGAATCAAGACGATTGAGAAAATCCTGGCAAGTTTGAACAAAATTGGCTGGGTCCTTATGTCATCATATTCTCTTTTGGTTTTGGAGCATATCAGCTGGTGACTCCAGACGGTGAACAAATGATAGAGACTATTAACAGTCTACATATTTGGAAGTTCTATGCATAGCATCAAAAAGTTGAGTTGAAAACCTTAAAAAACAATAATAAAAAAATAAATAAAAAATGATAAAAATAGTAAACAGAAATAATCCGTCCAATAGTGAAAACCTGGCAAACAGGAACTTTGGATAAGTACCATGGTGAAAACCTAGCAAAAAGGCACTTTGGATAAGTACCATGGTGAAAACTTGGCAAACAGGCACCATGCGTTGTCAATCATTGCTCTGCCTTCTATTGTTACTTTATCTGCCTTGGCCTATGATGAACTACATTTTCCGTCACCACCATGAAATTTTCCATGACATCATACCCTTCCTCTCATGGTTGACAAATGATTGACATCAAGTCCTGCATACTGTTCATTCGGTATCCCATGCAAATCCCTTTCACGTCCTTTAAAATTGGCTAAGTCTTGGACCTGACTAGGGGAAATTTTTTTATCATGTGATTGTAGTGGGTATCACACATGGTTAGGGCAATTGCAAAATGTTCTGAAAAACAACAAAATCATCGCAAAAGGTCCTGAAAAAAGACAAAAAAACATCATAAAATGTCCTAAAAAAAGAAAAAAAACATTATAAAATGTTCTAAAAAATGACAAATACATTGCAAAAGGTCTTGAAAAAAGACAAAAAAAATCATAAAATGTCTTGAAAAAAAACAAAAAACATCATAAAATGTCCTGAAAAAAGACAAAAATCGAAAAACGTCATGAAGAAAGACAAAAAAATTGAAAAACATCTTGAAGAAACCCCAGCAAAGTCAAATATCTTGTAAACATAAAAACATAGTCATTCTTTGTCAAGTTCATCAAATTGGTCAGTCTTTGTCATTTTTCCGAACTACGTTGTCTCTACGCATTTGCTACGTAGGAAAGACTCACTTTGAGTCCCCGAGACATTAGGTCAGTCCTCTTAGGTTGGTCAAAATAAAATCATGACTCAATCTTGTCACCGAGACAAAGTCATTGGTCATGTTGAACTACAAGGTCTCTGAGTGCATGGCGTAGGAAAGGCCATCTGTCGATGAGCCCCAAAGGCCGCACTAGGTTAGCCCATTAGGGTTCATGGAATTACATTGGCACACACGTCAAAAGTATTCAATTCAAGACAAATCATTTCTAAACAAGAAAACTTTTAAATCAAATTACGAAAATCATTTATTCAACATGTCAACATCGATATGTAGTCAACACAAGTCAATTTGGTCAACTTCTGTCAACTCTAGTCAAACTTAGTCAAAATAAGTCAAAATTTTCACGACCGGTCAAACTATCAACTCTAGGTTATCATTCAGATGTGTCCTGCATAATAGCCTCTATCACTTATGCCTTAGGATGTGTCCTTCCTAGGCATCGTCACTATCATCTGAGAGATCCTCTTGACATTTAAGGATCACTCCTCTCGACATTAGCGTCTTTCAGATGCGTCTTTATGAAGAATAGCTTTGTCATTTACACCTTAGGATGTGTCCTTCCTAAGCATAATTACTGTCATTTGTAATTTTGAGGGATCCTCTTTGACATTTAAGGATCGATCCTCTTGACATCGACACTATTCAGGATGTGTCCTTCCTGAATTTGGAAAATATTTGACATTTTGTCATCTTGATATCATCAAATCTTGACACCTTGGCATATTGACATCATCAAACTTGACATCATCAAACTTGACATCTTGACATTAAAACACTTGGCATTCAGACACACTTGGCAAACACTTGGAACTTGTCTTTGGCTTTTTCATCATGTTACTAGTTTTTCAGCGAGGTCCTGACAATGAGATTTAGAGAAGTAGCGATGTATCATGATGCTTTGTCTTGTCTTTTGACACTCATGTTACTAGTTTCTCAGTGATGTCCTGACTATAGGAGTTAGAAAAACAACGATGTATCATGATCATAGTTTTATTTTTGTCCTTTTGGGCAATCATGTTGCAATTTTCTCGAGGATGTCCTAGAAACAAGATTTAGAGGAGCAATGACGTTTCATGACTTGTCCTTCTTGTCTTTTTTCTGCTTGCGGTTGGTTATGACAAAAAGACTAGGGCAATTGCATCCTTAGTATGAGTCAAGATCATCCTTGTCTATGACTACTTGTCTTATGTGATGGTATGACCTTGCACACCTTGATCTATGGCATACCATGGTGTTTGTTGGCCATTACAATAATCCACCCAATGATGATTAAGAGCAATAAATATTAAAGTCCTATGGCAACATGTTGAAGGATTTGGTCTAGGAACTAACATGCATCTCCTTCTGTCTTGTCATTTTCTCTCGTCCATATCACGATGATATCCTATGACATACAAAAACATCAATGCATACATAATCATATAGGAATTGCATTAGGTCCATGCATACATCATCCATATCATTAAACCATATACATTACATCACATATTACATTATACATAGTCATGCATTAACATAATCATAAACATGGCATCCATTCAAGTAAATACATTAGACATATCAACATCATCATTGCATCACATCATCAATAGCCACAAAAAAATGCATACATGACATGGCATATAAGACATATCATCATCATAATAATCATAAATGCATAAGTCACATAGGTATCATATAGTAATCATATCTGCATCAACATAATCATCATCACATAGACATATATCATAAGCTGACTGTGAGAAGACCTGTGGTTGTGCCCTGACCTGTGGCTGTGCCCAGATCTATGGGGGTGGCTAGATCTATGTCTTGATGACTTCCCTATAGATGTCAAACCCCCTACACTACTCCGGCTACCATTGCCACTACCTAACCTGCTGTCGCTACCTGTCCTCGTCTGTGTCCTCATCAGGGTGGGATCCCTCTTCTCCAGTGGCACATCCTACTCATATAGTACTATGTATCGCCCAAGCCATGCGCTCACCTTGCCACCATAAGTCACAGTCTTTTGTCATCCCTAGATCCGTAACCCCACCTTGTCATCCCCATTGTTGTGCCACTAGCCCATCGATTTGCTGCTCGACAAAGGCTACTGAAATAGGTGCCCCCTAGCCTGACTCCCTAGAAGATCTAGAATACTCGGTCATGCCTACTGGTACATACTGCTAGCTCTGAGCCCTCTGGCCTATCTGAAGGTCCTAACAATCTCCTCGCGATGCTTTATAACTAGAATCACTGTCTCTACTAAGGTTCTCTTTGCTCTGAGCTCTCAAAATTACTAGGGTGAAAAGTGAGAAATGAATTGGCTTTTACCCCATTTCAACTTCTATTTATAGAGGTCAAATTGTGTTTTCAACTCTTTTATTTTTAGGTACACCCGCGGCTTCTCTAAACATGTCAAAATCCGACACCATTTGCGCCATTGTCTTTCTGGCCATTAAATTGACTTATTGGGACACTTTCCAATTTTTTTTGTCACCTGGCCAACATTCAAAAATTTTCCTGAGGGGGCATCGATACTTTGTACCTTCACTAGGGCATGTTTTTGACTTTAACTTATTTTCTTTCTCACAATGCGACAGGCTGCATTATGACAAAGAGGGACAAAATGTAAACACATAAAAATGACCTAGGCCTGCAAGCTTTATTTTACCACTTTTCGTCCTAGCATAATTATGACATGTCCTTGGTCCACTTTCCACTACTAATTAAATAATTCATTATTATTTAATTAATTCATGTCTCTTGTATTCTTCATGATTATTAAATAAATAAATTATATTTATTCAATACGTCACTAATGGTCTATTATCTTCTTACAATTAAATAAATTTCTTAATTTATTTAATTTCCTTTATTCATTATGTCTTCTTCATTATTTAAATAAATAAATTTTATTTATTTATTTAATATGTCACTAATTCTCATAATTAAATGGATTTATGAATTTATTTAATTACTGGTCATATGCTTTAAATTAAATAATTATGTTTAATTATTTAATTGCCTAATTTAACATTTCCCTCATTTTAAATAAATAAATTATTTAAAATAAGCTCACATTATTAGCTGTCACTTCCTTTGAGTAAATAATCTAAAAAGATTATTTATTGTCACACAAAATCCACATTTTGAATTAATTTTAATTCAAAAATGGTAATATTCTTCTATAAATCAAGTAATTGATCAAATTCTTGATTTTCTAAAATCTTCTTTTCTGTCTAGTCTTTATCTTCTTGATTTTTTGAATCTTACAAATCAAGTAGTCTTTATCTTCTTGATTTTCAAAAATCTTTATCTTTTTGGCTAATTATCACATTTATTCTCGACCGCTGATTTGATTTTCTCAAATGGCATCTTGGCCATTCATTTAATAATTTTTCCTAACCCTAATTATAAGTTGTCACACACAATCTTGACCTCTGATTTTAGGCTTCTGTCAGCTTTTAATCTTAGTCGTTCGTCCAAAATTGTATTTTCTATAAAATGCCAATTTTGCTCACATTTTGGACTTACAACTTATTACACACAATTCTTGATATTTGCATTCAACATATTTTCATTATTCATTGAGTCTTAGGCATAGTCACATGAGCATCTCATAGGCATAGGCATATTGATCATTTGGTCATTTTCAAATCCTTCAAAGCTTGTTTAGGCAATTGCCATAGTCAAAGATTTCTCACACACTCGATCCGAGGGAAATAATTACATTTGCAGCAAGTTAGAAGGTGCTATGGAGGTGAATCATAGAAGCTTCACAAATCAGTTGGTATAATCTTTCTATTTGTTTTAGTTTTCATTTTACTTCATAGTTCTTTGGGTTTTGTTTATTGATTTTAATCTGCTAACACTAATCTGAAAAATTCCCATAGTTACAAGATTTATCAACATATGATAAGATATGAGCATAGTGGTATAAGCCCTTGGAATGTCAATTATTAAGATGATATGATAGAATGGTAGAGTGTGAGAGATGAAGAGGCAAAAAACATAGATAAAGTGGCACCAAACATAGATGAAGTGAAACCAAACATAGATGAAGAGAAAGCAATGTTATACAAAGGGTTTGAAGTTGATAGAATGTTGAATGAGGGTCTAAACGATGATTAGGCCAAGTTGATGGAGGATGCTTCAAAGCCTGTGTATGCTAATTGTAGGTTAAGTCGTTTGACAACAATCCTTCAAATTCTTAACTTGCAAGTGGTGTTTGGTTGGACAAATGAGAGTGTATATTAGTTATTGACATTATTAAGTTTGTTGTTACCACTTGACTCCACATTGCCAACAAAATGAAGTCAATGTAGAAAGGAAATCACTAAGCTAGGCTTAGGGTATGAAAACATCCACACATGTGTGAATGGTTGTGTATTATTTTGCAAGAATCTTGCAAGTGAGAGCGAATGTTTGAAATGTCATGAAGTGAGGTATAGAGAAGGTTTGAAATCAACTGTGGTTCCTAGAAAGGTTCTTTGTCACTTTCCAGTAATCCCACGATTACTCCAAATTTATAGGTGCAAAGACATTGCTGAACTTATGCAATGGCATGCCAGAAATAAGAGCACTGATGGAAAACAACGACATGTTCCTGATTCTAAGACGTGAATGGAATTTGATAAAATATGGGTTGATTTTTCTCAAGTTCCTTGTAATATAAGGTTGGGTTTGGCTCTAGATGAGGTGAACCCATTCTTAGATCAAAGTACTAAATGGTCAACTTGGTCAGTGTTTTTAATAAATTATAACTTGCCTCCATGGTTAGCAACTAAACCATTTTTCTTAATGCTATTATTGATTATAACAGGAAAGAAAATTGTGACTTCAGATACAATTGATGCTTATCTAGAGCCATTATATGATGAGCTATTGGAATTGTGGAAAGGAATTGAAGCAATTCAATCTTTAAGGGATGGTCATTCAATTAAATTCACTTTAAGTGCTTCCTTATTGTTTATGATTCATGATCTTCCTGCATATGGCACATCGTATGGTCTCAGTGTTCATGGATACCATGGATGTCCTACTTGCAACTTTAAGGATTTTGTGAGGCACTCAATAAGTTTGCGTAAGTGTATTTATTGTGGAAATCATGCTTACCTTCAAATGGATCATCCATATCATCAATAAAAACACAGTTCAATGGTCAAGAAAAGAATCATGAAGCACCATTGCTAATAACAAGTGATTATATTGTTGATAATGACAAAAAACAATGTCATTTATTGAAAATGATGGGATTGTTGGTAATAGATATGATCCATGTAATGAAAGAAGTGTAAAAAGTTTGTGCATATTCTATAAGTTGTCATAATTTAAGAATATAGCCATGAGGCATACTGTTGACTTTATGCATACTAAGAAAAATATAACCTATGCTATTATAGAAACTCTTTTTGGTGCTTTTGATACTATTTCATCATGTGAAGACTTTCTACAACTAATGATTCATAAAAATATTTGGGTTGAAAATATGATGATGAAAAATATAGAAAACCTAGTGCTCCTTATGTCTGGACAAAGCAACAACGTGCACATGCAATTCTTACAATTGATGTCTCAGAATCGTTTTCCCACTGGATATGTAAGTAGTAGTATTAGAAGCAAAACTAACATTAATGGCTTAAGAGGCCTCAAGACCCATGACTATCATGTCATAATGGAGAATATCTTACCTATTGTGGTAACTATATTAAGTTTGGAAAAGGGCCCAAGATTGGCAGTTATAAGGTTGGGCCTAATATTAAATAGAATGAGATTACATGTATTAGATTCTTCGAACTTTGATAGTTTGAGGGAGGAGGTTGTTGAAGTCATTTGTCTATTGGAATGGGAATTTACACCAACAATATTTAACATTTCTATGCATCTTTTCATATATCTACAATATGAACTAAAGCATTGTGGCCCGATAAGAACAAGATGGATGTATCCTATAGAACGATATATGAAGGTTTTGAAAAAAATTATTCGTATTAGGGAAAAAATAGAAGGTAGCATGTCTAAGGGATATTCAATGAAAGAGGCCATGGAATTTTTCACATAATATATGAAGGATTTTAAAAATGTCATTCGGCGTGTATGGGATGATGATGAAGAAGAGACAGTTGCAAGTGAAGTGGCAATGGATGTTGCTTCAAGCTATCACATCAAGAAATAAGTGTGATACATACCTATATTCTTGAAAACACATCTTCATTCAATAAGTGGCATAAGTAAACAATTTTTTACACAATAATTTATATACTCAATTGCATTTACACATGTATATTATCAATCTTAGTGTTTGTATGTTAATATTCTATGTATAAAATATGAATAAGAAAATTAATCTTGGATACAACATCGATCTCAAAGGTGCATACATCATGCTGAATTGATTGGAGGTGATTCTTTTCCAAAATTTGAAGAATGGATTGCTAATGCAGTTAATGATGCAAAAGAAGGTCAAGATATAACAATGGAGGAAAGTGAGCTTTCACAACCACCACATTTATGGGCTATGTGTTTTAGTGGAATGTGGGCCTATGGTAATCATTTAAGAGTGGAAGAAAAAGATAAAGGAAAGATAAATTGTGATTGTGTTGTTAGTGCTGAATTTCTTCACGAAACTAAGAAGAAATTTTATGTTGGATTCATCCAACAAATTATTCTAGTGGACTATGGTGAAAATAGTCCTATATTATTAAAATTTAAGTGGATCCGACCATCTACAGTACAATTTGATGAGTATGGATTTGTACATGCAAATACAAGATAATTTTTATCAATGACAAATGATTTGTATGTTTCCCCTCTTCAAATTAACCAATCATTTCTAATTGATGATGTAAGAAGCCCAGGATGGTCGTATGTCATTCAAACAGAGTCTCATTCAAAATGAAAATTCATGGAAGTTGTTGATATAATGCATGATGGGAAATATGTTAATTTACAAGAAACATTTGAAGAAGTGGATGAAGACGATGATGGACTATTTGAAGAAGACATATTGATTACCAATGAAGAGATTGGGAGAGAGAATGCATTGCATGTCACAGATGAGGATGAGGCAGAAAATCAAGCAGATGCAGACACAAATGATCAGGATTCTGATCTTGTTGGAAATATAGATGATCATGATGATGTTTTGTCACCTTAAGAGGTTATCTTGTCACCTAAACTTTGGTTATATGTATGGTGTAATTTATTATTGAATGTAATAAATATCTGAGTATAGGTATGCTTATTCACTATTGTTTTATTGATACATTTCTGAATGTAATCATCATTATTCTACTGGTACATTGTATACAAAACCTGAGATGTTCATTGTTGATTTGAAGTGCATTTAAAGTTAGGTTAAATTATTCTTCTTAGTTTTCTTACTTTGGTTGAAAATTTGAAATTAATTTTTTTTACTTAGAATATAATTTCTTGTATGTCCTATATGTTTTCTAGATGAAAACACATAATGAAAATCTATGATTTAATAATACATATAGATATCTTAACATTAGGTGAACTAAGCATCCTCATTACAAACAAAGAAATGATCTCCTAGGTCTGACTGACACTAAAAACTAAAACTGAGAGACTGAAAAATTAGAAAAGTGTTCAATCTTTTCAATAAAATTATATTTAAAATATTACATTCATAATAAAATCCAATATTGCATTACCACATCAGTCAATAGAGGTATGCGCGGGATGGCAGGACATATAGGTCAATGTACAAATGCTTACCGCAATACCACAACAACCAAATATGAATACCGCGGGGTGGCGGTGAGAACATGTTAACAACTAAAGTAAACCACAACCCCACAAGGGGTAAATAGTGACACTACGGTATGGTGGTGAACAATCACTCAACCGCTAGAATTAACCTATTGTCCCACGAGAGTCCAAGGGGGTGTGCATGGGGTGGCGGTACTACTAACCCTACCTTACCACTACCTTGCAACGGTCTTGATATGATATATTAGTATGGCAGTGAACAATAACTCTATGCTAGAATTAAACCGCCATCCTACGGGTTTCCAAAGGGGTGTGCATGGAGTGGCAGTACTACTAACGCTACCACACATCGGTCTTGAAATGATAGAGCAGTATTGCGGTACAAGCTGTCAAAGCATTTAATGATTACACCGTTCGATTTCCCAAGATCAAAGGCATGTATTCAAAATTAAAATATGGGAAGATTCTGAAATATTTTGTACGAATTGACATTAATAGTGAGGTGACCGAGCTCAACAAAAAATATTACTTGGGACTCAACAAAATTTTGGCAATCATTCACACAACTCAGCGTACCGTAGGCAAGGGAGTTCAAGTGGGAAGACTCTATAGCTATTATTTTGCAGGGTAAGTTCACATAAACCCTTTTTAGCAAGTGTATAAGAACTAAATTTTGTTCTACAAGTAGACACTTAAATAAATCAATTAGGAGTAAATTCTTCATCATGCCACCCAATAGAAGTTAGCTTGCGAGTAAAAAGGAAGAGCCCATAGTTTCTAAATCAAAGAAGAGGTCCCTACAACAATCCATTTTAGATGTGTTACCTAATTCTGTAGACAAAGGATTCAAAAAGATGTTTAAAGATACAACCCATGGATGTAGAGACCTAATTATCCCTATCTCAGGGTGGGATATGTTTTGGTACTTATATGAAAAAAGGGATGACAAGATTCCAATTTCGAATCCTTAGACATTAGATTTGGCCAAATTAATAGTCCCAAATGTCTTTGTAGATGTTAATTTTATTAAAGTATTGGCATAATATTATCACCCGGCTAACAGGACTATAAGAATGCCAGATGGTTCACCATTAGTGGTGCTGACTAAAGAAGCAATTATAGAGTGCTTTATGTTAAACAAGAAATCTATCACTAAGATCGACTTGGACATAAGTGAGGAGGATTATACGAGATTGAGAAAAACCTACAGGAGTGATGAAATTCCTTTACACATGAAAAGGGGTATAAAAAATAGGAGGATACCTATCTCCCCCTCCCAAATTGAGCCATTTTCCATAGAAGACTTCCAATTATATTTCAAAAGAACTTATTTTACTTTGTGCCAAGTGCTTGGAATAAATGTTGAAGAGAGGATGCCAAATTATCTCATGATGATGGCCATGAAGATACAAAATACTGAAGTGAACATTGAGTATGACTTTGCTATTGAAATTGAAAAAAGGGCTACATGAGGGATTTTTACAAGTAAGAGAGAACTTAGCTCCCATCACTTTCAGGAAATACTCTCTACTATGTCATTCTAATATTGTACCAAAAAAAAAAAAATGGACTAAAAGAACGTGTTTGGGAATGACTAATGATGAAGGGAATAAGTTGCTTGTACAAAACTGGTGTTACATCTGGGATAATAGATGTAAAAATAGTGATTATGTAATATTTCATGATGATTTCATAGTAAAGATCATGGCCGCTCTTGGTCATATTTCACCAAGATTTCCTAATAAAATCATGCAAGTATTAAGACCTTTAGCATTGAATCTAGAGCAGGGACACACTCACAATTTTAGTGACTGGTTCTTCTTAGCAGACCAAATAGTAATAAGGGTCTATGGGTGTCCTCAAGCCCCACATGTTTTACCTAAATTTGTTTCTATTTGAATTGAATTTCTAGACTTTATGTGGAAAATGTTATGGATGGAGCAAGATGTTCTGAAAAGATAGAAAAATGGGACATTCCTCCCTGACCTAACTGAATGTGAGGAGCTATCTGCAGGGTCTAACACTCTTGAAGAACTATAAAACTATTTAAATATGGAATATTCATTGAATTCATGAGGAGAAAGGATCTTTGATGATCCTAAAGGGAATATTAATTTTATAAAGCAGACACTTCTCACTAAAGTTGGGATTACCCATGTAGTGGATTACGAAGAAGATGTAATAAGAAATTGCTTTACACTTGATGAAGTTTTTCAGAGAAAGAGGATGTGGGAAATCATAAAGAGGCTTGAGGAGGAGAATAAGAAAAGTGACACTAGATTCCAAGGATTTTATGTTGAAGAAAAGGATCATATCAAAAGGATGAACATAATAATTGACAACTTTGAAAGATTATATGTTGAACTAGAAAAGAAACCTGAGGAATAGTCTTTAAAACCTTCCAAGATGCCCATCAAACCAAGTGGTATTGTAATCACATAGCCCCTACTAGAAACTACCACAATACAATTAGAAGCATCCCCTAAGCAACCAAGTCCTAAAAGGAAGAAGATACATGGAGTGGCGCCCTTAGTTGCATATGAAATAAGTGAAGGAGTAGGGGATACTGAAGAGGTAGTCGATGTACTTTTGAATTTTAAAGATGATGAAGTTGATCAAGCACTGCCTAAGATTGCAACTGATGCTCACAAACTAGAAGAAAGAGTGGATGTACATGGGCATAATGATCAAGAATTGCATGATGATGAAAGGGTATTTTTTTCCCTTAGATTTATTGAAGATGATGAATTTATTCAAACTCCTGAGTTTAAGGATTTTTGGTTTAAGATGAAAATGAAATAATTTGATGAGAGAATCCAAGTTAATAATATGGGCACTGAGGAGTCAAAACATTACCATATCTTTTCCCAGACTCTTGAAGAACTCAGGATTAATGAAATTACTGTTAGCCTCCAAGAAGCAAGAAAATTGGTCTTAGAAAGCAATATACTAATTATTCTTGGGATGGAGTTAAAAAAGATATTCTTACTGGATCAAATAAGAAGGAAAGAAGATCCCATGTTGGTTTCTAATTTCAATTTGGATGAGGGAATGAGTGACACATGTTACAATCCAAGACTTGAAACCCTAGCCTTTTTTACAAAGAAAAAAAGAATAGATAAACCAAGATTGCTTGATGTTGTAAAAGAAATGAGAGGGACTGCCATGGTAAAGACACTTCAAGACACATCAACATTGGAGGAAACTACTATGAAAATGCACTCAACAATGTTTACTAGGGATGTGGTTAAAGCTATGGAGATTAGATTGGTAGAATATGAGAAAGCACAAACTAATCTGAATGATGAAGTGAATAGGTTATTCATAGAAAATGTGAAATTGAAAGAGCATTTGAAGGGAGCAGGTCCTTCCCAAAGCAAAAAATTAACAGTATACCATCCCCCTGCCATCCAGACTGATACAGGTGAAATCACTGTTGAACAAGTAAATGTGCTAAAACAAGAAATTAAGAAGTTTAAAAAGACTAATGAAGAAAGAAAGGAAATAACAAAGAGAGAAACACTATTGGAACAAATCTTGGAGCATAGGGTTAAACTAATTGTGGAAAAATTGGAAAATGTGTATGAATGTTATATCTCCTTGTCACAAGCAGTTGATCTGATAAAGGCCCATGTACGTATATTCCAGACCCCTTATTCAAGAAATGGAAACCTGTACATCACACCTTAATGAATTTGTGCATAATTTTACAAAGGAGTGTCAAGGCCCTCGTAGATTTAAAGCATACTAAGCAAATTGTCTGAATGGTCTCAAATTAATTTCAATACATATTTGTAGAAGACCAAAAGATTAATGCAATAATGGATTCATTTCACACACTAAAGTAGTAGTTCATGCCTAAGATACTAAGGGATGATGATCAACTGAAAGGATCCAAGGATTGGATAGATGAGTTTAGCAAAATTGTTCCCAACAACCTCACTAATATATAGAAGGATGGTGACATAAATATTCACCGCATCAATTTAACCTTGGATGGAATAATTGCACTGGATGTTGGATACTCAAAATTCATCTTGGATAGCAAAGGGTTATTAGACAAAAGATGGAAGAATCACTTGGCCAACACACAAAAAATCCAAGAGTACAAATGGCCTCATGATTACACGATGTACCAATGGGAGCAGACATGTCTAGCTCCCCCAGAAGAATAGGCCTTGTAGTGAAGTACCAAGCCTTGCAAATACTATCATGGAGAGAGGACCTTGCCAAATATGAATGATCACGGGTACCTTACGATGAGTAATGGACTTCTGTATCTTGTGAGTGCTCTGGACTTCAACATCTGATCATTTCTCTTCACTTCTCATCTTTTATTTCTTTTGTGTAATCCTATGTAAACAACGATATATCATTAAGACTTTTTGATTTATGCTAAAAGTGGGTAACTGAAAAGACACTTTTTGACATGTTATTCAGGTTAAAATTTTGAAACGTATTGTAAAATCTTTTTGAAGATTAATAGAATGAAGTTATAATTGGTGGCCGAATTCTGGTTTCAATTGTTTGTTGAAGTGAATTAATAAATGTTATCTTGCTGTCTCCAGTTTGATCTTTCCTTGTTATTTAATCCAATATATCAAGGGTATATCTAGTTTATCAAAACACATTTGCTATCAAACAATTCATTTTGTACTACATTTTGGTGTCAAAGTCTTTGGTAATTATGGTTAGTTTCATTACATTCAAATTTTGAATTCTAGGAAATTATATACAGTAAATAGATTGATGACTATTTGGATAGTGAAATTAGCTATAGTAGAAATTAACTGAAATATCTTGTCTTGAAATATCTAGAAGGATTATTTTAATTAAAGAGGTTTTTGTGGTGTTTTTCTAACAATGATTAACAATGATTTTACAGTGCAACTAGCTTGCTATTTTCATTCAAGATACAAATCATGATCAAAGTCAAGAACATACCAAGAAGATGGAACTCTTCTTCAAACCCTCAACCTCACTTAGTTTAGTCTACTTACATGGGGATATTAAGAAAGTTGCTAAACAATTAATATATATCATTTTTTGTTTGTGAAGGAGAATCCTATGAGATCCAATATGGCAGTGGATCAATATCTGGTTTCTTAAGTAAAGATGATGTCAAATTTGGAAAACTTGTTGTGGAACATTAGGTTAGTAATTTTTGGATGTTAACGCTTCCCAGTTGGATATCAAAGATCTTTTCTCATCAACTTAATTTAGAATTTATGTATAAATGGATTCTTTCATGGTGCAGGTCTTTATTGAGACAACAGATGAACTAGGGTTGACATTTTTTTTGTCCAAGTTTGATGGCATTCTTGGGATTGGTTTCAAGGAAATTTTTGTTGATAATGTTGTTCTAGTTTGGTTAGTGTTGATAGCCTTCATTCTATAATATGTCAACTTCATTCTATAATATGAGTGTATCACCTTTCTTAAATTTTGAACAAGGTTCTTGTTGTGTGGTTTCACAACACGACCCAAGACTAAAAAGACTTGGGGACCCAAGTGAAAAAATGTGTAACTCTTATGGAAGGAGCTAGCAAAATTGGAAGATCACTGGAAGTGAAAGAGAAAATATTTGATAATAAAGTATTTTGTATTGTAAGTGTTTTGTGTTGATGATAACATTCAGCTTCAGTTGCATTCTTCTAGCCTATTATTTATTGTTGATTAAATAAATTAAATAATAGCTAGAGAGCTATTTAATTTATAGAGTCCTCTATCCATAAAGAGGTGCAATTTAATTTGGTTGGCACTAGTTTCTATGTGTGCTGTTCTATGCTCAAGAGCAACGTATCTTGCATCCATCAGAATATTTAAAGAGATAAGTATTCTTTTTTTGTTAAGTTATATCTTTTATTTGGATCTTGTAATTAGTAAAGAGAGATAGTGGTTTCTCTTGAATTGTGTTCACTAGCATAAGATCCTTTGAAGACCTCATTTATTGCTAGTCTTTTCATGTTGGTTGTGAAGATTTCTGAGTGACTTTGAAATAAAAAGAGAATTGAAAGTTCGATGGTGATTGGTCACATCGATATCATTCTCTAATGCATGATTTGTGATAGAGCTTTGAACTCTTGGAGAGAGTTGGTTCTACATGCTAACCGCATAATGCATTCAAGAAATCTGTAGTTGTGTAGATTGTTTTTTGTTGTGCTAAGCTTGGCACTCTCGAGAGGAGTAAAAGTTGGAAGAAAGAGTTATATCAAAATTCAATAAAGATAAGTTTCCTTATCCCTTCATTTTGATCTTTTGATATATTTCTCTTTTGTGTTGATTTATTTATTCATGTTTTAATATTGTTCATAACCTGAGATAGTAAACTTTGTATGATTCTAGTCTTTTCTTTGGATAGTTATAAAATGTTAGTAATCTCTATCTAAAATGCTTCCAGGACAAATTTAGGAGCAAGATTGTAATGAGAGATTGCTCAATGATGAAAAGCTTGTGGCATCTTATGAGGAAGTCATTCCGACCAAAGAAATGATCAAGCGTGAAATCACAACTTGTAGTCATGGGACTGAGTTGATGGCTAGAGGGAGCTCACTTCCAGAAGTCTTCCTTGCAATCTCTGAAGCAGGGGTCAAGAGGGAGTTTTGTAACTCACTGAGAAGAAGTGAAGATTACTGTATTGCAAAGCTAGGTGCTAAATCCTTAGAAGATCCCTTCAGCTGCTAAGATCAGAATTGCTCAAGACTGTCATCTGGATTTGTCATTGGTAGCTCTGCAAAGCTATTTAGAATAGTGAGATTTGGGATGAGGTCGAGGAGGACTATCCTAAACTCTCTATAGTACCAAAGGTGTGCGCTGGAAAACATTTATCTAAGTCAAAGTGTTGCAGGAAATCTTGGGCGAAGAGGTAAGAAGGTTGATGCAAGTGCTTGAAGATTCAGAGGGAGCCTGCTGAGCCTGAAGAAGATGGTAATCTTGTTGTAGCAAAGAATATCCTGAGCTACTAGCGTGGCACAGTTGGATATGGATTGAGATATTCTTCAGGTTGGATCTGCTATGATATCCTTGTGCAGCAGGAAGCAATCATCTGTAGCACTGAGTACAGTAGGGGCCGAGTTTATTGCAGCTTGTGTGGCAGCTCGAGAAGCAGTGTGGCTTCGTAAGCTCCTTGCAGGATTATTTGGGCAATCAATGGAGCCCACTATCATTCATTGTGATAATTAGAGTTATGTGAAGCTATCTGTCAATCTTGTGTTCCATGACAGAACCAAGCATGTTGAGATCAAGTACCACTATATTAGAGATATGGTATTGCGGAAGGCTATACGGTTGAGGTACATCAGCACTGATGAGCAGACGATAGATGTTCTCACCAAGCCTCTCTCCAGGATAAAGTTTGTGTACTTTCGAGATAAGCTTGGTATGGTGGAGAATCCAACCTTGACTAAGAAAGAGTCTCAGTATCAGTGAGCCTTGTTTAATGAGTTCTTCTCTGTGAGAGAAGTTCGAGGTGAAATCCCTTGTTAATGCATTTCCCTCTGAGACGGAGGAATTTGAGGTGCAAGCCCTTGTTAATGCATTTTCCTTTGAGGCAGAGGAATTTGAGGTGCAAGCCCTTGTTAATGCATTTTCCTTTGAGATGGAGGAATTTGAGGTGAAAGCCCTTGTTTCCACCCTCTGAGCTGAGTCATGGTGGATGTCATGTGTGTGACTCCATGACATATTTTGTACTTGTATTTCACCCTCTGAGAGAGTCATGGTGAAAGTCACGTTGAGGTGACAACATCACGCAAGTGATGAACACTTGTACTTACCATAGTATGGTTGTAGCCATTATGGTTGATATCGTGTTGAGGCGATATCTAATATCACGATGAGGTGATATTATTCTTTTCACATTTGGTTGTAGCCAATGTGATAGACATCATGTTGAGATGATATGTCCTGTGCAGCTGGAAGTCTACTCCCTAGCTGAGAGGGAGTGTTGATGATAACATTCAGCTTCAGTCGCATTCTTCCAACCTATTATTTATTGTTGATTAAATAAATTAAATAATAGCTAGAGAGCTATTTAATTTATAGTCCTCTATCCATAAAGAGGTGCAATTTAATTTGGTTGGCACTAGTTTCTATGTGTGCCGACTTTCTCTCTATTGGTTGCGTCCTAAATAGAAAAGGCATTTCTTATTGGAGGCCGACCTCCTATCTTTGTGATTATATTTTGTATAAAGGCTGACCTATCTTTTGAAGAGGTGCGACCTCTGTATCAATATGTATATATAGAAGATCATTTCATTCATTGTCATCATCAAGCAAGTTCGATTTATTACTTCATTCAAGTATGAATTTCTTCAAGAGCAGGTTGCAAATTTCTTCAAGGGCAGATTTAGATATTAAGGAGGTGCAAATTATTATCTGTCATTGCATCTTGTGTAGTTGCTGAAGATTGGCCTTGTGCTTGGCCTAATTGTAAGGAGAATTGTTGCCACTATTTATATATATAAGAGAGATCTTTGTTGTTGGGTTTTTCTCCCTCAAGAGGAGGGTTTCCCCAGGGTATCTGCTATGTTATTGTCTAATTTTGAATTAATTTTCTATGCATTAAATCTGATCATTAAAATCTAACATTTTGTACACCGAATACTGGGTACCAAAAACACGAATAAGGAAAAAGGTAATGTAAAGTTCAAGCGGAAGGTTTCGGTCCAGTATGAAGTGTTCCAGTATGGTGGAGTTCTAGTATAACTGAGGTTGTAGGAAAGTAAGTGGGTAAAGCTGAATACCAGGTACCGGGTACCGAGCTGTAATGTAGATTGAAAATGTGAAATTTTAAATTTGTCTAATGATCCCGGTGATCCGGTATATGTATGAGGATTCATGATATGCTTTAAAAGGCGTGTTAATTATGAGATTTTTGTACTAACATTGGAATAACGGTTTTATTTAGATGAGATGTTATAAATGTTTTTTTTAAGGGATTTAATGTGTGGAATTTGTGATTGCAGGAGACACAAATTGTGATAGAAAGTTTGGGTATGAATGGTCAGGAAAAATTGAATCATGGATGGAATAATTTTTAGTCCGGTTTGATCACTTTGGGAGGTGATAATGTAGATGGTTTTGAGTCCACCAGAATGTTGGGGATCTCAGTATTTCACATGCGGTGGGAACAAATGCTAATTTTTGGGAGAACCCATTCCCAAGAGTGATAGAACTAGAGCCAATCGAAGTGTAGGGGGTGAAAATTCCACCTTATCATTCTGAATATATGGGAAGCCCCTACATATTATCATGATTCGAAGTATCATCATGTCAAAGATTCTAGATGAAAAAGTAGAAACTAAAGAGCTTCAATGAGTAATTGGAGTTGGCTTCCATTGACTTCAATTGCAATTCTCCTATTGGTCACAATATTCCATGTGCCTTGACGGGATTGGTCTCTTGGATTTCCTCTCATGTATTTGTCTTATCTTATCTGATCCTTGTGTTCTATAAAAGGCCAGAGGATCTTCATTTTTATTTTAAGTTCATAATTTGTGGATGTTAGAGGAGCATAAACTTTTAAGTTTTGTTCTTTTTTCCTATTTTTTGAACCATTCTAGCGTAAAACTTTGTATGCATGTAAACATTAATTAATATCAACGCTTATTAGATATCTACCTATCTTAGTATCTTTTGTAGCTAGTTTTGTTAGTTCAGCTGAACAAGACTATATGCTACACCATTTAAGGGTACATATAGAACCTACTCAGTGTCTAGAAATGAAACCCTTCTCTTTAAAAGCTTGCACCATTTTATATGTAGCTGTGAAGCAATCTAGTGAAGTATAAAGTGGTTTTCTTTGTTTTAATTAATTCTTTGGAGCATCCATGGAGAATAACCGAGAGAAACTTTTAATTTTTTAGTATTTTTTATACTTTGTTTTATAATAGATGTTTAAATATTTGAAAATGTTCCAAAAATTTAAATGAATGGAAATAATTTTGTTGAAAATACTTTGTTTTCCATATGATTGTTGAATGTTTAATGCTAAATCTACTAAGTGATAGCAAAGAATTTGTGACATTCATGAAATATTATGGAAAATATTTTGGTTTCATGATGTTTGAACTCATTGTTTCAATTTGGAATGTATATCTAAAATATTCAAAGAATAGCCATAGTCCCTTTGAGATTAACATCAATATCATATCATTACCTAAGAGCAACCCTAGTGCAACCATGACCTGATTATCAGAGACTTGGGATTGAACGAAAGCCAATATTTGTATTGTAATGCAAAATTTCCCCTTAGGTTATCTTTGTTCCATATATTTCAAGAAGGATAGGCTCTTTGCGGTCTTGTGTGTGAAGAATTTATTCGCCCTATTTTCTGTGAGTAAAATTGTCATCAACAGGAATTGGCAATAGAAGGAGGGCCTCTTTTTAATATTTTAGGTATCATTTCTTGGAATTTACAGAATTGTGTTTCAAAAACATTGGTTCTGAGTTTGGCAAGAAGCTTGTCGGTGAGAAATTTGAGTGCAAGTTGGTTTTCATTATGGAAGTTGGAAAACTTTGTAAAATCCTTAATCAGAAACTGCATTCGTTGAGTTTGTTTACTTTTGGAAGAGTCACCGAGTGTAGAATTCATGATACAACTGACCATAGTGAACTTGAGTGTGATTTTTTTTTAACTAGGGTTTGTTTGGCCATAAATAGAGTGATTCCATTAACACAGGAAGTTTTAATTGCTAAAAGAAAAGGATCGTTAACGAGAAAAATGTTTTTCCCTAGTGAAGTTGGAAATATTAAAAAATCAATCGATATACCAAAACAGTTGAAAAAATGTGATTATTATAAAGAAAATTCTAACGCTTTGTAGGGAAATAGGTGATAATGTCGAGATCTAGGGATATTTCATCACAAATGAGGAAACGACATTGACGAGTCATCATTTCATGTATATGTGGGAAACATGGATAATGAGATGGAGCAGGAAAATTGAGCGGGAAATGCATGTAGTGTGCTTCAAGTTGGAAATTCACCAACTATTAAAAGACATTTTCCTGATTTCATACAAGATACAAAATATCAAGTTTTTACTTTTTCTCTTTCTGATAGTAATATAAGCAGTGATATATCTTGGTCTAACAAAATGCAAAGTGAAAATAGGGATGAAGATATGAAGACTTTTAGAAGAGAAGGAAGTAGAGACATAAATGTAGTCGTTCATGGAAATGGACTAGGGCTGGAAGAAGGTACAGTATGACCGTGTTAGATGAAATGTGTGCAATCGATCTCTAATGAGTTCGTTTTCATACATTTGAGCCAAATTTTGGGTAAGTATACTTTTGAATTCATGGTGTTTAAACACGGAAAATTCAAGATAATCTATTGTTACAGTAGAATATTGAAATTTTTGATAAGAGAATTTAAAGACAAATATGCTGTAATTCATACTAAAACTGTAGAAGAAATAGCCATAGAAATTGAAATAAATTACTTTATTAGAGTTAATCTTTTGTTGTGTTCTTTTTGTAGGGTTTTGTGCTTGTTTTGTTTTCTTTCCTTGTTTTTTTCTTGTTCTTTTGTTCTTTTCTTTTGTCCAGCCTTTGCATTAGCAAATCCTACTTAAATTTATCTTACACATGAGAGTGAATTCAAACATTTTGCAAAATTGAAATGAGAAAGAGAAACAATAAAGCCATACACAGTAAAACACGCTTTAGAATGTACCAAAAGAGATACATATATATATATGTGTGTGTGTGTGTGTGTGTGTGTGTGTGTGTGTTTGTCACGTATATGCATGAGATATCAGAAAATCCTCATTCAAAAAATCAAAAAAGAGTCAAGAGAAGAGTGAGAAAAGTTGTTGATGATAGTAACCATTCAGTTGATGTGGGACTTATCTTCTATCAGGGCTAAATACCCTATGTAGGTGAGTTCTTAGTCAGTTTCAAAGTCTTGGATATGGAGATCAGTAAGAAAGGGCCAAAGTGGAACCACTTCCTGGTGTTTCAGGAATCAAGGAATGTCATCCATGGAGGGAATTCCAATGGTTGGATGTGCAATAGCCAAAATGGTATCCAGATTCTCCAAGAATTTAGGTTTCACTATTAAGTTGGAAACAATGCAAATTTCTTCAATAGGTAGCCCAATGTCTAGAAGTGACACTATAAAGTGAGAAGCAATGTCAGAGTAGAAATGAAACTAGCGGCTGGATGCAACATATCTTTCCCCAAGGACTAAGCATAAATTTGGCATAGCGAAACTAGAAGTCCTAATGAAGAAGACCTTTTCAAGCCTTTGTGGTCTGATACTTCCTTAGAAAACATTCTATCTACGAGAACAACCTAAGCAAATTGGAGTATCCATGGCTAAGAAGCAAATGCAAGGACACATAGCAGATTTATAGAAACTAAAACAAAAGGAAAATAAAAGAGAAGTGTGGAGAATTCGAGAAGAAATACACGAATTTATAGAGAGCCATAAGGAAGTTGTAGTACATAGTTGCCTTGAGTAATTGTTTTTTTTGGAAACCGTAAGTGAGGTGGCAGCTGAACAATGATCTTCAAAATTAAACATTAAATCAAATTAATTCTTTACACATATCTGGTGAAATTTCTTCAAATTTGAGCAGTACGAAGATTGTGAATCAAGCAAGTTGAAGATTTCAAAATCAGTAGTGGTTATTTCAAATTGTTTAAAAAGAGCCGTACTAATTATGGAGGTGCTTATGTGTGTGGGATACACAGGAAAATGAAGTCGGAAAGGTAGTAAACATCATCACCCAAGTTAGTTGAAGAGATAATACGCGCTGAGTAAGGTGTGCAAATTTAATACAGAATAATGTGATCATGTTCCAAGGTAATCATGACATTTTTGGTCCATTAATGAAGTGCAGGGCCGTTAAGTCAGAATAGCTAGCAGAAATTTTGGTAGTTGCCATAAAATTTAATCTTAAGGGTGGTAACTAATGTTTCTAAATTTAGATTTAAATTTGGTAATTAAGTTGTCTATTGCTAAATTTTAATTTATGCATATTTTTTAACATATAGCGAGCTACAGTTAGCTAGGATTTGGCATAAATTAGTAAAATTTAGTTGGAAACACACACCTATAGGGAAAAATTAAATGAGTTTTTAAGAAGTAGTGAATTGATGAAGGGATTTACATTAAATGAAAAATAAAAAAGTAACCTTCACTACCACTATAATTCCCAACCTAATAGTGGTGCTTCATTGCTTGCAAGTTGATAAATGAGCTATCGTTGAAATATCAAAATTGAAAATGATCTATCATTGCTATATCTAAGAAAAAAATATATCAACTCTTTAGGCTATCCAAATAACTCTATCGGGGCTATAGACATCCGAATGGAAGTAGAGCTATGTTTGGGGGAATTACAGAGATAACCTTGTCAGGGCTATGGACGCTTGATTGGCAGTAAGGCTCTATCCATGGTTGGCTTTGGAGGATTACTATATTATTATGTAGTTCAATGTTAATGAACTGATTCTTTTTACTAAGTTTCGAAAACTAGAATTAATTAGAGCACACATGGATGTTTCCAGTGGAGTTTTGTTTTTTTATGCCAGAATCTAGGTAAAGGTAGAAAGTTATTGTTTTAAAACATGTATAAGTTTTAATTTACAAATGGTGATTTAATTTCAAGTTTGGTTTAAATTTGGTTTTATTGGTTGCAAGTTGTTGTGTGGTCTCACAACATGCCCCAAGTGAAAAAAATGTGTAACTCTTATGGCAGGAGCTAGCAAAATTGAAAGATCACCGAAAGTGAAAGAGAAAATCTTTGATAATAAATTATTTTGTATTGTAAGTGTGTTGTACACCGGATACTGGGTATTGAAAACATGAAGGTAAAAGATAATGTAAAGTTAAAGCGGAAGGTTTCTGTCCGATATGAAGCATTCTGGTATAAAGCGTTTCAGTATGGTGGAGTTCCGGTATAACCGAGGTCCGAGAAAGTAAGTGGGTAAAGCTAAATATCGGGTACCGGGTATCGGGTTATAATGTAGATTGAAAATGTGAAATTTTAAATTTGTCTAATGATCCCGGTGATCTGGTATAAGTATGAGGATTCATGATATGCTTTTAAAAGGCATTTTAATTATGAGATTTTTGTACTAACATTGGAATAATTATTTTATTTACATGAGATGTTATAAATGTTTTTTTTAAGGGATTTAATGTGTGGAATTTGTGATTGCAGGAGATGCAGATTGTGATGCAAAGTTCAGGTATGGATAGTCAGGAAAACTTGAATCATGGATGGAATAATTTTTATTCTGGTTTGATCACTCTGGTAGGTGATAATATAGACGACTTTGAGTCCACCAGAATGTTGGGGATCTCGGTATTTCACACGTGATGGGAACAAATTCTAATTTTTGGGAGAACCCATTCCCGAGAGTGATAGAACTGAAGCCAAGCGAAGTGTAGGGGGTGAAAATTCCACCTTATCATTTTGAATATATGGGAAGCCCCTACATATTATCATGATTTGAAGTATCATTCTCGTGAAGATTCCAAATGAAAAAGTAGAACCCAAATAGCTTTAATGAGTAATTGGAGTTGACTTCCATTGACTTCAATTGCAATTCTCCTATTGGTCACAATATTCCATGCGCTTTGACGAGATTGGTCCCTTGGATTTCCTCTCATGTATTTGTCTTATCCTATCTAAGCCTTGTGTTCTATAAAAGGCTAGAGGATCTTGATTTTTATTTTAAGTTCAAAATTTGTGAATGTTGGAGGAGCATAAACTTTTAAGTTTTGTTCTTTTTTCCTATTTTCTGAACCATTCCGATGTAAAACTTTGTATGCACATAAACATTAATTAATATTAGAGCTTATTAGATAGCTACCTATCTCAGTATCTTTTGTAGCTAGTTTTGTTAGTTCATCCAAACAAGACTGTATGTTGCACCATTCAAGGGTGCATACAAAACCTACTCGGTGTCCAAAACCTACTCGGTGTCCAAAAATGAAACCCTTCTCTTTAAAAGCTTGCACCGTTTTATATGTAGCTGTGAAGCAATTTGTGAAGTATAAAGCGGTTTTCTCTATTTTAATTAATTCTTTGGTGCATCCATGGAGAATAACTGGGATAAACTTTTAATATTTCAGTATTTTTTATACTTTGTTTTAGAATAGATGTTTAAATATTTGAAAATGTTCCAAAAATTTAAATGAATGGAAATAATTTTGTTGAAAATCCTTTGTTTTCCATATGATTGCTGAATGCTTAATTCTAAATCTACTTAAGTGATAGCAAATAATTTGTGATATCCATGAAATATTATGGAAAATATTTTGGTTTCATGATGTTTGAACTCATTGTTTCAATTTGGAATGTATATCTAAAATATTCAAAGAATAACCATGGTCCCTTTGAGATTAAAAACAATATCACATCATTACCGGAGAGCGACCCTAGTGCAACCATGACTTGGTTATTAGAGACTTGGGATTGAACGAAATCCAACCTTTGTCCTGTAATGCAAAATTTCCCCTTAGATTGTCTTTGTTCCATATCTTTCAAGAAGGATAGGCTCTTTGCAGTCTTGTTTGTCAAGAATTTATTTGCCCTATTTTCTGTGAGTAAAATTGTCATCAACAGTTCTGAAATCAAGGGTTCAATATGCATATTTCAGGCCTATGTTGAACACTCTATTTAAGGAATTTGTTTACAAGGCTACATGTTTTTAATTGATTTATCTTTCTACTATGTTTGGACTTACTTTTGTAAACTTGTAATATACAATGCATTTTTATTCTTTCTGAATTGAGACTAATAGTATTTTTTTTGGTTGTATTGATCAAGCATAGCTTCATTCATGGTGGAAAAGGTAGCACCCTATTGCTCATATCAGATGGAACGTTGCATATAAAAGAGGAAAGATTCTAGATAGGTTATTGTTGACTACATTGAAGGAGAGAGATTCATATATGGGACATGATCAACACTCTCCTTGGATTCTACACATTACAACTTGCTCCAGGAAGGTTTTCTATGTTGTAGAATTTTTAAGAGATGAAAGGGGCATGTGCTCACATTGAAGGGAAACTTCAACCATGTGTTTCCATCATTGCAATTTTTTTTGGAGAAGTTTCTTTCTTGTAGTAATTTCTGTGCAATATTGTAACTCAAATTTTTAGTCTTGTGACTGAAAATAATAATTGTAATACTCTATTTCTAAGCTGTAACTAGAACACCTTTCTTTTAATAATAAAGTTCATCATTTTTTCCTTCTCAATGGCTATCTTATTGTGTGTAATTGATGATTGATGTGTATTTCTGTGTTTTATGCTTAAATCTTCAAATATCAGTCAATTAAAATGACTAAATATGCTACTAATTGACATCAATTAATAATTAAATTGACTAAATATACTACCAATTGACATAAATTAGTGAATAGTGAATAAATATGACTAGATATATGACCAATAAAATCAGTGAATAAAAATGACTAAATATACTACCAAATTGATCAAAATGATGATTAAAATTAATGACTAAATACACTATAAATGCACAAAAATCAATGAATAAAAATGACTAAATAAGTGACCAGATAACAACAATCAATGACTAAATATATTAGTGAATAAAAAAATGACTAAATAAGTGACCAGATTACAACAATCAAAGACTAAATCAACAACTAAATAAGTGACCAGTTAAATATATTAGTGAATCAAAAAATGACTAAATAAGTGACTAGATTACAACAATCAATGAATAAATCAATGACTAAATATATCAGTGAAATTTTTTTGACTAAATAAGTGACCAGATTACAACAATCAATGAAGAAATCAATGATAAAATATATTACCAAATCGATCAATCAAAAAAACCAAAAAATGACTAAAAATGGTTCAGTCATCAATCTGGCCACATTGTATATGACTAGCAATAAACTACTAATGGTCACATGACTAAGTTTAGTCATTTTTAAGTAGTTTTTAGTAGTTTTTTCAATAGTTTATTACCGTTTATATACTAGTGTGTTGTGATGCTAGGGCTGCTTGTTATTTTTGTTATTGTTGTTGTGCTGCTAGGGCTACTTGTTGTTGTTGCTGTTTTAGGATGACTTGTTGATAAGCCTATTGTGCTTGCTGTAAATCTAAGGCATGTGCTTGCAATGTAGGATTAGTTGGTTGTTGGGACATCTACACTGGGTTTTAGGTGTTGATGTTTTGATGGGGTTGCGAGTTGTTGATGAGAGGTTGGGGGTTCCCTTGGTTTAATATTCCTTGTAAGATGGTGGATTGGGATGGAGGAATGCAAGTTTGAGGTCCTATTTGATTTTGCATAGTGAGAGGGACCGTGGGGAAAGATGATGATAGTGCCATTAGGTATTGCGATGGTAATGACACATTAGTACCTTGATTCCATTGATTGAAAAGGTTCCCTTGCCCAATGTCTTGGGTATTTCCTTGCGTTCAGGATGTGGGCAAGGTATTACCTAGGTTCGTGACCTAGGGATTTTTTTGATTCTTGTTGATGATGGATGGGATGGAGGTGTTTTGTGAAACCAATGGTGTGGATGAACCAACTGGAAGATTGGATAGAGATGTCCCTATTTGCATTAAGGGTTGACCTTGCGTAAGGGTATTGGCATGCCCTTGTTGGTCTATTTGAGACACTTGGCCTATACTTCCTTGTGTGATGTTGGGCACACTTGTGGTACTTGTAGGGATGGGTGACCTCGATATGTTGAAGTTGTTGTGGATTCATGAAGTGTAAGAAGTTTATTTTGATGTAAGGGATGTTTGGGGATAGGGGGAGCACCAAAGGTAGGTGTCCAAGTGGTGGTTTGAGGTGGATTGATATTTAGGGTACCCACAATCATGTTTCTTTCAAATGGAAGAGTATGGCTAAAGTCCTTAGCAAGACTAGCTACAATACTAGGAATGGATGTTTGATTTAGCCTTAGTGATGGAGTTGTTAAGCCTTGTGTCAAATATTGTGCAACTAAATATGGGGAAACTGGGGCCATGTTTTCTAAGGCCTGATGTTATTTTTTGTACTCCATGATTTCCTCCCTAGTAAGTTCAAATGGGTTGTTTGTAATGTCTTCTATTTCATATGGTCTTGATGGAGACGAGGGTTGTTGTGATGGGGTAACTTGACTTATTAGATCAAATTATTGAGGATTGGGATCACTTGAGGTGAATGTGACTTTGGTTTTCTAAATGATTCTCTTGTGTTGTGATTTTGTCTTTACCATAAAATTTGGGTCACCTATGGGAGAGCTGTGTTGAGATTTGTAATGTTCAAACTCTCTAGTTGACTCAAATCTAGGTAAAAGGGACGCTCTAAGTATTTTTGGAGCAATGATGATAATGAGAGATGAAAAGGTGAATGATGTGGGAAGTGGTCTTTGCAAATGTTTTGGGACAACACTTTTGACTTAAGTTTGATTATTTGATATTTGGATAAAGGTTGTTTATGAACTTGTGAATCTTTAGGGTAGAATCATGACCTTCAATATAAACTAGTCCAAAGATGATAACTAACTTAACTAAATTCATGGAAAATGATTCATTTCACATATAAAGTAGTTAAGTTAGGGTTTGGGTTGATAGATATTTAAGTCCAAAGTGTTGGTGTATTCAAAATTTTTGCAAAGTTTGGTGAAGTGAAGGATGAGTTTTGATGAAGGGTTGGATGAAATTTTTGACCCAATGTTGACCTAGAGTGAACCTTTGTTTGATAAGAACAAGGTGGTGAGAATCATGCTAGACCTCTGAAGTGTTCAAATCAAAAAGACCAATGTTGGTTTAAATGAGGGGTTCATATTGAGCATACATGTCCGGATCATTCGTTGAAACATGTCTCTAAAAATTCCTTACCAAAATGTTCTTGTTATGATAAAGAGTCACAAGGTGTCTTTTAACATCTTTTGGACTATGATACCTAAGTTTGAAGTGACGACATGTAGACCTTCTCTTGGGGATTTGATTTTGTGAGAGATCATTTAGAGAAGCCTAAGATTATGGAAAAGAGGATATTTATTGCCATGTGGGAGGTGGTAATATGGGCCTTCTAGCCACAATATAAGCTTGTTCCTCTTGTTCATCTGAGATGTATGCCATGTTTCTCCACTAGATGGGTGTTTCCTTTATTTCAAAATTGATTTTTCTCAAACTACTAATTATATCCATTTGTTCTCCCTCAATTAGTTCAAAGTTTGGTTGAGTGATAACAGGCGTAAGGTTAGGTTGTTCAATTGGAGTGATCATACGCCAAATGGTCATGTGGTGTTCAATTTATCAATTTATCTTTCTTAAATGAGCTTCTTTTTACCAAAAACACTTTTTCTTGTTTAAGTTTCAAACTAAATTTCTATGTCAAAAATATCATTCCTTTCACAATGTCCATTTTGTGAAAAGGATGAAGTTAAGGGAATAGTTACCTAGGTTAACTTTGGTAAGTATGGATTGAGATGTAAACAAAAATATTTATAAGTCTAAGATTAAATCCTTAGGGAAAGCATCAATATCAAGGTTTTGTCAAAGGGTATCCATACTAAGACCAAAGGGTTTGAAATTTTGAAAAGACTTGTTGATTTTTGTTTGCAATTGTTTTGGAACCAAACAAGTGTTAAACTGACTCACAAGCATTTACAATCCTAGATAGAGTGGGTACATATTTCTTAGTAGGCTTACCATCATCAAAAAAGATGATTAATCCGTGAAGATGAAGTTGACAAATAGGCTATGCCAAGTAAATGTAATGTCTTGAAACACCAAGCAAAGGATTCCCTTCCCCATTTGCTTTATTGCCTCAATCAAAACCAGACATGGTAAGTAACTTTTGGGCACGGTGCTACTCCCATGCACTACCTTTAAATATGTTTTGGAATTGGAATTGGTTAGCCACTACAAACAAGGATTTTAATGATCATATTCAGGATAGACTAGTGCCATACACATGGCGATTCACTCAATTAAGAGGCATCCCAACCCTTAGAAATAGCTAAGGGTTTTAACGCATCACAAGGATACTAAGGGAGACATTCATCGGTATGGGACAACCACAACCAACCAGTTAATGAATTTAGTCACAACCAATTATTTATATAGTGAACTAAAATGAAATCACTGCTTGGGTCATTCCCTCTCACAATTTGGAAGGAAGAACCTCTAAAGGTAACACATGTTTGAAGCATAAAATGCTTTTCATCACCCAAGATTTCCAAAAGGCACAAGGGGAGAGGATAAGTGCTTCCAAGAAGAAAATGTATACTTGCACATTTATCTTCACCCAAGATCACACAAAGTGCAAGGGGATTGGATACACACAACAAGCATATTTAAGCAAGTCAAACACATGTTCATTTTAATCCATCATAGAAAAATGAGTTCATTTTAAGCATCAATTTGAAGTGTGAAAGTTGTGTTGTTCAATTTTAAACCAACAAAGCATAATGATGTGAGGGTTCAGTTTTAACCAATTTGAATGTTCATTTTAAAGCCCAAAAAGAAATCTAGTTTGGTCCTAAAATGTGAAATAAAAGCATCATAAATGGGTTATAATTGTCCCATAAGTTTTGAAACACTTGTTACAATTATAAGATTTAAACAATGATATGCTCCTTCACTTCGAATGTTATTGTCCAAACCTGCAAAACAAGTTAGCCTAAAAACCAAAACAAGAATTCAGTGACATGTTAGTGATTAGATAAAGTAAAAAATTAAAGTGCATGTTAAAATTCAGGTTCAGTTTCTATTTACTAGTAAATCGCGACGCTGGAATCAATTGTGTCACTAAATTTCATCAATAGCATCAGTCTGTAGAAAAAAGTGATGTCAAATGCATCACTATATCAATTGTGTCACTAAATAAAAATTTAAATCACGATGAAAAATAAAATTAGTGTCGCTATTTAATACGCAGTGAGGAAATTTAATGTGTTGCTAAATTAATTGTGCATTGCTAAAATGAAAATTCAAATTCGTCAAAATAATGCCTTGTTAAAGTTGGTTCAAGTCTATGAATTTATTGGGGGTCTCTTCCCGTGCCATTATCTACTGAACAAATAATGATATGTTGAAATATACGAGGGCATGCAGTTATCAATCATGAGAGATTCTTCTAGTTTTCTGAACACGGCCTTTGCTAGGCATCACTTTGAGTTGGTCAGAATAGAATTTGATAAGTTCAAGAACGTGTATCACTCTATTTATTTTCTAAAAACTCATGAATTCCTTCAAGGCCCTCAAGTTAGTGTATTGCATCTAGCTCAAAGGCTAAATAGGGAGCCACACCATGTTCTAGATATAAACATCACAGTGCAGTCCCAAACACTGGTAGCTAACTAGGTGCTTGTGGTAGCACAGGAGGTGTAAGATGAGAATTTGGTTCAGTGTCCTCAGAGGAGAAATTAACTATTCTTATGGTACAAATTTTGGGCTTTTTCTACAAATGTATCAAGCAAAGATATTTGAAAGTCTGTGGGTAGTAGTCTACTAGTATAAATTAGATAGTTATAATATAGTCTACTAGTTTTGGGGTGTTTTGATATGCAAATGTTATAGTTTTTGGGATGCTGGGTAGTTAGAATTATTTGATAATGATCATATAAGCTTCAAAGCTAAGACTGAAGCCATTCATGGAATTTTGTATACATCTTTTACTTATATTATAATATAAATATATAGGCATATATGCCTTTTGCTAAAAAAAATAAAAATAAAAATTCAAGTGTGTCATTGTATAGCGACACATCATCAAATGGGTCGGTGAATAATCAATAACATCGTTGTACCTAAAAACACAAGCAAAATGGAGATTCAATAAGGGATTCATTAGATTGGTTAGTTCATGCCCTCCTAGTGCCAAAGTGTGACTGATGGCTTAGTATGGGATGACTAAACTTGATCCATGAGGATTCAAATCATATTCAAGCCACTAAACATCAGTCCAATAAGATCATTCAATGAAAAACAAAACTAAGCATCTATTAAAACTGGCATATTAAAATACGAAAGCTTCAAAGACACCTATTCTAATCCATTAAAACTTATCCTATTGGGGGAGTGGTGTCACATTGATGTGGAATGGTGACCCTTTCCTAATCCTGTGGATAAATGATCCTGTTATGATCGATTCTATTGAAGAGAATCAACAAAACCACTGATAGATGTGTATGAAAACATGATTTAAAGATAAATTAACATGATGCAAGCTATTTTTAATATGATCTATGCTAAGATGATCAATATGGGTGTATGCAAAGCTAATCTAAATGGAGTTTAACCTAAAAAAATAAAAAACCCTAAGTTACCATGGAAGCCACTAATAGAAGCTCAGCTAATGATGAAAGTGAATTAAGCTAAAAAGATGCTAAATAAGTTCTAAATATGAGTGCAAGTGAAAGTTATTTTAACAACATAAGTTTTCTCTTAAAAGATGGATCCATTTGTCTCCAAATAGTGACCTATTTATAGGAGGGAAAATGAGAAATGAAGGGTTGAGATTAAAAAGGTTAATCACTAGTCAAAATTAGAGGAAAGATGAAACATAGATAATGGATTCTCATCAATGGATGAGAATCAATGATCACATGGATCAAGGAAAGATTCAAGGGTTCATATTCTTCCAAAAAAACACACTTTCAAAACTTACACAAGAAGTCTTGTAAGTTTGTTATAAAGAAGAATATTCCTTTTTTCAAATGAGTGAAGAAAGAGAATATTCTTTAGGATATTCTCATGGGTGAGGAAATATAGATATTTAGCAAATTAAAACAAAGTTTTAATGTACAAAAAGGGGGGAAGGAATATTCCATGGGAATATTTATTCTAGAGGAATGTGCAAAGGAGGAATATTCTCTTGGAATATTCCCTTGCAAGTGGGGGGGATTAGATTTAATTAGTAATTTGATAATTAAATATAGTTTCAATTATGAAAATTAGGGTATTCATTAAATAATTAATTTATTTAATGAAAAGGGGAAGTTATGTGATATTTAATTAAATAACTTAGGGTAATTTAATTAAATAAGAGGACTTTAGGGATTTAAATTAAATAATTTGATGTATTTAATTTAATAAGGTGAAATGTTAGCATGAAAGGGGGTGAATTAACCCGATTAGATTAATTAGATCAATATATGAAAATGACATAATTAATTAAATAGCTAGGCTAATCTAATCAATTAAGAAAAAATAGGATGGTTTTAGGAGGAAACGATGTTAGTATACTTGATTCGAGTGCATGATATCATTCAAGACATTTTTAAGTGTCTACAATTATTTTTTTGAGAAAATTGCTACCAGAGAGGGTAACACTCTTTCTATTCAGTGAAAAAAATAGATACATCATCCAAGATACAATCATCCTTCATGAAAAATTTGCTAGGATAGTTATGAGGCCCAACCCAACATCAACCATCTTACCAATAACAGATTTTGATAGTACATGATCAAGAAAACTCTGCAAATCACCGGCCAACACTACCTCCTTAAAGCATTCAACCATTGCTTTTATCCTTGGGTTCCTCTTCATCTGCACCACATCCAGTGCTCCACATACCATACCAGACGATGGCCACTCTGAGCATTTTGTAAGCACCAATGTTGCCGCCTCCACAAGAACATCAACAAGAATATTGATGGACTTGGCCATCACTTGCTTACTTCCAGTCGAATGGAGGGCATTGGTAAAGAACATTCTCAACATCATACTATCGTGGTGATGGTCACCTTGGAGCCTATGTTCCCCAATTACCCTTCTTAATGCCACAATCAGTTCTTCTGATGACTCTTTCAATAACCTTGACAACTACACTTCATAAGTCTCCAAGATATCTTCCATGTATTCGCCCTGCCTTGTAGAGATGCTGTATCATTTACAAACAACCAGAACCTCCATAGTCACCACGCCTCTGAAACCATCCACTTACAACAACACCAACATTTTTGGTTGCTTTTAAAGGAAAAATATTTCCAAGGTGACTGTCAAGCATCCCCTAGATAAAGCCTCCCGTTGAAGGATAAGTCTCAGATATGCGGTACATCAGAGGGACCAGAAAACTGCCAGAGAAGGGGAAAATCTTGTCCTTAATCTTTTGGTTAGATTTGTTTAGATAGTTCATGGATGCGTGCCTTATGGCTAGCCCAAAGGGTCCCATGACAAGAAGCATCATAGAAATTTCCATTTAGGCACCCCGCTGCACAACATCCCACATTTTTCCTCCTAGTCTTTCCTGAAAACACCTAAGGTTGACCATGCGAAACCAACCAAAAGGAAACATTAACCAACTCTATCCTTAGTGAAAAACTCCATTATATTTGGCCATAGAGTTTTATTATTCAAGGATCTAATTGAAACATCTTGGTCAACACCTGAGTTAGCCAAAAGGTCTGCCACCTTATTCACCTCCCTAAAGACGTGACAAATAGAGAAGTTTTCTAGACTGGCTAGAAGAGGAGCAATTAAAATCAGCCACACTTGAAGATGCCAACTCACTACCTTCTTTGAAATTAATACCCGCACAATAATTTTGGAATCACCCTTGATATCAAGGTCTTGAATTTTATTATCAACATAGTATTTTAACCCTTCATACAGCCTAGCCGCCTCCTCCATGTTATTTGTATAGATTGGTAATTTTATTGAAGCTGCCCATATCACATCCCCACTTGAATTTCTTATCACAAAGCCAGCCCTTGACAGGTTCGGGTTGCCCCTCGAGGCCTCGTTAAAGTTTAGTTTGAGCCTACACCTCGGGGGTAATTCCCATTTTTCCTTTTCTCTTTGGGATTTTTTTTTCATTTGGGAACCTTTCGGGGGATTTATTAGGGGCCATTTATTTACCATTGCTTCATCCCAAGCTGAGAAAAGCTATACTTTTTATTAGATTCCTTTGAATTGTAATGCTCACTGATCCCACTTTCAATTTTTTTGATCACTGACCCAATTGGAAATTCCTTATCCTTGAATATTCTCACGTTCCATTCATGCCATAGTTGCCAGATTATCATTGCAGGAAATTTTAGCTAAAGGCCCGCCAATACTGAACCCTTTTCGAAAAGCGACCAAGCCTCAAAGACAACCTTTTAAGTGTTCTGAATAGGACCTTGCCAATATAACTTCCTGCAAAAGTGGCTCCAAATTTCTTGTGCAAAAATGCATTCTACTAAGATATGGTTAGTTTTTTCCTCTTTATTCATACATAAAACACATATATACAACCCTTGAAATCCAATCCTATTTAGGCGTTCACCTATTAATATACATTCATGGAGCATGATCCATGCAAAGGCTTCAACTTTTGGCAACACAAATTTACTCCAACAAAGTTTGCTTGACCAACCACATTCCAGACGTTCCCTCTTGAGAACTTCATAACCCAATTTTACTGAGTAGGAACCAGAGTGTGCTACACACCGCCTTATTTGGTTAGGTTCATTTGTGAAAAAGATATGTCTGTTTGTTAGTTCCTCCTCTAGAGAAAGCCTTTGTTCTTCAGTTAGCATATCTAGTTTTTTCCAAGCATGCTCCCTTCTTCCTTTTTGTTGGTTGATAATCACGTAGTCATAGACCCTTTCACCCAAGAAATCACTCACTGCTTGAGAGGCTTCCACCATCCCAAGAAAGTTGATTAATGGCTCATATCCATTCCATGAGTCATTCCAAAAGGAAACTTTACCTCTAGTGTTGATTGCCCATGTTAAGTGGTCAATAATCAGGGGCTTGTTGTCCAGTATAAAATTCCACAATGCTAACTCCCTTCGTGGGTTTGCTATTATTAAAATCATATCTTCTTCTTGTGAATCAAGATATTTTGTTTTTAGAATCTTTCCCCACTGATCTCTAGGGCTTGCAAACAATTTCCATACCAATTTTTCCCCAAACGCCTTATTTTGCATATCCAAGTCTTTGACATCAATGCCACCATCTTTCTTCACCTGCTCTAACACCTCCTAGCTAACCAAAGGAATACAATGAGCCTCATTTGACCCATCCCAAGGTAAATGCCTCTAAATGCCAATAATGTGCTATTCAAATTTCTTAGTTAAATTCATGCAAGCCATCATAAAAATCAAGACAACCGCTAATACCGACTTCACCAAAGTCAATCTTCCAACAAGCGTCAACAAATGACCACAAAAATTACCTATTTTTC
Source organism: Sequoia sempervirens (assembly GCA_007258455.2). Lineage (NCBI taxonomy): Eukaryota > Viridiplantae > Streptophyta > Pinopsida > Cupressales > Cupressaceae > Sequoia > Sequoia sempervirens. The sequence goes on along the minus strand of VDFB02105785.1, from coordinate 289,650,623 downwards.
CTTTGCATTTCTGGATTTTATTTTCCCACAGTATTTTCTTTTCCTGACTCGAATAAAGAGGAACCCCCAAGTATTTTTCTGGTAATGTTCGACTGTCAAAACCAAAAATTTCTAGAATTGCTCTTTGAACTCTTTTTCCAACATTGAAGAAAAAGACACTCAATTTTTCAATGTTCACCTTTTGACCCAACTTGAATTCAAAAAAAATAATGATACTTCTCATTACCTCTACTTAAGGAATTGATCCTTCATCGTATAAAAGTTTATCATCAACAAAAAAATGGCGTGAGATTGTTGGGAATGAATTCGTAATTTTCACACCTTTCTAGATCTGGCAGTTATAGAGATTGGAAATATGACTACTTAGGGAATTTTCGAAGATGAAAAATAAAAAAATATGATATTGGATCACCCTAGCGCAAACCCCTGGCTCCTTGGAAAAAACCACAAGGGGTTTCCATTAACAAGTACTGAATATTTGGGCGAGGAGATGCAGCTAAAAACCCACTTCAGCCACTTCTCCTTAAATCCCAACTTTTCCATTGCTTTTATTTGGAACTGCCATTGCACCCTGTCATAAGATTTGCTCAGGTTCAGTTTAATAATAATTCCCACCTGATTTGAAGATTTTAAGGTGTGTACCACTTCATGTGCAATTATAATTCCATCTGTTATATTCTTGCTAGGTACAAAACCACTCCATTCCTTTGTAATCACCCGAGGCAAAACCTCTTTCAGTCTGTTCACCATCACTTTAGAGATAATCTTGTATATCAAATTACAAAAAAACTATTGGTCTATAATCCGAGAAGTCTTCACAATTTTCCTTCTTGGGAATTAATGTAATATTTGTGTTGTTGAAGTCTTTCAGTATCACCTCCTTCCTTCTCGATTCATCTACTACTGCAATTATTTCATCTCCCATGAAATCTGAGCACGATTGATAGAAGAGGGCATTGAAGCCATCAGGCCTAGGGGAATTTTTAGGCTTCATTTCAAACAGAGATGCCTCAACTTCTTCCTTTTTCACCCGACTAACTAGCATTTCATTGTCTGCCACAAAAACCTTGCCACTTAAATTTTCCAAAATGCTAAAGCTCAAAGGGTCCGCTAAATTTTCACCGCCTAATAGACTTTCAAAATAAGTGACTCCTAGCATTTGAATTTCCTTTTCATCCGACACAACATTTCCACCTTCATCCTTTGATTTCTTTTTTTTGTTCTAGCTTCTCTTGCATTTTGTTGAGTTATGGAAAAATTTCATGTTTAGGTTACCATCTTGTAACCAAGTTTCCCAAGATTTGGATCGCTAATATATTTCTTCACATGTCAACACCTCATTATATTCAACCAATAGTTTTTTCTCCTTTTTGAACTCCTCCCATCTCATACATTCTTTCAATATTTTTTCACCTAAAGCATCCAGCTCCTCCCCCAGTTTGGATTTTTCTTCAAAAATGTTTTTAAAAACATTGATGTTCCAGGCTTTTAATCTCTCTTTCATTTCTTGCAATTTCCTTTGAAAGAGGAACATATTCATACCCTTAACTTGCAAAGGCTCCCTCCACCATTCCTTTATATTTTCCATTATTCCTTCATGCATTAACCACATCTTTTCAAATTTAAATTTCCCTTTTTCCGGTTTTGTGTTTAGACATAAGGATAATTCCACCAGAAAATGATTTCAGAAAAAAATTGGTCTGATCGTGGCCTTAGGAGGAACATTTTCCTACATCTAATCCTCTGACTTTAGGTATCTATCCAACCTTTCTGCTATGTTAGTGAAACCCTTCCTTCGATTGGTCCACATAAAAATGCCATTTATTATCTTTATATCTATCAAGTTATTACCACCCACAAAGTTTACAAAATCTTTTTGTGCCTGCGAAACCTTCGTACAACCCCCATTTTTTCACTCAAGTCTAGAATTGTGTTAAAGTCCCCCCCATAATCACCTTTTCCTCCTCCAAAGAGGAACTTATCTCATTCCAAACTCTTAATTTATAATCATTTTTTATTGGACCATATACATTGTAAATTGTAAAAGTAAAGGTTGTGGGAGTTATTTTTACCTCTAATTGCATCCAATATTGGCTTGAAATAGTCATGGTTACTTTGATATTTGAAGGATTACAAAGAGCACCCAAAACTCCAGAAGCACCAACCGCATCCATAAAGCATCCTTTCCAATTTTTGCAAAAAATTATGAAATTTTCCTTCTCACTCCCTAACAACTTCGTCTCTTGGATTAGAATTAAATCTGCCTTTTGAATTTCCAACTAGCATTTCACTAGTCACCTTTTGTTAGGGGCGATCAGGCCCCTAACATTCCATATCATGATCTTCATCTTTTTCCAAGGGAGGATTTTTCTCCCTTGGATATGGTCATGTATGTTTTAATCAACACCTGATTGTTCTTCAAAAGCTCCTCTCATTTCCGCCTATTTGTTTTCCTACCAAATTTCCCAGTCGATACTACCTTTACCGATTGCACTATGTGCCTCTCTTCTATTATATCTAATTCATCTCCTTCTTCTTGTGATGAGGAGTGTTGATGGTCAAAACAACACAAGCAACATTAAACAAAATATTTCTATACTATTTCTCCTGAAAAAGATAACTGATCTAAAATCACCTATCTTCCAAGGTTTATGTAGTTGGTTCTCAACTGTGCTGATGTTACTCAGTGGCCAATGCAACTATAATATTCAAGGGGCCTGCTGGTAAAAGGAATACAAACTGCATCATGTGAACTAATCTATGTTGGGGGGTGTAAATAAATAGAAAAAGATAGAACAAGGCTTTAGAACAACAAAAAATGAATATAAATTTATTCACATCTAGACATGTATCTTAACAATGAGTGTTTTCTCAAGTAACCAAAACTATAAAATGATGAAATCCATAGCTTGACCTATACTATTGCATACATTCACAATGCAAAATTAAATAACCATAACCATTCATGAAAAATTTATTCCAAAATCAAAACACATCACAAACTCATTGCTAAAATTAACAGATCAATAGACATAAATGAATTCCATTCACAGATAACTCAATGAAATAGTCTCAGATTTGGATTCTTCTATTGATTTGCATCAAATAATAAAAAATAATGCACAACATTCACTGACATACGAATGACTATGATTCATTAACATTACCATTGAGAATCAAAATTGATAATAACACAAAACTATATAAAAACTGTAAAAGTATCTAAGTATCCTTGCATAAAAGCTGTAAAAAAGAGTTTCTCAAAGTATCTTTCTTGAAAACTTATAAAATCCTAAAACTATGACAACACTATCTGCTATCTCATCAGGTGGCTAATCCTTCTTCAATTAGTCGACCTTTACAAAATGGAGCCCAAAATTACATATAGGAAAGCCTTGCATTAATTCCTCTCAATCAAAAATTGAGATCCACTAATTAAGGAACTGGAACTGCATGAAGTGATTGCGTTGGTTGATATTTAGTTTAATTTTTGATGAATCTATTGCCAAAATCTAGAGACACCATAGGGAAGGTAGAACTACTAAGAAATCTCCAGTTAAACTCATGTCAAGATCCTACAAAATAGGGGAGAAAAAAAGAGAACTATCCATCAGGAACAAAACGTTCCATTTCCACCTCATTCCTGCATACTTTTCTCAAGGAGGAAAACTCTTGCATATCTTTCAATTTAATAACCTCCCTCCTAGCAGCCTTCACTTCATCCTTGATATCCATGAGTCTATCAAGCAACAATTCATCACCATTATCCTCTTTCTGCATCATTTCCTCAAACCTATTATTCCACTTCTCCTTTAATTTGTCCATAGGAAGACCTTCCTTCACAAGGATATTTATATTAACCAAAATTTAAATCATTGCTTCCAACTCATCAAACTACTTATTTGGATATTTACTAGCTTCTTGAACTTCATTTCTATGTTGATAAATGAATGTGGGTTTGAACCTGATAATGTTGATTGTCTTTTCAAGGAAGTCCACCTTATCTTCATCAAGGATAGATTGTTCCAAGATAGTTTTCTTTGACAACTTGTTAATTTCTTTTAGCTTCTTAGTATGCTCTCTGTACTCATCTTCTTGTTTCCCCAAGACTTCAACATGTGAGTTAATATATTCAATCAACTCTAATGCACCTTCATGTTCCCTATAACTAACAACAAGTAGCTCATCCACCTCTTGGTTAAGCTGATCAATCCATCAATCAAGCATTCCAACTTTACTTCTCATTTGTACCAAATCATCCTCTTCTTTCTTGCTTAATAGGACTCGGGTCTTTGGAGTAGCAACTTGTTGAGAAACAAGAGTGGAGACATCCTTGAAGAACTTGTGCAATTGATCCAATTAGGATTTAACTTCATCCTTCCTTTGTTTATCCTTGATCATCCTATCTCTGGTGGAGGATGCCACAATTTCAATAAGGTTCATTTGCTAATTCCTTGTGGGTCTCCACAAATTAACAATACCCAAATGGTATTTAGTCAATTGCATATCATGTCTATCCTTGTCCACCATAGGGATTGCACATTCAGCTATGAGTTCATGTGTTTCTATTAGATTTGTAGAACAGAGTACCCTAGCCTTTTTCTTGGGTCTTTCTTTTTCTATTTCTCTCATCATGTCCTCCCAATTCAAGGGCTGAGGTTGGATTAATTGTTTCCTTTCAAGGTCTAGTTTCAACCATGTTGGAATAGTAGGAGGAGCTATCATTTGTGTGGAAGAAGAAGTAGCAGTAGCAGACGAGAGAGGTTGTAGAATGGTGGTCTTAGGTTGAGAATCAACCTCCTGTGCTTGTTGTTGCACCCTTTCTACAACTTCTTTTGCATGCCTTTCAGTTTCAACCTTCTCCCTTTCTTCCTCTAATCTTCTTTGTTATGATAGATTCTCTCTCTTTCAACATATCTTCTCTCTACTTCTCCAATTTTTTGAATCTATCCCATGCTTTCTTAGATTCTTTCTCATGATTAGCAAGTGCTTCTGCCTCTAACTGCTTAAGCAAGAGTTCCTCTTCATCCTTCTTTCTTCTAGCTTCCTCAACATCCTTGACCTTGGCATCAAGGTCTTCTTTCTCTCTTATTTGTTGAGCTTTTTCTTCTTCAAGCTAATGAATCTTCTGCAACATAGGTAACCTATCCCTTTCTTCTTTACTCCTCAATTCTTGTTCCTTTCACTGCTACAGCAAATCCACCTTTTCCTTTTGTTTCCTTGCTAGCTCCTCTTCTTTAGCTCTAGCTTCAGATTCTTGTTGTTTATCCAATGCATCAAATTATGCCTTGTGACATCAATTTCTTTTTTTTTGGCAAGTGCCTCAACTTGTGCCTTGGCATCTGCTTCTCTCTTAGCGTCTTGTCAAAAATTGTAGGGAGAAAACCTTGCATCTTGTGCTTGGGATCAAAATGGTTCCTGGAAGTACATAAGTCCAATTTTAAATAGATCAATTCATCACAAATTACCTTTGCTGCCACATTGTGTGTACAACTATAATCTCCTAACTTCATGGAAAATTTATGACAACGAGGCTTATGTTTATTAGCAAATTTGATATTGACCCCTATAGCTTGATAGATGCATTCCATCAGAACAATTCTGTTATTGCAGCATCTGGGCAGTAAATGAGGATGGCCATCGAAACCAACCAGCCTGAAGTGGGTGAACTTGGGGTATTGGATGTACCAATGTCCCCATTCTGCAATGAATGCTATGGCATCCCTGCTTAGCCTATACCCTGCATCTCCTGTTAACTGATTAATGATGACATACAAAAATGCATCATTAAATCTTCTATAATGTAACTTAGAATTTTGCGAAGTTAACTGATCATATTGATTCCACACCTTCTTCTGTCTAGGGGCTTCTCCCATTACTCCGACTACATTCAAACCAGGGAAAATTCACCTCCTTGCAGCTACATATATCACATAGAAAGTCATGAATAATCTCTTTGTCTCCCTCAATCTAAGCATTTGATTATGTAGGCTCTTTGAAAAAATCATTGGCCAATAAAATTGCTGCCTACCATCCAAAATGGTTTGAATGAATGGAAACATACATTCCTTGAATTGTGAAGAATCTCTCTTTCCGAACGCTCTGGAAAGAATCATGATTATGTCACCAATATCCTTTCTAAAATCTGATCTCTTAGGCTGATTAGGAAGCTTGGTCAGGGATTTATTTTCCACTCTCATCCATTTTTTGTCCATGCGAGTCCTATTGGCTTCCTTTTTGTTGCTATATAATTGCAATGCCTCTGCCTCATTGAGTTGCCTAGGGTTCTGTGGTGTAGGTGCATTAAACATGAACCTTATCATATGTGGAGTAAGAAAAATGATGATATTCCCCTGCAAGTCTACACATTGTCTGGTTACAGGATTGTAAGTATTGACTGTAGTAAGTATGAGTTCTGGACATTGGACTGATAGAGGAAAAAGGGAAACATGTGCCAACCCAGACCAAATAATTCTCTTTGTTCTCCTTGTTTTATCCTCCGTGAAGGTTTCTTCAAGCAACTCCTCATAATTAAATGGGCCTAGTTTTGTATCTGTGATGTCCACCCAATTTGAATCTACCTTACTAGCTGTAAGATTTGGAATCTTATGTTTGTATCTTAAGGTGTACAAGAGCTGTTCCAATTTTATCTTTTTAGGCTTGGTTCCTTGTCTTGAAATTTTTGCAACTTGGATTCTCTGAGAAGCTTCCTCCGATGCTCCTAACATCCTCTATCTCTACAATACAACCCTGGATTAGATCAACAAAGGCATGAAAATCATTATATCATACACTACCTCTCATACCATTCTCTATTCCCTTAGGATAAGTCTCCATACTTAGTCAAATTTTATATCCACCGGAAGTGGAGTTAGGAAAGAATTAGGAATAGAAAGCATTTTAACACAAGCGGGATTGGGATTGGAACCTGAACGAGACCGGAACTAGGATCAGAATGGAAACTGAACCTGGAACTAATCGATAGTTCCAAGTTCATTTCTCACTCTGGTTCCGCTTCCGCAAAAGAACAAGGGTGAAGACCAGAGGAAATAGTCATCAGAAGTGGGATCATTTTGGGAATTAACTCTCATGCAAAACACTTATGGGATGAGTTCATTTGCGGATCCGCTTCCACCAATTTACCATTCAAACGAAGCAATTTTGAAGACGTGGTCACATTAGTTTAAGACTTGGGTCACATGAAACCATTAGGAAACTTTAAATAAGGGGTTTAAACTCACCCTTAATAGGATAATACCAGATTTGAACTTTTAGAAGCGTGATATTGTCAAGGTCAAACACACAAACCCTAGTTTGCATGACATGTCAACTTACAAAAATTAGGGCATCAAAATCCTGATGTCAAAGTTACTAAATTGGCATGGCAATATGATCAGAGGGATCATCAAATAGATTCAAATAATTTTAAAGCATAAAAGACCCCTCAAAACAAAACCCTAGTTAAAACTAGGGCACAACAATACAGACACGCCACGAAAGCGATAGTAGAATGACAAAACAAACGAAAAAAAAAGCCAAAAAGGGAAAAATGGAAAATGGGAGGAAAAAAAAACCAAACCAGAAAAAACAAGTGAAACAAACACGAAAACACACAAAGATCCTTGAGAGAAAGTCTCGTGAATGCGCGAAGAACACAATAAATGACAAAAAAGGAAAACCCAAATGGAACGAGAATATGATTGTACCTCAAAATGCCACCAAGAAAGGTTGAAACTCTTACAAGAATCTACTCACCAATGTGCGTTTGCAATAAAATCATGCTTCTCTCAAAGTTACTCAATCTCTGGTTCACTAAAACAACTTAGGAAATAAACATAATGAGCCAATTAATCTTGATTAACATTTAAAAAACATTTCATGCGTGTAAGAAGGCGGTAATTAATGTAATAAATGCAGTTGGTTGGGAGTGGAACCAAAACAGGAATGAGTATACAACCAATGTGGAAATTGAAGGCAAGGTGGACATGGAAGCAGAGTCACAACAAAACAAGAGACTTTACCCAAGTCTCTTATCTCATTTTGAATCTGGTTCCGGTCCCGCAGAAGGGAAAAGACAACAACGGGAAACGGGGGCGGAATTAGAACCAAAACTAGACCTAGAACTTTTACAAAGTTTTGAATTCAGGTTCGATTTTGGTTTCACTCTCGAAAAAGGAACAAACACCGACACAAGGACAACGAAAAAATAAAATGAAAACAAGTGGAACTGGAGTGAAAACCAAACTAGGACAAGACACCGAATGAGGGAAAAAACACAAAGCAAACAAGTGGGAGTGGGACGAAAAACGGGATCCAAAACTTTTACAAAGTTCCAAGTTGGGTTCCATTTCCGATTCCAGTTCTGCCAGAGGGAAAAAATAAAACACAAGAAAACCAAGGACAACTCAAGGGAGAAATGAACCTGAGAGCGCAAGGAAAAGGAAAAAGACAAAGAAAACCAACAAGGCAAGGGTAGGGCCAGGATTGGAACCGAATCTAGACTTGGAAGCTTCAAAATTTCTGAGTCCAGTTTCCATCCCGGCTCCGCTTCTACTAGACAAAAGGAGCAAGGACTTAGGAGGAAAAAGAACAACTCCCAAGACCCAAACAAAAACACCAAGGACAAACAAAAAACAAGGGGGACCTATTTTGACCAAAAACAAAATGGGGTGGTTATGCAAGGCATAACAAATGGTGACTCGGCTAGGAAAATGGTTTACCCATTTTTAAGGCACTAAAGAATTCAATCACCCAGAACCTCTGGTTTATGAACATGCTAACTCAAGTAGGATCAAATAAATTGAACAAGGTTGATTTGGAATCTTAGATGTAAATCAAAATGAACTACTTTGAATCTAAGTGTGTGTACATATGGTGCATCTTTCTCCATAAAAAGTTTCTTTACCCCTAAACAAACCATACCTAAGATTCAAACTACATAAGTTGAGTCCTTTAGGTGTCATGCAATGATATCCTGGGCATTGCTCCGCTACTAGCCAGGCATCCATAGCCTCGATGGAGATACCTCTAGTTCTCTCAAAGTATTGCTCTACTTCTAGACAAGTGTTCATAGCCCCGATAGATATACTTGAATTACCCTTCTTGTATTGAGTTTGTCATTATTCAATGATTCTCTTTTCTTCTCATTTTATAAGCTTATCGTGAAGGAATTCTTTATCAGATTTTTCAATACTTAGATGTAAATCATCTAAAATGTGGGCTGAGAACTATAGTGGACCTCATGACAGTTTTGGGAATCAAAATTTTCACTTGAATCTAAGATACAACCACCTTGAGACAAATAGGCATCTTAAATAGAGAGATGGTTTTATCTATTTTGTTACAGATTTCAATCATGGTTCATGAGACTATTTACAATATACCTTATTCTTAATAACTTTTCAAACCATTGTTTAAAATGATCATAAGACACAAGTTTAGAACGAAATATTTCAACAGAGATGCCTGAAAATACCTAAACCAATTTCTCTCCTAGTTCCTGCAGTATACTTTGAATAACAACCCCTTCATTCTGAAATGGAGGAAAATGAAGGTCCCCAGAAACCAAGACAAAACAAGACAAAACAACATAAATAAAACAAAGGAAAAAAATAAATAAACAACACACCAAAACAAAAAAGAACAACTAATTACATAATTACAACCAACAAAAAATAAGACCTTCATGGGCCAAAGTAGTGTTTGAAAAACCGACCATTGATAGGAAATGGAACAGGTTCTCTTGTTAAGGTGCTCGAATGCAAAGCATTCTCACCAAGGATTTCAGCTATCTAATATGGACCCAACCAAATTCTGTCAAACTTCTGGTGGTATCCTTTCTTCTCCTTAGCTTTATCCCATAACAGTACAAGTTTTAATATCCTAAAGGCCTTAATTTTGGCTCTTTTATCAAACCAACATTTGACAACAACTTGATGTTTAGAGAACTATTGTAAACCAGTGCCTCTTTGCTCTTCCATATTTAATAAATTGGTCAGTCTAACTTCTATCCTATCATCTTTTGAATAGAATTCTTGCATGAACTTGAGGATAGGTATCTGCAAATGTATAGGAAAGACCGACTCTTGGCCGTAGACTAACTTGAATGGTGAATTCCCCAAGGCGGCTTTAATGTGAGTTTGATCTGCCCATAAGGAAAATCTCAGTTGGGTATGCCAATCCCTAGGGTTGTTTTCTAACAACTTTGTAGTCACTTCTAAGAGATTTTTGTTAGTGGACTTAGCTACTCCATTCCCTTGTGGGTAGTAATTAGAAGAATATTTCAAGACAATTTTTTGTTCATAAGCCCATTGAATAAAATCATCATAAGAGAAGGCAGGGCCATTGTCGCATACCAGGGCAAATGGTACTCCAAACTTGGTTATGATGCATTCATTGAGAAATTTGATGACCACATCTGTGGTGCTATTTTTACAGGGTTGGGCCTTAGTCCAACGCGTGCAATAATTCATCGTTGTCAAAATAAATTTGTGCCTTACAGAAAAATTTGGATTAATAACCCCTACAAAATCCAGTGCCCATTGGGAAAATGGTCTTACCTCATACACTGGTTATAGCGGCATCACTGTATTATGTTCCCTAGATGCAGAGGTCTGAAATGTATGAAATGTCCTCATGTGTTGGTGTACATCTCAGAAAACATGGGGCCAATCTTAGCCTAATCTAAGAATACGATGTGCCAAGGAATCAATAGATCCATGTCCAGTGCCATGCCTACCATGAAACTCATCGATGGCATGTTTTGCTTCTTGTTGATCCAAGAAATGCAAGTAAACACCTTCAAAATTTATTCTATATAGAGCTCCTCCTTTAAGCATGTAATGTGAACTCTTTAGCCTCAGTGCTCTCCTCTGAGTGGCATTCATTCCGTCTGGGCATTTTTTATTCAACAATAGAAAAATCAAATATGAGTACCAAGGATCACCTATAAATGATTCTATTGTGTATTGTTGACAGGTGATCTTAGTATCTACATCCGCCATTGCTTTGGATAAACCTTGGCCTTAGACTAGCTTCATTGGATGAATCTCAAGATCATATTCTTGCAGAATGGCCATCCATTTTCCTTGCCTCTCCCCCAGTTTGCTCTGCATGAGGAGATACTTCATAACTGGATCAGGAACTATGGCAATGACCTGACTACGAAGGATGTAGTGTCTAAAATTTTTGACTTCCCGTACAAGTGCGAAGGCTTTCTTTTCAAGAGATGGATATCTAAATTCTACATTCTTAAATGGGGAACTCATAAAAGCAATAGGTCTTTCATCTCCCTCGCCTTCTCACTGTGTCAAAACAACCACACATGAATGATCAGATGCAAAAGAATATATATAAAAAGGATTTAAGTAGTTAGGGTTGGTTAGAACCAGTGCCTCTGAGATTGACTATTTAATTTACGAAAAAGAAGATTTAGCTTCATTACTCCATTCTATCTTTGCATCCTTTTTCATCATTTCATTTAGGGGTTTGACAATCTCCACAAACCCAGTTATAAATTTCCTTACAAAATTGATCTTTCCAAAGAAAAATCTCATTTCGTTCTTGCTTCCTGGCATTGCCAGCTTTAAGATGGACTCAACTCTATCAAGATCTATGGATATCCCCTTTTTCGATATTATGTGACCCAAAATTTTCCCTTCAGAAACTCTGAACACACACTTTTTGGGGTTAAGAGACACAACATAACTTATACATCTTTTAAGAACTTTTTCTAAATCCACAACATGCTCCTCCCTATTCTTAGAAAACACAGTTAAGTCATCCATATAAATAATGATACATTTACCTATTAAGTATTTGAATGCTACATCCATTGCATGCTGAAAAGTAGCTCCAGCATTGATGAGACCAAACGAAATCCTCCCATAGGCAAATGTCCCCCACTTGGTAGTGAAGGAAATTTTCATTCTCATTCTATCTTCATGACTGGAAAGAAATTGATTATATCCCCAATAGCCATCCAAAAATGATATCATCTGGGATCCATTAACAATTTGCAACACCTCATCAAGAGAAGGAAGTAGGTAATTATCCTTCTTTAAGGCCTTATTTATATTTCTAAAATCAACACACAATCTAATCTCACCACTTTTCTTGCAAACATGAACCAAGTTAGCAAACGAAGTGGAATGTCGTACTGGAAAGATTATCCTTGTGGAAATCAACTTTTGTACTTCCTTGAAAATTAAGGGTTTGATTAAGGCATTGACTGGGTGTTTCTTTTGGCAAAAGGGCTTTGATTCTGGCTTTAAGGGTATGGTATGTGCGATCATTGAAGTATCAAAGGTCTTCAAATCCTCGTATCCCTAAGAAATTGCTGCAATTTCTTCTTTCAACACCTTAATCATTTTGTCTCTAATTTCCTCGGGGCAAGTTTTTCCTATATACACATTCCTTTCTGGACCTGAATAAGCCAAATTAACAGATTCATACTTCCCTCCATCGCTTTCTGTTGGCACCCTTTCATGAGCCCGAGGGTCGGAGTCAAATATCCTTTCTAAGGATACGATTCCCTTGGGAATGTTGTTGCTTTGCAAATTGAGTATCCCTTTCATATCACAATTCTCAGGATCCCAATCTCCATGGTCTCTTTCTGATTCATCAATTATTTGTCCCTCAAAGACATCTAAACTTTCCAAGAAGGCAAGTATATGCTGGTCATCATCAAAGACCGAAAATTTTTGGACATTATCTGGGACGGTTGGGATTGAGACTAACTCCACCGAGAATCTCTTCAACTTGGAGTCCTGCATAGGTTCCAAAGTGCTAGTAGGAATAGCAAGGTCATCCAAAATCTAATTGTCCTCTCTGGGGATTAACTTGATGCCAAAATCATCAAAACATTCTATTAAGTTCCAAACTCTATTCCTGTATGTAGCCAATCTTTTGTTGTGGTAGGTGTATTGATTGCGGACTTGCTTGACAATATCCTCAGAATCTTCCATAACTGTGAGAGTTGTAACCTTCTTCTAATGAACAAACATCAGTCCTCGAGCCAACGCCTCATATTCTACCACATTGTTTGTGCAACCAAACTGTAACATGTAAGAAGCAAAATATGTTTTCCCTTTTGGGTTGGTTAGTTCAACTCCAATTCCACTCCCTGATCTAGATTTAGAGCCATAAAATTTAAGACTCCACAGTTAATCTGAAGTTGGGACTTCTTTCTTTTTGGGGAATATACGTGATTTCTTGCTAGAAATGGGTTGTGGCTCGAACTGGTTTTGGCTATCTAGATTTAAAGGCTGATGCAAAAAATGATTATCAGAAGATTCACCTAGATTCAAAACCTGTTCATAAACTACTTCCTGAACTTCTTGTTGGATCACTTCACAATTTGGTATGTTTTTCAGTAATGCCTTAGGAATTGTAAGGTTATCTAGGGTAGGTGTGACAGACAAATACTAAGATTCCTCAGTCTTGCTCTGAAGATCAGAACATATAACCTGAGTCTGGTCAAGTTGGGAAGGATCTTCCTCTTGAGTGAGACTGGTTCTAGTCAAGATGGTGGCATCACTAGCTTCAAATGAGAATTGATTGGTGGGTGTTTCAGGTTGGCATTCACATGTTTCCTCAACCTAAAAAACATGATTCAAAATATCTATGCAAGGTTGACATGTCAACTCATAATGACTTTGGTAATGAATCCTACACCAATTGGGGAGAAGAAAACTCCATAGATCAGCCTATTCTCCCAGAACTTGTTGGTTGACCATGGTAATTGGGTCACTATGTTCTAAAGGTTGTGGATCATCAGAATTGAGAACTGAGAAGGCCAAGATTTCTTCTCTCTTATATACTCCCATCTTGGTCTCAAAGTAGGCTGCTTCATTGGGGCAGTCATACTCAATGATCATGTTTTTGAGATGAGGCTCACTCTCAATCCTAATCTGTGTTGGTACCCCTTTCCATGGAAACCACATGTGTGAAAAGTATAAGGACAAATAACCCCTAATGCTTTTCATTAAGTCTCGGCTGAGAAGCATGCCATCTATCTTGGGGATATCAACCACTTGGATATCCATATAAGTCTAGATCTATGGGTCAGATCCAACCTGCACATGAATATTCTTTAATTCTTTGACCACATTGACCTTAGTTTTATCTAACTGAATCACCTTCTTGTTAGTCTGAAGCAGATTCAAACCTAACTTTCTAAAAATAGAGAAGGGCATGACATTACCTGATGCTCCAAAATCCAAGAGGCAGTTGTGAAAATTCTTCCCAAAGATTCTCAAGCTTAAAAGGAATGGTGGGGTTCCTATCTTACCTTTGTACAAGGCTGCATTCATTTCATTCATTGGAGTCACCTTATTTTTTCCTTTTGATCAACCCGCTTCTTCCAAAGCTCTCAACACAATGTCCCATTTGGTAGGGCACCACTTCAAGATGTCAAAGAATGACAATGAAGTCTTTTTCTTTTGTATCTATGCAATAAAATCAAAATCCATGCCATTTTTCACTTGATATTTGGGAACAAAAGATGAGTTACCTTTATTTTGAGATTCAGGTGGGCCTTTTGGTGGTGAAAGGTTGTTGTATGCATTATGATTGGGTGGAATCATGGTGTTCAGAGGGGTAGATGTGGTGAATGGGCCTTTATTCTGATTCCTTAGGAAATGGCCTCCTTTGGATTGGAAGGCCTGAGCATTATATACATCTTCTACTAGTTCATTTTTTGTTTGGCTAGGGAATGGAAGTTCCTCATCAAAGATGTCATAAGCCATGGCAGTATCTGTGGATCCACCATACTTGTTGGGAGTACCTTGTAAAGGAGCATCAACTTTTGCAATCTTGACCATCTTCTCCATTTCTGGGCAGTTAACCTCAGAATGTGTTACAGTGTCATGCAACCTACACCAATTTGTCATAAAATTAAGATTTGTAACATTTGCAGTGTGTGGTTTTTCATCACCAGCCTGATAATTATGGGAAATTCCCCCATTTTTTGGTGCAATATTCCATTTTCTATTGTTGTTAGACCTCTGGTTGTATCCCCTATTTTGATTTTGGTAATTTTGATTAGGGGAATTCTAGTTTTGGAAGTTCCTATTGGTGTTCTAATTAGAGTAACCAACCTGATTGGAATACCCTCCCTAATTTTGGTAGTTCTGATTTTGAGGGGGGTTGTATCTAAGTTGGGCCATATCATTGGACATTTGAGACAAATTATTCTTTAGATTTTCTATTTCATTAATCAATTGAATAATTCGTTCAATTTCTGTAGTCTTTATAACAGGTGGCTGACTGATAGGGTTTGACCCTCCAGCTTGATTATGGTAATTTTGTGATTGCTGGGAGGAATCCAGAGCCCCATTAGTGAAGAATGGTAGGGGAGGTGGAGTTTGTAACTCAACCATGGGTTCGTATTGGGAATAGTACATCCCTGGGACTGTATTAAACAAAGGATTTGGATTAGGCATTTGATATCCCATGGGAGGAAGAACTCCTCCTAAAATCCCCAATTGTAAGCTTATCAGTAAGTCATTTGTAGGAACAAACCAATCAAGGGATCTATGGCCATTAAATATTCCAAAATGGCAATATTTTTAGTAACTAAGTAAGGATCATGTAGCCTTTGATACATCCTCTTGAATCTTGTGTTAAATAATGGTAATGGTTCATGGGGTTCCTTTCTTATGGTAGCAAATTGGTGATACAAAATGGCAGGGTCTACATAGACCCAAAACTAATTAATGAATGCATTTTCTAAGTCTATCCAACTCAGAATAGACCCTTGGGGCAGATTCAGATACCAGTTGTATGCCATGTCACCTAAAGAGTAGGGGAACAACCTACATACAACATCATGGTAGGCTATTTGAGCATGGATACATGCATCTTTAAATGCCTGTATGTGCTCTTCAACACTCCTTGATTCTCTGTGCATATATTTGGGACATAATCTCTCTGGATTCTTGGGAATATCATGCATACCACTAGGGATAGTCCCCAGTGGAGAGGGATTATTCATGAAGAAAGCCATGGGTGGCAGTGGGACTGGTTGAACCAGTTGTGGAATAGGTGGATTTGGATGCTGAGGTGGTACAGGTGGACTTGGTGGAAACTTGGGTGGAGTAAGTGGTGGTGAAAACAATGGGATCAAAACTTTATGGGCTTTGGGTCTAACAAGGGTTTGAAGTTCAACTAATGGTTTTGGATTTTTAGCAAATCTGAGAACTATTTCAAACCTTTATAGTGAGAATGACCCAATTCAAGGTAGTTTGTGTTTCAGACCCTCCTTCTAGCACTAGATCTATTGATGGTCAAAATAGCACAAGCAACATTAAATAGAATATTTCTATCCTATTTCTCCTGAAAAAGATAACTGATCTAAAATCACCTATCTTCCAAGGTCTATGTAGTTGGTTCTCAACTCTGCTGATGTTACTCAGTGGCCAATGCAACTATAATATTCAAGGGGCCTGCTGGTAAAAAGGAATACAAACTGCATCATGTGAACTAATCTACGTTGGGGGGGGTGTGTAAATAAACAACAAATATAGAAAAAGGATTTAAAACAACGAAACATGAATATAAATTTCTTCACATCCAGACATGTATCTTAACAATGAGTGTTTTCTCAAGTAACCAAAACTATAAAATGATGCAATCCATAGCTTGACCTATACTATTATATACATTCATAGTGCAAAATTCAATAACCATAACCATTCATCAAAACTTTATTCCAAAATCAAAACACATCACCAACTCATTGCTAAAATTAATAGATCAATAGACAAATGAATTCCATTCATAGATAACTCAATGAAATAGTCTCAGATCTGGATTCTTCTATTGATTTGAATCAAATAAGAAACAATTATGCACAACATTCATTGGAATACAAATGACTATGATTCATTAACATTACCATTGAGAATCAAACTTTATAATAACATGAAATTGTATAAAAACTATAAAAGTATCTAAGTATCCTTGCATAAAAGCTGTAAAAAAGAGTCTCTCAAAATATCTTGCTTGAAAACTTATAAAATCCTAAAACTATGACAACACTATCTACTATCTCATCAGGTGGCTAATCCTTCTTCAATCAGCAGTCCTTTACAAAATGGAGGCCAAAATTACATATATGTAAGCCTTGCATTAATTCCTCTCAATAAAAAATTGAGATCCACCTATTAAGGAACTGGAACTACATGAATTGACTGCACTAGTTGATCTTTAGTTTAATTGTTGATGAATTTGTTTCCAAAATTTAGACACACCAAAGGGAAGGTAGAACTGTTGAGAAATATCCAGTTAAACTCATGTCAAGATCCAACAAAACAAGGGAGAAAAAAGGAGAACTATCCATCAGGAACAAAATGTTCCATTTCCACCTCATTCAAGCGTACTTTTCTCAAGGAGGTATTCATCATAGCTAGTGAACATGTGTTGGAGTATGTCTACATTAGGTCCATCTACCCAATCATCTTCAAATTTAATTATTTTTAATTTTGCGGGGGAAAACTCTTGCATATCTTTTAATTTAATCAACTCCCTCCTAGCAGCCTTCACTTCATCCTTGATATCCATGAGTCTATCAAGAAAAAATTCATCACCATCCTCCTCTTTCTGAATCACTTCCTCAAACCTATTATTCCACTTCTCCTTTAATTTTTCTAGAGGAAGACCTTCCTTCATAGGGATATTTATATTAACCAAAATGGCAATCACTACTTCCAACTCATCAATCTGCTCATTCAGATCTTTACTAGCTTCTTGAACTTCATTTCTATGTTGATAAATGAATGTGGATTTGAACCTGATAATGTTGATTGTCTTTTCAAGGAATTCCACATTATCTTCATCAAGGATAGATTGTTCCAAGAGAGTTTGCTTTGACAACTTGTTAATGTCTTTCAACTTCTTGGTATGCTCTCTGTACTCATCTTCTTGTTTCCCCAAGACTTCAGCATGTGAGTTCATATCTTCAACCAGCTCTAATGCACCCTCATGTGCCCTATAACTGTCAACAAGCAACTCATCCACCTCTTGGTTAAGCCGATCAATCCATCTATCAAGCATTCCAAATTTACTTCTCATTTGTACCAAATCATCAACTTCTTTGTCGCTTAATAGGATTGGGGTCTCTAGAGCAACAACTTGTTTAGAAATAGGAGTGGAGACATCCTTCAAGAACTTGTGCAACTAGTCCAATTGGGCTTTAATTTCATCCTTCCTTTGTTTATCCTTGATCATCCTAGATTTGGTGGAGGAGACACAATGTCAATAAGGTTCATTTGTTGATTCCTTGTGGGTCTCCCCAAATTAATAGTACCCAATTAGTAGTTAGTCAATTGCATATCTTGTTTGTCCTTGTCCACCATAGGGATTGCACATTTAGCTATGAGTTCACCTGTATCTGTTAGCTTTGTAGAATGGAGGACCCTAGCCTCTTTCTTGGGCCTTTCTTTTTCTATTTCTCTCATCATGTCCTCCCAATTCAAGGGTTGAGGTTGGACTACTTGTTTCCTTTCAAGGTCTAGTTTCAACCATGTTGGTGAAACATGAGGAGTTATCATTTGTGTGGAAGAAGAAGTAGTAGTAGAAGAGGAAAGAGGTTGTAGAATGGTGGTATTAGTTTGAGAATCAACCTCCTATGGTTTTTGTTGCTCCCTTTCTGCAAATTCTTTTGCACGCCTTTTAGTTTCTACCTTCTCCCTTTCTTCCTCTAATCTTCTCTGTTCTAATAGATCCTCTCTCTCTTTCAACATATCTTCTCTTTGCTTCTCCAATTTTTTGAATCTATCCCATGCTTTCTTAGATTCTTGCTCATGTTTAGCAAGTGATTCTACCTCTAATTGCTTAAGAAATAGTTCCTCTTCATCCTTCTTTCTTCTAGCTTCCTTAACAACTTTGAACTTGGCCTCAAGGGCTTCTTTCTCTCTTCTTTGTTGAGATTTTTCTTCTTCAAGCTCATGAATCTTCTGCAACATAGGCAACTTGTCCCTTTCTTCTTTAGTCCTCAATTATTGTTCCTTTTGTTGCTACAACAAATCCTCCTTTTCCTTTTGTTTCCTTACTAGCTCATCTTCTTTAGCTCTAGCTTTAGATTCTTGTTGTTTAGCCAATGCATTAGGTTGTGCCTTGACATCAATTTTTTTTGTTTGGAAAGTGCCTCAACTTGTGTCTTGGAATCTACTTCTCTCTTAGCATCTTCAAACAACTTCCATTGATCCCCCTCTATCAGAACATACTCTTCCTCAACACTTCCAACATTATTTACAGACAAAGCTTTGGGAGGCTCATCATCTGATTGTGTAGCCTCTGAATCAGAATTGATATCATGGATCTCAACCTCATGCTCCTTCCCTTTTAAAGATTCAACTTCCTTATGAAGGGTTCCAGTGGGTATCTCTTTAGTGGATTCTTCTGGAAGGAGCGATTGAGATGAAGTTCCTTCACCAATAGTAGTAGTTTCTTCTCCTTGTGCTTTAGGGATATCTTGAGTTGGTATTGCTAGATCAAGATCCTCTCCAAGATTTGGAAGGGAAAACTCCAATAGCTCCTTAGGAGCTATCCTTATTTTTGTTCTTCTATACCCCTGGGTGGTACCTGTAGCTTTTCTCTTTATGGAAATTTGAGCCTTTGGCTCCTTAATCCTCATAACCACCCACTAGATACTTCTATCTAAGACTGTCCTTGTAATTTGCTTGATGTCAATGGACTTCTCTTCATCCCAATTCACTCGATCCAAGTCTTTGGTACCTATATTGTCAACATCATACTGGGGATCCAAGGTTACATCATCATCTGATAATGTGTTAGGAATATCTTCCTTCACCCCATACTCAATCATTAATGGGATGGGAAGCCTTTCATAATTCCTCCTTAATTCATACTCATCCTGTAAGTAAATCCAAAAATCTATCAACAAATTGAAATGCTTGTCAAAAACTGTAGGGAGCAAACCTTACATCTTGTGCTTGGGATCAAAATTCTTCCTAGATGTATATAAATCCAATTTTAAATAGATAAATTCATCACAAATTACCTTTGCCACCACATTGTGTGCACAACTATACTCTCCTAACTTCATGGAAAATTTATGACAACCAGGCTTATGTTTATTAGAAAATTTGATATTGAACCCTATAGCTTGATAGATGAATTCCATCAAAACAATTTTGTTATTGCAACATCTAGGCAGTAAATGAGGATGGCCATCAAAACTAGCCAACCTAAAGTAGGTGAACTTGGGGTATTGGATGTACCAATGTCTCCATTCTACAATGAATGCCATGGAATCCCTGCTTAGCCTATACCCTGTATCTCCTGTTAACTAATTAATGATGACATACAAAAATGCATCATTAACTCTTCTATAATGCAACTCAGAAGTTTGAAAAGTTAATTGATCATAGTAATCCCACACCTTATTTTGTCTAGGGCCTTCTCCTAATACTCCAACTGCATTCAAACCAGGGAAAATGCCCCTCCTTGCAGCTGTATACATCACATAGGAATTCATAAAGAAGCTCTTTGTCTCCCTCACTCTAAGCATTTGATTATGTAGGCTCTCTAATAAAATCATTGGCCAATAAAATTGCTACCTGCCATCCAAAATGGTTTGAATGAATGGAAACATCCATTCCTTGAATTGTGAAGAATATCTCTTTCTGAACACTCTGGAAAGCATCATGATTATGTCACCAATCTCCTTGCTAAAATATGATCTCTTAGGCTGATCAAGAAGCTTTGTCAGGGATTTCTTTTCAACTCTCATCCATTTTTTGTTCATGTGAGTCTTGTTGGATTCCTTTTTGTTGCTATATAATTGTAATGCCTTTGCCTCATTGAGTTTCCTAGGGTTATATGGTGTAGGTGCATTAAACATGAACCTTATCATTTGTGGATTAAGATCAATGATGATATTCCCCTGCAAGTCTACACATTGTCTGGTTGTAGGATTGTAGGTCCCAGCTATAGTAAGTATGAGTTCAAGACATTGGACTGATAGAGGAAAGGGGGCAACATTTTCCAACCCATACTGAACAATTCTCTCCATTCTCCTTGTTGCATCCCCCATGAAGGTTTCTTCAAGAAACTCCTCATAATTAAATGGGCCTAAGTTTGTATCTGTGATGTCTGCCCAATCTGAATCTACCTTACTAGCTGTAAGAGTTCGACTCTTATGTTTGTATCTTAAGGTGTACGGGAGCTATTCCAATTTTATCTTATTAGGCTTGGTTCCTTGTCTTGAAATTTCTACAACTTGGCTTCTTTGAGAAGCTTCCTCCGATGCTCCTGACATCCTCTATCTTTGCAATACAACCCTGGATTAGATCAAAAAAGGCATGAAAATCATTACATCATACACTACCTCTCATACCATTCTCTATTCCCTCAAGATAAGTCTCCATACTTAGTCAAATTTTATATCCACTGGAAGCAAAGTTAGGAAAGAATCAGGAACAAAAATCCTTTTAACACAGGCGGGATCGGGAATGGAACCTGAACGAGACCAAAACTGGGATCGGAATGGAAACTAAATCCAGAACCAGTTGATAGTTCCAAGTTCATTTCTCACTCCAGTTCTGCCTCCACCAAAGAACAAGGGTGAAGACCAGAGCCAATATTCATCGAAAGCGAGATCATTTTGGGAATTAACTCTCATGCAAAACACTTATGGGATGAGTCCGTTCGTGGATCTTCTTCCACTAGTTTACCATTCAAATGAAGCAATTTTGAAGATGTGATCACATTAGCTTAAGACTTGGATGACATGAAACCATAAGGAAACTTTAAATAAGGGGCTTAAACTCACCCTTAATAGGATAAGACCAGATTTGAACTTTTAGAAGCATGATATTGTAAAGGTCAAATGTACAAACACTAGTTTGCACAATAGGTGGACTTACAAAAATTAGGGCATCAAAACCTTGATGTCAAAGCTACTAAATTGACACATCGATATGATCAGAGGGATCGTTAAACAAATTCAAACACTTTTAAAGCACAAAAGATCCCTGAAAAAAATCCTAGTTAAAACTAGGGCACGAAAAAATGGACATGCCACGAAAGTGACAACATAATGACAAAACAAATGGAAAAAAAGCCAAAAAATGCAAAACAGAAAATGGTAGGAAAACAAAACCAAACCAAAAACAACAAACGAAATAAGAATTAAAACACATAAAGATCTGCGAGAGAAAGTCTCACGAACGCGCGAAGAACAAAACAAACGATAGAAAAGGAAAACACAAACGGAATGGGAAAAAAGTCGTACCTCAAAATGCCACCAAGAAAGGTTGAAACTTTGACAAGAATTTGCTAACCAACGTGTGTCTACAATAAAATCTTGCTCCTCTCAAAGTTACTCAGGCTTTGGTTCACTAAAACAACTTAGGAAATAAACATAATGAGCCAATTAACCTTTATTAAGGTTTAAAAAACATTTTGTGCATGTGAGAAGGCTATAATTAATGCAATAAATGTGGTTGGTTGGGAGCGGAACCAAAACAAGAATGAGTATACAACCAATGTGGAAATTGAAGGCAAGGCGGACATGGAAGTGGAGTAAAAAAAAAAGAAGAGACTTTACCCAAGTATCTTATCTCATTTTGAATCCAGTTCTTTTCTCGTGGAAGGGAAAAGACAACAAAGGGAAATGGGGGTGGAATTGAAACCAAAACTGGACCCAAAAATTTTACAAAGTTTTGAGTTCATATTCGATTCCAGTTCTGCTCCTGACAAAGGAACAAACACCGACACAAGAACAACAACAAAAGAAAATGAAAACAAGCAGGACTGGAGTGAAAACTAGACCATGACAAGACACAAAATAAGGATAAAAACACAAAGCAAATGAATGGGAGTGGGATGAAAACAAGATCTAGAACTTTTACAAAGTTCCAAGTTGGGTTCCATTTCTGGTTCTGGTTCCGCCAGAGTGAATAAAACACAAGCAAACCAAGGACAACTCAAGGGAGAAACGAACCCAAGAGCGCAAGGCAAAGAAAAAAGACAAAGAAAACCAACAAGGCAAGGGCATGGCCAAGATCATAACCAAATATGGACTTGGAAGCTTCAAAAGTTTTGAGTCCAGTTTCCATCCCGGCTCTGCTTCTGCCAGACAAAAGGAACAAGGACTTAGGAGGAAAAAGAACAACTCCCAAGACCCAAACAAAAACACCAAGGACAAACAAAAAAACAAGGGGAACCCATTTTGACCAAAAACAAAATGGGATGGTTATGCAAGGCATAACATAGTCTTATTGGTTCTCTTTATCCCATCCTTCCTCGTAATCAATCAATTGAAGAGCCATTTCAGAAATATTGTTCTCTTGAAGTGCAATCTCGCCTTCTTCAAAATGGGGTTGTAGGCCCGACATTTCTCTTTATTCTGGGTTGGCAAAAAATAATGCCCACACTATTGATTCTTTTGTCCTCCTTCTCAATCCCAACCATTTTCTGGTCATCCTCTTCCTTCTTTGCCTATTTTTTCCTCCATACTCATTTAGTTTTTCTTGGTAACCACTTGTAGTCTTTTACATTATGGTTCCTCATTCTGTAGTTTAAACAATATAAAGAAGGTTTTCCATCTCTACTAATTGAATCCAGTTAAGATCTCCATATACCAAAGTTATTTCATTTGGAATATCCTTGATTGCCAGTAATTTTATTCTTGCAAAAATAAGGGATTTGTTGTTTCTTAGATCCACATCCAATGTTATTCTGAGCGTATTTCCAATCTTTGTTAGACATTTTCCTGACCAATATTCATATGGAAAGTTGCACAATCATAGCCATTTTCAGCCATCCTGTGGATTATACTTTAATGGTTTGAAATTTCTTGCCCATCTTTGCAAGTATAGGTGAGAATTTCCATTTTTCCAATCCACTTTGTCTATTATCGCTTCCCACATTTCTTCCTTCGCCATGACCACAAAAAAGGATCCTTTTGGCATAAAATTTATTATTGGATCCATTTTCCAATTTTCAACAATCCATGCTCCAATATCCTTTTGAGAAAATATGTTTCCTAAAAATCAGCCTATAATTGTCATTCACTCAAAAACCTCTGCATCCTTCGAAACAATCTCTGAAAGATTGATTTTGATTTTATCATTTTTTAATGTTTCTGTACATCTTCATTACCATTCACATAGTCTAGTTTCCTAGTATGGTTTTTGCCATCAAACATTTTTGCAACCTGTTCTTCGACTGCCATTACCGTTTTCATGGACCAAATAATTTGAAATACTTATATTCCTCAATCTTATTTCTCACACATCTAGAATGAATTTAGGAACAAGAATCAATTTTCCTTCTTCATCCAATGGTGGAGGCTCCAGAGAAGGTGACATGTGTTTTCCAAGTTCCTTCTTGAGGCACAAAAAATCATTTGCATGATTATTATTAAAAAGTAAAATAAAATAAAATAAAATAAGTTTAAAAATTAAAATTATTTGCATGATAAATCATGTGATCCTTACATGAGGTGAAAGTTCAGTTCTAAAAATAGAGACGAGTTGAATACTTTGCATGAAAATATGAATATCATAAATAAGAGAGAGTTCAACGAAGGGGAGGCATGATTGTTTGGAGATCGTTATTGGTAGACTAAGGATGCAGTGATTGAGGAGGATTGGAGTGTGGAATATGAGAAAAGTGAGGAGTTATCATGTAGGGCAAAGGATTAGGTAAGACCTTTGTTATTGTTGTTTCTAAGAACCAAATTTGCAAGTTTAAATGATGAATGATGTTGTTATTGTATTGTGGGGTTTTGAGGGAGATATTTGTTTGAATCATAACATTTATTTAGTTCTTTTTTTCAACCCATATATTATTTTTTGTACCTATGCATGCATATAAAAACATATGTGTTGACCTTACTGCCTAAGTATATGACATTGATCTACCTACATAACTTTTCGTGGCAATTTGAGTAGAAGTATTTGTACCTCTAATAAGCATGGACCTATGTATATTTTTCATATATATGTGTGTATACCATAATATCAACTCACCTATAGTGCTTGAACCATAGAATCAACCATGTTTCAGATATATCTGTAACTGTTGTAAGAACCAAAACAATGATTATTACATATAATGCAGAAATAATGGTTATGCATGATGACTTTATTATATATATGTATATATATGGTATGAGTATTATACCCAAATTTATGAATAGATTATGATTGTAACCAAACATGAATTATTTGTTGTTGTTGTTATAAAACCACTATTCTATTCAATAATATCAACATATTTAAACAGTAATATACATATTTAAATATAGTGCATTCACCATGAAATTAATATTGGTAAACATTTTATTTCTACTATGATGATTCCATAGTAAAACTGAATATATAAAATTATCATTTAAGTGTTATGGATCTAAATTCTTTTATTTCCAATCAACATATGTTATGAACTAGTTTCTTATTGATTTAACTTGCAAGTCAAAAATTCAAGTTGCATGCCAAATAATCAAGTTACATGTCAATAATCAAGTTGCATGTCAATTATACATTTAATCATCATTATGCATGGAATGATTGAAACAACAAAAGGAATTCATATAATCATTTTGCATGAAAATAAAGGGGTTATTTATTTTTATCAACATATATATGCATGTTTATGTTTTCATGAGGAAAGCAATTTTCTTCTATAGGTGATCTGGCTTTACCTTTTGAGACGGGTGCTAAATATTGACTAATAGAGGGAAGTAGATTTGTTAGAAACCAAGATCAAACATGCAAACTAGAAAATCCTTCCACATAAGAAAACCAATAAAAAGAAGAGCTTTGCATGAAGATGTGCAAATTGATATTATTCAGGAATTCATAAATTACATGAGATGATTTGCTTTATAAAAGCAATGTATGCATAATCCTAAAGGAAACCCTAGTGTGCACACTTAATAATTAATAAATAATTAATTATTCATGTGCCTAATTTTAGCTTAAGTAACTAAAGTGATAAGTGACTTAATTAATTAACCAATATGATGTAATTAATTAAGTGAAATAACTTATTACTCTAACACCCCCCCTTAATATGAACTTAGGAAGTAGCTAAAACACTAAGTAAAATATTCATGAAAGCAAAGATGGGTCCCAAAAACAAGGCCTGATCAGGTACCCATGTACAAATGCAATAATGAGGTAGAGAAGAAAAACCTAGTGGGACAAAACCCCCTACAATGAGATGACCTGCTGCAAAGAAGCACTGGAAGAACACTGTGGAGTAACACTGGAGCCTGAATTTGGCAAGCAAGGAAAGATACTTCTATCTACTACTGAGACCATATGAGAATCATTAATTGAATCAAGGGATCAAGATAAAGCAACACCAGACCCGATGCCATAGAACACTAGAAAACTCACAAACTAGAACAACCCTGGAATCCATAAAGCAACAGTAGATGAAATAAGATGCCCCCCATAAGAGGGAATGATATGATGAAAGAATCTGGAAGCTATGTGTTTCTCGATGCCGATGCCAAACTATGACTAAAAATGATCCATAGGAGAAAGTACCATGAATATTCTAGAACATTCATCATTAATTTAATGGCCCTCAAACTGAGATGTGACCCGATGCGAACCAAAATGTGTCAAGCAAGAGAAAGATGTGGCCAAAAGAAACTACAAAAACTAGATACAACCCATGCGAGTTGTCATCAAAATAAAGATGGAGATCAAAGTGCAACTACACTCTAATCAGATTATTATGCAAGAAACCCCCCTAATGGAACTTTATATCAGTTCATTTATTACAATAACCCATGATTGTAAAAAGAGAGAATGCAAATCATGCATAAACGAGAGAGAAAAAGTAAACCTAGTGCAAGAAAAAAAGAATGAGTTCATGCAAAGACCAAAGTTCACAACTGCCTCCCTGATTAAAAAAGGACCTCAGATCTATGTAGAGGATTGAACCAACTTTCCAATGCTGCGAGAAAGGCGAAAAAAGGATAAGCGAGTCAAAAGATATGCCCTCTAGAGTGAAAACAACATACGAGTTCAAGGACCTGCAAAATAAAACTAGAGAAAAATCAGAAAAAAAACTACCTCCACCATTGGATCGGTGTTGGAATCAACTTTCCAACAGTATCTCATTTGTGAAAAAGGACATTGTACGCAAAAGTTACGCCCGATTTGGTGAAAGTTTCTCCAAAATGGCCAATATGGCCTGTAGGTAGCCCAGGGGGCTTAAAAAAAATAAGCCCATGGTCCTGTGCGTGACCAGGGGCTGGTGGGTAGGGGGCTGGGGTGGAGCCCCTAGTCACCCATGTGACCTGCGCAGGGTGCTAGGAGGCCGACCGAGGGCTGGACGCATAGCGCTCGGTCCCCCATGTGACTGGAGCCGTTTGCAGAAGCCTTTAGGGGTTGGTGGAGGGCACCTAGTCCTCCACGTGACTAGGGCGGAGTCTGAAGGAGCCCACGGGGGTTGAAGGGCTGAGCGGTAGTGGTGGGGGTGCAGCCTGGTGGCCGCTGGGTGGTGCGGCGGTGGCGGAGCCCAAATGAACAGTGAGCACATAAATCTCTATAAAAGATCAAATTTTTTAATTTTAAAATTTTTTTTTTCCACCTCAGAGTGCGTGCTGGGGAGGCCGTACGACCTCCCTGACAATTTTTTTTGCCTTAGAATCAACTTTGTCTGAAATCGACGAAACAAAAGGTGATCTTAGGGTTTTTGGCCGCTACAAACATGATGGTGACCTTCGTTTGTGCTCAAAGTGCCCCAAAAAATCAGCTACCCCCAGAGCTTGCAAAAAAATCACTGAGCTTGAAACCCTCACAAATTTCTTCAATGATGACCAAAATCAGAAAAATAAAAGCCAATCTTGACTTTTTCCAATGCTTTGAATCCAATGGAGATGCTCAATCTGATCCAAAACACTACATTGATAAACTCAAGGCATGAAACCCTCGAGGAATCTCGAATGTGCTCTGCAATGATTTTCTCCAAAAATCTGAGAAGGGGCTGCAAATGAAGGCTCTAATACCATGTTAGAAACCAAGATCAGACATGCAAACTAGAAAATCCTTCCATAGAAGAGAAAAACAATAAAAAAACAGAGCTTTGCATGAAGATGTGCAAAATTATATTATTCAAGAATTCATAAATTACATGAGATGATTTACTTTATAAAAGCAATGTAAAGGAAACCCTAAAGGAAACCCTAAAAGTAAACCCTAGTGTGCACACTTAATAATTAATTATTAATGTTCCTATGTTTAGTTTAAGTAACTAAAGTGATAAGTGACTTAATTAATTAACCAATATGATGTAATTAATTAAGTGAAATAACTTATTACTCTAACAAGATTTTGGTTTTCTAGATCTACCTACTGTTTATTTACAATTTAATTTTTTTGGCCAAAGCTATGCATACCATTGAAATAGATGGATATTATTTTATTCTCTCTACCATATCCTGATAGTAGGGCATAGCATGTTCATATGTGAAATTCATGTTGATATATTAGGTTGTACCAGATTCCATCTTGTCAATTGTTTCGAGGTTGCTAGGCTTCTCATATAGGATCAAGTATTCTTCATGTTAGGAAGAATTCCGTGGAAGCGAAATCTTTGTGGTTGGGCGGAAAAGCACCTAATCCATGTTCTCATCTCTTGGTTTGTGGATGATTTTTGTGGTTGGTGCCATCCAAAGACTTCAATGATTATGTTTCTTCTATATATTTACTTGTATTGTTATGACCAAATGGACATGAGAGCCTTAGTCATATTCTTGCATAAATTGTATCTTGTACTCTATAATACTTGACTAGATAGTACTTCATGTGATGATGTACCTTTTTTCTTGTTCTTAATATTATGGATTAGACACTTTTACATGTGAAATGTAATATGTCATTTATATATCTTGAAGATGTATCATTTCATTTCTATATTTATGAGAAAATGAGTTACTATTTATTTTTGTGAGATTGTTTAAGGTTACGAACCTTATAATTCATCCAAAATGTCTCATCAACAACAAATCATGAAATTGTGGTCCATCCATTTGAGTAGAAAATTAACACTTTACCTCATTTAATGAAATAGACATGCATTTGTCCTCTTTTAGGTACATAAAATATGTAATTCCAAAAAAAATCACAGACCTTATAGTATCTAGTCTCATGAGCTCCTTTTCCTTAGCATCTTATTATTTTTAACACTCTAGTGTGGTTATATATGAATTTTTTCATGGATCTCTCCCTCTTTATTGTAGATCTAATCAAGTTTTTCAATGTCCTCAATGGTCAAATTAGGGCAATGTGCCACACATGAGCTCCAAAAAAACGTGGAATACTTTTCCATGATAAATCTGATTTTTTCCACATAATTTTTTGCATTTTAAATGATAAAATAGACTATATATGTTTTGGCTCAACCTCTATTACAACCTCATCAAGTGCTGAAAATAACAAGTAGGTTGATTTCATTTTATTTGATGCATCTACTAATTTAAAAAAGCATTATCAATGTCAAATGCAACAAACAAATTGATCAATGCATGATTCCTTCTATTCGTCCACCTATTGGAAATAATGTTGAAATATATAATCTCTCACTACTTGTGACGTCCAACAACTATACCTCAATAATATCCTACACTACCTCTCTTAGCATATCAATTTTGAGTCTCTTATATGGTGGGAACTTGAAACTAAGACACAAAAACAATGACACCAACTATGACTTGTCACTAAAGAAATCAAACAATGTTGAATGAGATGTAATACCAAAAAAATTCCCTTGCCTTATTTGCTTGTGGGTGAAATTTTTTATTCCATCTTGTGCTCTCAAATGATAGTTGTGGTTTAGGTTTGGTGTGATGTGCAGAAAATCTATGCACCCTTCTACCATTAGTATTATTTTTTTTGAAAATATTGGTATAGCAGAGGGAGTGGCATTGGAAGAATCACACCCTAATGTTAGATATTCCTCATCATCAATACTAATAGTTGCATCATAATCAGTAGAATACCATGTTGATGAAATGACAATAGTTTTGACCCTTTTCACCTAGTTTTTGCAAAGACATCAAGAGAAAACTTTGTTTGTTTGGTAACATCCAAAGAACAATTATTGCAAGATTTAACTTTGTGTTTTAATAATTTTGTAAGATTCTATTTGAAACAATAATGCAACAAAATTCTTAAGTCATAGCCTCTTGTGCATTTAACTTTATTGTGCTCATAATAAATAGCTGATCTAATAAATATTTAAATGGGTCTTCCGTTGGTAATATTTCTTAAATGTTGTTCCCCATTACCCCCATGTTTCTATTAGATGATGGAAGTTGCAAAAAATATGAAAACTTCTAAGTTTGGGGTGTTATTGTTCATTTTTTGTGATTTTGGTAGTCATAGAATTTGAATGGAGTGTCAAAATTCTTCTAATATACTAGCATCCTATACTAAATTTTGGTCACATAGAGAAATCCTCTAAGTTTATTAGGTGGTCCCTTCATTTTCATTTTCTTTTTTGTTTGTAATATTTTGATGGATGTCCAAATTTCTACTTCTTTGTCATGTCCTCTCAACCTCTCACCCTCTTCCACATCCCCACACTATCCTCATTCTCTTGATCTTCTCCCCTTTTCCCCTTTGTAGACTTGTGGATTTCATCTAGATTTTTTTCATCTCCCTTCCATCTCCTAACCTCCCAACCTTTTGTTTCCCAATTTTCCTACATTCCTTCCAACTTCCCTTCTTGCAAAATTATTTTGAAATTTCAAACATCTAGACTTCCTCCATTTTTCTTGCATTTTCAACTACCAATTCTACATTGTATTCCTACAAATTTTCCCAATGGATTTTTTATTCATTTCCTTTTGACATGTGGATTTCCTTGGATTTTGAATGTTCTTACCTCCAATTCTACATTATTTCCCCATATTTTTTCCAAACACTTTTCTCTCATTTTTCAACCGTCTACAAATTTTCAATTGACTTCTAGAATTCTAGGATCCCATGTATCGTTATGATCTCTTGTCCCAAAGTGAAACCTCATGCCTCCTATCCCACATAAAAATTTTGTATTTACTCTAGATTACCTTTTTCACTTGCTAGATCTTTGTAGGGTGCCATTAATGACTAGATTTGACCCTACAATTTTTTGACTAAGTTTTTCTTTCCTAAAAACCATTTTCCACCCAAAGGTGTTTATCTACTTGTAATTTCAATGGTGGATGATTAAGGAATCTAGTTTTCCATGAATGTGGTGGTTGAGTTTTAGCTATTTATGGTCTTCATTTGAGCTCTAGACCATCCATTCTATGGATTACATAAAAATTTTCTTGTCTTGCATGCCACATTTATGTCGTTCAATTCTTCATTGAATTCCCACAAGCAATTAGGAAACCAAACATAATGTTAGATATATAATTTTATTTTCTAGAAACAAAGTTAGTCATTTTTTCTTTCCACGTAACTGCAAGTGTTGAGGAACATCTAGGGTTTTAACTCTTTCAAGTCCAATCTGTTGCAATTAAGGTGTCTCAACCTTAGAGTCATAACATTGATTTAATTGATATAATTAATGTATTTATTTGTATTATTTAAATGCCTATGGTGGCATTTCACAAATTGGGACCCACTGGCTAGGTGGCATCCCCATTGGAGGAGACTAGATGACACATCATCATCCCAAGTGGACATAGGTGTACCACTTTGGAATCTATGGCATATGATAGATTCTATGATGTGTCATAAGGAATATTTGAAATCATGGAGGAAATTGGCGCCCAAGATGGGTTATGAAAAGAGGTAAGAGAATCGGCTATTTTTTAGTCAGTTACGACAAATTCTCTTGCAACTATAAGTGCTTTCAGCTATAAAAGATTCTATGACAGTTGTAAGATGTGTAAGGCATCTGTCATAAGTTATTTTTAGCATATTCTAGGTGCCAAGCTTGGAAGAAGAATATTTGCATGTTAGACACTTGTCAGGGGTGTAAGGGAATGTTGTACATGTGTCCAAATGCATTTCTAAGGCATTGGATTGTGTTCCATGTGGATTTGGACACCCCTCACCTTCTAGATGCTTCTTGAAGCTTGTAAAACTTTATTTATTGGGTGCCTTGAGTTATAGAATGAATAGTTTGTTTGTAGGTAATGAAGTGTTTCCGATATCACTCCAAAATAGGTGTTTGGTTGAAGCACTTGTAGAGGAAGGCTATGTACTTGGTGATGTATAGTAACTCCTATTTGAAGTAATACAATAGTATTGTGCTTTTGGAGGGTGGGGTTTTTTACTCGAAAGGTTTTTCCCCACGGTAATTTTGGTGTCACTATTTTATGCATTATTGCTGTTCTATTTCCATTATTCTCTATGTGCTTCTCTTATTGTAATAGTAAAAGGCATTAATTTTTTTTTTGTAACTCTCTCCTGATTAGATTAGTGTAGAAAGTTTTTTCCGCTCACCCGATTTCCTTTCAGTTGGTATCAGAGCCTAGCCAGCCTTGGCTCCTTTTTTGGGTAGAAGGGTTTTTTGAGCTAATCTCTGTTTCAGTGGAAGTTTTGCAGAAGTGTGCATTTTGTGACCTTGTTGTAGGAAAGAGATGGCATGCACATCTGGGAGGATTGAGATGGAGAATTTTAACAGTGGTAATTTTGAGTTGTGGAAGCTCAAAATGGAAGACATGCTAGTAGACCGAGACTTATGGCTTGTAGTTTTCGGAACCATACCACAAGGTATGAAACAAGAGGATTGGAATCTCATGGATAGGAAAGCCAAGGGTTTTATTAGACTTTATTTAGATGATTCTATTATCTTGAATGTCCATCAAGAGAAAAATTCTACTTCTCTGTGGAAGAAGCTTGGTGATGTCTATCAGGCTAAATCCCTGATAAACAAGATTTTCCTAAGAAAGAAGATGTGTTCTCTGAAAATGGAAGATGGATGATCTATTGCATATCACCTGAACTCTTTTAACATGTTGGTTGCACAACTAGGTTCCGTTGGAGACAAGATTGATGAACAAGACCATTGCATGCTCCTTTTGTGTTTGTTGTTGGACTCTTGGGATCACTTGGTAATGGCTATTGGAAGAAATATTTCCACCTTTAAGATGGATGTGGTTGTTGCCTCATTATTTTCTGAAGAGATGCGAAGGAAGTCTTCTAAGATGACCAAGGAGGCTCTTGCAGTCTGTGGTAGACCGAAAGAGAAGCAAAAAGAAAGAAAAGAAACCTAAGTCAAAGTCTCTTAGGAGATCTAAGTCTCCTGGTAAGAATTCCAAGGAATTTTTTTGGAATTATGGTGAAACTAGTCACATTCAGAAAGATTCCAAGAAGGAGAAGAAGAAGAAAAAAAAGTATTTCTCTGATTTTGAATCTAAGAAATCATCTCAAGATCATGGAGAAGCATTTATTGCAGCCTTGGAAGCCCATGCATCAAATGATGTGTGGTTGATAGATTTGGGTGCATCCTTTCACATGACTTATCATAGAGATTGATTCTCAAAGTATGAGGAGTACAATGGCGGAGAGGTGTACCTAGATGATAAATCTCACTTGAAGATTGTTGTCCATGGAAGAGTCAAAATCAGATTTCCTGATGGAAGAGTGAAGAGGATTGATAGTGTCTTGCATATCCTAGGTTTGGCACAAAACCTGCTTTCTGTAAGTAAACTAAATGATTCAGGAGTGCAAGTTGTTTTCTTTGGTGTAGGATGCAAGATGACTAGAGGAGCTATGGTGTTGGCTAAGGGTGTTTGTATTGGAAATTTTTTTCAATTTGATGCATGCATTATACAGTGCAATAGTTCTTTTTTTGTACCAAAGAAAAAATCTTTGGATTCTTCATCTCACCATCCAATTGTACAAAGAAGAAAAATATTGCAGCTACATCCGATGGTCATGCATTTTGGGTACCTAAGGGTGCTCATTCCATGGAAATGAAGCTTCCTACAAAGAAGAAAATGTTATGACACCAACGACTTGGTCACATTGGTGAGAAAGGTCTTATAACCTTGAAAAGTAAGAGCCTTGTTGAAGGCCTTGATGATTGTAATCTCTAGTTCAAATTTTGCAAACATTGTGTATATGGAAATCAACACTGTGTTTATTTTTATTCTAGCTCTCATAAGTCTTCTAGGGTTTTGGAGTATGTAAATTTAGATGTTTTTGGTCCTGTAAATGTTCCTTCATTATCAAAATATGTATATTAGGTTTCCTTAATAGATTATTATAGTAGAAGGACATTTGTTTATTTCCTTAGAAGTAAAGCTGAAGTCTTTAGTTGGTTTAAGGAGTTTAAGGCTTTGGTAGAAAATTAGACTAGTAGAAAGATTAAGTGTTTGAGGATTGATAATGGTGGTGAGTTTTGTTCTATAGAGTTTGAAAAGTTTTGTAAAGAGAACAGGATTGAAAGACATAAAACAACTCCCTACACTCCACAGTAAAATGGAGTTACAGAGAGGATGAACATAATGTTGATGGAGAGGTCTAGGATTATGTTGAGTGGTGCTAGCCTTGAATAGAAATTTTGGGCTGAAATGGTAGCCACTGCATGTTATTTGATCAATAGATCTCCTACATCAGTGCTTGTTGGTAAGACACCCATGGAGGCGTGGTTTGGTAAAAATCCTTCGATGAGACATCTCAAATTATTTGGTTACAAAGCTTATGCTCATGTTCCGATTGAGAAGAGGTCAAAGTTGGAGAACAAGGAGGTTAAGTGTATCTTTATCAGCTATGGTTTCAGTTTGAAAGGTTACAAGATTTGGGATAAAGAAGCTCAAAATATTATTTGTAGCAGAAGTGTGATCTTTAGAGAGATGAAACCTTCCGCTATTGAGATGCAACCAGAGAAAGAGGAGAAAAAAAAGAAGGAGGTGGTACATATTCCACCTACTCCAAAAAAAGAACCGAGTACTCTTGTTGGACCTAATGATGAGGAGAGCTCAAGTAGCTCTAAAAGTTATGAAGAAGAAAAAGGACCTCAACCTCAGCCTTTGAGGAGGTCTGCATGAGTTAGGCGGCAACCGAAAAGGTTTGTATATTCATTATTGGATTCTAGTTGCATATTTTCCTTGATTACTAATACTGATGAGCCTAGGATAGTTAGAAAGGAATATGAATGATTCATATTCTTGGATGCAAGCCATGGATGAAGAAATGGCTTCTTTAAAGAAAAATAAGACTTGGGATTTGGTACCTTTTCCTGCTAGATGTAAACCTATTGGTTGTAAATGGGTTTTCAAGAAAAAATGTGGTCTTGATGGTAGTATTGAGAAGTATAAGGCATATTTGGTTGCTAAGGGATATTCCCAAGTGGATGGAATTGATTATGGAGAGATATTCTCTCTTGTAGCGAAGCTAACATCTATCTAGCTTCTATTGTCACTCGCAGTAGCATATGACTTAGAAGTGGAATAGATGGATGTGAATAAAACATTTTTTCATGGTGATTTGGAGGAAGAGATATACATGTCACAACCAGAGAATTTCATTGAAAAAGGTAAAGAAAATTTGGTTTGCAAACTGAAGAAGTCTCTTTATGGTTTGAAACAATCTCCTAGAATGTGGTATCAGAAGTTTGATACCTATGTGTTGTTATTGGGATTTCATAGATCTAAATCTAACCATCGTTTATACTTTAAAATTGATAATGGTTGCATTCTCATTATTGTTCTATACGCAAATGATATGTTGTTTATTGGGAATGGTAAAAGTATGATTTTAGATTTGAAGTTTTAGTTGTCAACACATTTTGAGATGAAAGACCTAGGTGTATCTAGGTACATTATCAGAATGGAAATTATGAGAGACAGAGCTAACAAAAAGCTTTGGTTAAGCTAGAGCAAGTATGTGAACTCGGTGTCAGAGAGATTCAACATGGTAGATTACAGATAATTAGTTGTTCTTGTAATGCAGGGGATGAAGCTTTCTATGAATGACTGTCCAAAATATCCTATTAAGATGGATGACATGACCAAAGTACCATATGCAAGTGCAGTTGGCAGTCTAATGTATGTGATGGTATGTACTAGACTAGACATTTCCCAAGTAGTGGGAGTCCTTAGCTATTTTATGGATAATCCTAGACAGGTGCATTTTGATGCGGTTAAGAGGGTGTTTAGATATTTATGGGGCACTTCTGATTATGCCTTGTGTTTTCATGGTTATCCTACTATACCTCAACATTTTTTAAGAATTCAAGGATATGTGGATTTAGATTGGATAGGTGACATTGACAGAAGAAGATCCACCAGTGGTTATGTGTTTTTGATGTTTGGTGGTGCTATCAGTTGGATGAGTAAGCGACGGGTTGTAGTCAGTATTATCCACAATAGAGGTAGAGTATATGAGATCCACTCATGATTGTAAGGAAGCTATTTGGCTTAAGAGATTGTTTTCTGATATTGGCTTAGATGCAGGATAGATTACTATTTGTTGTGACAGTCAAAGTAAAATTTGTTTAGCAAAGAGTCCTACCTTTCATGCTAGAATAAAGCACATCAATATTTAGTATCATTTTGTTCGTGATATGGTATAAGATGGAAAGGTGAACCTCAAAAAGGTTTACACTTTGGTGAATGTTACAGATGCACTAACAAAACTAATGAGAATAGAGAAGTTCAGATGGTGTTCTGATTCCGTGGGCCTTGGGGCCCTAAGCAGACGATTCTGTATGAATCTTGGCAGGTCTTTGACAAGTGGGAGAATGTTGGGATTAAGGTATCTCAACTTTAGATTCCTAACATTGATTTAATTGATGTAATTAATGTATTTATTTGTATTATTTAAATTCCTATGGTGTCATTTCACAAATTGGGAACCATCGGTTGGGTGGCATCTCCATTGGAGATGATTGGATGACACATCATCATCCCAAGTGGACATAGGCATCCCACTTTGGAATCTATGACATATGAAAGATTCTATGACACATCATAAGGAATCTTTGAATGCATGGAGGAAGTTGGCACCTAGGATGGTTTTTGACAAGATGTAAGAGAATTAGCTATTTTTAGTCAGTTATGATAGATTCTCTTATAGCTATAAGTGTTGTTAGCTATGACAGTTTCTATGATAGTTGTAAGATGTGTAAGGTATCTGTCATAATCTATTTTAGCATATTCTAGGTGCCCAAGCTTGGAAGAAGAATATTTGCATGTTAGAAATTTGTCAGGGGTGTAAGGGAATGTTGTACATGTATCCAAATGCATATCTAAGGCATTGGATTTTGTGCCATGCGGATTTGGACGCCCCTCACCTTCTAGATGCTTCTTGAAGCTTGTAACACTCTATTTATTGAGTTCCTTGAATTGTACAATGCATAGTTTGTTTACAGGTAATGAAGCGCTACTGATATCACACCAGAACAGGTGTTTGGTTGAAGAACTTGTAGAAGAAGGCTATGCACTTAGTGATGTATTGTAACTCCTATTTGAAGTAATACAATAGTACTGTGATTTTGGAGGGTGGGGTTTTTAACCCAAAAGGGTTTTCCCACGGTAATTTTGGTGTCACTATTTTATGCATTGTTGTTGTTCTATTTCCATTATTCTCTATGTGCTTCTCTTATTGTGATAGTAAAAGGTGTTAAACGAATTTTTTGTAACTCTCTCTTGAATAGATTAGTGTAGGAAGTTGTTTCCGCTCACCCAACTTCCTTTCACAATCATTAACACAACAACATATTTTGTATATCACAAGGAGGTCCTTATATGTTAAATGATGTTTGTATTTGAATGTATCCATGAGATTTGTAGATCTTCATGGGAAACTCTATGCGATGAATTGTGGGAGTATTTTACCTCAAAGTTTCCTCTTTCCATATTTTCTAGTATGATTGTAATAAATATTTGATGAATGTCACAATGTTTTAATTCATTGCAACCTTTGGAATGGTCTCTTATTTATTCCATATGTATTTTGGTAGCTTGGAGATGGATTCTTAAGTATGTTTATTCATTTTATATCATATCTTTTTTGTATTCATATGCATAACTCTTATATGTTGTCATTTCAAAGTGTTGTTTCACTTGGTAAACTATGACTTTGTAACCCACTATATTAGGCATTGATTCTAGAAGTTTATGATAAACTATACTAAAAATAATAAACATCTTTCATTAGCAATTTGGGAGTAGGATAGTAGTTTGTATGCACCTCGTGATTTAGTGAATAATCTAGGGAAGAACCTAGAGTGATTCATAAGAGTTCTTATTCTAAGGAATCATGTTTTGCATACTTTCATCTTGTATTTGTGTAATGTTCATATCAACTTAAAATAGGTTTTATGTACATTAGGCTAGTCTTTGGTTTGGTGATAACCTTTGGGGTGAAGCATATAATGGATACTATTAGAAAAATTTAAATTTTTTAATCTTTAGTCATGATTAATCTTATTAAGGATACCTCTAGGAACACCCGTGGGTCTAGTTGAGCTTGAAGTGGAGTGAATATATACTTTTAACAATTGACTTGCAATTACTCATATTATATTGATGAGTTGATTAATCCACCATCAAGAGAACATTTAATTGGCCTTGAAATAGATTGATTCTTCTATGAGAGTGAGTAGTGATTTTGGAACCCAACACCCCACCATTTTCAATTATGCAAAAGTTACATTTTAGCTTTACGAAATTAGAAATTCATGTCCAATACACCCATGGAAAATCTCTCATGGTATGATGATATATGAATTGGAATTGTGTACACATTCATACATGTTTCTATTAGGGTTAATAAAAAATAAAAATAATAAACACATAATAGGTTGCAACATTTTAGTTTATTCAAAAAATAATAAATGACCTAATGCTAGCAACCTATAGTAGATTGAACAAATAGATAAAAACTACATTTAACCATAAAAATAGAAGAAAAACCCCAACTCTAAAAAATAGAAATAAAAACCTAACCTTAACCCTAAACTTAAAAAAATTAGTTTATAGGTTAGGTCTAGCCAATAAAAAAAGGTAACATTTTATTTTAAAAAAATTAACCCTAAAACTTAAGGTTAGGTTTTATGATATTATGCATTAGAGTTAGGATTTAAGAAATAAAGAAAAAAGAAACATTGAAAAACCCTACCTCTATCACAATGTAATTGAAAGATATGTGAAGTGAAGGTTTGAAGGATAAATGTTGAAAGTGTGTCATCCTGCCCTAGTTTGATGATAAAAAAAAATTTGGTCTGGTGTTTATGTTTTTCTAGGAAACACTAAAAAATTGTTTAATCATGACCAAAGGTGAAAAAATGAAAAAACATGAATTTAAGGGGTTTACAAGAAAAATCCAACTGCTATTTTGAAAAACTAGTGGTTTTTTCAATAAATAACATTTAACTAGTATGCTTTTCACCTTTGCCTAGTTTTTTACTAGTTTTATATGGTTTGAACAACATTGACTAGTTTATTTATTAAATCAATCATTCCAATTATAACCTGCTGGAAAAACAAGGATAGACAACTGAGAGGGGGGGGGTGAATCAGTTGTCACAAAATATTTAAACTTTTCAAACTTAACTTAACTTAATCACAAATCTGATGAATGAACAATAAACCATGAACCATCAACACATCGAAAACATAGAGAACACCAAGATTTTTATGTGGAAACCCTGTTAGGGGAAAAGCCATGGTGGATGTTAGTCCATAATATTATACCCTATTAAAAGTATAAAGAAGAATAATGGGAATGCACATGCATTCAGACACACTTCCTAGAGCTCACTGCTCAAATACAAGAGGGCTCACTTCCCAAAGAAGACACACTGTCTTACAAAAATTCAGATTAGATCTGCAGGGTATGAATTGAGAAAATAGCTTCTACAAAAGCCTGATTACAGTTCCAGTTAAGTGCATAAACACTCCTTAACACTTCACTCAAACTTCTTCACACTCTACTCTGCAATCAAATGATTAGATCACTATTTGCACATTTTCTCTTCCTCTAATCTCACATACACTTATGCACAAGCAACCATTCTTATATATCCACAACATGGATTTGCATCAACAACTTCATCGGCCAAAATAAAATATGAAATATAAAACATATACACAATGTCGGCCCAAATTTACAAATAAATTTTTAATGTGAATCAAATATCGTTGGCCAATATTATATTGTGGCCCAAAACAACATCCTCGAGCACACCAAACATTCAAATTTTAATCTCCAAGGATCCAGAACATGTTACAACCACCATGTCGGCCAAGAACATAAAAAACCCGAACACACAAGAGAAAAATTATCGATCACGAACACACTGATCTACACAGACGTGCAACAAAGATAGAGTATGATCTAGAAGCATCCAAAAGAATCAAGGAACACCAGAGAATCATCCACAACAACTGAACTCACATAAATCATTTGATCTTCATTCAAGAACATGAACTGAAGTAGCAGGAAAATTGTCAGAATACAAATCCTCATAGCTTGCTCAAAACTTCACGCGGACCTCTGAAACTTTTGGTGGATAAACTAGATACACTCAACAAGAAACCCTTTAATCCACAATGATTGATTGTCAACGTACTAATCACACTGATAGACTGATCTTCACTTCTTCACTGACAACCTGTAGCCTTCTTATTACAATTTTCTCAATATCCTCGACATATACATCCTTCAATACATCAATGCTAATAGTGTTGACATCAATGACAACCACATATCAGCAACACAACCACAACATCCAACAATCTCCCCCTTTGGCATTGATGGAAACACATGATGTGAAAAATACCATCAACACAACAACACTTACTCTTCCTTAGGTTCTGACTCTTCTCCTCAACTCTTCCACACGATCTTCTCCTCACAAGGCTCTTCTCCCAAAATAATCACTAGATTTTCATATTACTCTTCTCATCTAAGCTTGTATAGAAGAGGTCTTTGACATAAATGGAAAAGGCCTCTTCTAAACAATCTCTAAAACACATATCTGCACATCTGACTACTCCCCCTGAATAGTAGGCACCACAACATCAATCTGGATCAGAATATGATCATGAAGTGCATGGATTGATGCAAACCTATACATCTCTAGTTCATATGAGGAGGGGTAATCACCCCTAGTATCCCTCTGAGATAATCAAAGGTATATTTTGGAAATAGCTTGGTGAAAATGTCTAGAATCTATTCTTTGGTAGGCACATACTCCAGTCTGACTTCTTTCTCACTTACTTTCTCCCTCAGATAGAAAAACTTGATTGATATATGCTAGGTCTTAGAGTGTAGCATTGGATTCTTTGATATGTTTATTGCACTTGAGTTGTCATAGTATATGGTTGTAGGATCATCATATACAACTCTGATATCTTTCAACATCTATTTCATCCACAACACTTGAGTACAATTATTTGTAGTAGT
The DNA here is from genome assembly GCA_007258455.2 of Sequoia sempervirens. Lineage (NCBI taxonomy): Eukaryota > Viridiplantae > Streptophyta > Pinopsida > Cupressales > Cupressaceae > Sequoia > Sequoia sempervirens. The sequence continues at coordinate 289,609,275 of VDFB02105785.1, read as the reverse complement.
AATATACTCTTCCTCAACAGTAGATAGGGAAATGGATTCTACTTTTTACTCAACCAAGACACCATCTTCTTCCCTAGGAATAAGGCACCACCACTAGTGCTTTTCTTGTCATCTACATCTCCTGCCAAGTCTGCATCAGTATAGGAACTTAAGATAATATCATCATCTTTAGGATACCAAATACCAAAATCAACTGTTCCTTTTAGATATTTGAAAATTCTCTTTACAATAGTCACATGAGATTCTTTTGGATCAGCTTGAAATCTAGCAACCATACACTCAACATTCATGATGTTTGGTCTAGTTTGAGTCAAGTAGAGAAATCCACCAATCATTGACCTGTATCTTGTTTGATTTTCCTTAGGAGAATCATCATTCTGTGTTAACTTACATCCGGTTACCATGGGTGTACCAACAGGCTTTGAGTCTTCCATGCCAAACTTCAACAATTCTCTTACATATTTCAATTGAGTGACTTGCAGTCCTAGAAAGAAATTCATCTCTCCAATCATACTCATTTCAAATTCACTTTTCATTTCATCAGCAAACTTCATACATAGATCATCATCTCCTCCAAAAATAATGTCATCAACAAAGACTTCAATAATCAACTCTTTATCATGATCCAACTTAAAATACAAGTTGCTACTAGTAGTACCTTTATTGAATCCAAGCTTTAGTAATTATTTATCCAGTCTAGCATACCAAGCTCTTGGGGCTTGCTTGAGTCCATACAATTCTTTCTTCAATCGACAAACCATGTCTTCCTTATTAGTCAGTTGAAATCCATTCAGCTATTCAACATATACCTCTTCTTCTAACTCACCATTCAGAAATGCTGACTTCACATCTATTTGATGGAATTTATAGTTCTTATATGTGGCATAAGAAAGAAATAATCTTACAACTTCAATTCTGGAAATAGGGGCAAAGGTTTCTTCAAAATCAATACCTTCCATTTGTTAATACTCTTTACATACTAATCTTGCTTTATTCTGAACCACTTCACCTTGTTCATTCAACTTATTCCAAAAGACCCACTTAGTACCAATCACATTTTTGTCTTTAGGTCTAGGAAAAAGAATCCATGTATCATTCTTTAATCTGGATCAATTCTTCCTTCATAGCTTCCATCCAATGTTCATCATTATAGGCTTCATTGACATTGTTAGGCCCAGTCTTGGAAATCAGACAATACTCTTCTGCAATCCTTTGTCTAGTCTGCACACCTTTATTCTTATCTCCTATAATTTGATCTTCAGAATGATTTAGCTTTACATACCTTGGAATTTTAGGATTCTCTCACACTTCTGGTTCTTCTGTTCTTTCTTTTGCACTTCCAATTGTCTCTCCTTCCTGACTTTCTTGATTCTCCAGAACAATTTGAGCTTGATTCTATGTCTGAACATTCTTCCCTTTTTTTGTACCATCTTGCTGGTCATCTGAATCATATCCACAGTATCTGGATGATCTAGTAGAGTCCTCATCAACTCTGACGTTTTCACTTTCAACCATTTTCCTCAATCTTCTATTATAGCATCGGTAAGCCTTGCTTTTAGTAGAGTAACCTAGAAAGATTCCTTCATCGCTCCTTGCATCAAAATTTCCTATGTCCTCATCTCTCTTAATATAACACTTTCTTCCAAAGATCTTGAAATATTTAATAGTAGGATTATAACCAAACCATAGCTCAAAAGGAGTCTTACCAGAAATACCATTGACATTTACCTAGTTTAGAGTGTACACAGTAGTGTTTACAACTTCTCTCCAACAGATGTGATGCACATTTCCTTCTAACATCATTATTCTAGTAGCATCCAGAATTGTTCTGTTCTTTCTCTCTACAACTCCATTCTGTTGAGGGGTTTGGGGAGTAGATAATTGTCTTCTGATTCCATGCTCTTCACAAAAAGAATTGAACTCTCGAGAAGTGAACTCACCACCTCTGTTTGACCTTAGGCATTTGATGTTTAGACCTATCTCATTCTCTACCATAGCTTTGAAACTTTTGAACTTCTCTAATGCTTAACATTTTTCTCTTAAGAAAGCAACCCATATCATCCTAGAGTAATCATCAATAAGTAGCATAAAGTACCTTTCTCCTTGTAGACTTCTGATTCTGGAGGGACCACATAGATCAGTATGTACCAGCTCTAGTATTCCATTAGTATGATGTTGTTTGCTCCGAAAATAAAATCTAGTCTGTTTTCCCATCTGACATTCCTTGCATATTGTGTTAGTAGGCTTTACTAGCTTAGGTAGATCTCTTACTACTTGAGTGGAGCTTACCTTGACAATTTTATCAAAATTCACATGACACAACCTCCTATGCCATAACTAGCTTTCATCCATTTGAGAAATCAAACAACTTACATCAACACTCAGGTGAAAAATATTACCTTTTGTCTTTGTACTTGAATCAATTTCATTTCCAGAACTTCCAAGTATCATGCATCTTCCATTTTTGAATTGAAGATTGTAACCCTTTTCCACCATCTTTCCAACACTCAAAAGGTTATGCTTCAAGCCTTAAACATAAAGGACATCATCAATGTTATGTTTACCACCAAGACAAATAGATCCTCTACCACAAATCACACCAACATTGTTATCTCTAAATCTTAAAACCCCACCGTCATATTTATTTAGATTTACAAATTTGATTTTGTCACTAGTCATATGACGTGAGCATCCATTGTCAATAACCCACTCATCCTTTTCTTCAATTTGGGTTGCAAGAGATTTCTCAACATTAGTAGATTCAGTAGCCACCAGACCATTTTCCTTGATAGCAATGAAAGCCCATTCATCTTCATTTCCATTTTCTTTATCTGATTCTTCATTAGTCACAACTTCTTCAGCTTAATAGTATTTATTTTGAAATCTAGGTTTGTAAGGCTTGGACCTAGGAGCTGTTTCAAGACACCTTGAAGAAAAATGACCTATTTTTCTGCAAGAGAAACATTTAATAGGAAAATTTCCTTTATACTTACCTTGTCCTCTGCCTTCTTCACAATCAATGCTTCTAGCTCTTCTACCTCTCTTTCTTCTTCTTCAAGTTTTTTCATCTCTTCCTCATACTTGAATGTCTTTCTAGAACTTTCTCCCAAATCATATCTTTGCACATTTCTTCTAGATACATAAGCCTTAAATGTAGATTCAGTCTTAGGGGTAGAATCACCAAATTCACTCAACTCAAAAGCAACAAGTTTACCAATTAGCATATCTCTTGTCACATTTGTCACTATTTTGAGCTCTTCAATAGCATGAGCCTTTGATTTGTAAGAGGGAGGCAATGATCTAAGCACTTTAGCTACAATTTCTTGTTCATCCAAGGTACCACCAACACTTTTAATACCCATCACAAGTTCATTTAATTTTTGCATAAAAGAAGAGATATTTTCATCTTCATCCATCTTCAAAGTTTCATACTTTCCTTTCAAACTTGTTAGCTTAGCAACCTTCACAAGTGCATCACCTTCATACAAAGTCTCCAACTTCTTCTAGATCTCATGAGCTATCTTCAGATCCATCACATTTGTCATTTTTGAATCTGTCAGAGCACTCAACAAAGCTTCAATAGCCCTGATATTAGTCTCAACCTCTTTAACCTCATTAGGAGTGGAAGGACCATTCTAAGGAATAACATATTTTTTCTTTGTAATCTTCCAGAAGGGTTCACCAATACACCTCAAATGACATTCCATTCTTGCTTTCCATAGAGGGTAATTTGTTCCATCGAATCTAGGACTGTCCTTGTATGATGCCATCTTGGATCACCTCAAGATTTTAAACTTCTTCAAGGAACCTACTATGATACCAATTGTTGGAAAAAAAAGGAAAAACAACTGAGAGGGGGGGTGAATTAGTTGTCATAGAATATTTAAACTTTTCAAACTTAACTTAACTTAATCACAAATCTAATGAATGAACAATAAACCATGAACCATCAGCACATTAGAAACATAGAGAACACCAAGATTTTTACATGGAAACCCTGTTAGGGGAAAAACCACGGTGGATGTTAGTCCACAATATTATACCCTATTAAAAGTATAAAGAAGAATAATGGGAATGCACATGCATTCAAGAACACTTCCTAGAGATCACTACTCAAATACAAGAGGGCTCCCTACCCAAAGAAGACATACTATCTTACAGAAATTCATATTAGATCCACAGGGTATGAATTGAGAAAATAGCTTCTACAAAATCCTGATTACAATTCCGATTAAGCACAAAAACACTTCTTCACACTTCACTCAAAATTATTCACACTCTGCTCTGCAATTGAATGATTAGATCACTATTCACATATTTTCTCTTCCTATACTCTCACACACACTTATGCACAAGCAACCATTCTTATATATCCACAACATGGATTTGCATCAACAACTTCGTCGGCCAAAATAGAATATGAAATATAAAACATATACACAATGTCGGCCCAAATTTACAAATAAAATTTCAATGCAAATCAAACATCATTGGAAAATATCATATTGTGGCCCAAAACAACATCCTCGAGTGTTCCAAACATTCAAATTTTAATCTCCAAGGATCCATAACACGTTACAACCATCATGTCGGCCAAGAACATAAAAACCTAAACACACAAGAGAAAATCACCGACCATGAACACACTGATATACACAGACATGTAACAAAGATAGAGTATAATCTAGAAGCATCCACAAGCATCAAGAAACACCAGAGAATCATTTGAAGCAACTAAACTCATAGAAATCACTTGATCTTCATTTAGGAACACAAACTGAAGTAGCAGAAAAACTGTCAGAATACAAATCTTCATAACTTGCTCAAAACTTCACGCAAACCTCTAAAAATTTTGGTGGATAAACTAGATACACTCAACAAGAAACCCTTTAATCCATAAAGATTGATCGTCAACATAATAATCACACCGACAGACTAATCTTCACTTCTCCATTGACAACCTGTAGCACTTCTTATTACAATTTTCTCAATATCCTTGACATATACAACCTTCAATACATCAATGCTAATAGTGTTGACATCAATGAAAACCACATAGCAACAACATAACCACAACATCCAACATAACCAACATAGAAAAGGTTGCAAGTGTCAAGTAACTATGTGTAACAATAAGGTTTTCCTAGGTTTTTCTTCTATGCTATAAATATTCACATTGATATTCATATATATCCATAGATAGGAAATGAACAAGACAATTTATTGCAATGGCTAGGGTTCACATGTGTTAATAATTTTTGATAAACATTTGTAGGGATATTTCAACATGCGATGAACAACTATAATGTATGCTGATTCATGAAATTTTATGTCAAGTGAAAATTTCCTAGATTTATTAATGTAATTTATTTTAAAAAACACACACACACATCTCTACACCATTTGATTCCATTGTTAAATTAATGGCTATTAAAAAACCTAATATCATATGATTTTAACTTTCTAGTGGCTATTCATTTTATGGATAAGAGTATTTGCCTCTATTTTTTAGGTGTGTGCTTCCAATAATTGGTTGTATTTGCTTCCTCATATTAACTAAACATGTGCCCTTTGGAAATTATCTACATCAAAGTTTCAAACTTGACTTCCTTCTTTACTTAGTTAGATACCATAGTTTCTAGAATTGTCATTTTTGTGGGTGAAGTTGTGGCACTAAACCATAGGGGTGCTAGCAAAGAAGTTGTGATGAACCTTGAGTTATTGTTAATGTCATTGGTTTTAAAACCCCTATAATAATTCCATGGGAATTGAATCTTTAGGGGTTTGGTTATCCACATTGATCCCTTTATGAACAATTTTGTGGGTATATAATACTTTAGTCACTGAAACCTTATGGGCAGTGGGAATTGAACCCTAAGGGGTGTTTTTTATGCACATTGAACCCCTAGGGGTGTTGTGGGAATTGAAACCTTGTGGATTTCCTTGTGATAATTGATCCATTTTTGGTGTTGTAATGGGCATGGATCCCTTATCAATGTTATAGTGGGCTTCAATGCTAATGAGAACTACCATGATAATTGAATCATTAAAGTCATCATGGTGGGTATTGAAACCTTACCATGGGCATTTAAACTTTCACTACCACAATAATTGAACCATTAAAATTACATTGGTGGGCATTGAACCCTTATGGGCACTACAATGGGAATTGAACAAATGAATTCATTGTGGTGGGCATTGGAACCTTACCATGGGCATTGGAACTTTGACTATTGCAATAATTGAACCACTAAAGTCATTGTAGTGGGAATTGGGACCTTAATACAAGCATCAAGCCCTATGCTATGGTAGAGGCACAAGTATTTCCCATATCAAACAATATTACTAGGTCCACTTATAATTAAACTTGAGAAATTTTCTTGCATATAACAATATAGATCTAGAAAATCCTAAAATCTCATTTATGTTGCTCCCATCTCTCATCATTTCCACATTGATAATTCTATGTATATGTGGATAATTTTTCTTATAGTGGAAGTTTCACTCCAACATTGCTCTATTTTATGCTAATATCAATTATCTTTTGCATACAAAGCATTATATTTTGGTCCAAATATTGGGATTATGAACTTTTAACCTTGAATATGGTGACTAAAGTTTTATCTTAGATTCCCTATTTAAAATTCAAATTAAGTCACATTGCATTGTTTTTTCAGGTTTTTGTTATTATATGAGGAACACATGCTTTGAAAATTCCCTTGTTCATTTTTAAATTTCTCTACCATAGGCATAAAATCTTAGCTAAAAATTTATTTGCATTAAACATTTTAGATCCATTTCTTATGTTCCACCAAGTTTTTAGGATAGGGATGATAGGGGATAGGGGGATGTGTTTCCAGGATGGATTTTTTTGAGGCCATTTTAGGGAATGATAGGGGACAACTAAATTAAAAAAATAAGGATTTTTTTTTAAATATAAGAAAATTTTAAATATTCATATGATAACATTGATAAGACATTCATCATATACATTATATAAGCCTCCATGATTTCAAAAGTTTGATGAAATGGCCTAGAATGCAATGGTGGATGCTTAATTTGCTCAAGATTCATTTGGACATGATCTCTTCATAAATTTTCTAGATGGATTATGAGAGGGGTGAGGGTTATTTTATAGATTTGGAGAAATTGGATCAATGAATGAAATTGAGTTAGAAACCCCACAAAGAAGGGTTGAGATTGATCAAGAACACCCACAAAGGAGAGTGAATCAAGGGATATGGATAAAGGAGATTAGTTAGAACTCAAGCTTGCTCAATCATTTTAGGAAAATGGTTGAGATATTTAAGATCAATGGATTAGGATTGATTTCAAGATCAAGGCTAGAAGTGGTTGATACAAGTTAGTTGAGATATTTTGAAATGGAATATTCCAAAAGAATATGCTTTGTGGAGGGAAAATAGGAATAATTAAATAATTAGGAATTATTTAATTCATGTGACAAGAAGATTAAAAGGGTAGGATAATTAAATAATCAAGATTATTTAATCATGATAGTATTAGAAGAAATATTGATGACACTAATTAAATAACTAGGAATTATCCAATTAGGGTGATGAAGGGGAATATTAGTGATGAAAAGGATGAGTTAATTACAAAATTTAGGATTATTTAATTAATAGAGAGAAATAGGGTTAATTAGTGAAAATGATGTTAATAGCAGATTAATGATGCAAATGAAGTGAAATGCAAGGATGAGGATGGAAGTGATGCCGACAATGGAAAAATGCGATTCAGGATGTGTGATATGTGGTAAGGCATTTTGACATGTCTATATTTTCCCCCTCTTTGACATAATGTACTTTTTGTATTGTTTCAAATAATTTGATGCTTAGATCAAGATTGAAATTTTTTTAATGCCCCACTATGCCTTGATGATCAGTGGAAGGATGATAAGACATTGGGCTACCCCCTCGAGATATCGTCCAAATTGATAGTCCCGAATGTACAAAAACAACAATAAACTACTAAAAAAACTACTAAAAATTGCTTATATATGACTGAACTTGGTCACGTGACCATTAGTAGTTTATTACCAGTAATTTATAATGCAACCAGATTGACGAATAAACCATTTTTAGTCATTTATTGGTTGTTTTGATTGATCGATTTGGTAGTATATTTAGTTATTGATTTAGTCATTGATTGCTATAATCTGGTCAATTATTTATTCATTTTTTTCACTGATATATTTAGTTGTTGATTTAGTCATTGATTGTTGTAATTTGGTCACTTATTTAGTCATTTTTTATTCATTGATATATTTAACTGGTTGTTGATTTAGTCATTGATTGTTGTAATCTGGTCACTTATTTAGTCATTTTTTTATTCACTAATATATTTAGTCATTGATTTTTCTTAATTGGTCACTTAATTAGTCATTTTTATTCACTAATTTTTGTGCATTGGTAGTGTATTTAGTCATTAATTTCAATCAATTTGGTAGTATATTTAATAATTTTTTATTCACTGATTTCATTGGTCATATATCTAGTCATATTTATTCATTATTCATTGATTTCTATCAATTGGTAGTATATTTAGTCAATTTAATTATTAATTTATGTCAATTAGTAGTATATTTAGTCATTTTAATTGACTGATATTTGAGGATTTAAGCATAAAACACAAAAATGCACATCAATAATCAATTGCACACAATAAGACAACCATTGCAAAGGAAAAATTAGTGAACTTTATCAATAAAAGAAATGTGTTATAGTTACAAATTAGAAATAGAGTATTGCAATGTTAATTTTAGTCACAAGACTGAAAATATGAGTTACAATATTGCATTAAAATGACTGCAAGAAAGAAACTTCTCCAAAAAACTTTTTCAATGATGGAAATGCATGCTTGAAGCCCTTCAATGCAAGCACATGCCCCTTTCATCTCTTAAAACTTTTACAATGTGGGAGATCTTCCTGGAGCAAGTTGTAATGTGTAGAATCCAAGGAGAGTGTTGATCGTGTCCCATATATGAAGCTCTCTCCTTCAATGTAGTCAACAATAACCCAACTAGAATCTTTCCTCCTTTATATGCAACATGCAATTTGATATGAGCAACAGGGTGCTACCTTTTCTGCCATGAATGAAGTTGTGCCTCAATACAACCAATAAATTTACTATTAGTCTCAATTTAGAAAGAATAAAAGTGCATTGTATATTGCAAGTTTACAAACGTAAGTCCAAACACAATAGAAAGATAAATCAATTAAAAAAATATAGCCTTGTCAACAAATGCCTTAAACATAGTGTTCAACATAGGCCTAAAATATGCATATTGAACCCTTGATTTCAGAACCTTGTTCAAAATTAAAGAAAATGATATATATTAATTATTTAGCAACTTCCTTAATATCCCCATGTAAGTAGACTAAACTAAGTGAGGTTGAGGGTTTGAAGTAGAGTACCATCTTCTTGGTGTGTGCTTGACTTTGACCATGACTTGTATCTTGAATGAAAATAGAAAGCTAGTTGTATTGTAAAATCATTGTTAGAAAAATAACCACAAAATCCTCTTTAATTAAAATAATCCTTCTAGATATTTCAAGACAAGATATTTCAGTTAATTTCTAAGAGAGCTAATTTCACTATCCAAACAACCATCAATCTATTTATTGTATATAATTTCCCAGAATTCATAATTTGAATGTAATGAAACTAACCATAATTACCAAAGATTTGACACCAAAATGTAGTACAAAATGAATTTTTTGACAACAAATGTGCTTTGATAAACCAGATATACCCTTGATATATTGATTTAAATAACAAGGAAAGATCAAACTAGAGACAACAAGATAAAATTCATTAATTCACTTCAACAAACAATTGAAACTAGAGTTCGACCAACAATTATAACTTCATTCTATTGATCTTCAAAAAGATTTTACAATATGTTTCAAAATTTTATCTTGACTGACATGTCAAAAAGTGTCTTTTCGGTTACCCACTTTTAACATAAATAAAAAAAGTCTTAATTATCATTGTTTACATAGGATTACATAAAAGCAATGAAAGATGAGAAATGAAGAGAAATGATCAGATGTTGAAGTCCAGAGCACTCACAAGATACTGAAGTCTGTTACTCATCATAAGGTACCCATGATCATTCAGATTTGGCAAGGTCCTCTCTCCATGATAGTATCTGCAAGGCTTAGTACTTCACTCCAAGGCCTATTCTTCTGGGGGAGCTAGATATGTCTACTCCCATTGGTACACTATGTAATCATGAGTCCATTTGTACTCCTATATTTTTTTTTGTTGGCCAAGTGACTCTTCCATTTGCTGTCTAATAACTCTTTGTTATCCTGATGAATTTTGAGTATCCAACATCCAGTGCAATTATTCCATACAAGGTTAAATTGAGGTGGTGAATATTTATCTCACCATCCTTCTATAAATTAGTGAGGCAGTTGGGAACAATTTTACTAAAATAATCTATCCAATCCTTGGATATTTTCAGTTGATCATCATCCCTTAGTATCTTAGGCACGGACCACTACTTTAGTGTGTGAAATGAATCCATTCTTGCCTTGAACTTTTTCTATTTTCCAGATATGTATTGAAATTCATTTGTGACCATTCAGACCATTTTATCAGTAGGATTTAAAGTCGTAGAGGCCTGAACATTACTTTGTAAAATTCTACACAAAGTCATTAAAGTGTGATGTGCAGGTTGCCATTTCTTGAATAAGGGGTCCAATATAGGTACATGGGCCTTTACTTGATCAACTACTTGTGACAAGGAGACATAAAATTCATACACATTTTCCAAATTTTCCATAATTAGTCTAACCCTATGCTCCAAGACCTATTCCAATACCCTAAGGGTTTCTCTCTTTGCTCTTTCCTTTGTTTCTTCATTAGTCTTTTTCAACTTCTCAATTTCTTGTTTTAGCACATTTACTTGTTCAACAGTGATTGCACCTGTATTAGTCTGGATGGTAGGGGGTTGGTATACTATTAATTATGTGCTTTGGGAAGGACCTGCTCCCTTCAACTGCTCTTTCAATTTCACATTTTCTATGAATAACCCATTCACTTCATCATTCAGATCAGTTTGTGCTTTCTCATATTCTGCCAATCTAAGCTCCATAGCTTTAACCACATCTCTAGTAAACATTGTTGAGTGCATTTTCATAGTAGCTACCTCCAATGCTGATGTGTCTTGAAGTGCCTTTACCATGGAAGTCCCTCTTATTTCTTTTACACAATCAAGCAATCTTTGTTTTTCTGTTCTTTTTTGCTTTGTCCAAAAGGCTATGGTTTCAATTCTTGGATTGTAACCTGTGCCACTCATTCCCTCATCTGAATTGAATTCAAAAACCAACATGGGATCTTCTTAGATTCTTACTTGATCCAATAAGAATATCTTTTTTAACTCCATCCCAGGAATAATTAGTATATTTCTTTCTAAGAACAATTTTCTTGCTTCTTGGGGGCTAACAATAATTTCATTAATCCTGAGTTCTTCAAAATTTTGGGAAACAATATGGTCATGATGTGACTCATCAGTGCCCATTTAATTAATTTGGAGTCTCTCCTCAAATTCTTTCATTTTCATCTTCAACAAAAAATCCTTAAACTCGAGATTTTGAATAAATTCATCATCTTCAATAAATCTAAGGACAAAAATCACCCTTTCATCATCATGCACTTCTTAATCATTATTACCATGTATATCCACTCTTTCTTCTGGTTTGTGAGAATCAGTTGCAAGCTTAGGTAGTGGCTGATCAACTTTATTATCTTTAAAATTCAAAAGTATATCAGCTACCTCTTTAGTATCCCCAACTCCTTCACTTATTTCATATGCCACTAAGGGGTCCACTCCATGTTTCTTCTGCCTTTTAGGACTTGGCTTCTTAGGGGATGCTTCTAATTGTATCGTGGTAGTTTTTGGTAGGGTCTCCGTGAATACAATACCACTTGGTTTGATGGGAAGCTTGGAGGGTTTTGAAGACTGACCCTTAGGTTTCTTTTCTGGTTCAACATATAATCTTTCAAATTTGTCAATTATTACATTCATCCTTTTGATAGGATCCTTTTCTTCAACATAGAATCCTTGGAATCCAGTTTCCCTTTTCTTCTTCTCCTACTCAAGCCTCTTTATGATTTCCCACTTCCTCTTCCTCTGAAAAACTTCATCAGGTGTAAAGCAATTTCTTATTACATCTTCTTTGTAATCCATTACATGGGTAATCCTAGCTTTAGTGAGAAGTGTCTTCTTTATAAAATTAATATGACCTTCAGGATCAAAGAACCTTTCTCCTCATGACTTCAATGAATACCTCATCTTCAAATAGTTTTGTAGTTCTTCAAGAGTGACATACCCTACAAATAGCTCCTCACATTCAATTAGGTTAGGGAGGAATGTCCCCCTTTTTTTTTTCTTTTGATAACATCCTACTTCATACATAACATTTTCCACATAAATTATAAAAATGAAATTCAAACAGAAATTTTTTAGGTAAAACATGTGGGGCTTGAGGACACCCATAGACCCTTATTACTATTTGGTCTACTAAGAAGAACTAGTCACCAAAATTGTGAGTGTGTCCCTGCTTTGGATTCAATGCTAAAGGTCTTAATACTTGCATGATTTAATTAGGAAATATTGGTAAAATATGACCAAGACTATCCATGAACTTTATTACACAATCATCATGAAATATTACATAATCACTATTTTTACATCTACTATCCCAGACGTAACACCAATTTTGTACAGGAAACCTATTCCCTTCATCATCAGTCACTCCCAAACACATTCTTTAAGTCTGTCTATTTCTATTTTGGTACAATATTAAATGACATAGCAGAGAGTATCTCCTGAGAGTGATGGGAGCTAAGTTCTCTCTTACTTGAAAAAATCCTTCATGTAGCCCTTTATCAATTTCAGTAGCTAAGTCATACTCAATTTTGACTTCAAGATTTTGTATCTTCACTTCCATCATCATGAGATAGGTTGGCATCCTCTCTTCAACATCTATTCCAAGCATTTTGCACAAAGAAAAATAAGTTCTTTTGAAATATAATTGGAAGTCTTCTATGGAAAATGGCTCAATTTGGGAGGGGGAGATAAGGTATCCTCCTATTGTTTACACCCCTTTTCATGTGTAAAAGAAGTTCATCACTCATGTAGGTTTTTCTAAATCTCGTATAATCCTCCTCACTTATGTCCAAGTCGATCTTAGTGATAGCTTGCTTTTTTAACATAAAACACTCTATAATTGATTCTTTAGTTAGCACCACTAATGGTGCACCATCTCACATTCTTATAGTCTTGGTAGCTAGGTGATAATATTGTACCAATAATTTAATAAACTCAACATCTAATAAGACATTCAAGACTATCAATTTGGCCAAATCTAAGGTCCAAGGATTCAAAACTGGAATCTTGTCATCCCTTTTTTCATAGAAGTACCAAAATAGATCCCACCTTGAGATAGGAATAATTGGGTCTCTAAATCCATGGGCTTTATCTCTAAACACCTTTTTGAATCCTTTGTTTACAAAATTAGGTAATACATCTAAAATGGATTGTTGCAGGGACCTCTTCTCTCTTTTAGAAATTGTGGACTCTTCCTTTTTACTCGCAAGTTGACTTCTTTTGGGTGGCATGATGAATAATTTACTCCTACTTGATTTCTTTAAGTGTCTACTTGTAGAAGCAAATTCAATTCTTATGCACTTGCTACAAAGGGTTTCTGTGAACTTACCCGGTGAAATAATAGCTGTAGATTCTTCTCGCTTGAACTTCCTTGCCTCCGGTATGCTTAGATGTGTGAATGATTGCCAAAATTTCATCTAGTCCCAAGTAATATTTTCTGTTGAGCTCGGTCACTTCACTATTAATGTCAATTCGTGCAAAATATTTTGGAATCTGCCCATATTTTGAGTTTGAATACATGCCTTTGATCTTGGGAAATCAAACTGTGTAATCATTAAATGCTTTGATAGCATGTACTGCAGTATCACTCTATCATTTCAAGACCATTGCAGGGTAGTGTTAGCAGTACCACCACCCCACACACACCCCTTTGGACTCCCCAAAGATGGCAAGGTTAATTCTAGCGGTTGAGTGGTTGTTCACTGCCATACCGCTCTGTCGTATCAAGACCATTGAGGGGTAGCAGTATGGTAGGGTTAGCAGTATCGCCACCACACGCACACCCCTTTGGACTCTCGCGGGACAATAGGTTAATTCTAGCGGTTGAGTGATTGTTCACTGCCATACCGTAGTGTCACTGTTTACCCCTTGTGGGGTCGTGGTTTACTTTAGTTGTTAACATGTTCTCATTGCCACCCCGTGGTATTCATATTTGGTTTTTGCAATATTGTGGTAAGAATTTATACATTGACCTATATGTCCTGCCATCTCGTGCATACCTCTGTTGACTATTGTGGCAGTGCAATATTGGATTTTATTATGAATGTAGTATTTTAGATATCATTTTATTGAAAATATTGAACAATTTTCTAATTTTGCAGTCTCTTAGTTTTAGTTTTTAGTGTCATTCATACCTAAGAGATCATTTCTTTGTTTGTAATGAGGAGGCTTAGTTCACCTAATGTTAAGATATCTATATGTATTATTAAATCATAGATGTTCATTATATGTTTGCATCTAGAAAACATATAGGACATACAAGAAATTATATTCTAACTAAACAAAATTAATTTCAAATTTTCAACCAAAGTAAGAAAACTAACAAGAAGGATTGAACCTAACTTTAAATGCACTTCAAATTAGCAGTTAACATCTTATGTTTTGTATACAATGTACCAGTAGAATAATGATGATTACATTACAAAATGTATTAGTAAAACAACAGTGAATAAGCATACCTATACTCAAATCTTTATTACATTCAATAATAAATTACACCATACATATAACCAAATTTTAGGTGACAAGATGACCTCTTAAGGTGACAAAACATCATCATAATCATCTGCATTGCTAGCAAGATCAAAATCCTGATCATTCGTGTCTGCATTTGCTTGATTTTCTTCCTCATCCTCATCTATGACATGCAATGCATTCTCTCTCCCAATCTCTTCATTGGTAATCAAAATTTCTTCTTCAAATACTCCATGATCGTCTTCATCCACTTCTTCGAATGTTTCTTGTAAATTAACATATTTCTCATTAGGCATTATATTAACAACTTCCATGAATTTTTCTTTTGAATGCGACTTTGTTTGAATGGCATACGAACATATTGGGCTTCTTACATCATAAATTAGAAATGATTGGTTAATTTGAAGAGGGGAAACATATGACTCATTCGTCTCTGATAAAAAATGTCTTGTATTTGTGCGTACAAATCCATACTCATCAAATTGTATTGTAGATGGTCAAATCCACTTACATTTTAATAATATAGGACAATTTTCACCATATTCCACTAGAATAATTTGTTGGATGAATCCAACATAAAATTTCTTCTTAGTTTCATGAAGAAATTCAGCACTAACAACACAATCACAATTTGTCTTTCCTTTGTATTTTTCTTCCACTCTTAAATGACTACCATAGGCCCACATTCCAATGAAATACATAGCCCATAAATGTGGAGATTATGAAAGCTCACTTTCCTCCGTTGTCATATCTTGACCTTCTTCTTTTGCATCATTGACTGCATTAGCAATCCATTCTTCAAATTTTGGAAAATAATCACCTCCAATCAAATCAACATGACATCTGTGCTTTTGAGTTGAGGTTGATGTTGCATCCAAGCTTGATTGAATTCTTCATATTTTCTACATAGAGTATTAATGTACAAATAGTAAGATTGATAATATAAATGTGTAAATTCAATTAAGTAAATAAATTATTGTGTAAATTTTTTTACCTGCGCCACTTATCGAATGAAGATGTGTTTTGAAGAATATAGGAATGTATCACACTTCTTTCTTGATGTAATAGATTGAAGTGACATCCATTGCCTTCTAATACTTCACCTACAACTATCTCTTGTTTGTCATCATCCTATACACGCTAATTGAAATTTTTAAAATCCTTCATAATGCTGCCTTTTGGTTTTTCCCTAGTAAAAACATTTTTTTTCAAAACCTGCATATATCATTCTATAGGATACATCCATCTTGTTCTTATCGGGCCACAATGCTTTAGTTCATATTGTAGATGTATCAAAAGATGCATATAAATGTTAAAGATTGTTGATGGAAATTCACGTTCCAATAGACAAAGGAATTCAACAACCTCCTCCCTCAAACTATCAAAGTTCAAAGGATCTAATACATGTAAACTCATTCTCTTTAATATTAGGCCCAACCTTATAACTGCCAATCTTGGCCCCTTTTCCAAAATTAATATATTTACCACAATAGGTAAAATATTCACCATTATGGCATGATAGTCATGGGTCTTGAGGCCTCTTAAGCCATTAATGTCAGTTTGGCTTCTAATAATACTACTTACATATTAGTGGGAAAGCGAGTCTGAGATATCAATTGTAAGAATTGTGCACATTGTTCCTTTGTCCAAACATAAGGAGCACTAGGTTTTCTATATTTTTCATCATCATATTTTTCAACCCAAATATTTTGATGAATCTTTAGTTGTCGAAAGTCTTCACGTGATGAAATAGTATCAAAAGCACCAAAAAGAGTTTATATAATAGCATAGGCTATATTTTTCTCAGTATGCATAAAGTCAATAGTATTCCTAATGGCTATATCCTTAAATTATGACAACTTATAGAATATGCACAAACTTTTTACACTTCTTTCATTACATGGATCATATCTATTACCAACAATCCCATCATTTTCAATAAATGACATTGTTTTTTGTCATTATCAACAATATAATCACTTGTTATTAGCAATGGTGCTTCACGATTCTTTTCTTGACCATTGAACTGTGTTTTTATTGATGATATGGATGATCCATTTGAAGGTAAGCATGATTTCCACAATAAATACACTTACACAAACTTATTGAGTGCCTCACAAAATCCTTAAAGTTGCAAGCAGGACATCCATGGTATCCATGAACATTGAGACTAGACAATGGCCATATGTAGGAAGATCATGAATCATAAAAAATAAAGTTCTAAAAGTGAATTTGATTGAATGACCATACATTAAAGATTGAATTGCTTCAATTCCTTTTCACAATTTCATTAGCTCATCATATAATGGCTCTAGATAAGAATCAGTTGTATCTAAAGTCACACTTTTCTTTCCTGGTATAATCAATGATAGCATTAAGAAAAATGCTTTAGTTGCTAACCATGGAGACAAGTTATAATTTATTAAAAAACACTGGCCAAGTTGACCAATTAGTACTTTGATCTGAGAATGGGTTCACCCTATCTAGATCCAAACCCAACCTTATATTACGAGGATCTTGAGAAAAATCAAGCCATTTGTTATCAAATTCCATCTACATCTTAAAATCAGACACATGTCATTGTTTTTCCATCAGTGTTATTATTTTGGGCATGCCATTGCATTATTTTAGAAATGTATCTGCACTTATACATTCAGATTAATCATGGGATTATTGGAAAGTGGTGAAGAACCTTTCTAGGAACCATAGTTGATTTCAACCCTTGTTTATACCTCGCTTCATGACATTTCAGAAATTCACTCTCACTTGCAAGATTCTTGTGAAATAATACACAACCATTCACACATGTGTGGATGTTTTCATACCCTAATCCTATCTTAGTGATTTCCTTTCTACATTGACTTCGTTTTGTTGGCAATGTGGAGTCAGGTGGTAACAACGAACCTAATAATGCCAATAACTGATCTGCACTCTCATTTGTCCAACCAAACACCACTTGAAAGTTAAGAATTTGAAGGATTGTTTTCAAACGACTTAACCTACAATTAGCATACATAGGCTTTGAAGCATCCTCCATCAACTTGGCCCAATCATCGTTTAGACCCTTGTTCAATATTCTATCAACTTAAAACCTTTCATTTAACATTGCCGCCTCTTCATGTATGTTTGGTACCACTTCATGTATGTTTGGTGCCACTTCATCTATGTTTTTTGCCTCTCCATCTCTCACACTCTACCATTCTATCATATCTTCACAGTAATTGACATTCCAAGGGTTTATACCACTATGCCCATATCTTATCATATGTTGATAAATCTAACTTGTTTTTTTCATCTTTCCACCAAGATAGTCATTACATGGACATGGATACTTGTCCATGTCCCTCTCATTGGCTATTCTATAATAAAATGTATGGTATTGATTCATAGTCAACCTTCAACGTTGTTCCATTTGTAATGTTCTACACATAGCAACAAAAAATTGTAGACTAAGAGACAAAAACTATTTTTTTTTAATTAAAAGGAATTTCCATAGCAATAGAGTTATAGAGAGGAAATAAAATAGAGAGTTTAACTAATGAATTGTAAAAATAGATTTTTGTAGTTTATATTCAAATTACTGATTACATTGCATTGCACATCTTTCAAACTCAAAGCATTACGTTACATTGCATAACTAATAACTAGATGATGATAGATGACAAAATGTAAAAAATTGTAGAATAAGAGAAAAAAACTATTTTTTTAATTGAAAAGAATTTCCATAGCAATAGAGTTATAAAGAGAAAATAAAATAAAGAGTCTAACTAATGAATTGTAATTTTTTTTTTTTATAGTTTATATTCAAATTATTGATTACATTGCATTGCACATCTTTCAAACTCAAAGAATTACTTCATATTGCATAACTAATATTAGATGTTGATAGATGACAAAATTTCAATTACAATATAGTTTTTACAAAGTCAATCTAAGCATTTATGCAATTACTTCACATTGCATAACTAATAACTAGGAGCAACTGCCAATTACATTTTCTTGTCATGGCATTCCATGAGACCACGTTTCTTTGAGGCATTTTTTCAAAAAGTTCACTGCCTTGTTGCTATAGATAAAATCCTAAAACAAGTTCTTACGAACAAGCTATGGATGCTTGGAAAAAATCTATCAAAGCATAATGGTAAGCAATAACATAGACAAGGCGGTGAACTAGTTGAAAAAATTCCTTAAAGAAATGTGGTCTCATGGTGATGAAATGCCACGACAATCCATAACAATTCACTTGTCATGGCATTCGTCATGGAATTCCATCACCATGAGACCACATTTCTTTGAAGTATTTTTTCCAAAGTTCATTTCCTTGTCTATGCTACCACATTTTTCATACATGTCTACCAAAGCATTTTATGAAACAGTTCACTGCCTTGCTGCTATGGCTAAAAGCCTAAAATAGGCGATTTCAAAAAAGCTATGGATGCTTGGAAAAAATCTATCAAATCATAATAGTAAGCATCAAGCTATAGTCTCATGGTTTTATTTTTAGTGTGAAATTCAATGTGATTTTATTTGCAAGTTTTAAACGCATTTTTTTTGGCAATTTTGCTGTTTGAAATGGGGAAAAAAATTTGTGGTCAATTTTGTGCACTTTTTAATTGTAGGATTCTCACAGTTAGTGAAAAAGGTAGTAGTGTTCATGAAGGAATGGAAAATATGCACAAAGCCTTTGAATTATACCCGTGCAATGAAATTGAATCATTTAGCAAACCATTTTTTCTTCATAGGGTAGCATTTTGTTGTGGAACAGTTGACTGAGATAGCTCTTGTTTCAATTGACCACCCTCTCATGAAATCTCATTCATATTATAATCTTGCATGATCTTATCATAGTAAAGGTGATTCTGACACAACTGGCCACTACTACATGGCATCAATCAAAGAAATCCATAGGCCATAGGATTTTGTGGACAAGTTCAATTGAAGCTGGGAGATCTTAAGAGTTCTCTCTCAAATTTTGAATAGGTTCTAGAGGTCCACCCTGAGAACTGTGAGAGCTTAAAAGTTGTACGCCATATATATGCTCAACAAGGGCAGGAAGAGAAGGCTTTGGAAATTTTAAGAAAGGAAACTCACATAGATCCACATGATACCCATGCATGTATCAATATGGGTGAGTTATTAATATCGTCAAACCCTAGTGCAACCTTAGATTCTCTTAAGATGCCAAAGTCTCTTCTGAAGAAGAATAGAGAAGAAGTACCCATTTAATTGTTAAACAATATTAGGGTTCTTCATTTTGAATGTGATGAACTAGAGTTGGCTCAAAAAACTTTTATGGAGGCATTAAGAAATGGAATTTGGGTTGAATTCATAAATAAAAACCCCAGTGCCAATTCTACAGTTTTTTATGTGCGCTTTAAGGATATGCAATTCTTCCATCAACTAGAAGAAGGTGGTGTTTCACATGAGTTACCATGGGATAAAGTCACAACACTATTTAATCTTGCTAGGTTGTTTGAAAAACTACATGATACTGAAAAAGAAAATCTTTTATATAGGCTAATATTATTCAAGTTTCTTGATTATGTGGATGCATATCTATGTCTTGCATCCATGGATTAGGCTCCAAATGAGATCCAACTAAGCCTAGAATTGATTGGGTATGCACTTAAGGTGGATAAAAACTCATGAAATGCTTTATGTATTCTTAGAAACATTGAACTGAAAAACAAATGACTGGCTTAAAGCAAAAGAAACAATTAAAGTAGCACACCAACTTGTCTTGGATAATGAAGCAAAATGAAAAGTTGATGAAGAATGAAGGATTCAGATGGAAAGGAGAAAGCAAGAGGAAGAACTTTTGCGGGTGATGTAACAAGAGGAGGAATTTGAAAGTGTGAAGGAATTATGGAAGAGTAAGCATAAGGATAAGGATGATGATGATGATGATGGGGTTAGTCAATCTGAGAAGAAACAAAAGAAGGAAATGAAGAAAAAAAAGAAGGATAAGGACCACAAGGATTATGATTCTTATATGGAGGAACTTGATGTTTCCATGGAATATGATGAAAATTATATGAGTAATAAGGCATAAGATGATACTGAAAATGCCCAAGATCTTCTTGCAGCTATAGGTTTAAAAGACTCTGATGATGGCAAGACAAATTCTCTAGTTTCAACAAAATCACAAAGGAGACATGCATACTCTAATTCTAAAGATGACGAGCCATTGTAGAAATAGAGTCTGAGAGAAGATGATCCATATGATGATGATTTCTAGGCTTCCTAAGCTTTAACCAAACCTAGCTCCTATTTTCCAAGAGAAAAATCCTGAAGGCCCATGGGAAATGAACGATGAGCATTTGAGTTTCAACTTGGTTTCATTTCGAAAAGGCGACATTACATTGTACAATATTTTTTTAACAACGGAATAATTTAATCCACCTATTTGGGACTGTAAAATAAAAATAAATGAATTAATCTATTTTCAATTATAGGTTCTTTTAATCTAGAACCTGATAGAAAGATAAAGCATAATACATTGAAGGACACATAAAATGTTCTAAAATAAAGACTAAAATGGGTTGCCCATAAAAAACAAGAAAGGGGAAAAATGAAAAGATAACATACAAATGATTCACTTGAGGTTTTTGATAAGATATCATTTAACTATGTCAAATAGATTTGGAAGGGATAAAGCATATTTTATTGACTAAAATCTTGAGGTAGCTTATCCATCGCATTGTATGAATCATCTTCTCTTGGAATTTGTTTCTACAATGCACCAAGAGAAGATGATGCATACAATGATGATGGATAAGCTACCTCAAAATTTTAGTCAATCAAATATGATTTGTCCCTTTGAAATCCATTTGACATAGTTAAATGAGATCTTATCAAAAACCTCAAATGAATCATTTGTATGTTATCTTTTCATTTTTCCTCTTTCTTTTTTTTTATGGGCAACCTATTTTAGTCTTTATTTTAGAACATTTTTTGTGTCCTTCAGTGTATTATGCTTTATCTTTCTATCAGATTCTAGATTAAAAGAACCTATAATTGAAAATAGATTAATTCATCTATTTTAATTTTACAGTCCCAAATAGGTGGATTAAATTATTCTGTTGTTAAACAAATCTTGTACAATGTAATGTGCCCTTTTCGAAATGAAACCAAGTTGAAACTCAAATGATCATTGTTCATTTCCCATGGGCCTTCAGAATTTTTCTCTTGGAAAATAGGAGTATAATAATAACTCAAGAGGATCTTAATGTCATAAAAGGGGCCACTTAAGTGTTGGCATAGAGACTAGGAAATGTTTATGTTGCAAATGGGGCAGCCATTGTGCTAGCTGAAAGGGGTCAATTTGATATTTCAAAGGAAATTTTTACACAGGTACAAGAAGTTGCTGCAAGAAACATCTTTGTTTAGATGCCTAATGTGTGGGTAAATCTAGCACATGTTTACTTTGCACAAGGATAGTTTGCGCTTGTAGTGAAAATGTTTATGTTGCAAATGGGCCAACTATTGTAAAGTGTTGGCATAGAGACTAGGAAATGTTTATGCTGCAAATGGGGCAGCCATTGTGCTAGCTGAAAGGGGTCAATTTGATATTGTAAAGGGAATTTTTACATAGGTACAAGAAGCTGCTACAAGAAACATCTTTTTTCAAATGCCTAATGTGTGGGTAAATCTAGCACATGTTTACTTTGCACAAGGACAGTTTGCGCTTGCAGTGAAAATGTATCAAAATTGTTTGAGGAAATTGTATTTTGGCACTGACACCCAAATTTTATTATATTTAGCTCGAACACATTATGAAGCAAAACAATGGAAATATTGTAAAATAACATTATTCAGAGTAGTAGATTGTAATGAGCATTTCAATTTTGTGTTTAATGTAATGAGGGTTTTGAGTTACCTCTGAATTTGTTGTAGAGGGCGTCCCCAAATTTGACTTCACTACAAAGGGCCTCGACAACTTCAAATTCATTGTAGAAAACTCTGAATTCCTTGCTTGCCTTTTCAGAAATCTCCAGGTCCTCTCCAAATCGTTATCACCCATACAAGTAGCTGCTATAACTGATCAAAATGCCTCAATGCTAGGCTAACAAATGAAGCGAGGTCTCTAATGAACAAATGAAGCAAGGTCTGCAATGAACAAATGAAGTGAGGTCTACAATGAATGAATGAAGTGATGTTTGCAATGAACAAATGAAGTGAGGTATGCAATGAATGTGAATAATCATGCCAATACATCAATGCAATACATCGCACCAATAATTGGCCAAAATGTTTTTTAAATTTTTTGTCTAATTTGTATTTGGTGACTAACTATTTAGTCATTTTTATTTCTGTGACTAAATAATTTTTTAGTCAATGACCAAATTAGTCATTTTTTTACTCATTTATAGTTGAGTTGCAAAAAAATAGTAGAATTTAGTCATTTTTAGTTATTGAGACTAATAGTTTTAGTCACCTAGTCATTTATTTTCCAAATTCTACTACTGTAAGCCCTAGGGGTCTCATTTAAGGTTTAGGATGATCTGGGGTACTCAAAATTTAACCTAGGAGGGTTTACCAGGGTAAAAATTAGGGTTTGGAGGGGTTAAATAGGAAATTAGGTTTGATTTACCCCTCATTTGCACTTTTAGCCTTAGGAGATTTTAGAGTTTAGGATATTTGTAGCTACAATTGTCAATTTGTGATGGCACGAGTTCTAAGTGCACCACATCGAGAAGATGTGGTTCATCAATACCAACAACCAATCGATGTAGGGGTTGCGGTACGTACACTTTCCATTTTTTCTTTCATATTTTTATGCTCTTGTGAATAATGTTTAAAATCAAATGAAACGATAGTGGTAATCTTAGGAAAATGTTCCTATTGACATGATAGTGCCACTAGTGTACTAGATAGAATGATTGCTAGAGTAAAAATTGATCGCTATTATTAGAGTAGGCCTCTTTCATTAAAACTAGTTGTTGTTGTTTGATCACAGTCATTAAAAATGACTGTGTGATGGACAATTTAGGAAGATTATTGCTATTGTTTAACTCAGATGCTACTGTAGCACTTACAAGCTCACTATCATGATAGAGAGTCGCTATCATCCAAAAATAGGGCCACTATAGTCTTGGAAGAAGCTCGCTATTGTTAAAAAACATTGTTTTAGATAGTTTGCTTGAAAATTAAGGTTCCCAATTTCATTTTCTAACCAAATTTTGAAGTTGTGGGCTGAATGCTTGTAGGCTACTCTTTGTCCTTTGTACTCATGAGAGTGGAGACATCAACATATATTGGATGGGATAGCTAGCTTCTAGGAGCTAGATAGAGAATTTTTAGATGTAGTAGGTCTGTGATATATCACATATATGCTAGAGATTAGAGCACATCAGGCTATGATGACCACCTTAGTTGAGCGATGGAGATCTGAGACTGCCACTTTCCATTTTTTGATCAAGGAGTGTACAGTTACCCTAGAGGATGTATGGATGATCCTTTGCATCCCCATCAATGGAGAGCTTGTACATATGATGTCCAATGAGGGACTCAGGCTATGCAGAGATTACTCAGTGTAGAGTAGTTGACTGTTATTGATTCAAAGATTAATTTGACACCCTTTGTTGATGATGTTAATCCTATGGTGATGGTGTTGGAAGGACTGATTATTAGGCCTTTGATGCTTGATTAGAGAGCTAGGGGATTCCCAGTTGGATGGGTATTTGCATCGAGCAGAAGATGGAGCATGCTACTTTGTTCGCCTATGGCCCTTGTGTGCATGCATATTTATATAGGGATATGCATGGGGAAGTATACCATGGTGGGAGAGCATTTTTGTAGGGGTGATTGTTATCAGATGATTTTATATTTATGTTGTTGTGTCACAGACTCTGATGTAGAAATGATATTTTGTATATACATTCATCGACCCATTTGAGGCCTCATATATATTTTGATCTCTTGTGATATTGTATCGCACATGACATTAATGTTGTACATGACATTTTAAATTTTTGATTATATATGAGATACCATTTCTTGATACGACATATGATGTGTTATACGATGCTTATGGATGATTCTTATATGTTTATGACATGCTGATGGATATTTGATGATGATTATATGCTCATGTTTTTGTATTTTTGATCTTTGATATGATATGGATGTATGGATGATGTTATGATGTATTATTTCTATGATATGATGGACATGATATGCTAATGAGTCTGTGGATTCATGATGCATGTAGCACTAATGATTTTATGATGTGGGATGGAGATGTTAGCTAGAAGAAATGTTAGTAGGAATAGGGATAAAAGAAATAGATGATTTTGATCCAATTTCTAAGAATTCATAGATTATGATTGATTGATGATCTATGATAATGATGAGTTTGATTTTTCTTTCATAGAGAACTAAGTAGTGTTTTAGCAATCCTTATTAATGTAGCAAATAGACATGATGCACCAGGGTATTAATGCCAAGGTGGCTTTGTATCCATTATGTGGAATTTGACTCCACAAATAAGGAGTATTCTTGCTCATACCAAACATACAAAAACCTTGTTAGAGTATATGGGTGAGAAGTTTAAAAAAAATTTGGACTAGTTGCATGAGAGTTATGAGGAACCTAACATGCCACTACTACATGGAAATGCCCCAAAATAAATTCCACACAAATAGCAAAGCAAGTATTTTCCATGGTAGTATTGCAAAAACATCCAACAAATAGAGAAAATTAAATAGATGATCAATTCCCCAATTCCTTCCTCTCTAAATCCTTATGGACATCCTTGAGAGATCATGGGAATGAGACCATAAGATAAATCAAAAGATAAGATCACAAAAGATAAAAACAATGTTGTTGTATCACTTGCCATAGATGTTTGATGTTTCAAGATATTATCCATCGATGATGTCTATTGTAGGAATGATTTATCCATTAAGACATATGTCAGGATGTTGATGATGATTGGAATAGGTTGGTAGTTTAACACTTGGGCATTGTTTTAGTCTGATAGTGATCAAGTCATTACAATCTTTGTGCTTGAAGGTTTTGGATTTTGATGTTTTCTTTGCTTATCAATTGCTTTGTGAAAGGGTGAGGATGATGATTCATTTATTATGGATGGAGAGTTTATTGCGGATAGGTGATGACAAAGATAGGATTTTTTGAGGTTTTCTAAATTTTTTTGTGCTTTTAAGGTTGTTTGAGGCTATTTTTGATGTTTTTAGGATATTTATATTTTTTGGTATTTTTGAGAGATTTAGAGACCAAGAAGGGGACCTAAGGGGACTGACCAAGTTCCTTAGGGGCTCATCAATTGATGGCCTTGCCTACTTTCAAGCTTAGAGACAACGTAGTTCGACTAACCATGACTAACACTATTTTTTGGCTTTTCTAAATTTTTATGAATGTTTTGGAGTTTTCAAGGATATTTGGATGTTTTTTGGATTTTTCTAATTGACATAGAGACCTAAAGGTACTAACCTAGTGTCTCGGGGGCTCATCAATTGATGGTCTTTCCTACATTATACACTCAGAAACAATGTAGTTCAATTATTTGACTCAAAGTGTATAATGTTTTTGGGATTTTGATGTTTTATAATTATTTTTGGATTTTGATAGTTTTGCAAATGCTTTTGTATTTTAATGTTTTCAAATGTTTTAGATTTTGATAGTTTTATGACTATTTTTTTTATTTTTGATGGTTTATGTGAATGATGAGATGAACAAGGATCCAATCAATCTACCAGGATAGGGAAGTTTCCCATAGTTTGGAATAGGATTATATTTATTATGGATAGGTGGATAAGATGAATAACAGATAAGGATGGTGCAACAAGGTTCAACACTTGATTAGTCATTGAGTCATGGTTGGGTGCATGTTTTATTATGCCAATATTAGAATAATATGATAGGGATCATTTTTTGAGTCAATTTTTCTTTTGTTTCAACATGTTCAAGTCACAAATGAGCTAGAGGACATAGACCAAGAGTCTTCCCAAGATTAGGTAATCGTACTTTCCCCCAATGTATAACAATGTATAAACATCATGAGTAGATTTTGGGGTTGAATAATAGGAAAAATAACTTTCAAAATGAAGGATCTTACTTCCAAGGACTACCTCGTAGTAATATACCCTATTAGGATAAAAATATTTTCATTGAGATAAGGTTGGATAATGGTATGGGATGAAATAATTTGTAGCCAGTAGAACAGATCATATCAAGAATTTATAATAAATAAAAACTAAAGTATTTGCCCCTAGTTTCATCAAGATCAAGATAGTTATTGAAATAGATGTATTATGATATGGATCATGGATTTATCATGAATATGATGTTGGATGTTATTATGGATGAGATAAGTTGATTCCAACTAGAACGATGCACATGGATCCTTGATTCTACGCATGATGCATGTTTTCCAGGTTTTCATCATGGTACTTGTCCAACATGCCACCGAAGTGGTTTCCACTTGAGGAAAAAAGAATTCTCTTTACTATTTTCTTTTGATTTTTGATTTTTGATCATGTTGAACCCCTTGTGGGTTTTGATGTAGATGCTACTATCATGATGTTCCAATAGTATCCTGAGAGACAAAGTTGTTGTGCCAAGATACATGCGCTTGCATACAACTCTTGAATATGCTTGTCATCTTTTTTGATACCAAGGTTAACCTTATCTAAGTGTGCACATCACCATAAAGTTACCTTCAGGATTTTATGATAAAGAGTAGCTGCTAGTACATAGTTAATGTGTGCTTTGGATATTCTTCTTGTTGGTACTAGTGGTAAATGTCGATAAGGAATATGTGATAAGGATGGAGTGGTTGATGGCTTGGATATTGAATCTTTTATTTTCCAAGCTTGGGATGATGGGGTACACAATGTGGATGTAGAAGCTTGCATAAAGTTAGGACCAACTTGATCTTTTGACTTTGAAGCTTTCTTTTGTATTAATGGACACTTTTGATAACTGGATTTTTCTTTCTGCTTCTCCATAGTTTCTTTGACTATTGGTGTTTGACTTGGGTCATCTGCTTTTACTTATTTTAGAATCCATTTTAACCTAAATGGTCCATTTTGAGTTTTTGATTGCTTAGCTTCAACAAGTTTCTCTTTTAATTTGTTGAAATTTGTTTCTAGTTGGGCCCAATTAATGGGTGGAAAGATGCAACGATGATGATTTATGATAGGGATGGTGGAAGTACTAGCAATAGTTTCATCATTAGAACCCTTCATGACTCCCATGTTGATATTTTCACTAGGTAAGGTTGCCCCCAGTATTAATGAGGTATCATTATTATGATTAGATTATTTGACTATCGGGCAACTAATATTCTGAGCAATGAAGTTATCAAGAATAGTCATCCATTCATTATGTGTTTTGGCTCCTTGCTAAATACATTTGGCCTGAACTTGAAAAATAGTAGATTTTGGTGATGCTTCAAAAGATGTAGTTGTTCCAAAGCTGATGTAGAATCCTCCTTCATGATCTCTTTCTAGTATATTATCATGGGATCCTATAAACTTGAATATAGCTTCATCATTTTCAAATATGTTTGAAGTAAGAGATGCTTGTTTGGTATTAGGATCATCTACATGTCTAGTGGAAACAAGTACCTCATGGGTAGATGTAGGAGTTGTTGTTGTTAGGATATGATCATCTTCCATAAAATCCTAAATGGATTGGAAGATGCTCATTAGTTGATGATAGTATTTAAGAGAAATGTGATCTTGATCTTGACTCATCTTAGAGCAACACTTGCCTTGCTTAGGAGTATTTTCTTGACATGAACTTTGGGTAGATGGTGATTTATGAATGGAGGATTCTGAATCTTGAGTGGATATGGAAAATGATAGAGAAAATGGTTCCACTTGTCTTATATTTTTTTGATCTTGAATTTGGATAACCAAGTTAGTTTATGAATTTTCTTTGGAATTAGTATCATCTACTACAGATAGCCCTTGAACAAGATCCTAGAAGGTTTCATCATTATATGATGAGTTTAGTGAGGATGTCATAGATTGGCTCCATGAGGAGCTTGGAGATAGGATAGGAGATTCCTTATGATTTAATTCTTCAACATGACCTATCCTATAGTTAAAATAAGGAGGAATATTATGGTTTGATAGGTGATTAAAGAGAGTATTTTGATGTGATACATTGCTAGACATAGGAGAACATTTTTGACCACCCATTTGAAAGGTACCTTGATTAATGTTCTCTTTCTCATCAAGAGACTTAGAAACATAATTTATGTAAGTGTATGATCCTTCAATGTACCCTAACACACTATCATAGACATAGATAACTTCATTCTAATACTTTCCCTTCTTAGAATCCTTTTTCTTTTGATTAGGTATTATTGTTTATTGATCCACATTAATGTCACCTTGCTCAATGATATCTTATATAAGATGTTTAATTTTGACGCAAATCTATGTTTTATGACCCTTTATTTGGTGATATTTACAATAATCTTTGTCACTATACCGAGGGGGTTTGAATTGTGGCTCTTGATAATTCTTTGGATTAAGAATCTTGAGGAGATTTGATTGTATCAACTTGTTCATCACATCCTCTACAGGTTCCCCTAAAGGAGTTAACTTGCGTCATGTTTTATTTGAATCCTTACTATTAAATCTTGATTGTTCTCTTGGAGGATTTTTGTTTTGATTCATTTGTTGATTACTCTGAGGAGACACAAGTTGATTTTTTTGCATGTTTTTTTGGTAATTGGTAGGAGGATTAGATGAAGGTTTCATGTTTTGAACAACCCTTGTATCAGTTGGCCCATGATTTTTTCTCTTAGCCTAAATTTGAGGTTTGTCATTAGAGTTAGATGCTTGATCTTTTTTTGGCCAAAATCTAGGTTTATCATTAGAGTTTAATGCCTGGTCTCTATTGTTATAAAGTTTTATGGTACCTTTTGCTATAAGATCTCTTTCAATCATTAGACCCTTAATGATTTCTTCAAAATTGTTAGGAGATAACATGTTTAATTGATAGCTAATGTCTGTTGTAAGGTTAGAGATAAATTTTTTGACTAGTTGCTTTTCCAGAACTGGCTATTTAGTTTTTTTAGCTTTTTGCCTCCACCTTTACAAGTAAGAAGTGAAGGAATCACCCTAGTTTTTTTTGAGTTTATATAGATTAGGCATCGTTATTTCTTGTTCAATATTGTAAGAGAAGTGGTTTATGAATTTTTTTGATAGCTCATCAAAGGTTTTGATACCGGGTGGTAAATGAGAAAACCATTCAATAGTCGCACCCCTAAGACATCTTAGAAAGAGTCTCAATAAGTAGGATTCATTATTTGCAACTTTCATACAAGCCATTGAAAATTCTCGTACATGTTTGATTAGATTACCTCTCCCTTTATATTTATCAAATTTAGGGATTTTGAAGTTCTTGGGAAAAGGTATCATTGATATGGTATGATAAAAGGGATATGGACATATATCTTGTAGTGCATAGATTTTTTTTTATTTTCCAAGCTGAATATTTGATACCCTTTGGTTAAGAATTTGAATTTGTAAGGTTAAGTCATCACTAGGTGTGTTCAGTTGAGGATTAGGGACTCCATAACCTTGTTGTCCTGCAATGTATTGTGAGTTGTATTGTGGGGTTTGTGTGTAAGAAGGCCCTTGTTCCATATTATGTGTGTATGATGATGGATAGGGTCCTTGTGGAACAACGTGTGTATTGCTAATTGATGTTTGGGCCTTGTGGTTTAATACTTTTGTATTGTGGATTATGATTTTGTTGTTGTGATGCATAGGTTTGGTGTTGTTGGGTGAAGGTTTGATAGTGTGGGGGAAGTGGATTTTTTTTGTGGAGGAACGTTTTGTTGAGGAGGTACATTTTGTTGTGGTGTTTGTTGATATGCATATGTTTGTTGTGGATTAGGAGTTTGTTTTGTACCAATGTTTTGTGATGGGGGTTGAGGTGTTTGATTTTGAGGATGAGTGTTTTGTGGTGGTGGAATGAAAGTTTTCTATTGAGAGTTTTGAATTGATGAAGATCCATATTAATATTGCTAGTTTGAAGGATCATAGTATGATGGTTGTTGCTTCAAGTATTGTGTTTGTTTTTTTCCTTGTTGATTTGTTTGGTACATGCTTTGGTCTTGATGTACATTGGGTTATTTTTTTTGGTATACGGGTGGTTTTTGTGTTATGCAAATAGGTGATACCATGTGTTGTGCTTGAGGTTGGATGTTAGCATGTAGCTATTGTTGTGGGGGGATGTTGGTTTGTTGATTTGTTGCATACTATTGTTGTGTAGGTGGTGAGTTACCCATATTTTGCATGTTGATATTAGGATCTTGTTGTCATGGATTGAAGTTCAACAATGTGTCATATAGAGTTCTTGAAACATTGGGTACCCATGTATTAGCTACCACATTTTATGTTGCAATTGGTGCAGAAAAGGGGTTTGATTGAGGAGGAAAATTTTGAGCTGCCATGGTGTTTAGATTCCCTTGACCTTGTTAAGTGACCAATGCTTGTTCTAGTTGTAAAGGAGGTATATATAATGGATTATCCCCTTGTTGTTCATAAGGTTGATCATTGAGAGGTGATTTTTGTTTCAAAAAGATAGAGGGTATCCTTGGTTCCACCATTTGTTTTGGGACTTGTCTAACAATTGATTGATCTTCCATGCGGATGAGGGATGGGTCTCTAAGAGAATAAACATTAAAATCTATAGGAAACTTGGTACCATGTTGTGCAAGTTTCAAAAAGTATGTGTTATGATATAACCAAGTACTTTTTCCATTAGTTTTTGCAATTTAGGATCTTGAGAGTACTCTAAGAGTTTTTCATCATTGATTTCTTTGTCACTATCATGTTATTCAATGATCACATAATGTAGACTAGGAGGTTGATCTTGATTTATAGCAAGAATTTCTTGATGTTGAATTTGTATATATTATTCACTTAGAGGTTCAACTCTAAATGTTGGTTGTGCTTGAGGGGTTGAAAAAGCCATAGTTACATTAGGATCAAAGCCCCATGGTTGAGAAACTTAAGCTTCCATATTGGTGGCACTAGGTCCGCTTGAGCTACTTTTGTTAGCTTCCATTTTCTTTTGATGTTGAGATCTTGTTGTTATAAATGAGCCCAATAGACCTAGTGAATGGGATGTTGCAATTTATGGAGGGATGGTGAAGTGTTTTGAAAATTTGATTGGTGATGTGATGTACAAAGGGAAAGTTTTCAAACCTCTTGTACAATTTTTTTCGATTGATTGATATGGATTGATGTGGATTTTGGGATTGTTTGATGATCAAGTTTTATATGGGATTCTTGGATGTTTAGGAATGATGCAATTTTTGGACTCAACCCTATTATAAGGAGATGAGCTGATTTTGAATTATTTTTGATAAATGATGTTATGTTTATGGATGATCAACCCTAAAAAAGAAGAGTGAGTGGATTTTGGATGATTTTGATATGATACTAGCCTAGGAACACAAGGATGAATAATATTTGCTTGATGTTTTCTACATCTCAAGGATGGTGATGGAGGATATGTCAATTGCTTCACTTAAATCTCCATATGTAATATATGAACCACTACCTTCTCATCCTCCTTTATATTTAGAAACACCTTAACCCCATATATTGTAAGACCCAATATATGAGAATATACTCATATATATCTCCCTCTAAAATTTTATTTGAAAATGTGGCACAACCACACTCTATAACCCCTTGGATTTTTATTTTTATCTTTAACTAGGGCTATCAAAAATTGGAGAAGATATTTTTTGAGATTAAAAGGAACCTTTACATAATGTTTTTAAATGGCTGAAGGTAAATCAAATAGATATTGTGGTTTTCCCTCTTCACCCACAATAATGCCACACTTTGATGTATCTCCAATAGAGGTTGAAGCACTCACACTTAGTTTCTTTTTCCATATCATTCACTAAACTAATTGCTATTTTTGGTGTTGTTTTGTGAAAAAATCATGCAAGCACAAATTAAATATAGAAATAAAATAACTTTGAAAAAAGGGAAGAATCAATTACCTCTTCCACTTCCTTGCTACCTAACTCCTCATTTCTCACTAATGCTAATTTTTCTAGTGGAACTTTCAAACCCCACTCAAAATGATTTTTTGGCTCCAACTTGGTTGTAATATTTTTTTGCATGTAAAAATGAATTAGAATGAGATAGGGAGGCATTTTTTTTCTTTGGGGCTAAGAGGGGTGTGGGGGGGCACATTTTTTTCTTTATTTAAAATTCTACATTTTTAAATAAAAAATGCTTGCATAGTTGTGAGGATAGTTGACTTTCCCAAGATATTTCAGAGACATCTAAGATGTTCAACCGTTCCTACCTATCCAAAATTTGTTCCCCTATTTTTGGTAATTATAGGGGAAAAAATGGGGATGACTAGGGGATGTACCCAAGTTGTCCCTAGGATGGGGATGCCTAGAAAAACATAAGGCCGGATGCATCATCAGAGAACATAGTTTTATTTCTTCTAGAATCATGTTGGTGTAATCTACTAGTCTAACTATTTAACTTTTCCACGTGGTAGTTAAAAATAGAAACTGTTGTCACATGAAATTGCACCCTGTTGAACATAAGCTCAACATTCCAATGACACAATAGAAAGAAACTTAAGGTGTGGGACCTTTTAGTTGAGGTTATATTTCTGGAGAAGGCCAACTTCCTTTTCTAAACTATGTGCAAATATGTTGGTCCAATCCATCACATGAAATCATAGCACTATTCCTACTTTACCAACTCAAAAAGGGAAAAAAAGAGAAATAATTGCATAAAAAGGGGAAGGGGAGGTGATACACCTAAATTAGATTTGTTTCTTCTTGCTTAAAAAAATAAAATGAATCAATGAAAATAGTCAGAAGAACTTACATAGTTCTCTACTCTATTAGTTTCCAAGGGTACCTATGGAGGTTAGGGTTTAACAATATACTAAAAGGAAAGGAAATATTCACAATCAACACTTAAAAACCTAGTAACACAACATATAGACATGGAAGATGATAAACATGCACTTATACATGAAGGCATGAGATATCTACACAACATATCCATGGAGAGAAGAGGTAAAATCATAAGTTTCATTAATACAAAGGCATAAGATTGTTTATAGTTGTAGAATGCATAGAACTATAATTTCTTATAGAGAAATTAGGGAGGAACCATTACAATGAGCACAAAAGTGTGTTATATTCATTTGCAAGTCATAGGATAAAGATATGGCATGTGATTGGGCAAGGAACCCTAGCCAAAAACACTAAAAATTAGGTATAGACATGTGGACTTCAAATACCTAGCTGAAATATTGCCATAAAGGCCTTGAAACCATAGAAATGCTTCCACATTGATGAATCTATGGATGAAGAGCAGAAATACCCACAAAATCTATAATAAAATTGTGGCTAGGGATGGCCCTCTAACAAAAATGTAGTCTACAAACAATAATTGAGGCATGGGTCACATATTTTCCACTTGGAGTTGGTAAAAAATATATTAAAAATCATTCATGTAGCCTCAAGAATTAGATATTATAGTTGGGGAAGTTTTTGCAACATTAATGGAATGTGAAAATTTGTTAGGCTTGTTCAAAAGTCTGTGTGGGGTCTGAAGTCTGAAAAGAACTAAAGGAAATGGGAGTGGGAATAAAAAAAAATTGGACATTTGGACCTTGGTCCAAAAATTTGAAGGGAACCTAAAGTTCTGATGGGAGAAAGGTGATGGGAGTGAGAATCATAAATGAATTGGACATTTAGAGCTTAGTCCAAAAATTTGGAGGGAACCCAAAGTTTCGACGGGAGAAAAGTAGAAGCAACCTAATGGGAATAAGGAATGGATTTAGAAATTTGGAGCTTGGTCCAAAGATCTAAAGGGAACCCAAAGTTCTAATAAGAGAAAGGCGATGAGAGTGAGAATAAAAAATGGATTATACTTTATCCAAATGTTTGATCAGGACTCAAAGTTCCAATGAGATGAAAAGAGGAAGCAAGAATCAAGAACATAAAAGGACATTTGGATTTTATCAAAATGTCTGATTGGGACCCAAAGTTTTGAAAGGATGAAAAAAGGAAGTGAGAATCGAGAACAAAAATAGGCATTTGAAATTTATCCAAATATTCGATCAGGACTTGAAGTTCTAAAAGGACAAAAATAGCAACTGAGAACTAGGAACAAAAACAAACATTTGGACTTTATCCAAATGTTTGATTGAGATCAGAAGTATCAAAAGGAAAAAAGAGGAAGCATGAAACAAGAATGGAAATAGACATTTGGACTTCACCCAAATGTCTGATTGAGACTCAAAGTTTTGAAAGGATGAAAAGAGGAAGTGATAACCAAGAAAAAAACAAAATTTGGACTTTATCCAAATTTTTGATTAGGAATTGAAGTTATGAAAGGACCTTTAGAAGAAAGAGGGGAATGGGAAATCGAGAACATAAATAGACATTTGGACTTTATACAAATTTTCTACTAAGACCCATAGTTCTGAAAGGATGAAAAGAGGAAGGAGGGAGACTTAGTCGCCTTTGAGATTTTTTGCAAATGGATGCTTGAATAAAGCTTGGAAAAGGGGTAATAAAACTACCATAGGTACATTTGATTATGATAAACCCATTAAAATTTATTAGATCAGTTATAATTGATGAGAAATAGAAGGGTAGGCACAAAGTGACAACATTTTGGTGATTTATGTGAAATTATTTCCTGTTAATCATAGAATCTAGGGGCCTTATTAGTCCATTGGGCATAGATTCATAAGGGGGACTTGCAACAACTGGCTTGCCTCAGAAGAAATATAACAAAATAACATGTGCAGGATTGCACTTGGAGGAAAAAAATACCTAGATCATACATTCCCTTAAGGAGAATGTAGAGTGTGTAGCAACACTTCTTCAAAAAGAAACAATTAATATGTACATGTATTTTACAAAATTACGAACCACAAAAATCTACCTATGTCAAAGATAAACCTTCTAAAGGAGCTGATATCCCTCATACCATAATTTTATTCTTCACCTAGTTGCAAACATTGAAAACTTCTACCTATATGCAAAAATTTGCACACACTACTTACATGGTGAAGAATCACTTCACTATAAAACTTGTCATTGTGGGGAAACCATTTAGTGTAAGTGTTAGAGTACTCTGACGATAGTGCCTCGGGTGAACATACAACAATAGGGGTGAAAAATTTTCGTCATAGGTCAATGTCCAGAAGAAAATCTCTTGCATAAGAAAATGAACTCTTATGGACAAGGTTACCCTTGTATGAAAATGCACCACTTGCAAAATTTAATTAGACAAACAAAAAAAGTGTTGCAAGTATGAAGGTAATGCCATTGATGTCAACAAGCTTGTGTTGTCATTGGTGTCAGTTGTGTAGTTGTTGAAAGATATTGTTGCTTTGATTAGTTGCATTATGTTGTCATCAGTTAAGTTATTGGTGTCAACCTTTGGTGTTGCTTTGATAAGATTTTTTTTATGGTTGTGGTAGTGATAAAGATGTTGACAATTGATGCAGGAGCATCCAGGGTGTAAGAGCAATCTTGCATCACCCAAAAAAAAATGTTGTTTCTTTTCAATAAGGGTTAAATTTGGTAGGTTTACTATTTTTGTAAGTTTGCATTTATGCACAATTGGACGCAAAATCTTACACATAACTCCAAAATGGTAAATTGAAGCCAATGGTGAAGAAATTACTTCAATACCATTTGTTGTTTGAGAGATTAAAATTTTAATTTTCAATAATCTTAGTAAAATCTTCAGGGTCAATTTTGAGGCACTTAGAGGATCCGGATGGGCCTAAAAATTGGTAGAAAATGAAAGTGGATGGCCTTTAGGCCCTACTTTTTGGCACAAGATTTCTCGAGACCTTTCCGAAAAGGTATTATAATAGAAAATATGACAGTCGAATCAAAAGTTATGACCCCGCGAAGTTGTAATACCAAAGTTAATAAAATTTCAAAATATCTTCTTGAGGAAGTTACACTTTCCAGAAGTTTTTAGGGCAGTTACACTTTCTAGAAGATTCTAGGGTGGTTACACCTTCAAAATAAAGGATGTAAAGGGGGACTAAAAAAAGGAGGCCAGAGTAGAGTAGATGGTGGCTCCGATTTGCAGACTTGCAGATTTATGTAATCAGAAAGCCCATGTGATGGAAAATATAATGTTGTAATTTCATTTTCATTTCAGTGATAATAGAAAATATTTGCTTTCCTTCTTGCATTTTGTTTGTGCTATTATCTGTTGTTTTTGTGAGTTTTAGATTGTAAGGGGAGTACCCTTCATCAAGGATATTGAGAAAATCGATAAAAAAATGAAACAAGGTGTTGTAGAGGTGTTCTAATTTTCTTTGCATTTCTTTTGGGTTAAAGACCTACTTCTATGGTTTGGATATGTTGGTTAGAGGTGTTCAAAGTTTCTATATCTAGAATATGGGCTTTTGGATCGATGTGCAAAAGAAGTTATGTTCACCAATGTGTGAACTAGATTTGTAGTGTTGCTTACAAAGGTGTTTGGGAGAATTTTTTTTCTTCGTGTTTCTCTGTAGTTGTGCTTTAGGACTTGTAGTTATGAAGGTGAGTTTATGGTGTTGATAAATCACCTCATTCAAGTGGCTTTGAGGTTTTACACTCTAGAATATGGTTTTTAGAGTTACGGTGTTTGATAGTGTAGTTTGAGTGTACCGGGATTTTACATTCTGAAGGTGTGAGGTGGTGTGAAGAATTTGTTGGATCTCAGGTGGTTTGTGGATTATTGTAGATTTTCTAGAAGTGTGGTGTGTGGTTCTCAAATCGCCCTTGGATTTGAGGAAGCGTTTACAAATTTTAATGGTGTTTGCACAGGTAACGATCAACCTAGTGTTTTCACTACATTCGAAGATGTTTAAGTATTAATGAAGGTGTAGCGTGGCATGTGAGTGTTGAATTAGGTCCCAATTAAGTTTTTTATTGGTCCACTTTCATTCCTATCCACCGTGAGAATGCTTATTGCCGACCTATTTTTGATTTTGTAAAGTGTAAGGTGTGTGTAGCCAACTTGAAGATGATTTTCAAGTTGTGGATGGTATAAATGCAAGCTGAGTTGATGCGAGATGGAGTGTGGAGTAGAGTTGAGTGTTGTGATGTGAAATTAAGTGTAGCAATATGAAATGCAATGCAAGCTATAATACAAGATTGGTGAATGTAGTGAGTTGAAGGTATCTTGATCTATTGAGAGCGATGAATCTTGTTGGAGCTATTGTGGTGGATTCTCGGTTGCATTGAGATCATTTTCTCTATGTAACATTCTATCTTCTATCTTCTTTCTATTCTAACAGTGAGCTTAGGCTATGATCCCTTTTGGATAGTGTGTCTTATTTTGGCAGTGAGCCTTTTTGTATCGATTTTGTAATTACTTAAATTGTGAGCTAATCCTCATTGTGGTTTTTCCCTCCTAGGGTTTTCCATGTAAATTTGGTGTTCTATTGTGTATGGTGTTGTTTTAATTTTTGTTATCTACATTTCATGTTTAAACATTATAACAGATTAAGGGTTTAACAAATGCATATGGATCTAATTATTGTTGAGGGTTTTGATGTTTTAATTGGATACAAATGATTCACCCCCCCTCTCAGCTGTCTTGTTCATTCAACAATTAGTATTAGAGATAGGTTCCTTGGAGAAAATATTAACTGCTTGAGGTAGATCCAGGATGACAAACAAGAAGGAGATCCCTATGTTTGATGGAAAAAACTATGCATTCTAGAATACAATGGAAGGCTATCTGGTTTACCTTGGATTTGATTTTGCATAGGTAGTGAAGACTACATATACCATACCTACAAATGGACCAAGCACAAGGGATGAAATCAATTCCTATGAAACAAATGGTAAAGAAAGGTTTTTCCATTTGAGTATTGCAAATTCTGAATTAGTTAAAGTGATGGATTTGAAAACTACTAAAGAATTTTGGGATAAGATAGAAAGTATTTATGAAGGAGATGATAAGGCTAAACAAACTAAGATGTAGAATCTAAAGACACAATTTGAGAACTTGTGAATATCTGAAGATGAAACAATTACAAGTTACATGCAGAGGGTTGAGAACTTGTTAGTGCAATGAGAGGTCTTGGTGAAAAAGTCAAAGAACCCAAAGTGGTAAAGAAAATTCTCAGAACTCTTCCTGATTCTTATGGTGAAAAGGTTTCTACTATTGAGGAAGTTGTAAATTTTAATACTTACACTAGAGATCAATTGTATGACACACTAACTACATTTTAAATGAGAAAAATTAGTTCGAATAAAGGTTCAAAAGTGGAGACTACTTTCAAGGCTGGAAATCAAAAAAAGTTGAAGATTCTGATGGAGGTGATATTGATGATGTAGAAGCTTAATTTGTAAGAAGGATGAAAAAGTGCACCAGTAAGTACAAAGGTAAATTACCTTTCAAATGTTTCATTTGTGGATAAATATGTCACTATACTTCAAGATGTCCAAATAGAGTTGTGAACAATAAGAACAAGGAAAACAAAGGAAAGATGATCAAGTAAAGCTATTATGTTAGAGAAGATGGTATTTTTGATGATGAATCTAATTATGGAGATGTTGATGATAATGAATGTTTGTTCTTGGATTTAAAAGATGAATCTATTTTTGCTAACTCTAAAATTTGTGTGAAGGAAAGTGCTCCAGAGAAAAAGAATAAGACTCGAGGTACTTTGGTATTTGCTTTTCAGTATGTTAGACATGATAAGAACTATTAAGTTATTGATAGTGGTTGCTCAAATGATATGACTGGAGACAAGAGTCATTTTTTTAAACTTGAAAAATATGATGGAGGACTTAAATTTGGAGATGATTCAGGTGCTAAGATATGTGGAATAGGTTCAATTATTTTTTATGGAAAGAATAATACTGAAGATGTTTACTATGTTAAAGGTTTAAGGTAAAATATTGAGTCTTGGACAAATGTGTAGCAAAGGGCACGATCTTATGTTCCAAGATGATGGATGTGAGATTAGAAAAGGGTCTAAAATTGTGATTATTGTTGGAAAGAGGACAAATGGAAATATATATTAGCTCAAGGGTGCTGATGGTCACTATTTTATGACTCAAATTAATGATAGTTGGTTATGGCGCAAGAGGATGTGTCACATCAATTTTGATAATTTGGTTAGAATTAGTTCAGCTCAAGAAGTGAGATATCTTCCAAAGGTTACAAAGCCTATCAATGTTATTTGCAGAGATTGTCAATTTGGAAAAAAACACCTAGATTTAAGGGAAAAGAACAATCTTCTATTGAATTGTTGGAATTGTTGCATATAGACCATTGTGGTCCCACAAGAGTGAGAAGTCTTCAAGGTGATAGGTATTTCATGCTTTTGATTGATGATTATTCTATAATGACATGGGTTACTTTTCTTAGAGAGAAATATGAAGCCCTAGATAGATTCAAAGCATTTAAAGTTATGGTTGAGAATGAAATGGATTTGAAGATCAAATGTGTTCACCTCCAATGAATTTAACATGTTTTGTGAGAATCATGGCATAAAATGGCACTTGTCTACCCTTAAGAATCCTTAGCAAAATGGAGTGGTTGAAAGGAAAAATAGGATTGTTCAAGAAGTTACAAGGACTATGATGAAAGAAGCTAACCTACCAAAATTCTACAAGAGAGAAGCAATTCATACTGCTATTTACATAATAGAATTATCAAGAAAAAGCTAAAAATACAAAGACTCCCTATGAGTTGTGGTATGGAAGGATCCCTACTATTGATGAGCCTAGTTTATGGTCTAATTTTTGGGTAGAATTTATGATTTTTTTGCTGAAGTTATCATGGACCTTGACGTTAAGTGTTGATATTTTTATGGTATTTCCTCATAACTATAGACATTGGGCTTAATCTTATTTCTGCAAATCTTTAATCACATTGGCATGTTATATGAACTATCTATACTAATTTTTCATGTGGTTAATGAACGTTCTTTAAGGTAGTTATAGATATGCAATTATTGTGTGTGCTAACATTTCCATGCAGATATAATTTGAAGATACTAAATTGAGAAAGACATCGCCAGTTGGGCATGCACCATAACATCTATCAAGGGAATCGTTCAAAGGTCAAAGGAGGTCGACCGTAGGAGATTCCCCATGAAAATAAAATGTAACTTCCTTGTAGTGGAATTTAATGTTGTTGAGCAAGTATTGGCATTACTATTGTACTAAATCTGTGGACATGTCTAACCAGATTCCATGCGCGCGTAACTGCCTCTCTATTTTCTCTGCTTTCCATAAATTGACATCCTCCCAGTTTGTGGAGTTGACCACCTTGCTTAGTTGGTAGTATAAATAAGGATTAGATTCCCCTTTTCAGAAGGTTGCACGATCTGATATTGTACTTGCATTCTTAGCTTTCAGTGATACACTACTCTATTGTACTTATGTTTTCTGATGAATAAAGTGAAGTTCTATGTTCGAGCATTTGATTTTTCATTAGTAGAGGATACTCATCCAAGGGGGCCCACTTGGTGAGAAATCTATCCTTTAGCTTAGTTTAGCCTAGTTATTATTTTATGTTTAGTGATTAGTTAAGAATCTGGCACTAATTGTTCTTATAGCCACTAGAATTCCATTCTATGACTGTTCCTGCAGCCAAAGTAGAAAGAGTAGTTTTTTGTTTGTTGTTCAAATTTTTATTTTTGTCATGCATTTTGAGCTTAGTATGGTTGTTTTTTGATATTCAACATTTATGTTATTCCTTTCCAAGTAATTTACTTTCAACATTTCATCTTTCTTAGTTGTAGAATGAAAATGGCTACTTTGAGTTCCTAGTGCACATATTGCGCTGACCCATTTCAAGTTCACATCCCTAGGTTGAAAAGTTAAATGCACCTTCATGATGATTGAAATGGCTATTCAGGTTAGATGTCCAATCTCTGAATCATGACTATAAAGGCCTAGTTGTTGAATCATTGTAGGAGGCCAACATTTTTGGCGTCATTATCGGGGATGGTGTCAAACTAGGGAGTTCTTTGGAGTCATTGGTAGCTTTTCTTGCTGTAGTATTTCTAAAAGTTGTTCTTAGTATACCCTCATTTAGGAAGTAACGACCACCCTTATTCTTTACCAATTCTTTGTGTGAGCTGGCTGATAGTGAGTTGATACCGCATGCATAGAGGAAGGAAAAGGGACACTTATGGGAGATTCCTTCCTAACAATCCTAACAATCCTAATCCATTCTAGCTAGTTGAATATCAGAACCTTCCAAGAGAAGAAGAAGAATATCCACACCCATTTTCTGATGCATTTCCTAATCTAACTAGCTCTGACGTTTCCTTTGAAGACCAAAATCAGCTCGAGAACCCCTTTTCTTTGGAACTACATCAAGCAGGCATGGGTGATGCAAATAGAAACAGACCTAACCAAATAGCTTTTCCTTTCCCCATTTCCCATCAGAATGAAGTTGACAACATAAAAAATATCCTTGCTTCAGCACTCCCCAAGTTTTATGGACTTGTCACAGAAGATCCTGATACCTTCTTATTTGAGTTTGACATACTCTATAGGAGTTATGACTATACCACCGATGCCCATAGGCTTAAGATATTTCCTACCAATCTAAAAGAAGCTGCATTAAGATGGTTCATGAGCCTAGGCAGAGATACTGTGGAAACTTTGGAAGACATGAAGAAAAAATTCCTTGAGAAATACAAGGAGTATTGTAGGGGAAGTGACATGAGAGGAGATGACTTTTTGAGGATGCAACAAAAGGAAGATGAGAGCCTGAAGGATTATATTGCAAGGTTTATGTTTTTCTAACAAAAAATTTCACACCATACACTCAATGAAGACTCACAAAATTTTATTTTCCTGAGAGGAATCAATGACAACTGCACTAATGCCTTGGACTTGATGGGAGGAAGAGATATCTCCCAAGTTCCTTGGGAGGATATGAAGAAAATATGCTAGAACTACTCTAGGGAATCCTCAAAGAAATGGATAGCTTACCAATCTTCCATGGGTAAGTCATCTACTAGTGGAGTTTCAAGAATGGAGATTACTCATTTGCTGACAGAATTTAAGCAAGCTATTATAAACAATCTAGCTACTCAACTATAAACACTTTAGGCCAAGAAGAAGCAAGAGGAGGAAAAGGAAATGTTGGAAAAGTATTGCCCCCATTGCAAAAAAAAGGACTACAGATGGAAGATGGTAGCTAATATTGAAGGAAAGAAGATTGCACCCAAGTTCAAGCCAATTCAGATTGAAGAAGATCAAGTCTACTATGTTGCACAAATGAGGTCTTGGGCTCCAAGACAAGTTATGCCACCAGATCCACTCTCTTATGTTGGGCCATATTTCAATTCCTATTCATCTGGTAACCAATGGAAACCCCCATATCCATCTAGCTATGGAGGATATCCACCACAACCTTGGGGTAACCCTCCAAATGCTTGGACCAATCATCAAAACTCTCCACCCCAGTGGTAGCAACCTTAGGGGAATTGACAGCAGTTTCAAGGGCATTGGCAACCACCTCTAGGAAATTGACAACAAACAAATCAATGGAGAGGAGGACAACAATGGCCTACCCAGACAACCAATTACATGCAACCACCTTCTCAGCCCCAACAACCTATTATAATGCCTCCACCTACTAATTCAAGCTCAAATGCACCTAAACCTACTTAGCTACTAGCTTAGCCCATGCCCAATTCAAATAACAAACCACAACAGTAGCTTGTATACTCTACTGATTCAAATCAATTCCCTACATATGTTGTGAGTGTAAGTGACATCCGCTTGCATTCAGGAACTACTTTACCAACCACTTCCAAGCCCATTATCACTAAGCTTCCTATGGAAGAGGAAGAGGAACCTCTGAATGATCCCATTCAG
Organism: Sequoia sempervirens; assembly: GCA_007258455.2. NCBI lineage: Eukaryota > Viridiplantae > Streptophyta > Pinopsida > Cupressales > Cupressaceae > Sequoia > Sequoia sempervirens. The sequence continues at coordinate 289,565,512 of VDFB02105785.1, read as the reverse complement.
CCAAGTGCACCTAAAAAAAATTGAACTAGTCCAAGTCAAGTAGACTGAACAAGAACCACCATTTCCTTAGAGATTGAAAGTTTCCAAGAAGAAGGAAGAAAAGGAGGACACAACCTTTGATATCTTGGATCAACTAAAGCACATATGTGTCCAGATACCTCTATTTCAGGCCATAAAGGATGTCTCAATCTATGGCAAGGAAATCAAAGAAACATGCCTCAAGAAGCCAAACAGGAGGAAGAAAGACCCCACTATAGTTCATGTGGTGGGATAGCTAGCTGACATCATGCTTGGAAAATTGACTATCCCTAAATACAATGACCCAGGTATTCTTGTGGTAGCAGTTGTTATAAATGGGATTCAAATAAAGAATGCTCTGATTGATTTAGGGGAAATAATAAATGTAATGACCAAGGACATCCTGAAACAACTAAACATTGCAAGCATGATATTTACTCCTACTATCCTGCAACTTGTTGATAGTTCTACTATTAAGCCTGATGGTATAGTGGAGGATCTTGTGGTGATTCTAGACTCCTAGGAGTACCTAGCAGAATTCATGATTCTTTCTCCTAAAGCTACACTAGGTGGGTATCCCATTATACTTGGAAGGCCATGGTTAGCAACTACAGATGCATATATTGGATGTCAGTTAGGTGACATGACCATTTCTGATGGGAAGAATACCAATTTTTTTTTTTTTTATCCTCTTGCTCAGCCATCCCATGATGAGGATAATCCCGTGTGGCCACATGTTGGTGAAGAGGCCGAGGAAGTTAATTTTGTGGCACAACTTATGATGTTAGGAAAAATATCCTTCATGCAGCCTCAAGATGAAGATGAAGTATTAGTTAACATTATTCAGAACCATTATGAAGTGGAGGAAGCATCATCTTCTCATTCTGCTACTCCAGTCAAGACACTTATGTCTGCTCTTCCTGCAGCCACTGTTCTTGCAGATGTTCTTCCTGTAGCCACTATTCCTACAGACAAACTTCCTACAACAACAAGTGTGTCCCATACATTTCTGCCATATGAACTCAAGGTACTATGTGTTAATGAAGCAACTATGATAGCGTCAACTACACAAGTACAGTTGTCACAAGGAAAGTATTTGAATGTTAACAACAAACTAAGTGAAGAACAACAATTGTTATTGGAAAACTTATTGAGGACCCACCAACATGCATTTTTGTGGGACCATCATGAGATGAAGGGATTGGATCCTAAGCTTTGCACTCACAAAATTTATATTAGAGATAATTGCACCCCAGTGAGGCAATCACAAAGAAGAATTAACCCTGCACTGAGAGAAATTGTAAAAGGAGAATTGCAGAAGTTGCTAGATGCAGGATTTATCTACCCCATTTTAGATAGCTAGTGGGTGTCTCCATTAGTGATTGTGCCTAAAAAAGGAGGGAAAGAGCGAGTTTGTGTTGATTATAGGGATTTATATGCTGCTACCAAAAAGGACCATTTTCCCTTACCTTTCATAGATCAAGTTTTGGACTCACTTGCAGGAAAAAAATACTTTTCTTTTCTTGATGGATTCAGTGGCTACAACCAGATCCAAATTGCACCAAAGGACCAGGAAAACACCACCTTTACATGTACATGGGGGACCTATGCCTACTTGGTACTCCCATTTGGCTTATGCAATGCACCTGCAACTTTTTAGAGGGTAGTCATTAGCATATTTTTAGATGTTTCCTATGATTGCGTGGAAATTTATATGGATGATTCCACCACCTATGGTGCTGATTTCAATGAAGCATTGGAGAATCTCGGGAAATTACTACAAAGATGTGAAGGTCACAATCTCTCTTTAAATAGTGAAAAGTGCTTCATGGTGATGTAGGAAGGTGTAGTTATTGGACACTACATCTCTCACAAAGGAATTCGAGTAGATCCTGGAATGATTGAGGTGATCACAAATCTACCCACACCTGCAAAACAAAAAGATGTTAGGAGTTTCTTGGGACATGTAGGCTATTATAGGTGAATCATCAAGGATTTTAGTAAAATAGTAGCACCATTGTATACCCTCCTCACTAAAGATGCTGAATTCCAGTGGACTAAAGATTGTGATGAGGCATTTTCTAATTTGAAGATAGCCTTGAATCATGCTCCTGTACTCAAAGAACCTAATTGGGAGCTTCCTTTCCACATCCATACAGATGCATCAGATTATGCCATAGGAGCAATTTTAGGATAGAAAGAAGGAGCTATTGAAAATGCTATTTATTTTGTCAGCAAAAAATTGCAAGGAGTTGAATTTAACTATACAGTGACAGAGAAAGAAATGTTGGCAGTGATCTATGCCCTGAAAAAAATTAGGCACTACATAATGGACTATCAAATTTTTGTACACTAATCATGCAACCATTAGATATATCATGAATAAACCTTTGATAATAGGTAGACTAGTAAGATGGTTATTTTTTATGTAGGAGTTTGACATAACCATTGTGGATAAACCAGGGAAGGCCAATGTTGTTGAAAATTTTATTTCAAGGCTTACTACATTAGAAGATAATCAAGCCACAAATGACTCTTTTCCTGATGAGAAATTAGTCTCCATCAGTGTACAAACACCCTGGTATGCTAACATAGTTAACTATCTAGTCATAGATAGAGTTCCTCCACACTTCTCTCCAAAAGAGAGGACACTTATTGAAAAATATTTTCCTTTTTCATGGATTGCTGGATGTTTGTTTTATACTGGACCAAACCATGTCATGAGGAGATGTGTGAGAGAAGATGAGACATATGACATTTTTCTTGCATGCCACAATGAACCATGTGAGGACATTTTGTAGTCAAGAGGACAATAATGAAGATTTTGAACACATGATATTACTGGTCAACACTCCACAAGGATGCAGGAAGGTATATCATAAAATGTGATAGATGTCAAAGAATGGGCAGACCAACCAGATTTGATGAGATGCCACTTTTCCATTAGGTAGTAATCACTCCCTTTGACAAGTGGGGATTGGACTTTGTAGAACCCATTGACCCTCCATCAAATGGTAAGTCTTATATCCTAGTATGCACTAATTATGTAACTAAATGGGTAGAAGTTAAGGCCATGAAGCATGCAAGAGATAACATGGTTGCAAAATTTCTTTATGAGGATATTTTCAAAAGGTATGGAGTTCCAAGAGAGATAGTGATTGATCAAGGGACTCAATTCACATCAACCCTTGTTGCAACACTAGTTAATGAGTACAACATAAGACACAGGAAGTCTACTCCTTATCACCAACCCTTGTTGCAACACTAGGAAATGAGGCCAATGGTCAAGTTGAGGTGACCAAAAGAGAAATTGAAGCTATTTTGACCAAAACCATAACTGTCCATAGAAAGGACTGGGAAAATAGATAACCAGAATTTGTTTTGGCCTACAAAACTACTTGGAAAACAACTACAGGCTTCACTTCATTTGAGTTGTTGTATGGAAAGACAACCATGATGCCCATTGAATTTGAACATAAGACTCTTAGGACTGCAATAGATTTGGGGATGGATATCTTTGAGGCACAAAGAGAAAGAATCCTGCAACTGAATGCTTTGGACGAGATGAGGAGAGAAGCCTTGCATCACACTGAGGTAGTGTAGAATCATAGAATCAGGTGGCATGATAAATTTATCAAGGACAAGAAATTCCAAATAGGAGACGATGCATTGCTTTATGATTCCAAATATTAGGAAAATGATAGAAAATTGTAGACAAGGTGGCTAAGACCATATGAGGTTGTTGAAGTATTCCCTAATGGTGTTGTTCAACTCACTACTATTGACCCAGTTAGATTCAAGTTGCTTGTCAATGGTCATCACCTCAGATTGTATCTCAAGCCAGCTTCCAAGGAGGAGTTCCTACAGAAATTCACTCAGCATGTTGCACCCGAGCTTCCTACAACTGAAGGAAGTGGACCTAGTGTCCCTCCTTCTAGCTAATTAAGGTATGTACTTGTCATAATAAAGACTTCCAATTCCATGGGAGTCCATTTCTTCGACCATTTTCCCATCCATTTCCACCTTTATTTCTCTTCCATCAAATCACTTCATTCCACTCTACCTCATTCCACCTCATTTTCATTAATTTCTCAACTTATTTCCTAAAAAGGCGAACAATACTTTCTCCACAATATTTGCAATGAATCTTCCACACATTCAGGTATGTACGCATTAATTGCTATATCTTAATTATCTTTTAGTGCATTCATTTAGTTGTTGCATGTTAATATGGACATTCACCATATCATGCCATTATTCCCTACCCTTGTCAAATCATCATTTCACATGTGAGGACACATGCCCAAATTTAGGTTGGGGGGGAGGAAAAAGATGTGAATATTTTTCCCACATGTCAGTCCATGTTGCTTTACGTCAACAAAATTTAAATTGAGCCGATTTGAAATATGAGTGAGAGGACAACTCACATGTGTGAAGTGACACCAACTGTCACTACCATTTCTCTCCATGATAGCTTTCCTTTATTATTCCTTCCTTTCCATTATTGACCCTATCACAATCTCAAGTTGCAAACAGAAGGTAAAAAGGGAAAATTTAGTCGACATTGGCATTGAAAATTTAGCAAGTGTTGCAGGAAGGTGAATTTGGTTTTCAGATGAGAATTGTAGAGAGGAAACTACATAGTGATTACTTGGTTTCAGATAATGGGAGGTGGGTTAATTAAAAATGAACCCACGGTGCACGATGTATTACTCTAGGATGCACCTTGCCTAGTTGAATTCAGAAACTATGGCTAGTTAGATTATTTCATGAGGATGGATGGCTTTGATGAAGGAATTGCAATAGAATTCACCCAGACATTATTTGAAGGGAAAGCCATGGTAAAAGGGTTGGAAGTATTGGAAACCAAAGAAATAATTGTAGAAGTTACAGGGTTACCTGCCGATGGTGAATATTACCCTGTTTCTAGAGACACCAGGTCAGCCAGGGCCAAATTTACAGAACCAAGCGACTCTCCATGCATTGATAAACTATTGAGATTATGGATGCACAATCCTTGAAGCTCCAGAATCTTCAATATATGACCTTTTCCATGAAAGATAATCAACCACAAAGGAAAGTGTTGCAACTATGGAATGTTGAATAAAGATTCTATATTGATGTGATATGATGTAATGATATGTTACAAATGAACAAAATTCCTGAATATAAAGGCAAAAGAGAAAACCTAAGATGCATGAGATGTTGCCAAGTGTTATAATCTAACAACATGTGACAACATGTGAACCCTATCTAGATGATTATTAAATGTTGAGATAAGTTCTAGAAGGACAACTCATCTTCTAGAAGGAATCTTATCCCACAAACAAGGAAGGGAATATTATCCCATTTATTAAATGATTTATTAAAAATGAAACCTAGGACTAAATGATATATGACCTAAGTTAAATTATGCTAGTGTAATAAATAATTAATTACACTAACATAAACAAGGGGTAAAGATAATGTCTCTACCCGAGCCATGGAATCAGATAGTTGTTTATGTCATAAAATATATCACCTATGAAGGACGCCAATCAAATCTAAATTATGTGCATTTTAAACTCTTGAATCACATGATGCACGAGAGGAGGATGAATGTGTCGAACATGTTATGCAACCTTCTTTCAATCATGGTGGACGAGACTCAAAAAGGTAGGGACAATTCCATTTCCCACCATTGTTTGATTAAATTGCTAGTTGAGAAGTCTCTGCATGATGTATCTGGAATGACCTAGGAAGAATTCATAAAAAATGATCAAATTAGACCTAAGAACTTGCAACCTAGGGTTTTACCTCAACCCTATAGGTCTAGTAGGAGATTGAGCACGACTGCAGCCACTCTTGGTGCTTCAACCTCTGGCGCGGGCCCTAGTGCAAACCCTCCTGCAGTAGAAGAAACCATAGAAATTAGCTCTTCCCAGACAGAGCAATCAGACAAAGAAAGTTCTCCCCTAGATTCTGATGATGATGTTCCACTTGGAATCCTAATGAAAACTAGGGCATAGAAAAGGGAGGCAGAAATGAGAAAAAGAAAATCCAAAAAGTAGTCGATAGAAAAAGAAGTACCAAGCTCTAGGAAGCAGAAGGATGACATTGTTCATCCCGCAGCCAAAGAAAAACATGAGAGCCCTCCTAGAAAATCAAGACCATCTAGGCCAGCCTTTGGTACACCTCCGTAGGAAAGCCCTAAGTCTAGAGAAATATCATAGGGGGACACAAAAGCTCCAATGGGGTAGGTGAATATCGAGGAAGAGGATGTATTTAAGACGACAACAAATATAACATTGGCATATCTTGCTGACATTGAAGAACAAGTGGAGAATCAAGGGTATGAGGAAAATTAGGAGATCCTGCAGCAAGAGATTCTGCAACAACAACAAAAACAAGAACAATCGGTACCCCTACAGCCTAAATTGATGGGACAGCCTGAATCCTTGCACTAAGTACTATATGGAGAGAAAGCATCAGTGCTAGGGAAAATGCTAGTAGGAATTCATAAACCCCCTGATTTCTCAATGCACATGGTAGCTATGCATTTATGGAAAGAAATGAAAAGAAGAGAAGAACAATGGAAGGAGGAGAAGTGCAGATTGAAGAAGCAAATTCAAAAGAAAGATGAGGAGATTGAAAACAAGGATGCATAAATTGCCACCTTGAAGAAGAATGTGGATGATATGGCAGCCTTATTATCACAAATTTTAGAGTGAAGGGCCCCTCCAAGGGTCTATGCTTTTCACTTGAAGGAGAAATATATTTCTTTTAAGCTAGCCAAAATTGTCTCAAGTTTGAACCCTTCTATTGAGACCCCTATTGAATTTTTCAATGCTTATCGAATTGCTTCCCCTAAAATGAAGAATTTGTTGTGTGAGTTTTATTTGCATAATTACACTATGACTCAAGACCATAATTCAAACCCATTGTTGTATGTTGGAGATGTCAAATTAAGGGCATTTATGTCTTGGGTACAAAATGAGATTAGTTGGGGACAACAACATGGGGTTTATAAGAAATTAGAATCCAACATCCCTCTACCCATCAGGGCTGAATCAAGGAATCCAAGGGACATTTACAGGGAATGACATAGAATGCTTTTCAGACCTAGCTATGGTAATAGTATTATGCCCTAGATAAAAGCAGTCTACAGTGAGTATGAGGTAAAGGAAAAAACAAAAGAGGAAACCATGAAGAGATACCTCTCACAAAGATGGAACAACCTAACTGATGAGCTAAAATAGGTTGAGCCTCATTCCATCTAGAACTATGCTGCAACACTTAAGAGAATTGATAGATATATATAGGTTGGAAGAACAAAGGGACAATTTTGGATTCCCTTGATTTTTTAGCCACCCCTCATGATGATGGCTTGTACCAAACTTCAGGTTTTACAACTATGATATTGCTGCAGAGAGACAAAGATGGAGCAGATTGGGAAAATTGAGAGGATTCTACTGGGACCCTGATTCACGAACAACAAACACTAATGTAGGGCAGTTGTCATTTGCAAATTTTAGAGCATTGACCAAGCAGAAGAACAACCCTTCCCCTGTTGGAGGACCAACAAGACCTTAGGTTGGGGGGAGGGATAAGCCTAGTTTATGTTCTAATTTTTGGGTAGAATTTATGATTTTTTTGCTGAAGTTATCATGGAACTTGATGTTAAGTGTTGATATTTTTATGATATTTCCTTAGAACTATAGACATTGGGATTAATCTTATTTCTACAAATATTTAATGGAATTGGCATGTTATATGTACTATCTATATTAATTTTTCATGTGGTTAATGAATGTTAGGTAGTTATAGATATGCAATTATTGTGTGTGCTAACATTGCCATGCAGATATAATTTGAAGATACTAAATTGAGAAAGACACCGCCAGCTAGGCATGCACCATAACGTCCAGCAAGGGAATTGTTCAAAGGTCAAAGGAGGTCAACGACAAGATATTCCCCATGCAAATCAAATGTAACCACCTTGTAGTGGAATTTAATGTTGTTGATCAAGTATTGGCACTACTGTTGTGCTAAATCTGTAGAAACGTCTGACCAGATTCTATGCGCGCATAACTACCTCTCCATTTTCTTTGCTTTCCCTAAATTGGCATCCTCCCAGTTCATGGAGTTGACCGCCTTGCTTAGCTGGTAGTATAAATAAGGATCAGATGCTCCTTTTTAGAAGGTTGCACGATCTAATATTGTACTTGTATTCTTATATTTCAGTGATACACTGCTCTATTGTACTCATGTTTTCTAATGAATAAAGTGAAGTTCTAAGTTTGAGCATCTGAGTTTTAATTAGTAGTAGAGGATACTCATCCAAGGGGGTCCACTTGGTGAGTAATCCATCCTTTAGCTTAGTTTAGGTTAGTTATTACTTTTTGTTTAGTAATTAGTTAAGAATCTAGCACTAACTGTTCCTGCAGCCACTAGAATTCCATTTTGTGACTGTTCCTGCAGCCAAAGTAGACAAAGTAGTTTTTTGTTTGTTGTTCAAATTTTCATTTTTGTCATGCATTTCAAGCTTAGTATGGTTTTTGTTTGATATTCAACATTTATTTTATTCCTTTTCAAGCAATTTACTTTCAACATTGCATCCTTCTTAGTTGTAGAATGAAAATGGCTACTTTGAGTTCCTAGTGCACATACTGTGCTGACCCATTTCAAGTTCATGTCCTTGGGTTGACAAGTTAAATGCACTTTCATGATGATTGAAATGGCTATATAAGTTAGATGTCCAATCTCTAAATCATGGTTGTAAAGGCCTAGTTGTTGAATCATTGTAGGAGGCCAAGAACTGTCAAGTACTTTAGAGTGTTTGGAAGTAAATTCTATATTAGAAGAGATGATGAAAACTTATGAAATTTTGATGCAAGGTCTGATGAAGGTGTCTTCCTTGGATATTCTACTAAAAACAAATCTAATAGATGTTACAAAAAAGGTGAAGAAGGATTGTTGAAAGTGCAAGTATCAAGGTTGATGAAGAATTGAGGAATTCAGTGGCGATAGATGGATATGAATTATATGAACCTACTAGTGGAGGAGAATAAGAAGAAAAAACTAAGGAAAAGGAAGTACAAAATGAAGAGGAAGAAGCCCCAGAAAAAGACCCCTAATACCCCTAAGTATGTGCATAGAAATCATTCTGAAGATTAGATCATTGGAGACAAAAGAAAAGGTAAGTTGACAAGAAGAAAAGCTATTGAAGTAGAGGTAAATATGTGTTTACTTTTTAAAGTTGAACCTAAAACAATGAGTGAGGCATGCACAAATGAATATTGGATGAAGGTAATAGAAGAAGAACTTATGTAGATTGAGAAGTGTGGACACTAAAAATTGTCCTATGCCTATGAACACCATTTTCGTCGTCAAACCCCTTTCTTACATAATTAAATCATTTTAATTATTTAATTAATTCTTTTCTTTCCTTTTATTTCTTCTTTTGATTAGTTAAATGAATTACATTTATTTAATTACGTCACTAATGTCCCCTTCTTTTCTATAATTAAATAAATTATTATTCATTTAATTATTCTTATCATGTTCTACTATAATTAAATAATTATTTCAATTATTTAATTATTCATTATCCTCTTCTTCCATGAATTAAATAAATTTTATTTAATTGTTTACTAATTTGTCTTTCTCGCCCACTTTTAAATTAAATCATTATTTAATTGAAAATTCAACTTTCCCTCTTCTTCTATAATTAAATAATGTTTTCATTATTTAATTATTCACTTTCCCTCACAAATTAAATAATTTTATAATTATTTAGTTTCTTCCAACAATCTTTTTTTTTGTGTCAGCCTCCTTATCTGTGTCAATCTTATCTCTTCATGTCTCATTTAATTTCCACCCTTGATTGAATTATTTTATAATTCAATCTCAACCATTCATTCTTATCATTGCCCTAATTTAGCCCTAACCCTATTTCATACTACAACTTTCAATCTTGGCCATTGATTGACATGTCTTATTAGATTTTAATCTCAACCCTTCATTCCAATTTGGCTTACTATAAATACACTGATCATTGTCATTTCAACCTACCTTGTTCATGCTACCTAGACTATTGCTATCAAAGGTAACAAGTACAATCTTCAATATTTTTCTATCATTGACATAAGGCTTATTATTGCATACTCAAATCTAAGGGAAATGTTGAGAAAATGTGTCTCAAACTCACTAGTATAACCTTGCTTCTGTCATTGAGCAACCCAAAATTGTTAAGTGTCACTTTCATGATTGTACCAATGTACCGCTAGGTGATGGTGAGAGAGGTGCAGTAGTGTGATTATCGCCATACCACAGGAACCTTCTAGCAGTCGAGCGGTAGTGCAGTGATACTGCCATACTGCGAAAGTCTCTTACATGTCTAGCGGTAGTGCGGTTACTGCCATACCGCAGGAGCCTCTCAGTTGTCTAGCGGTAGTGCAGTATACCATCATACCACAAGAGCCTCTTGGTTGTCTAGAAGTAGTGCAGTTACTGCCATCCCACGAGAATCTTCCAGCTATCAAGTGGTAGTGCGGTTACCGCCATACTGCAGGAGTCTTCAACCTGTCTAGCAGTAGTGCAGTAGAAGGACCATGGGTGAATGAGTGCAGACTTGGTTGACTATTGAGGTGTACACCGATCAGTGGGGGACGGTGTTGACTTGGAGATGGCCATTCAATGACTAAGAAGTTTGGAAATTGCTCAACAAAGGAAACTGAACTGAACCATCGATACAGAGAATGAATCGATCATGGTTGTTGCAATATATTGCAACATACTGTAATTGTTATTGGTTCGATTGGTTCGATGGTCGAATGATCAGTGTGTGTTCTTCATTGCATGTTGTATATGCATTGTAACAGTGAGACATAACAAAGTGATTCTTTGTACGAGCTTGATCAGGGAAATGTTGTTGTTGTGAGATTAATTATCTGAAAGGAGAGTCTGTAACTTGTATGTAATTTGAATTACTATAATACAAGAGATTTTTCTTTGGTGTGGTGGGTTTTTCTCTCGTGAGGGTTTTCCCACGTAAATATGGTGTTCAATTGTGTATGTGTTTATTTCTCTATTTTGTTATTCCTTTCATGTGCATCATAATGAACTGTAATTGAAAAATTTAAAGACATATCTACATTCTTCTCTGAGGTTTGAGATTAGGAGAGTTTGTTCCACACCTTTAGCTTTCCTTATAGGCAATCAATCACATCAAGCAAAATGGAGAAGGACAATGAAGGTGAATCAACCATGACATAGGTAATATTGCTTTATGTTTATGTTTCTATGTTGGATTGTGCTTCATTGTTGGTTTAGGGCTTTAAGGTTTTAGTTTTGATGCTTTATTACTTTAACCTTGATTTTACCCTATTCTACATTAGTGAACCCGATGTGAATCAAATGTTTTTAGATTTTCTTAATCATATATTGTTATTTTGTGCAAAAAATTGGAGACTAACATTTTGCAACTAGGGTTGGAGACACAAGCCTAGGGTTTGGAAAGATTTGATCATATCTCACAAATGACTGCAAATTTTTTCACAATTTTTTTGTAGGTTGGGGATGATATCAGGAGCCTTCAATCAAAAAAATAATATTTTTTGGATCTATTTTAAATTATTTTTTATTTTTTTATGATTTTTCATGAAAAGTTAATTTTGAGAGTAAATCACCAAATTTTTTTAATTGTATTATATTTTTGGAAATCTCTTAGAATTATAATGGGGGTATGTTCTTTATGTTTTTTATTTTGATGAAAAATAATTAGGAAAAAAAAAGATCTTTGACATTAGGGTTTTAGAAAGATTTGATCATATCTCCCAAATGGTTGCAGATTTTTTCACAATTTTTTTTGTAGGTTTTGGGATGATGTCAAGAGCTTTCAGTCAAAAAATTAGATTTTTTGGATCTGTTTTGAATTATTTATAAATTTTTTAATGATTTTTCATGAAAATTTAATTTTGGGAGAAAATTAGTGATTTTTTTTTATATTTTCTTATATTTCTAGAAATATCTCAAAATTCTAATGGGGGTCTATTCTTTATGTTTTAAATTTTGATAAAAAATAATTCATGAAAAATCAGATCTTTAAAAATTAGGGTTTTTCAATAGATTTTCTCTCTAGGGCTCAAATAAGAAAAAAATCTATTTTTTTTTTACATTTTTAGAAATCTCTCAGAATTTGAGCAAGGGTGTCTTCTTTGTATTTTAATTTTTGTGTCAAAATTATCTCAAAAAAATCAAATCTTGTTGACTAGGTCAAAATATTAAAAAAAAGAAAAAAGAAAAAAAGGGGTGTTAAATTTTGTAGCTACTAATCTATGTTCTTGTAGGAGTTTTATTGTCATTATCAGATTTGATTTCTTTTTTTTTCTTTTAAGCTAACCCTCTAATATTAGTGATCAATTATCTTGTTGGGGTTTTGCTTTGTTGTTGGTTTTTTAATGTGTAGAGAAATAAACTCTTCAAAGGGAAAATTGGATCTAGTGCACAAAAATTGGAGCTAAAGAAAATATAGGCTCACACTTTTCAACTCATGTCTTTATCTTAGTCTTGTTTACAACATCGCATTTCAATTTGTATCTAAAAAGAATAAGTTTCTTCTCAAAATCACACTTTCAATTTGGGCTTAAAAAGAATAAGTGTGTGCATTTCTTTTTGATCTTGTTTGTGCTTGGAGGTGTGTATGCTCTCCCCTTGCATTTCCATATGATCTTGGGAATCAAAATAACTCTTCAACACTCTCATTTTCACATCACACATTTCAATTTCTAAGGTTAATGAACATTTCTTGTGTGGTCAAATACATTCGTATGCTCTCTCCTCATATTATCATATGATCTTGGAGATCAAAAGCATTATTTGTATCACTTTTGTGTAACCTTTTTAGGGGGGGTATCTAGAGAAGTGATCAATCTAAGGGAGACCTCAACTCTAGCATTTTGGTGAAGTATAAATAGTGGGGGGTGAATCTAAAGACATGCCTCTTGGAAGTAGAATCTTGTCAATCTTGGCTAAGCCCCAAAGAAATTTATACCTTTGGGAAAAGAAGGTGGAGTGTGGGTTACCCTCTCCTCCTGACTGTTTGGAATTATTCTCCTTTTAAATTCATGTAATTGTGCCTCACATACCTGCAAGGTATATAGAGGACATCCCTAGATCCTTGTGCATCCTAGTTTAAGACCATTGGCCAATCTACCCGCTTGAATAATTGTTAGGTTGTTCTTGTGCTTAGAAGTGTCTTCTTATCATAATAATTTGCATTACATATTGCATCAAATATTATCTTGCATGTGTGAATGTGTATTCAAGATCTAAATCTTAATCAAACAAGAAAAACCATAGATCAAAAAAATAAAAATAAAAAACCCAAAAACATTAGAAACCTTTCAAAAACAAATAAATCTAGGTGTCCTCCAAGTCAAGCTATCCACATCATCTCCAAGTCAAACTTCTCATCCCCATTCCCCATCCTAATCATCCTATCCTAGTCATACAAGTCAAACCAATCATCCCATCCTAGTCATCATAATCATTCCTCATCATCCTAGTACCCATTATCCATCCTAATCTGAACTCACTACCATGTCTTCAATTTACTTTGATATGCTTCATAGTCAAGTTGAATACCAATTAATCCACAATGGAAATCCCAACAAGCCTTGAGCCTCAATAGACAATTCATCAATCCTCCATACCAATAACCCACAGTCTTGAGTCAACTGCCCATCTACCCCTTTTACCAAAAATCTATAAGCTCTAGTCCTTCATCCATCTATATTCCCTATCAATAACTAGTTAACACAAAAAACATCCATTAGTCATCCTTATCCTAACCTTGAAAATGGAAACCAACCTTCCAGTAATCCATTCCAAGCCTCCATATCCTATCTTAATCCATCATCCACTAATCCATTCCAATCCACTCCATCCCTATCCACAAATCCACCAAAGAAAATAAAATTTGTGGATGATATCATAAGCTACATAAGAGAGAAGTATAAACTCAAACGTGAAGAGAAAGCTAGACAATCCAATAAAATTTCTAGTCCTACACCATCCAACCATTTGTCACCATCATTCCCTCCATTTTCTACCAATCCCAAAAAATGATCTTGCTATCGAAACTAAATCATTGTCATCTCAAAGTCTTGAATCCATTAAAGAAAATCCTATCATTTCCGAAAATCAAAGTCCATTACCTAAACATTGGGATATATGACAAGAGCATGGTCCAAATGATGATGAAATAAACTATCAAGATTAAGTTGTCCAAAAAACCCCTCTAGGTGACAATGATATCCATGATAATCTAATCTTAGATCAAGATATTAGTCCTTTCCATAACATCCATATTTCAACCAACCCCACCTTTGCAGATGAGATAATTGCTTCCACAAGAAACATAGATTATCTTCCTCTAGAACAAGATTCTCCTACTCTAGACATATTTGAAAATGGTCAAGCTATAGCCTAATTCACAGGACTCTATGGTGATGACCATAAGGAAGGTTTCTACATTGACTTGGAAGCACTGATATCTTTTGAAAAATCATCAGAATCTAGCATTTCACAAAATTGGACCAAATATATCAATCAAAAAGCTATCCCACATATCAATTGAGCTATTATATCTTATCAACTAGGATCATCTAGCTTTGTCACAATGGGCTTTCTTGCAGATGAGAAAATTCTGAGTAATGGTTTCCACATACACAATGATGGGTTCACATCTTGCTTTCAAAGTAAAAAATACCCCATCACAAATATAATATTTTAGAGCATTTTGTATCAAGGAAGAGGACTAGGCCTACAAGAGCAAGGCATTCGAGAACCAATACAATTTTATAAAAATCCTAGACATCAAGGTCTTGGCTACTCTTCAATTAGAAAATCAAATGATGTTAGTGGTACCTCCATGATATTAGGGGACACTTTATCCAATACAAACATCAAAATTGGGGCCATGAGTAGTCCTTGTCATAATATTGTTTCCAACACTCCAAGTCCATCCACACCATACACCATCATTCCAACATAATTAACCCATCAATTGGGACCAACAAAAACAAAATTCATGCAAGTCTAAAGTATGAAATCAAATATCAAAGGACATTGAATACAAATATCCAAGTGGAAAAATGAAGTTAAAATGGATTCTAAAGAAAAATGGATCAAGTAAAGAAAAGAGTTCAATTCCCATATCCAATCAAAATGTGAGCCATAAGAAAAGAGGTCTCCCATATATAACAAATGTCCACCTCCTTCAAAATGGTCATCATGGAAAGCATATAAAAGTCATGGTTCCAAACACTATGTCAATAAAAATTCCAAACTCCATCATTCACCATGCCAAGTTTGGAAAATAAAAATTGCAACATCCAAACATCCAAATAATCCTTTCACAACTACCATCATCCATCATAATCCAAAATCTTGTCTACATTCCAAAAATCCTACTTCACAAATTTGTTGCATCTTGGCAGAAATTCTTTATCATAAGGACTCCCATGGAACTCTATCACGATGTGTGTATTTCGATAAGGCCAAACCTAGTATCAGAAAGGATCACAATGGCATCGATCATTTGTATGCAAGTGCTATGATCCTAACAAGACAACTACTCCATAAAGGTCACTATTTGCATATCATGATGCCAACATCTATATCAACATCATCAAAGGATTCAAAACAATCAATGATCATCTAAAATATCACATCCATATAAAAAAATAAAAAAATACTGTCATGTTGATGAAAACTTGGCAAATAGGCATCTTGGTGACACTTAAAAATAAAAAAATTAAGAAAATAGTAAAGAGAAAAATTTCGTCTGATAGTGAAAACCGTTTTTATGGCACTTTGGATAAGTACCATGATGAAAGCCTGGGAAATAGGCGTCATGTGTAAGAGAAATTATCTATGTGCGACATTACACTTAAGGGAAAGTTGTCTCATCTCTCATTCCTTTCTCATGGCATTTCCATCTATCCATTTAATCCATATCAATTCCATCCATTTTCCTACCTACCTTGATCTTGATAAGGACTAGGGTACAAACATAAATCATGCTTTGGGAAAACTCTTGGCATGTATATCCTTTGGTCATAAACTATCCATGAAATATCATGTTATTTCCTTCATAGAATTATACAAACCCATACCTCAGAGAAAAACAATTATTCTTATGCAACATAGTCCTTGGAGAGCATATGATAATTCTTGCAGCCAACACTAGTAGAATATTGACAAATAAATGACTACGTGACTAAAACTAGTAGAATATTGTAAATAAATGACTAACTTGGTCATCTATAAGTGACTAATTTGGTCATCGGGTAAAATCACAACTAAATGACTAAACAAATGACTAAATAAATGACTAATATCAGACAAATAAAAATGACTAAATAAATGACTAATATCAGACAAATAAAAATGACTAAATAAATGACTAATATCAGAAAAATAAAAAATGACTGAATAAATGACTAAATATATGGCTAAATTAATGACTAAATAAATGACTATTACTCATCTATTCTTTTTTCTTTCAAATTTGATCATAATCCATATAGCTTAATCCCCCCTCATGGGACCCCTACCTAAGTGGGCCATTTGGCCACCTAGGTTGCTTGGTGCACCAAAAATACCTATTGCGTGGAAGCTATTGCCTCTTGGTGCAGTCTTAAGGCCTTCACATATTTTATAAAAAAAATTATAAATATTTACATTCTTTAACTTTTATTACTCTTTATGTTAATGAATTGTTAATGTTTTTAACTATGATTTGAAGCATGTTTGATTTTCCTCTTGTGTTAGCCATGTGTCAAATGTATAAAAGAGAAATTGTGGTTAATTTCACTAATAAAATATGATTTAAACAATCCAATTTCATTTTGAGGGCTATCTTGCAGACACTTTCACACAAATAAAAAAGAAAAAATGAGTTTGTTCGTATTTTTGGATTGAAACTGTGTGAGTAAATGAATCAACATTTTGGATCAAACTCAATGATCCATCATCAGGAAAAAGCATGCAATAAGAGAGTAGAAAGATAGAAAGAAGTAGTAGAATAGGAGTGATAAATAGGTGAGGGGGTGAGAGGACTAAAGGGAAAAGACTTAGAGATGACCTAAAAAATAATAAAAAATTTAATAAACAACAAAACTAAAATAATTAAATCTACTAATGTAAATACAAAAAAATAGACTACACCATAATAACAAACATACTAAAAAGAAAGCAACCTTATATAAAGAGATGAAAACAAAATTAAAATAAAGAATGATTGACATAATATAATAAAAATAAATAAAAATTAATTATTAACACAATAGTGACTAATATATTGAATAAAATTTGCAATATAATAAAAAAAATTAAAACAAGACCCATAAAATTGAAGAAATTTATAAAATAATTAAAAATATAAAACAATAAAACCTAAAGATATGAAATGAATACAAGAACCAAAATAATAAAGAAATTAAGGAAAGAACAAAAATGATTAAAAATACAATAAAATTAATAAAATTAATGAGATTAAGAAAGCTTAATGAAATAAAGAGAGGGTCAATCTAAGAAAGAAAGAAACAATGAAATTAGGAAAGACCAAACATGATTAAAAATAAAATAAAATATGAAATGAGAAACCTTACAAGAAACGAAGAAATTAAGAAAGAAACCTAAAGCCATAAAAAGACTACAAAAACTAAAGCTATAAAATGAAATAAAGAAACCCAAAGAAATGGGGGGAAATAAAAATAAAAAAGATAATATGATCGCCAAAAGTAAAATGGAGGAGGGTTTTCATTTTTGTTTTCGTGAGATTGACTCCCTCAAAGCACTTGCAGAGATCGAGCGGCTGAAGGAGATAAACGATCAACTCATGCCAGAAAGGGATGATGCAATTATAAAGCTTCAAGACTACTTGGATTTGATACCATGGATCAAAACCTCACCCTCTTCCTCGACCAATCTTCTTTACAGAAAGTACTCTCTCAACGACATCAAATATGCCATTGGAAACTTCTCAGAGCATTTGAAAGTAGGGGAAGGATTGTACAACGTCATATACAAAGGTGAAATAGAGGAGACTGTTGTTGCAGTGAATATTAGGAGAGATGATGGCTTCGGTCTAGATTAGCATATATTTCATCACCAACCATATTTATGATTTATTTTGATATATGATTTGGATAGGGTTTGAATTTATATCACCATTTTTAATTTTGTATGCAGACATTCTTGTTGATCTTTTTCTTTGAGTTGGGGGACAATTTTTTTTTTTATTGTAGTAAGACAAAATGTTTGTTTCATCTTTTCACATAGTTGTTTGATCTAATTGTTTTGACAATGGATTATCCTAAGTGATGAGGTTGATGTCTCACTTCCCCAATAAATGAAGATATTTGTAACTAAGAGCATAGACAACAAGGAAGATAGTCTTTAGTTATTGACTATTTTTTTCTAAACCATTGTTATCATAGAGGACAAAAATGATAAAACCTTTATAGAGGAAAAAAATGTTAAGACTTGTGTGATTAGTGTCTATGAATGCTTATTATGCACTAAGGGTTTGTTAAATTATCGATATTCATCTACACAATTTTCATATGACAAAAAATTCCTCTAGGGACATACCATATGGCTACTCAAATGTACCATAGTCTCACACCCATAATATTAACTATGCCTTGCACATTTCTCCACTTTTCACTCTACGATTCTAGGTAGGAGAAGCCTTCCACTTTGAAACCCTTACTCCTATCCAAATCCATTGGAACAACAATAATCAAAATTCCATTGAGTGGATGATTTATGGATTAGACACTAATCACCAAGTATTTGTGCATTATATAAATAGTAATACAAACTTTGATCCTCATGTAGGTTTTTTACAAACACCTATGCATTGGTATCCTCCCTAACATAGTGAGACCTTTCGTATTTTGACATGTTTTATCAATAGCATCTACATGATGCATGATCACCCATCTTTTTCCATAGGTCTTAAATCAATAGCAAACGTGGGTGTCAGATATATCCAATATTTTACCTCACTAACATTAACACTTCTCATCAATATTCAAAGTTGGTTCTTCAATCTAGGCAGTCATGACACAAGAATCCTATAACTATTAGAGAAATTGTTGTGAAGTATATTACAAAATTCATAATAATATGGATCGACTTCATTACGAGAGATTTCCTACAATATATAGTAAGCATATATGTAGGTTAACCATGATTGTTCAGAGCATCACTAGTAGAACAACATCTGGAAACCCTTACTGGTGCCCAAACTATGGTTGTAGCCCCATCAAAACCTAGAATACCAACATAGGATTTGAGCAAAAAAATCACCTTACAAGAAAAATAATAGTCGTTCCTTGACCTTTACACTCCATTTGGGTCAAATTGTACCACCCTTAATGATAACAATGAATACACTCACTTGGGGTGTATTTGTGTACAAGCACTCATGATTTTTTAGTAAAAGACACATCTTAATTCTTTTAAATCATATTCTCCCATTCCAAAATCTCAATTTTTATTCTTCTCCTCAAAATTTTCATTTTACACAATAGTTCTTGTTGTAATCTTATGGGAAAGAAGATGAAAAACATATTTTCTTCAAGACATCATCCCCATGACAATTTAACTGAGGGAGAAAACTATTCATATGTAACCTAAGCCTATGTTCATATGTAACCTACAAGCAGCAAGAAAACACATCCACACAACCACCATAGGTTTAATTGGCATCTTAATGATATAGTTTAGAGTTTCCTCGAGATAGACAACATGGGAAAGAAGCTCAACCATGCACACATAATGATCAACTGTAGGTGTAATGCAATACTGCTTACTCATTGGTGCAGGAGAGCCTATTTAGGTTCATTTGAATTTGGTCAATAATGGTGAGTCCTAGGTTGGTTTAGGTGTTTGTAGTCATTTGGCGGGTGTCAATAAGGCCTCATTGGCCATTTTCATGTAATTAGAGATCATTTTGTGAAACAATGTTGAAATGTTGTAAAAAATGCTCAAAAGAGCAAGATATGTAAAAAGATTTTATTTTGGGTTTTAGTGAGTCAAGTTGTAGTTCAAGGTAAATAAGGTCATGATTGACCATCAAATAATGTTTTTAAGTCACTCTAGTGGTGTTTAGAATGTTTAGGGGTTCAAAAATGCAAATTTGCTAAAGTTGAGAAAGTTGTCAATCTTGTAATTGCAAAAGATGCAAAGTTCTGGGAACTCAAGAGTCATGGGGTAGTTGAAAAGAATTTGGTTGGTTTTTGGAGGTATTTTCATGAAGGAAATGTATAAAGGCATGTAACCCATCATTTGGTATGGTTGTTGAACATTTTGTGAAGAAGTTTCAATAAAAATAAACCCTTGTTTGCTTCAAAATTTTGTATTTTTCTCATAAATCTGAACTTGCAGGTCATTGGATGAGGTTGTACAGTCACATCCTATTAAAATAACCTTGTAATTAGTTCAAGACAGGTTCAAGCTTGGTTTTGACTCCATTTGGAGAGAAGTACATTGAGCTATAGTTGATTTATTAACAAACTTATTTTGATAGGCTTGTAGGTATTAGTGAAGGGTTTGAAGTCTCTTTAATGGAAAAAATCTCATTCCACCTTCTGTTACTCCTGTTTCTAAGTGAAATGGACCCCCCATAGGTTTATTAGGATGGTAGGTTAGTTGTAGGGGATTCTATGAAGATTTTTGTGGGGATTTAATTGACTGTCCTGAAGAAAAATAGTGATTTAGTGCAAGAAATATGAGGTTTTGAGTAAGAGTTGGATAGAAGGGTGTGAGTAATGGCTATGTGAGTGTTGAGTGAAAGAAGACATAACAAGATGTGTTGGGGGAATTTTTAAGGTTGTATGAGTTGTGGAACCTTGACTTTGAATAAACCCTCCCTAAAAATGGTGAAAACAAGGGTTTATTGGGACAATGAAAGAATGAAAGTTTGGGACCATAAAAATTATTGAAAATGGCTATTGGTAGACTCTCTTAGAGGTATGAGTAGTTATCTTGAGCTGCTTGTAAGTTTCAAGAGTAGTTACTTTGAAAAATTGGCCTATTTAACCCTTTAGGACAATGTGGCTGCAAGGATTTGAGTGGATTGTTAAAGAGGAACATATATTGGTTTTGAGACATGTTAGAGAGGGTCAAAAGGGGTATTCAAATCTGTGAAGAGTCTCTATAGTTGTTAAGGAGATTGTGAGAAAATTTTCAAAATAGAGGTCTGCTGACCTACAAGCAAAAGGCGGAGTTGTATTGAGAAGGAGTCAAGGGAAGGAGTTATGGATTTGATTGTTGTTTCCACTAACTTGAATTGTGTTGTTACAGGTGAAATCCATCCTCCCTTCCATCAATAATGTGATTGAATTATGTACAACCCTCATCCACTAAACCTCCATGGCTACATGCACAAAGAATACAAACAAAGCTTACAATGTTAGGATATGTTCCAGAGTGCTTTATTAATTCAAATATTTTGAGAGCATCCTTGCAAAATCCATTTTGTGCATATCCTACAATTGTTGCATTCCATGAGATGACATCTCTTTGAGGAATTCCATCAAATAGTTCACGTGCCTTGTGTACATTTCCACATTTTGCATACATGCCTAACAAAGCATTTCCAACCATAATATCTGACAAAAATCCTCCATCCATTATGCTTTGATGGATGTTCATACCCTGCTCCAAAGCTCCCATTTTGGCACAGGCAAGGAGGATGATGGCATAGGTTGTGGAATTTGGCTTCACACCTACTAATTGCATTTGCTTGAAAGTTTCTAAAGCCTTTTCAGAAAATCCATTTTGTGCATATCCCGCAATCATCGTATTCCATGAGATGGCATCTCTTTTAGGCATTCTGTCAAATAGTTCACATACCTTGTCTATGCTTCCACATTTTGCATACATGTCTACTAGGGAATTTGCAACTACAACATCTGACAAAATTCCTCTATTATTTATGCTTTGATGGATGTTCATACCCTATTCCAAAGCCCCCATTTTGGCACAAGAAGGAAATATATTGGAAAAGGTTGTGGAATTTGGATTTACACCTGCCAATTTCATTTGCTTGAAAGTTTCTAAAGCCTTTTCAAAAAATCCATTTTGTGCATATCCAACAATAATTGCAGTCCAAGAGATGACATCTCTTCGAGGCATTCTGTCAAAAACCTCACATGCTTTCTCTATGCTTCCACATTTTGCATACATGTCAACCAAAGCATTTCCAACTATAATATCAGATGAAAATCCCCCTTCTATTATGCTTTGATGGATGTCCATACCATGTTCCAAAGCTTCCATTTTGGAACAGGAAGAGAGGATGTTGACAAAGGTTGCAAAGTCTAGCTTAAACCTGCAAATTGTATTTTCTTGAAATTTTCTAAATCATTTTCAACAAATCTAATTTGTTGATGCAGATCTAAAGGAAGAAAACACCTTCTTAATCTTCACTTGACAAAAATCAAAACCTCCTTTGTTAGACATCTCATTCAAAGTTACATTTCCTTTACAAAACCTTCACCCAAGCATTCAATCTTGCAATTAGAGTTCCAAACTTCAATAGAATCCTCAAGACACCTTAAAAATATTCAATTTAATCGAAAACAACAATGGAAAAGTCTACCCTTTCAAATAATCTCAAGTCTGCAAGTTCATAAAGGAATCCACTATACACATGGCCTCAACATAGCATCAAACAATATTTTCATCTTCTAGGAACTTAGAAAAAGCCATAACAGTCCTTTTCACCCTTTAAGGACATAAGCTTAACCCATGCAAACTTCCATTATGGTCTATCCCTCCAATTGTTGGTCATTTCTTCATAACCTGACCTCTACGCTAATAGGTCTGCAAACACCTTTGTTAGATATTTTCTCACAAACCCTTCATTGGAACCCAAAAAAAATAACATATTTAAAATCCCATTAAGCTAGTTTGGAACATATCTCAAATTGGACATTAGGTCCTTTGGGCCAAGGGTCTCAAAACTAACTATTTCAATCTATATTAGGTCTAATTAGGCCTTCATACCAAACAGGGGTTATTGAATATCCTATCCCCAGACACAAATCCTATGATCCAAGACTTGTAAAATTTGTTAATGGACATCTATAAGCTTAATAATACATCAAAATTTCACACCCTTATGTATTTTTGCAAACCCTAGCTTAATTGCCCTATTTTCTTCTAACTATACACAAAATTATAGTAAAAAAATTCAATCTTTTACACATGAATCCTAACCCCATGGTCTGAAACCTTAAGAATATTAAAATCAATCTAATATGGAGTCAATTTACCAAAAAATCAGGGATCTCATCGTATTCAATGGAAAAACCACAATTATTTATACTTTTGTTTACCCTAATCAGGGTTTTCAATAGTTTTTTGAGAATTCACAATAACTTACTCAAAAAGGAACCAAATTGCATGAAATTCACTTCATCAGGAAGGTGATTGAAGGGATTATTACTTACAACCACTTAAATTTTCTTGTCTATCCATACACAGTCATGCAATGACAAGAAACATAAGAATTCTATAGAAATGCCTAAAACTGTGTTATTTCATTGATCAAAACCTTATATACAATCACCCTCAAATTGCAAATGGTTTAAAAAGAATTTATAAAGGAATTTCAACTATCTTTCAAACTTCTAACTACTTCCTAATTCCTAGAACCACCTATGACCCTTCAACTTCTATATGCAACTTTTACATAATTGTGCAATTTTATCAATATTTGTTGACAACTTTACATCTTTTTACATTTTTGCAATTTTTGAACCTAATAAACTTTATAATAACCTAAATAGGTACAAAATGACTCTTTTCCACCCTATTACAAAGTAAAGATTCCAAATTTAAGAATTTTCAAGAATTTCCAAAATGGAGACATAATGTTGCAAGGGTGCCCCTACACCATTTGTGTATATCCTGCAATTATTGCAATCCATGAGACCACATTTCTTTGAGGCATTTTTTCAAACACTTCAATTTCCTTTTCTATAATCCCACATTTAGCATACATGTCTACAAGAGTAGTTGCAACTATAATATCTAACAAAATTCCTCTATCCTTTATGCTTTGATGGATGTCCATACCCTGCTCCAAGGCTCCCAATTTGGCACCTAGAATCCAATCTGAAATTGATTCCATTGACAACCTGTCATAGCTACAACACTTGAATATAATAGAGTGTGGAGGCTTAAATAAGCTCCTTGATTCCATTGGAAAGCTATCACAACTACAACACTTGAGCATAAAAGGGTGTAAAATTTTAAATAACCTCCTTGATTCTATTAGCAACCTGTCGCAACTACAACACTTCATCGTAGAATATTGTAGAGGTTTAAATAACCTTCCTTATTCCACTGGAAACTTGTCACGTTTGCAGTACTTGAAAATAGTAATTTGTAGAGGTTTAAATAACCTCCTTGATTCTATTGAAAATCTATTGTAGTTGCAGCATTCGAAACTAAAATATTGTCATGGTTTAAATAACCTCCTTGATTCCATTGGCAACCTGTCACAACTGCAACCTTGAACATAGAAGGGTGTGAATGTTTAAATAACCTTCCTGATTCCATTGGCAACCTGTCACAACTACAACACTTGAACATGGTAGGGTGTATAGATTTAAATAACCTCCCTCATTCCATTGGAAACCTATCACAACTGTAGCACTTGAACATAGAAATGTGTAAAATTTTAAATAACCCCCTTGATTCTATGGGAAACTTGTCACAGTTGCAACACTTGAACATAGAAGACTGTAGAGGTTTAAATAACCTTCTTGATTCCATTGGCAACCTACCACAACTGCATCACTTGAACATAGAAGATTGTAGAGGTTTAAATAACCTTCTTGATTCCATTGGCAACCTGTCACATCTGCAACACTTGAAAATAGAAAGTTGTTGAGGTTTAAATAACCTCCCCAAATTTTTTTCAACCTCTCACAACTGCAACACTTGAATATAATAGGAAATTTTAAAGGTTTAAATAACCTCCTTGATTATGTTGACAATCTATCACAACTGCAACACTTAAAAATAAAATATTGTCACAGTTTAAATAACCTCCTTGATTTCATTAGCAACCTGTCACAATTAATCTACAACACAACCTTGTTTTTGTATCCCTTTTTCATATTAAATTTTTTCTCACCATTGATTTACCCTTTGACATCAATGACAATATTCCAACAATATAGACCTAGAAAGATTTCCGGATTCAACAAGGCATATGCCAGAATATAGGAAGCCTTGTCAATTAACTACAATAATTTGAATTTTACATGATTTTATGATTATTCAAAGAGCTTATTAATGTTTTATATTATGCTTTCCATTTGAGGTAGATTGAATATGGTGGTGATAATCTAGGTTCTCAAAGTATGGTGGTAATGCTGAAACTATATTGTTTGTGGACTATTGATGTAGAAAACAAGAGACTTGATGAATGGGTTCCATTTACAAGGATCATGGATCCAGTTTCAAAAGATGGGCATGGAGTCTAGCTAGAAGTTGGAAGAAGGCTTGCCTCGGTGGCTGCTATGGGCACATCAATTCTTGGGGGCCCATGTTCAGTTGATTGCAAGTTGGATAACTTAGGTACATTGGATTGCAAGCTGACTCAAAATTTAAAAAAGCGCTATGATGAAATACACAATGTACAAAAGGTACATCCAGAGTGTAGGGTTCAAGTAGAATTCCATGAAAAATAAATTTATGTATATTTTTTGGTATTTTTTGGTGGAGATATATTGTAGATTAAATGGTTGTTATGTGAGTGAAAACATAGAGTTTCATATGAATTATTTTTCTTCTTAGTTTGGCTTACCCATGCACTAGTTGTTTTGCTACTCAGAGTACAGAAGAGCTCACACCCATTGACCAAACACTTGAAAAAGACCACGAAGAGAAAACGAAAGTAAAGAACATTCAATTTTTTTTTTTCATTTTCCTACTGAATTGTGAAATAAGAGTTTTTTGATATTAGTTTGTGTATCTCCTAGCTACACATATACTCTGAATTCATGCCAATTGCTAACTACATATCTCTTGTTTTGGTTCAACCTATTCTCCATCCTTTGTCCTACTTCGTGTATGTTAAAGATTATTTATTGTTACACTACAGGAATGGTGATTACAAAATTATTGAGATCTATGTAATGATTGACAAGTCACTTCCTAAATGTTTGGTGGGTCTTCCACATAGGGGTTGCTTGGGTAGGTGTGTTGATGTGGCATGGATTGTGGAAGAATGGTCTGACATGGCATGATAGATCCAATATGGCTTGTTATCCACATGAAGGCATGGATTGTTCATGACAACTTATAATGGTCGAAGTATGTTGTATGTGAGATGTAGAGTTGCATGATATAGCACAAGTCCTTTTGTGTTGAGCTGTAAGGTAGAAAAAAATATGGACCATCTCTCTGTATCCACACCCATTGTGATTATGTTTATGTAAAATATAGCCATACTCCCTATTTTATTTAGTCATATGCACCAATTTGAATGGCATACATATCCTTGTACCAGTATTCAAACCATCATTTCTCTAGTGTGAGTGGGGATTGATAATTTGATTGTGAATTTGTGTGTACTCCATAAAGGAGGTATGAGTTCAAATCTAGAAGGGTATAGGGTATGTGAAGCTTCTTGAACAATATATAAGGTAAATAGAAAATCAATATCATTGTCCAATTCAACAAGGGATGTTTAATATGCCTTGTGTATTTGTCACTTGGAAGTGATAAGAAAATATACCTCTACCATTGCCTTAGAGTATAACATTTATGGATGGTTTTATATAGATTTTGATTGCGACATGACCTTAGGGGGTCTAGGTGATATACCCGGACCTTGGGACTTGAAGGGAACACTCCCTTTCCTTATGACTAGACATCCTACTGCATTTGGTGAATAAAAATGAAAAAAAGTGAGTGTTTAAGGAAGAAAATGTTAAAATTCTCTAAAAACCTAAAATGGGGAGGAATGTCATTGCAAATGCAGCACATTGTATATGCTTTTTATAAGTTGCTTTTAGTTTGTTTAGGTTATTTTAATAATTGTTCCTCCTCACTCTCCTTGCCACCCCAAAATTTTTGGAAATTCTTTGTTGTCCTCCACTTCTTGTCCCCATGTCCCCATATTCCCCCCTTTTCCTAAACATGGAGAAACACTAGTTTTATACTGCATCTTTTGATAAATATTCACCTACACTCTATTTTGAAAACTGGCTTACCTATACTATTATCCTTTGCACTTGTTCTCATACTAATTTACTTTGGGTTATGGTGGGATTACATTATGTTTAATAAAAAAATTTCAAAAATGTGAGACAAACACTATTAATTTCAAGCTTTTTTTTATTATGTACATGTTACAAGCATTACTCTAGTCATTATAATCATGCAAAAAGTTAAAATCAGTGTTCTATGGGAACATGTCCCAGGGGTTTAGGTGATGTCTCTACTTTGGACTTGGAAGGGAAATCTGCTTTTTTAGGACTAGACAACTTGCTTCATTTGGAGCATAAAAATAGAAAAAGGCAACTTTTAAGGAAAAAATGCTAAAAACCCTTGAAAAGCTAACAAGGGTAAGATTATCATTGTGAGTTCAATATGTTATATTTATTTTTTAAAATTTCAGCTGCTTTTTGCTTCTTTAAATTATAATCATAAAAAAACTTAAAAGTCAGTGTTCCATGGGAACATGTCCTGGGGGTATAGGTGATGTTTCTGATATGGATTTGGGGACATGCAAGGGAAATCCTCATTTTCAGGACTGGACAACCTACTCAATTTGAAGGAAAAAATAATAGAAACCCATAAAGAGCTAACAAGGGGAGGATTATCATTGTAAATTCAGTATATCGTGTTTATTTTTAAAAATTTCAGTTGCTTTTAGTTTGGTTAATTTATTTTAATAGTTGCTCCCTTGTCCCTGAAAATTGGGATTTTTTTTGCTTTCATCAAAACCATGTCCCCATTTCCTAGAAATGAGGATCTTTAGAAGCAAAGAAGGTTTTCAATTACACTTATTATGGATGGTTTTCACCAAGGAAAGCAATGCAATATACTTTCAATATAATACAATATTAGATACATTTTATTAGTTAAGAACTTAAGAGCCTACAGGGGTATGTCCTACTAGTCGGTGTGCTTTTATATTCATAATTGCAAATTTACAATCACATGTTTTCAACATTTGTATTTGATATATCTTGTTTTGCTTGGAAATTGCATATTTGCTTCTAGAATATTGCCCAGTTTGAGAAAAAATTTTGGTATGTAATATTGATCACTTTAGGCATTAAAATAGTTCAATTTTTCTATTGTTCATTTGTTTATGTGTATATGTTTGGTTGCTTTTATCCAAAAATAATTGCATTTCAAGATATGACATCTCTTCGAGGTATTCTGTCAAAAACTTCACATCCTTTCTCTATGCTTCCACATTTTGCATACATGTCAACCAAAGCAGGCTGATGGGGACTTCTACAAAATGATTGTAATTTAATATTTAGATTAATATTACAATGGTGCAGCTGTTCAAATTTGAAATTATAATCAATACCATTACATTTGGGAATATTCTCATTTGCATTTGTTAAATGACAGGTAGATGCTTATGAGACAAAGAAACTTGATGGCTGAAAATGCTGATTTGTGGGCTTTGCTACGGTCAATGCAGGTGATGTTTTTATATGGTTATGCAATATTTTAAGTTTCATTATAGTCTTTGAGATATATAAAATATGATAACATTTATAAGTATAGCACTGAGAAAAAAATTGAAGTACATGTTATCTAGATAGTAAAAAGTTCATGATTGGTTTTACATACATGAAAATATATGACTAGAGGCAGTTTACAGCTAGTATAGCTGTAGATTCTTAGGCACTAAAGGGTCTGATACCCAGATCCAATATTCCTTAATGAGACTAGCATTTATGGATGTAATTACATGAAGGTCAAACCTTCCACATTTACCCTCCTCAAATGGTAATTGTCACATGGTCATAGCCTTAGTTTGGATTCCACCCTTTTATTTCATGTGTCTATATGGGAAGGGAATTTACAATTCAATAAATATTTAACGGTCCACCATAATTTCATAATATCTGACAAAAATCCACTTTTTGTTATGCTTTGATGGATTTACATACCTTTTCCAAAGGTCCCATTTTATTACAAGAAGGGAGTATGTTGGAAAAGGTTGTGGAATCTGGCTTTACACTTGCCAATTGCATTTGCTTGAAAGTTTCTAAAGCCTTTTCAACAAATCCATTTTGTGCATATCCTGCAATATTACAATCCATAGACAAAATTTCTTATAGGGATACTGTCGTGTATTGTCTATGCATTGATTGATATTCATATCTTGTTTCAAAGCTCCCATTTTGGCACAAGCAGGGAGGATGTTGGCAAAGATTGTGGAATTTGGATTTACACCTGCAAATTGTATTCGCTTGAAAGTTTTTAAAGCCTTTCCACCAAATTCATTTTGTGCATATCTATTGTAGACGTCCTTAAGCTATATGACAAAGGTGTCTATACAATTTGAGATCAATTGATAAGCTAAGACATGTAATGTTGATTTGATTTACATTTTACTTAAGATATAATTTCGTTGCGTTAATGAATTTCATAGTTCAATAATTGGGATTCTCAATGATCTTGTATACCCAAAGTGTATGTGATAGAAATAAATTAGGTATTCATGTCAATTAGTTTGACAATTTGAATGATCTTGAGTTCATAAGTACACAGTGATAAGTTTTGACAAATAATATAATTTCTTGTTGCATTTATCACAAAAACAAATACCTCTTTTGATTGTAGCAGAGGATGTAGAGAGTGAAGCATTGGCTACTTTGATCTTTGAAATTGATAATTTTTTTACTAAATTGATAATGTTTGAAGTTTCTTTTTATTTCTTAGATGTTGAGTCTAATTAATAAGTTTAATGTTGTGTTACAACTTGCAGGTGAGTATGTTGATATGATAAAGCCTGGCATTGTCAATCCTCTAAAAGTTATCAAAATTGCATTAGTTGATGTAGAAAGGTAAAACTATCTATCTTTATTATAATTAGTGGAACTTGCAACTACAATATCTGATAAAAATCTACTTCCAAATATGATTTTGATGGATGTTCATATCCTCATCCAAAGCTCCAATTCACACTCAGGAAATGACACTTTCAAGCGTATCAATTACAAATTTAGAATCAATAATCAAACTATTGATCAATTGTTCAAGAATAAGGCAGTTGTATATCACTAATTGAATATTGTCTATTTGTTTGTTGTCTTGCATGAATTCATCATTTTAAAAATTGTAAGAGATAATGAGGAAACATTATATCTAGCGCCTAAGTTTAGGGTGCCATAATTGGAAAAGGAAAATAAAATGTTTGAATTTTATCCTTTGTATTATTTGGCTTTTTTGAGTTTTTTATATGCAAATTTCAAAACTTTATTTTTAGGTTGCAGCTCCAAATTGGAGAAGTGAAAGTTGAATATCAGCGAGGAAGAGTTTGGAGGAGCCGAAACCAATAGCGGCAGGAAAACTATGGATTTGCAAGGGGATTAAATGGGTCAAGCCCCTATAGGAGGTCACTGCCCTTCCAAAAGGACCGCAGTTAAGGAAGGGGAAAATAGTATAAGTATATGAAAATAGGAGTATTTTGTTTATATAGTGTCTGTAAGTTATATAGTTTCACTAAGACATTTAATGTAACCAATGAGATTTTGATTTTCTAATGAGGCTTAATGAAGTAAATTTTCAGAGTGGTTTTTCTCCAGTTATAAATACTGTGTTGTGGATCCTCTTGATTTGTAATCCGTTTGTATTTGTGTTTGATCAATCATATTTGTTCAAACATTTTAGTCTTCATTTCATGGTTTTTTTTAACATTTGAATATCTATGATACTTGAAGTTTATATGCATAAATTTGTGAGGATTAATTAAGTTAGATTTAATTTGTAATGACTAAATATATGACTAAATAAATGACTACCATGACTAAATAAATGACCAGTTAACAACAATCAATGATTAAATTAATGACTAAATAAATCACTACCATGACTAAATAAATGACTAAATTAACGACTAAATCAATGACTAAATCACTGACCAAATCAATGACCAAATTAATGACCAAATCAATGACTAGAAATAAATGACTAAAATAGTTTAGTCATAAATTTGGTGGTGTTATAAATGACTACAAATAAACCACTAAAATAGTCATGTGACTAAAATTAATGACTAAATATATGACTAAAATAGTTTAGTCATAAATTTGGTGGTGTTATAAATGACTACAAATAAACCACTAATAGTCACGTGACTAAATTAGTCATTTATATGCAATTTTTATTAGTTTATTTGGTCATATATTGTTGTTTGTGTACTAGTGCAATAATCCCCATGTCTCCAATCCTTTACCAAAATCAATCCATCATTGTTGGACTTGGTTTTCCCTTGTCATTGGTTTAAGGATTCTAATCCACTTATCCAACATCCCTCCATCATCCCTAAAAAGAGGTCATTCAAAATGCAATAAGCCTAATCCATACAATCTTGTTATGCAACATACCTAGTGCATCCTCCAAAACATTCATTGGATTTTTTTCTAGCCTTGTTGCAAACCTTGATCCTTTAGTCACATTATCATCATAGGGATTTCTTTCCCAGTCCTCATGTTGTTTCAGGATGTGTCCTTCCCATGTCAACAATGCCATCATCATCATCACCTATCAATTGGTTTTCAGCTTGCTTAGGGGCAAGATCATGTTTGTCCTTGGATCCTTGTGCATGTCTGCTTCCTTGATTGTAGGTGTCTTTCACATGCATTTGTCATGGTCCTTATAGTGTATCATCCATAGAAAAATCCCATTCTCTCACCAATCCACAATAAAGCTTATCCCAATCCTAGTAATCAATCCTATACCTAATTGGGGGAAATTGTTGGACTTACGTGTTCTTGGGATCCTAGACTTGGTATTAGAGGTCATTATATCAAAAATTCAAAAAAATCAAAACATTTTAAAAATTCAAAAAAATCAAAACATTTCAAAAATCCAAAAAAATCATAAAAATTCAAAAAGACAAATTAAATATTACCAAAATTCCAAAAAAAATCAAAACATGTCAAAAACACAAAAACATCCAAATAACCTTCAAAAATCCCAAAAATAGAGTCAAATTCAGTCATATCAGTCACATTAGTCAAACTATGTTGTCTTTGTGTGTATAACGTAGGCAAGGCCATCATTCGATGAGCCCCTGAGGCACTAGGTTAGTCCTTTAGGGTTTTCTGAATAAATTCAATCTCATCTCAATCAATAACAAAAAAACAAAGTCAAGTCATATCTAACTATGAGGTCTATGTGCATTGTTACATAGGCAAGGCCACTAGTTGATGAGCCCTCGAGGCCCTAGGTCTGTCCTTTAGGGTGTGTCGAGACAGTCATAATGAATTGGACATTGTCATCATATGCAAGAAGTCATCAAAACCTCAACACAAATCATGAATCAACAAGACAAACAATCCAACTAGTCCTCAAGTCAAATTAGTCAATTGCCAAATCTGTCAAACATTAAATCAACATCAAGCAGTCAATCATTTGTCTTATGCAAGATGCGTTCTTCCTAAAATTAGACATTTTCATTCATCAAAATTTGTCATTCACCTTATGCAGGTGGTTACATGATCGAAACCAAACTTGACGTCTTATACGACATGTTTCCTCTCTTGAAGCCAGGCATGGTCAACCAATCAAACCCATCAATCAAATTAGTCAAACTCATATCAGCAAATAACATTGACAGATGATCTAAATGGATGTTGACTTTGTTGGTCCAAATTGTCTTATCTATTTATTGATTTTATTTTGATCATGTTACTAACCACCTTGAGGATGTATCATGAAGGATTTAGAGGAGCAATGATGTCTCATGACCTATTTTCTTTGACTACTACTTGTGGATTATCTTGGAAAAATGACTAGGGAAACTTTGCTCCTAGTATGAGTCATGGCATTCCTTGTCTTACGACTGTCTATTTTTCATAAGTGGATAACTTTACACACCTTGGTCTATGTCATACCATGGTGTTTATTGTCCATTTTTCATACTTTTAAAACACCCAATGATGATTAAATGCAAAGCCTAATATCTATCAAGCAAAATATCAATCTTTCCTTGTCTCAACTAACTCCATGCTAACATTTTCCTCTCGATATCATTTATCTTCATCAATCCTTGCATTCATTTGCTATCCAAATTTCTTATTGAACAATTTTTTCAAGTTTTTCAAAAATTGACAAAATTTTTTGAGGGGGAATAGGTCTACCACGTTTTCCTATTAGTACACTGTGACATATTTTTGAATTAAATTTCTTTGACACAACATGATAAAATGCATTGTATCAAAGAGGGGCAAAATATAGACACTAAAAATTGTCCTAGGCCTACGAACACCATTTTCTTCGTCAAACCTCTTTCTTGCTTACATAATTAAGTAATTTTAATTATTTAATTAATTCTTTTCCTTCCTTTTACTTCTTCTTTTGATTAGTTAAATAAATTATATTTATTTAATTACGTCACTAATGTCCCCTTCTTTTCTATAATTAAACAAATTCTTATTTATTTGTTTATTATTATCATGTTCTACTATAATTAAATATTTATTTAAATTATTTAATTATTAATTATCCTCTTTTTCCATGGATTAAATAAATTTTATTTAATTGTTTACTAATTTGTCTTTTTCCCCCACTTTTGAATTAAATCATTATTTAATTGAAAAGTCAACTTTCCCTCTTCTTTTACATTTAAATAATTATTTAAATAATTTAATTATTTACTTTCCCTCCCAAATTAAATAATTTTATAATTGTTTAATTTCCTCCAACAACCTCTTTTTCTATGTTAGCCTCCTTATATGTGTCAATCTTATCTCTTCATGTCTCATTTAATTTCCACCATTTTATTGAATTATTTTATAATTCAATCTCAGCCATTCATCTTTATCATTTCCCTAATTTATCCCTAACCCTATTTCATATTACAACTTTCAATCTTGGTCATTGATTGATGTGTCTTATTGGCTTTTAATCTTATCCCTTCATTCCAATTTGGCTTTCTATAGGAGACACCTATCATTGTCATTTCAACCTACCTAGTTCATGCTACCTAGACTATTTCTATCAAAAGAGACAAGTACAAACTTAAATATTTTTCTATCATTGACATGAGGGAAATCAATCACATCAAGAAAATTTGAGAAGGACAATGAAGGTGAATCAACCATGACATAGGTAATATTGCTTTATGTTTATGTTTCTATGTTGGATTATGCTTCATTGTTGGTTTAGGGCTTTAAGGTTTTATTTTTTATGCTTTATGACCTTAACCTTGATTTTACCCTATTCTACAAGAAGAATCAGACTTGGGAACTTGTTCTTATACCTAAAAATAAGAACATAATTAGTACTAAGTGGGTATTCATAAACAAACTAAATGAGATTGGAGAACTAGTGAGAAACAAGGCAAGGATTGTAAGGGTTACTCACAATTTGAATGAATAGACTTTGATGAGACATTTTATCCAATGGATAGAATGGAAGAAATTAGGATGCTTGTGGCATTTGCAGCACATAAGGACTTTAAATTTTATCAAATGGATGTGAATTTCACTCTCTTGAATGGCGAATTGGAAGAAGAAGTTTGCATGGAACAATCCAAAGGATTTTAGTTATTAAAGAACCTAATATGGTTTGCAGATTGAAGAAGAAATTGTATGGATTGAATCAATCTCCTAGAGATTGGTATGCAAGGTTGGACAAATATTTGATATAGGAAGGATTCAATAAAAGCACCGTAGATAGTAACATTTACTTTAAGGTTGAGAAAGATCAAATCTTGATAGTGGTTGTGTATGTTGATGACATAAATTTTGGAGGCAATGAAGCTATGTGCAAGAAATTTGCAAAAGAGATATAGAAAGAGTTTGAAATGTCTATGTATGGGGAGATGAATTTCTTCCTTGGGCTACAAATCAATCAAGAAGATAAAGGAATATTCATTTCACAATCAAAGTATGTTAAAGAAATGTTGAAGAAGTTTGGAATGGAAGACTCCAAACCAGTATGTACTCCTATGGTTACTGGTTGAAAACTAAGGATGATGAATCTCCTAAGTTTGATCAAAGCAAGTATAGATCTATGATCGGTGGACTGCTATACCTAACTGCTACTAGATCAAATTTCATCTATGCAATTTATCTTGTGGCTAGATTTCAAGAAGATCCTAAAGAGGCACATGTTGCAGTAGTGAAGAGGATATTCAGCTATTTGAAGGGCACTCCAAATTATGGATTGTGGTATACTAAGGATACTGATTTCATATTGAGTGCTTACACAAATGTAGATTAGGTTGGTTATGTGGATTGATGAGTCTACAATATGGTATATTTTTTGGTAGAATTCATGGTTTATTTGCTAAAGTTACCATGGAATTTGACATTAAGTGTCAATACTTTTATGATATTTTCCTCAAACTAGAGACATTGGGATTAATCTTATTTCTGCAAACCTTTAATGATAAATGGCATGCTATATGGATTGTCTATATTAATCTTGCATGTGGTTAATGAATGTTCCTTAAGGTGGTTGTAGATATGCAGTTGGACATTGCTAGTTGGACATGCACCATAACGTCTAGCAATGGAATTGCTCAAAAGTCAAAGGAGGTTGATGGCAAGAGATTCCTCATACAAACTAAATGTAACCACCTTGTAGTGGATTTTAATGCTAGTTGAGAAGATGTGAGCGTTGTTGTTGTGCTAAATCTACGTTTGGACCTGCATGTCTGACTAGATTCCATGCATGCGTAATTGTCGCCACTCCACTTTCTTTGTTTTCCCTAAATGGTGTCCTCCTAGTTCATGGAGTTGACCGCCTTGTTTAGTTGATAGTTTAAATAAATATCTAATGCTCCTTCTTTGGAGGTTGCACGATTTGATATTGTACTTGCATTCTTGAGTTTTCAGTAACACATATATATTACCCCTTTGTACTCATGATTTACAGTGAATAAAATAATGTTCTGAGTTCAAACATTTGAGTTCTCATTAGTTTTAGAGGATACTCATCCAAGGGGGCCCAATTGGTGAGTAATCCATCCCTTAGTTTAGTATTACTTGTTGTTTAGTAATCAGTTAGAAATCTGGCACCAGCTGTTCCTGTAGCCACTAGAATTCCATTATGTGACTGTTCCTGCAACCAAGGCATATAGAGTAGTGCTTGTTTGTTTCTTAGATTTTCATTTTTTTCATGCATTTTAGTTTAGTGTAATTGTTGATTGATGGTTAGCATTCATGTTATTCCTTCCTAATCAATTTACTTTTAGCATTGTGTCTTTCTTAGTTGTAGAATGAAAATGACTACTTTGGGTTCCTAGTGCACATACTATGCTGGCCCATTTCAAGTTCATGTCCCTGGGTTGACAAGTTAAATGCACCTTCATGATGATTTAAATGGCTATTTAGGTTAGATTTCCAATCTCTGAATCATGGTTGTAAATGCCTAGTTGTTTTATCATTGTAGGAGGTGGACATTTTTGGCACTGTTGTCAAGGATGGTGTCAAACTAGGGAGTTCCTTGGAGTCATTGGTAGTTTTTCTTGTTGTAGTGTTTCTAGAATTTTTTCTTAGTATACCCTAATTTAGGAAGTAATGACCCCCCTTATTCTTTACCAATTCTTTATGTGAGTTGGTTGATAGTGAGTGATACTGCATGCATAGAGGAAGGAGAAGGGATGCTTATGGAAGATTCATTCCTAACAATCCTAATCCATTCCAGCTAGTTGAATATCAGAACCTGCCAAGGGAAGAAGAAGAAGAAGATCCACACCCCTTTGCTGATGCATTTCCTGATTTGACTAGTTCTGAAGTCTCCTCTGAAGACCAAAATCAGCTTGAGAACCCCTTTGCTTTGGAACTACATCAAGCAAGAATGGGTGGTGAAAATAGGAATAGACCTAACCAACCAGCTTTTTCTCTCCCCATTATCCATCAGAATGAAGTTGACAACATAAAAAGCATCCCTACTTCAACACTCCCCAAGTTTTATGGACTTGTCACAAAAGATCTTGATACCTTTTTGTTTGAGTTTTACATACTCTGCAAGAGTTATGATTATACCACTGATGCCCATAGGCTTAAGCTATTTCCCACCACTTTGAAAGAGGTTGCATTAAGATGGTTCATGAGCCTAGGAAAAGATACTGTGGAGACTTGGGAAGACATGAAGACAAAATTTCTTGAAAAATACAAGGAATATTGCAGGGGCAGTGGCATGAGAGGAGGTGACATTTTTCAGGATGTAGCAAAAAGAAGATGAGAGCCTGAAAGATTATATTGCAAGGTTTTTGTTTTCCCTACAAAAATATCCACACTATACACTCAATGAAGACTCACAAAAGTTTCTTTTCTTGAGAGGAATCAATGACAGTTGCACTGATGTCTTAGACCTGATGGGAGGAGGAGATATCTCCCAAGTTCCTTGGGAAGATATCAAGAAAATATGTCAGAACTACTTTAGGGAAAATTCAAAGAAAGGGAGAGCTTACCAATCTTCTATGGGTAAGTCAACTACTAGTGGAGTCTTAAGAATGGAGATCACACACTTGCTGGAAGATTTCAAGCAATACATTATAAACAATCTAGCTACTCAACTAGATACATTTCAATCTAAGAAGAAACAAGAAGAGGCAGAGGAAATGTTGGTTGAATATTGCCCCCATTGCAGACAAAAGAAGAAGGACTGCAGATGCAAGATGGTAGCCAATATTGAAGGAAAGCAAATTGCACCCGAGTTCAAGCCAATTCAAATTGAAGAAGACCAAGTCTACTATGTTGGACAAAGGAAGCTTTGGGCTTCAAGACAAGGTATGCCACCGGATCCACTATCTTATGCTGGGCCATATTTTAATTCTTGTTTAGCTGGTAACCAATGGTAGCCCCCATATCCATCCAGCTATGGAGGATATCCACCACAACCTTGGAGTAACCCTCAAAATGCTTGGCCCACTCATCAAAGCTCTCCACCCTAGTGGCAACAACCTCAAGGAAATTGGCAGCCACCTCCAGAAAATTGGTAGCAAACCAATGGAGGGGAGGACAACAATGACCTACCTAGACAACTAGTTACATGCAACCACCTTCTCAGCCCCAACAACCTGCTATAATGCCTCCACCTGCTAATCCAAGCTCAAATTTACTTAAACCTACTCAACTACTAGATCAACCCACACCCAATCCAAATAATAAACCACAACAGCAGCCTACATACTCTATTGATTCAAATCAATTCCCTACATATGTTGTGAGTGTAAGTGACATCCACTTGCATTTAGGAACTACTCTACCAACCCCTTCCAAGCCCATTATCACTAAGCTTCCTATGGAAGAGGAGGAGGAACCTCTGAATGATCCCATTTATCCAAGTGCACCTAAAAATCTTGAACCATTCCAAGCCAAGCAAACTGAACAAGAACCACCATTTCCTCAGAGATTGAAAGTTGCCAAGAAGGAAGAAAAGGAGGATACAACTTTTGACATATTGGATCAGTTGAAGCATATATGTGTTCAGATCCCTCTATTTCATTCCATAGAGGATGTTCCAATCTATGGCAAGGCAATCAAGGAAGCATTCCTCAAGAAGCCATGAAGGAAAAAGAAAGACCCAACTATAGTTCATGTGGCGGGACAACTAGCTGACATCATGCTTGGAAAAGTGACTATCCCCAAGTACAATGATCCAGGTAGTCTTGTGGTAGCAGTTGTTATAAACGAGATCCAAATAAAGAATGCCCTGATTGATTTACGGGCAACAATAAATGTAATGACCAAGGACATCCTGCAACAACTAAACGATGCAAGCATGACATCTACTCCTACTATCCTGCAACTTGTTGATTGTTCTATTGTTAAGCCTAATGGTATAGTGGAGGATCTTGTGGTAGTTTTATACTCTTGGGAGTACCTAACACACTTCATGATTCTTTCTCCTAAGGCTACACTAGGAAGGTATCCCATTATTCTTAGAATACCATGGCTAGCAACTGCAAATGCATATATTGGATGTTGGTCAGGTGACATGACCATTTCAAATGGGAAGAGCAATATTTTTTTTTTCTTTATCCTCCTTCTCAGCCATCTCATGATGAAGATAATCCTGTATGGCCACATGTTGGTGAAGAGGCTGAGGAAGTTAATTTTGTGGTGCAACTTATGATGTTAGGTAGAAGCTCTTTCATGCAGCTTGAAGATGAGGATGATGTATTTTCTAACATCATTCAGAACCATTGTGAAGTGGAGGAAGCATCATCTTCTCATTCTACTACTCTAGTCAAGACACTTTTTCCTACTCTTCCTGTAGTCACTGTTCCTATAGAAAAACTTCCTGTAGCAATAGGTATGTCCCATACATTGCTGCCATATGAACTAATAGTACCATGTGTTAATGAAGCAGCCATGATAGATTCAACTACACAAGTACATGTGTTAGAAGGAAAGTATCTAAATGTTAACAGTAAATTAAGTGAAGAAAAACAATTGTTATTGACAAACTTATTAAGGACCCATCAACATGCATTTGCGTGGGATTATTGATGAGCCTAGTTTTTGGTCTAGTTTTGGATAGAATCTATAGTCTATTTGCTCATAGATGTCATGGAATTTAATGCTTAAGTGTTGGTATTGGCATAATGTTTCCCTCAAACCATTGACGTTTGACATTACCCTATCTCTGCAAACTTTAATGATATTTGGCATAATATGTGGATCATCTATATTGATTTTGCATGTGATTAATGAATGTTTCTTAGAGTGGTTATTGGTGTGCAATTATTATGCGTACTAACCTTGTCCTGTAGAATTAATATGCTAATTTATGGAAGAAATCACCAGTTGGGCATGCACCATAATGTCTAGCTGAGGAATCACTCCAAGTCAAAGGAAGCCATCAACAAAGATTCTTCATGCAACTGAATGTAACCTCCTTACAGTGGACCTTAATGATCGAGCATGCATGGGTGTTATTGTTGTGTTGCATCTGCGCTTGACTTGCATGTCTGACTGGATTCCATGCATGCATAATGACCGCCGCTCCACTTTCCCCTATTTTCCCTAAATGGCATCCTCCCAGTAGTGGAGGTGACTGCCTTGTTTAGCTGTAGTATAAATAATAATTTGATGCTCCTTCTTCAGGAGGTTGCACGATTTTGCATTGTACTTTCATTTTTCCAGTGATACAGATACATTACTCTTTGTATGCACGATTTACAGTGAATCAAATAAAGTTTTTAGTTTGAGCATCTGAGTTCTTGTTAGTTTAGAGGATACTTATCCAAGGGGGCCCACTTGGTGAGTAATCTTTCTTCTTAGTTTAGCATTAGTTTAGTATTACTTTTTGTTTGATACTTAGTTAGAAATCTGGCATCGACTGTTCCTGTAGCCACTAGAAGTCCATTTTGTGTCTGTTCCTATAGCCAAAGCAACTAGAGTAGTTTCCTATTTGTCACCCAGATCTTTATTCCTACACACATTTCAACATAAGCATAGTTGTTGGTTGATATTCAACATTTTCTTTATTTCCTTTTGAGCAATTTACTTTCAGTATTGTGTTTCTTAGTTGTAGCGTGTAATGACTACTTGAGCCCCTAGTGCACATACAGTGCTAACCCATTTCAAGTTCACATCCCTAGGTTGACAAGTTAAATGAAACTTCATGATGATTGAATGGCTATGCAGGTTAGACGTCCAGTCTTTGAATCATGGTTGTAAAGGCTTAGTTGTGAAATAATTATAGGAGGCCAACATTTTTGGCACCGTTGCCAGGGATGGTGTCAAGCTAGGAAGTTTTTGGAGTCATTGGTAGTTTTGTTGTAGTGTTTTTGAAATTTGTTCTTATCATATTCTCATTTAGGAAGTAATGACCCCCCTGATTCTTTACCAATTCTTTGTGTAAACTAACTGATAGTGAGTGATACTGCATGCATAGAGGAAGTAGAAGGGATGCTTATGGGAGATTCCTTCCTAACAATCCTCATCCATTCCAGCTAGTTGAGTACCAGAATCTTCCAGAAGAAGAAGAAGAAGATCCACACCCCTTTGTAGACGCATATCCTGATCTGACTAGCTCTGAAGTCTCCTCAGAAGATCAAAATCAGCTTGAGAACCCCTTGTCTTTGGACCACATCAAGTAGGCATGGGTGATTCAAATAGGAATAGACAAAACCAACCATCTTTTCCTTTCCCTATTTCCCATCAAAATTAAGTTGAAAACATCAAGAACATCCCTGCCTCATAACTCCCCAAGTTTTATGGACTTGTGATAGAATATCTTGATACCTTCTTATTTGAGTTTGACATACTCTATAGGAGTTATGAATATACTACTAATTCCCATAGGCTTAAGTTATTCCCCACCACTTTGAAAGAGGATGCACTAAGATGGTTCATGAGTCTAGGCAGAGATACTATGGAAACTTGGGAAGAAATGAAGAAAAAATTCCTTGAGAAGTACAAGAAATACTATAGGGGTAGTGACATGAGAGGAGGTGACATTTTCAGGATGCAGCAGAAGGAAGATGAGAGCTTGGAAGATTACATTGCAAAGTTTCTATTTTTCTTGCAAAAATATCCACACCATGCACTTAATGAGGACTCACAAAAGTTGATTTTCCTAAGAGGAATCAATGATAGCTGCTCTAATGCTTTGGACCTCATGGTAGGAGGGGATATCTCCCAAGTTCCTTGGGAGGATATCAAGAAAATATGCCAAAATTACTCTAGGGAAGCTTCAAAGAAAGGGAGAGCTTATCAATCTTCAATGGGTAAGTCAACTATCGGTGGAGTTGCAAGAATGGAGACAACTCATATGTTGGCAGAATTTAAGCAAGATATTATCAACAATCTAGCTACTCAACTAGATACACTTCAGGCCAAAAAGAAGCAAGAGGGGGTAGAAATGATGTTGACAGAGTATTGTCCCCACTGTAGACAAAAGAAGGACTACAGATGTAAGATGGTAGCTAACCTGGAAAGAAAGCATATTCCACTTGAGTTCAAGCCAATTTAGAGTAAAGAAGACCAAGTCTACTATGTTGCACAAAGGAAGCCTTGGGCTCCAAGACAAGTTATGCCACCAGATCCACTATCCTATGTTGGACCATATTATAACTCTTATTCATCTGGTAACCAATGGAAACCCCCATATCCACCTAGTTATGGAGGATATCCACCACAGCCTTGGAGTAACCCTCCAAATGCTTGGCCTAGCCATCAAAGTCCTCCACCTCAGTGGAAACAACCTCAGGGGAATTGGCAACAATTTCAAGGGCACTAGAAACCACCTCTAGAAAATTGGTT
Source organism: Sequoia sempervirens (assembly GCA_007258455.2). Lineage (NCBI taxonomy): Eukaryota > Viridiplantae > Streptophyta > Pinopsida > Cupressales > Cupressaceae > Sequoia > Sequoia sempervirens. The sequence goes on along the minus strand of VDFB02105785.1, from coordinate 289,522,985 downwards.
GCAAACAAATCAATGGAGAGGAGGACAACAATGGCCTACCCAAAACACCAACTAGATGCAACCATCTTCTCAGCCCAAACAACCTACTATAATGCCTCCACTTGGTAATCCAAGCTCAAATGCACCTAAACCAACTCAGCTACAAGATCAGCCCACACCTAATCCTAATAACAAACCATAGCAACAACCTATATATTCTGTTGTTTCGAGTCAATTCCCTGCATATGTTGTGAGTGTAAGTGATATCCACCTTCGTTCAAGAACCAAACTACTAGCCCCTTCCAAGCCCATCATTACTGAGCTTCTTGTGGAAGAGGAGGAGGAGCCTCTGAATGATCCTATTCAACCAAATGCACCTAAAAATATTGAACCAGTCCAAGCCAAGTAGATTGAGCAAGAACCACCATTTCCTAAGAGACTGGAAGTTTCCAAGAAGAAAGAAGAAAAAAAGGATACTAATTTTGACATCCTAGACCAGCTAAAGCCTATATGTGTCCAAATACCCGTATTTCAGGCAATAAAAGATGTTCTAATCTATGACAAAGCTATTAAGGAAGCTTGTCTTAAGAAGCTAGGAAGGAAGAAGAAAGACCCAACTATAGTCCATGTGGTGGGCCAGCTAGCTGATATCATGTTGGGAAAAGTGACTATTCCCAAGTATAATGACCCATGTAGTCCTGTGGTAGCAGTTGTCATAAATGAGATTCAAGTGAAGAATGCTCTGATTGATTTAGGGGCGGCAATCAATGTAATGACCAATGACATCCTACAAAAACTAAATATTGCAAGTATGAGATCTACTCCTACTATCCTACAACTTGTTGATAGCTCTACTGTCAAGCTTGATGGTGTAGTGGATTATCTCATGGTAGTACTAGACTCCTAAGAATATCCAACAAATTTTATGATTCTTTCTCCTAAGGCTACGCTAGGCGGGTATCTTATCATTCTTGGAAGGCCTTGGTTGGCAATTGCAAATGCCTACATTGGATGTCGGTCAGGTGACATGACCATTTTAGATGGAAGGAGTACTAAATTTTTTATTATTTATCCACCTGCTCAGCCATCTCACGATGAAGAAGATTTTGTATGGCCACAAGTTGGTGAAGAAACCAAGGAAGTTAATTATGTGGCGCAGCTTATGATGCTAGGCAAAAGCTCTTTCATGCAGCTCCAAGATGAGGATGAAGTGTTGACTAATATCATTCAAAACAATTATAAAGTGGGGGAAGCATCATCTTCTACTTTAGTCAGGACACTTCAGTCTGTTCTTCCTGCAGCCACTATTCCTGCAGATGTTGTTCCTGTAGCCACTGTTCCTACAGGCGTTGTTCTTGTAGACAAATTTTTTGCAGCAATAGGAATGTTCCATATATTTTTGTCGTATGAACTAAAGGTACCATGTGTTAATGAGGTAGCCATGGTAGAGTTAACTACATAAGTACAAGTGTTAGAAGGAAAATATCTGAATGTTAATAGTAAATTGAATGAAGAGAAACAACTATTGTTGGAAAATCTATTAAGGGTCCATCAACATACATTTGTATGGGATTATCATGATATGAAGGGACTAGATCCAAAACTTTGTACCCACAAAATTTATTTCAGAGATAATTGCACTCATGTAAAACAACCACAAAGAAGGATTAACCCTGCACTAAGAGAAATTGTGAAAGGAGAACTATAGAAATTGCTAGATGCAGGATTTATCTATCCTATTTTAGATAGTTAGTGGGTGTCTCCATTAGTGATTGTGCCCAAGAAATGAGGGAAGTGGTGGTTTTGTGTCGATTATAGAGAACTTAATGCTGCCACCAAGAAATATCACTTTCCTTTACCCTTCATTGATCAAGTTTTAGACACACTTGTAGGAAACCAATACTTCTCTTTTCTAGATGGATTCAGTGACTACAACCAAATCCAAATTGCACTAGAAGATTAGGAGAAGATCACATTTACCTATCCATGGGGAACCTATGCCTATTCGGTACTCCCATTTGTATTGTGCAATGCACCTACAACATTCCAGAGGGAAGTCATTAGTATATTTTCAAACATTTCTCATGATTGCATGGAAATTTATATGGATGACTTCACCACTTATGGTGTTGACTTTGATCAAGCATTGGAGAATATCAAGGGAGTCTTACAAATATGTGAGGACCAAAACTTATCCTTAAATAGTGAAAAATGCTTCATGATGATGCAAGAGGGTGTAGTTCTTGGCCACTACATCCCCCACAAGGGAATTCAAGTAGATCCTACATAAATTGAGGTAATCACAAATCTTCATACACTTGCAAAATAGAAGGATGTTAGGAGTTTCTTGGGTCATGCATGATATTATAGGCGATTTATGAAAGATTTCACTGAACAAATTCAAACATTACATAATGGGTTACCACATCTTTGTGCACACTGATCATGCAACAATTAGATATCTCATGAATAAACCTTTGATCACAGGAAGATTGGAAAGAAGGTTATTGTTGATGCAGGAGTTTGATATAACCATTGCAGATAAGTCAAGGAAAGCTAATGTTGTTGCATATTTTCTTTCAAGGATAACTACATCAGAAGAAAATCAACCCATAGACAACTCTTTTCTTGGTGAGCATATATTCTCTCTCAATGTACAAATACCCTGGTATGCTGACATAGCCAACTACTTGCTTACAGGTATAATTCCTTCTCACTTCTCCCTAAAAGAGAAAAAGAGACTCATTGAAAAATCCTTTCATTTCTATTAGATTGTTGGATGATTGTTTTATACTGGACCTGACCATGTCATGAGAAGATGTGTGAGAGAAGATGAGACATATGAAATTTTGCATGCATGTCATAATGAACCATGTGGAGGACACTTTGTGGCCAAAAGGACAGCAATGAAGATCTTGAACACAAGGCACTACTGGCCAACACTCCACAAGGATGCAGGAAGGTATACCAGAAAATGTGATAGATGTCAAAGAATGGATAGACCAACTAGATCTGATGAAATGCCACTATGCCTTTAGATAGTAATCACTCCCTTTGACAAGTGGGGATTAGATTTCATGGGACCAATTGACCCTCCATTAAATGAACTAGTGAATGATTACAATATAAGAAATAGAAAGTATACTCCTTATCACCCCCAGGCTAATGGCCAAGTTGAGGTGACAAATAGAGAAATTGAATCCATTCTGACTAAAATAGTAGCTATCCATAGGAAAGATTGGGAAAATAGATTACCGGAAGTTGTTTGGGTGTATAGGACAACATGGAAAACAACTACAAGCTTCACCCCATTTGAGTTGTTATATGAAAATACAGCTATGATGCCAATTGAATTTGAACATAAGACTCTATGAACTGTAGTGGATTTAGGGATGGGAATTTCTAAAGCATAGAGAGAAAGAATCATGCAATTGAATACTTTGGATGAAATAAGGAGAGCAACCGTAGAACGTACAAAAGTAGTGCAAAATCAAAGAATCAAGTGGCATGAAAGATTTATTATGGAGAAGAAATTCAAACTAGGAGATTGGGCCTTGCTCTATGATTCAAGATACCAGGACAACACATGAAAATTGAAGACAAGGTGGCTAGGACCATACGAGGTTGTTGAGGTCTTTCCCAATGGACCTGTTCAGCTTACCACCATTGACACTGTCAAGTTCAAATTACTTGTCAACGGTCATCGCCTAAGATTATATCATAAAACAACCTCTAAAGAAGATTTCATGCAGCAATTCACACAACACTTAGAGCTTCTTGCAGCTAAAGGTGATGGACCTGGTGTCCCTCTTTCAGCCTAATTGAGGTATGTACTTTTCATAATAATGAATTTCCCTTATGTGGAAGTCCATTTCTTCATCATCCACCCATCCACCCATCCGTACCACCTTTCTCTCTCTTCCATCACTTCATTCCACCTCATTTCATTTCACCCCATCCTCATTCATTGCTCAATCCATTTTCCAACAAGGTGAGCATTACTTTATCCACGATCTTTGCAGCAAATCTTCCACACATTTCAGGTATGCCCACATTAATTTCTATCTTTAATCATCTTTTAAGTACGTTCATTTAATCACTGTACATTAGTATAGATCTTCGCATAAATGTCACCATTTCCTGACAACCGCCACTCCCAACTCACATGTGTGGAAACATGTCCAAATTTAGGTTTGGGGGAGGGGAACGAAAAAGATGCAAATACTTTATTTTCCATGTGTCAAACCATATTAGGTTGCATCAAAAATTTTACAATGAGCTAATTGCATGTGTGTAGTGACAATAACTGCAGTTGCCATTTCTTCCTATCATAATTTCCTTTTATCACTCCTTTTCTTGCTATATTACCCTGTCGTAATCTTGAGTTGTAAGCAAAAAGGAAAAAAAAGAAAAGAAATTCAGTCGATGTTGGAACTAGAAATTAGCAGACACTACAGGGAAGTGCATTTTATTTTCAGAAGGGGAATTGCATGAAAAGAAGTTGTAGAGCATTTGTTTGATTGTAGAAAATGGGAGGTGGGTTAGTTCAAAACGAACCCACATTGCATGATATTTTACTATAGGATGTACAATGCCTGGCCGAATTTCAAAATTGTGGTTGGATAGATTACTTTTTGAAGTTGGATGGTTTTGACGAAGGCATTGCACTTGAATTTTCCCAAACATTTTCAGAAGGAAAAGCCATAGTAAGAGGGTTAGAAGTTATGGAAATAGAGGAAAGAATTGCAAAATTTATAGGGTTACCTATTGATGGTGAAAATTACCATGTTTCTAGAGATGCCAAGTCAACCAGGGCTGAATTCGTAGAGCCAAATGACCCCCCATTGACCATAGACAAGTAGGGAGCAAAAAGAATGTCTCTGCCCAAGCCGTGGAAGCAGATAGTTGTGTATGTCATCAAATAAATCACTTGTGAGGGTCACCAATCAAATTTTCATTCTGTCCATTTCAAGCTTTTGAATCACATTAGGCATGGGAGGAGGATGAATGTGCCCAATGTGTTGTACAATCTTCTCTCAATCATGGAAGCCGAGACCCAAAAAGGTAGGGATAATTTTGTTTCCCACCATTGCTTGATTAAATTTCTAGTGGAAAAATCTTTGCGTGATGTTTCTGGAATGAATTGGAAAGCGTTTATTAAGGTTGATCAAGATGATCGCCAGGAGGAGTTTGTTGATGTTGAGCATTTTCCACCTAGGGCTACACCTCGATCTCATAGATCTAGCAGGAGAGTAAGCATGGTTGAAGCAATTCCTAGTGCTTCAACCTTTGGTGTTGGCTCTAGCATGAATCCTCCTGTAGCAGAGGAAACCATAGAAATTAGTTCTTCTAGAACAGAGCACTCAAAAAGGAAGCTCTTCCTTGGATTTTGATGATGAAGTTCCACTTGGAACCCTCATGAAAACCAGGGCACAATGGAGAGGTAGAAATGAGAAAAGGGAAGGCTAAAACAAAGCCTGTAGAAATAAAAGTGCCAAGTCCGAAAAAGAGGAAGGTTGATGTTATTCATCCTACAGCCAAAGGAAAATGTGAAAGACCTTCTAGAAAGTCAAGACCAGCCAGGCCTGTGATTGGTACGCCTTTATAGGAAAGCACTAAACTTGGTGAGACCTCACATGAGGATCCTGTAGCTCCAATGGAGTAGAAGCATGTTGAAAAAGAAGAAGACATATTTAAGGGAGCAAAAAACATAACACTGGCCGATCTTGCTAGCATTGCAGAGGAATTGGAAGGAAATCAAGACTTCCTATAGCATAAGCAAGAGGTCCTGCAGCAATAGCCAAAACCAGAACAAAATTCCCTACAACAAAAGGAAGAATAAATAGTACCCTTACAATCAAAGATAACTGGATAGTCTGATTCCATGCAAATCACACCATATGAGGAGCTGCCATCCACAAAAAGACTAGTAGGCATTCATAATCCTCCTAGTTTTATAGTACATGCAACAATTTTGAATCTATGGAAAGAGATACAAAGAAGGGAGGAAGAATGGAAAAAGGAAAAATGGAAGTTGAAGGAGGAAATTCAAAAGAAGGATGAAAAGATTAAGGAAAAATATGCAAAAATTTCTACCCTAAAGCAGAGGGTAGATGATATGGCAGCTTTGGCACCAAAGATTATTGAATGTAGAGAACCCCCAATGGTCTATGCTCTGCTCTTGAAAGAGAAGTATCTATCTTTTAAGATGTCAAGACTTGCCTTAGGTTTGAATCCTTCTATTGATACCCCTATGAAATTTTTCAATGCTTATAGGATTGCCTCCCCTGAAATGAAGAATTTGTTATGTGAATTTTATTTACATAACTATGTTGTCACAAAGGACCATGATTGGAACTTGTTGCTATATGTTGGGGATGCTCAATTGAGAGCATTCATGTCTTGGGTACAAAATGAAATTAGTTGGGGACAACAACATGGTGCTTATAAACAATTGGAGTCTGATATCCCTCTGCCTATTAGAGTCGAATCAAGCAACCCAACGTATATTTGCAGAGAATGGCATAGAATGCTACTTAGACCAAGTTATGGCAATAGGATTATGCATTGGATTGAGGCAGTTTACACTGAGTATGAAGTGAAAACAACAACAGAGGAAATCATGAGATGTTTATCCTAGAGATGGAATAGTTTGACTGATGAGTTGAAACAGGCTGAGCCTCATTTAATCCACAATTATGCTACAACATTAAAAGGAATTGAGAGACATATTCAGATTGGGAGAACTCAGGAATGACCTTGTCATCCCCTAAATTTTCAACCACCCATGCTCATGTGGTATGTGCCAAATTCCATATTCTACCAGAGTGACATTATTGCAGAAAACCAGAGATGGAACATGTTTAATAGATTGGGAGGATTCTATTGGGATCCTGACTCACACACTATAGCCACTGATGTTGTACAACTCTCAGTTGCAAATTTCAGAGCTTTGACCAGGAAGAAGAAAAACTCTTCCCCTACAGGAGGACCAACAAAACGTTAGGTTGGGTGGAGTGATGAGCCTAGTTTTTGGTCTAGTTTTGGATAGAATCTATAGTTTATTTTCTAATAGATGTCATGGAATTTAATGCTTAAGTGTTGGTATTGGCATAATGTTTCCCTCAAACCATTGACATTTGACATTACCCTATCTCTGCAAACTTGAATGATATTTGGCATAATATGTGGATCATGTATATTGATTTTGCTGATTAATGAATGTTTCTTAGAGTGGTTATTGGTGTGCAGTTATTATGCATACTAACCTTGGCCTGTAGACTTAATATGCTAAGTTATGAAAGACACCGCCAACTAGGCATGCACAATAACATCCAGCTGAGGAATCGCTCCAAGTCAAAGGAAGCCAGCAGAAAAGATTCTTCATGCAATTGAACATAACCACCTTGCAGTGGACCTTAATGATCGAGCATTCATGGGCATTACCGTTGTGTTGGATCTACGCTTGACTTGCATGTCTAAACATATTCCATGCATGTGTAATGACCGTCACTCCACTTTCCCCTATTTTCCCTAAATGGCATCCTCCTAGTCATGGAGTTGACTGCCTTGTTTAGCTGTAGAATAAATAATAATTTGACGCTCCTTCTTCAGGAGGTTGCACGATTTTTCTTTGTACTCTCATTTTTCCAGTGATACAAATACAGTACTCTTTGTATGCACGATTTACATTGAATCAAATAGAGTTATGAGTTTGAGTATCTGAGTTCTTGTTAGTTTATAGGATACTTATCCAAGGGGGACCACTTGGTGAGTAATATGTCTTCTTAGTTTAGCATTAGTTTAGTATTACTTGTTGTTTGATACTTAGTTAGAAATTTGGCATTGACTATTCCTACAACCGCTAGAAGTCAATTATGTGTCTATTCCTGCAGCCAAAGCAACCAGAGTAGTTTCCTGTTTGTCATCCAAATCTTTATTCCTGCACACATTTTAGCATAAGCATAGTTGTTGGTTGATATTCAACATTTTCTTTATTTCCTTTCGAGCAATTTACTTTCAACATTGTGTTTCTTAGTTGTAGCGTGCAATGACTACTTGATCCCCTAGTGCACATACAGTGCTGACCTATTTCAATTTCACGTCCCTGGGTTGACAAGTTAAATGCACCTTCATGATGATTGAATGACTATTCAGGTTAGATGTCCAGTCTTTGAATCATGGTTGTAAAGGCTTAGTTGTGAAATCATTGTAGGAGGCCAACAATTATCATGATATGAAGGGATTGGACCCTAAAATTTTTACACAAAAAATTTATATCAGAGATGATTGCACCCTAATGAGGCAGCCACAAAGAAGAATTAACCCTACACTAAGAGAAATTGTAAAAGGGGAACTGCAGAAATTGCTAGATGCAGGATTTATCTACCCCATTTCAGATAGCCAGTGGGTGTCTCCATTAGTGATTGTGCCCAAAAAAGGAGGGAAATGGCAAGTTTGTGTTGATTACAGGGAACTTAATGTTTGCACCAAGAAGGACCATTTTCCGTTACCTTTCATCGATCAAGTTTTGGACACACTTGTAGGAAAGCAATACTTTTCTTTTTTAGATGGATTCAACAGTTATAACCATATCCAAATTGCACCAGAGGACCAGGAGAAGACCACATTTACCTATCTATGGGGGACCTATGCCTACTTGGTACTCCCATTTGGATTATGCAATGAACATGCAACTTTTTAGAGGGAAGTCATTAGCATATTTTCAGACATTTCTCATGATTGCATGGAAATTTATATGGATGACTTTACCACTTATGGTGCTGATTTTAATCAAGCATTGGAAAATATCAGGAGAGTCCTACAAAGATGTGAAGACCAAAACTTGTCCTTAAATAGCGAAAAGTGCTTCATGATGATGTAGGAAGGTGTACTCCTTGGCCACTACATCTCCCACAAGGGAATTCAAGTAGATCCTACAAAGATTGAGGCAATCACAAATTTTCCCACAACTGCAAAATAGAAGGATGTTAGGAGTTTCTTGGGCCATGCAGGATATTATAGGTGTTTCATCAAGTATTTCAACAAGGTAGCAACACCATTGTATACTCTTCTCACTAAAGATGTTGAATTCCAGTGGAATGAAGCTTGTGACAAGGCATTTTCTAACTTAAAGGTAGCTTTGACTCATGCTCCTATACTCAAATGACTTAATTGGGAGCTTCATTTCCACATCCATACTGATGCATCAGATTATGCCATAGGAGAAATCTTACGATAGAAAGAATGAGCTATTGAAAATTCCATTTATTTTGTCAGCAAAAATTTGCAAGGAGCCGAATTCAACTATATTGTGACAGAAAAAGAAATGTTGACAGTAATTTATGCACTGAACAAATTCAGACATTACATAATAGGTTACCAAATCTTTGTGCACACTAATCATGCAACCATTAGATATCTCATGAATAAACCTTTGATCATAGGTAGACTGGTAAGATGGTTATTATTGATCCAATAATTTGACGTAACCATTGTGGATAAGACAGGGAAGGCCAATGTTGTTGCAGATTTTCTTTCAAGGCTGACTACATCAAGGGGTGATCAAGCCATAGATGACTCCTTTCCTGATGAGAATATATTCTATATCAGTATATAAACACCCTAGTATGCTGACATAGCCAATTATTTGGTCACAGGTAGAGTTCTTCCTCACTTCTCTCCAAAAGAGAAAAGTGAACTCATTGAAAAATATTTTCCTTTCTCTTGGATTGCTGGATGTTTGTTTTATACTAGACCAGACCATGTCATGAGGATATGTGTGAGAGAAGATGGGACATATGACATTTTGCATGCATACCACAATGTATCGTGTGGAGGAAATTTTTCATCCAAGAGGAAAAAAATGAAGATTTTGAACACAAGATATTACTAGCCAACACTCCACAAGGATGCAGGAAGGTATACCAAAAAATGTGATAGATGTCAAAGAATGGGCAGACCAACCAAATCTGATAAGATGCCACTTTTACCTCAAGTAGTAATCACTCCCTTTGACAAGTGGGGATTGGATTTTGTAGGACCCATTGACCCTCCATCAAATGGTAAGTCTTATATCTTGGTATGCACTAATTATGTAACAAAGTGGGTAGAAGTTAAGGCCATGAAGTATGCACAGGATAATAAAGTTGCAAAATTTCTTTATGAGGAGATTTTCACAAGATATGGAATTCCAAGAGAGATAGTGACTGATCAAGGGGCTCAATTCACATCAACCCTTGTTGTAACACTAGTTAATAAGTATAACATAAGGCACATAAAGCATACTCCTTATCACCCCTAGGCTAATGGCCATGTTGAGGTAACTAACAGAGAAATTGAAGATATTCTAACCAAGACAATAGCTATCTACAGAAGGGATTACGAAAATAGATTACCATAAGCCATTTGGGCCTATAGAAGTACCTAGAAAACAACTACAAGCTTCACTCCATTTGAGTTGTTGTATGGAAATATAGCTATGATTCTCATTGAATTTCAACACAAGACTCTTAGGACTGTAGTAGATTTGGGGATGGATATCTCTAAGGAACAAAGAGAAAGAATCATGTAGCTAAATGATTTGGATGAGATGAGAAGAGAAAACCTACATCACACAAAGGTAGTGCAGAATTAGAGAATCAAGTGGCATGACAAATTCATCAAGGACAAAAAATTAAAACCAGGAGATTGGGCCCTGCTCTATGACTCAAGATATCAAGAAAATGTAGGAAAATTGCAGACAAGGTGGCTAGGACCATATGAGGTTGCTGAGGTATTTCATAATGGTGTTGTACAACTCATTACTATTGACCCAATCAGATTTAAGTTTCTTATCAATGGTCATCGCCTTAGACTATATCATAAGCCAACTTCCAAGGAGGAGTTCATGTAGAAATTCACTTAGCATGCAACATCTGAGCTTCCTGCAGCTGAAGAAAGTGGACCTAGTGTCCCTTCTTCTGCCTAATTAAGGTACGTACTTGTCATAATAAAGACTTCCACTTTCATGGGAGTCTATTTCTTCACCCATCCATTTCCACCTTTCTCTCTCTTCCATCACTTCACTTCATTCCACTCCACTTCATCCCATGTCATCTTCATTGATTTCTCAACTTATTTCTTTAAAAGGTGAGTGGTACTTTCTCCACAATCTTTGCAACGAATCTTCCACACATTCAGGTATGTGTGCATTAATTGCTATATCTTAATTATATTTAAGTGCATTCATTTAATTATTGTATGTTAGTATGGATGTTCACCATAGCATGCCACTATTCCCTACCCTGTCAAATCATCATTCTACATGTGTGGATGCATGCCCAAATTTAGGTTGGGTGGAAGGAAAAGATGTGAATATTTTACCCACGTGTCAGTCCATGCTAGTCTACGTTAGTAAAATTTAAATTGGGCCAATTCAAAATTTGAGTGAGTGGACGACTCACAGGTGTAAAGTGACACCAACTGTTGCCGCCATTTCTCTTCATTATAGCTTTCCTTTATTACTCCTTCCTTTCCATTATTGACCCTATCATATCTCAAGTTACGTTGCAAGCAAAAGGTAAGTTAAAAAAGGGAAAATTCAGTCAACATTGGCATTGGAAAGTTAGTAAGTGTTGCAAGAAGGTGAATTTTATTTTTAGACGAAATTGAAGGAAAGAAACCACAGAGTATTTGTTTGGTTGTAGAAAATGGGAGGTGGGTTAATTCAAAATGAACCCATGGTGCACAATGTATTACTACAGGATGCACCCTGCCTAGTCAAATTCATAAACTATAGGTGGATTGACTACTTCCTTAAGCTGGATGATTTTGATGAAGAGATTGCACTAGAGTTCACCCAGACATTGTCTAAAGGGAAGGCCACGGTAAAAGGGTTGGAGGTCATAGCAACTGAAGAAATAATTGCATAAGTCACAAGGTTACCTATTGATGGTGAAAATTACCCTACTTCTAGAGATGCCAAATCAGCTTGGGCTGAATTTATAGAGCCAAACAACCATTCATTGAGCATAGATAAATAAGGTGAGAAAATAATTTCTCTACCTGATCCATGGAAGCAGATAGTTGTTTATGTCATAAAATACATCACCTGTGAAGGTCACCAACTGAATTTGCATTTTGTTCACTTCAATCTTTTGAATCATATGAGGAACGGAAGGAGGATGAATGTGTCAATCGTGTTATGCAACCTTCTCTCAATCATGGTGGATGAGACTCAAAAAGGTAGGGAAAATTTTGTTTCCCACCATTTTTTGATTAAATTTCTAGTTGAGAAGTCTTTGCATGATGTATCTAGAATGGCATGGGAAGAATTCATAAAAATTGATCAAATTAGACCTGAGCATTTTTAACCTAGGGTTTTTCCTCAACCTCGTAGGTCTAGCAAGAGATTGAGCACGACTGAAGCCACTCTTGGTGCTTCTACCTCTAGCCCAGGCCCTAATGTAAACCCTCCTGCAGCAAAAGAAACCATAGAAATTAGCTCTTTTGAGACAGAGCACTCAAACAAACAAAGTTCTTCCCATGACTCTAATGATGATGTTCCACTTGGCATTCTAATGAAAACTAGGGCACATAAGAGGGAAGTACAAAATGAGAAAAGGAAAAGCCAAAAGATAGCCAACAAAGAAAGAGGTGCCAAGCTCTAAGAAGAGAAAGATTGACACTGTTCATCCTATAGCCAAAGAAAAACATGAGACCCCTTCTAGGAAAGCAAGACTAGCCAGGTCAACCTTTGGTATGCCTCCACAGGAAAGCCCTAAGTCTAGAAAAATATCACAAGGGGACATAGAAGCTCAAATGGGGTAGGAGAATGTCGAGGAGGAAGATATATTTAAGGAAGCAACAAACATAACATTGGTTGATCTTGCCAATATTGTAGAACAAGTCATAAATCAAGAGTATGAGGAAAATCGGGACTTCCTACAGCAAGAGGTACTGCAGCAAGAGATTCTACAGCAAAAGCTAGAACAGGAGCAGGAGTCCCTATAGCAATGTTCTGAATTGGGAGAGTAATCAGTACCCCTGCAGCCAAAATTGACGAGACAACTTGAATCCTTGTAGTTAGCATTAGTGCCAAAGAAGATCCTGGTAGGAATACATAACCCCCCTAATTTTTCAATGTATCAGGTAGCTTTGCATTTATGGAAAGAGATGTAAAGAAGAAAAGAGGAATGGAAGGAGGAAAAATGAAGATTGAAGAAGGAAATACAAAAGAAAGATGAGGAGATTGAAGATAAAGATGCAAAAATTTCCACCTTGAAGAAGAAGGTGGATGATATGGTAGCCTTGGTACCACAAATTTTGGAATGTAGGACCCCTCCAAGGGTCTATTCTCTTCATTTGAAGGAGAAATATCTCTCTTTTAGACTAGCAAGAATTGTCTCAGGTTTGAACCCTTCTATTGAGACCCTTGTTGAATTTTGCAATGCTTATCGACTTACCTCCCTTGAAATGAAGATTTTTTTGTGTGAGTTTTATTTGCATAATTATGTTGTAACTCAAGACCATGATTGCAATCCATTGTTGTATGTTGGGGATTTCCAATTAAGAGCATTCATGTCTTGGGTACAAAATGAGATTAGTGGGGGACAGTAATATGGGGCTTATAAGCAATTGGAGTCTAATATCCCTTTGCCCATCAGGGATGAATCAAGGAATCCATGGGATATTTTCAGGGAATGGCATAGAATGCTTTTTAGACCTAGCTATGGTAATAGGATTATGCCTTCGATAGAAGCAGTTTATAGTGAATATGAGGCAAAGGAAAAAGAAAAAGATGAAACCATGAAGAGATACCTCTCACATAGATGCAACAACTTAATTGATGATCTCAAGCAGGTTGAGCCTCATTCCATCCAGAACTATGTAGCATTTCTTAAAAGGATTGACATATATATTCACATTGGAAGGACAAAAGGGTGATTTTGGTTTCCCTTGACTTTTCAGCCAACCATCCTAATGTGGCTTGTACCGAACTTCGAGCTCTACCAATATGATATTGCTACAAAGAGACAAATATGGAGTAGATTGGAAAGATTGGGAGGATTCTGTTGGGATCCTAATTCACGCACAACACACTTTGATGTGGGATAGTTGTCAGTTGCAAATTTCAGAGCATTAACCAAGCAAAAGAACAACTCTTCCCCTGCTAGAGGACTAGCAAGATCTTAGGTTGGGGGGAGTGGTGAGTCTAGAATATGGTCTAGTTTTTGGTAGAATTCATGGTTTATTTGCTGAAGTTACCATGGAATTTGACATTAAGTGTTGATACTTTTTATGATATTTTCCTCAAACTATAGACATTGGGCTTAATCTTATTTCTGCAAGCCTTTAATGATAAATGACATGTTATATGGACTATCTATATTAATCTTGCATGTGGTTAATGAATGTTCCTTGAGGTGGTTGTAGATATGCAGTTATTGTGTGTACTAACATTTCCATGCAAATAAGTTGAGGATGCTAAATTGAGGAAGACACCACCAGCTGGGCATGCACCATAACGTCCAGCAAAGGAATCACTTAAAAGTCAAAGGAGGTTGATGGCAGGAGATTCCTCATTTAAACTAAATATAACCACTTTTTAGTGGACTATAATGTTGGTTGAGTAGATGCGGGCATTACTGCTGTGCTAAATCTATGTTTGGACCTACATGTCTAACCAAATTCCATGCACGTGTAACCGTTGCCACTCCACTTTCTCTATTTTCCCTAAATGACATCCTCCCAGTTCGTGGAGTTGAATGCCTTGTTTAGTTGATAGTATAAATAAATATCTAATTCTCCTTCTCTGGAGGTTGCGCGATTGGATATTGTACTTGCATTCTTGAGTTTTTAGTAATACAAATACATTACTCTTTTGTACTCATGATTTAAAGTGAATAAAATAAAGTTCTGAGTTCGAGCATCTTAGTTCTCATTAGTTTTAGAGGATAATTATCCAAGGGGGCCCACTTGGTGAGTAATCTATCCCTTACTTTAGTATTAGTTTAGTATTAATTAGTTTTTGTTTAGTAATCAGTTAAAAATTTGGCACTGACTGTTCTTGCAGCCACTAGAATCCCATTCTGTGACTGTTCCTACAACCAAGGTAGACAGAGTAGTGCCCTATTTGTTGCTCATATTTTCATTTTTGTCATGCATTTTAGTTTAGTTTAATTGTTGATTGATGGTTAGCATTCATGTTATTCCTCCCTAAGCAATTTACTTTCAGCATTGTGTCTTTCTTAGTTGTAGAATGGAAATAGCTACTTTGGGTTCCTAGTGCATATACTGTGCTGACCCATTTCAAGTTCACGTCCCTGGGTTGACAAGTTAAATGAACCTTCATGATGATTAAATGGATATTCAAGTTATATTTCCAATCTCTCAATCATGGTTGTAAAGGCCTAGTTGTTGAATCATTGTAGGAGGCAGACATGAATGACAGGAAAAGTACAAGTGGTGGTGCATTATTTCTTGGATGTAGATTGGTATCATGGCTAAGTAAGAAACAAGATTCAGTTTTCTTATCTACTATAGAGGCTGAGTACATTGCAAAAACATCTTACTACACACAAGTGTTTTGGATGAGGCAAACATTGAAGGATATCATAGTGGTGTATGATGAGCCTATTTCTATCTTTTATGATAATGCAAGTGCAATTGATATTTCAATGATCCTAGTGATGCATTCAAGGATAAAGTATATTTAAATCAGATATCACTTTCTAAGAGAGAAGGTTGTGGAGAATGAATTGAATCTTGAATATGCACTTAGAAAGGATCGGGTTGTTGACATATTTACTAAGGATATTCCTAATGATACTTTTGAGTATCTCTAAGAGAAGTTGGGGGTTATTTACCCTCCTTTGAACTGGATGCATATGGAGATGTATCAGTTTAGTGGATCTATGGATTCATTCTCTATCTGGACTGATGTTGGTGGCTACCTCTTAGGGGGAGTAGGTAGTGACTTTGTGTCAGTATGGAGCGAGTCTTGTCATTTTGCAGAGGTTGCTGATTTTGTTGGTGTATACTCCTAAGGGGGAATATTTAGAGTCGTAGCAAGTATCTTGGCTCAATGTCAAAGGGGGAGAACAATGCCAAACATATTATCCTTTTCCATTGATGTCAAAATGGGAGAGAGATTCATGTGAAAAAGTATATCTATATAGGGGGGGAGTGAAGCATGTACTAGTACACAAACAACAAAATATGACTAAATAAACTTCTAAAAATTGCACATAAATGACTAACTTTAGTCACGTGACTACTAGTGGTTTATTTGTAGTCATTTATAACACCACTAAATTTATGACTAAACAATTTTAGTCATTTATTTAGTCATATTTTTTAGTCATTAATTTTAGTCACTTGACTATTTTAGTGGTTTATTTCTAATCATTTATAACACCACTAAATTTATGACTAAACTATTTTAGTCATTTATTTAGTCATTGATTTGGTCATTTATTTAGTCATGGTAGTGATTTGTTTAGTCATATATTTAGTCATTAATTTAGCCATTGATTTTTGTCAACTGGTCATATATTTAGTCATTACTTTAGTCATTAATTTAGTCATATATTTATTCATATATTTAATCATTAATTTAGCCATTAATTTAGTCATGTATTTAGTCATTAATTTAGTCATTACAAATCAAATCTAACTTAATTAATCCTCACAAATTTATACATATAAAATTCAAGTATCATATATATTCAAATGTTAAAAAATACCATGAAATGAAGACTAGAGGAGCCACAACATAGTATTTATGAGTGGAGAAAAAACCACTCTGAAAATTTACTTCATTAAGCCTCATTGGAAAATCAAAATCTCATTGGTTACATTCAATGTCTCAGCGACATTGTACAACTTATAGACACTATATAAACAAAATATTCCTATTTTCATATACTTATACTATTTTCCCCTTCATTAACTGTAGTCCTTTTGGAAGGGAAACAACCTCCTATAGGGGCTTAACCCATTTAATCCCCTTGCAAATCCACAACTTTCCCTCCGCTATTGGTTTTGGCTCCTCCAAACTCTTCCTTGCTGGTATTCACCTTTCACTTCTCCAATTTGGAGTTGTAGCCTAAAAATAAGGTTTCAAAATTTGAACATCAAAAGCTTAGAAAATTCAATATTACAAGAGAAAAACTATCATTATTTCTCTGCATGGTGTTGTTTTATTAAGATAACGTGTTATTGAATAATTCATCTAATAGCTTATTTTTGTATGAATGCAAGTATTCTTGTATATTCCACACCTTGTAAATTTTCCACAGGTTATAAATAAAGGGAAACCTCCCCTAATGATTTTAACAAAAAGTATAGGATGTTGCACTTACATGAAGTATGTCCACTGGGTCAAAAGCTTTTGTGACCTTCCCTCATGACATGTTCATTGCCATGACACTCAACCCTCCCTGTAATGTTATCAAATTTTTGGAACAACCTCATACCAATTAGAAGGCTAATTTGAATCATCAATGATAAAATAATAATAACAATAAATAAAGAGCTTGCCACCAAAATGATCATTAATCAGGAAGAGAAAAAAAGCTAAGACTAAAGTTTAGTACTAGAGGTTGATAAGTTCTCAACTGATATGCCATTTGGAAAACACCGCCAAAAAAAGTCAGGGCGAGGTCGGTCAACTGCATCTTTCACAACATCAGTTACAACAACAGTTACAAGTACTGAGAACAAAAGCCCTATCATAGACTCAGATCAAGAATTTCAATTTATCAGTAGTTCCTAAATCAACTAAAATAGAAAACCATTTATACAAAGACAAAATGCAAAGAAAATAAGAATGTTACCTAGAATAGCATGGTGTAACTCATTAATATTTTGTGAAAAAAATAGTAGATACAAATTACAATGGATGGTACAACTACTGCAAGTATCTGATAATAGTTAACACCCTTCTTGAGCACTCAATCTGTTTGTAACCTAAGATGATTCACTATGCTTTGGCTATCTTCTTGTTATATTCAAGCAACTGGAGAATATCTATAGAATGTGCAACCTTGGTGTTAACATAGACCCAAAAATCAACTTCTAATACCATCTACAATCTGCACTTTCAAGGTGTAAAATTGGAAGTACGTTCAAGTTGATCACTCTCTTTGAGACTAATACTAGTCATTTTTGCAGTTGTTGGAACACATCGAAATTAAATAAATCAACTGAAAAAAGAATAGAACAACAACCTAACATAGGTGTGGATCAACAACACCCTAATAACTAGTGTAATTAGGGTACCTACAACCATTGATAGGTCCAAGATACTTAAAATCATTGATGTAAGTGTATTGAAATCTTTTGGTAACTCCCTCATAGGTAATGGTACATTCCAATCATCGATGTGGAAGATCTCAGTTGTTGTGTTTTTATATCATGTTAAACTATGGTCTATGGATTGCAATATTGTAGGATATGCACAAAATGGATTTGTTGAAAAGGCTTTAGAAACTTTCAAGCAAATGCAATTGGCGGGTGTAAAGCCAGATTCCACAACCTTTGCCAGCATACTCCCTACCTGTAATAAAACTCATCAAATGGTATATTCTTAGCATCATAAAATTGAAACAGATGATTGACCTAAAGTAAAGAAAACAATTAAATAGCACAAAGTGAATGAGACGCGAAGAATTGTTACGATTAACATTTCACGTTGAAATTGGAATTGTTGCGCCGCTTTCACAATAGAGCAACATGTGATAAGGGGTTCTCCTCATAAAATCTTTGAACTTAGCCATTCATGAAAGAATCTCAAAGCATTTCCTGCAAATCACTACAAAAGATACATGGTGAATCCTTACCATAAATCATGGATTTTGTGTTTTAGTAATGGACCATTTTTTTCTCAAGGCCACACCATTTTGTTGGAGACTGTAAGGAGATGTGGATTCCTCTTAGCCAATTGAGAGTATGCTCCCATTTGAATTGAGACTAACCACCATATTTTACAATATCAAATGGACCACCACCTTTGTTCTCCCTAGGAGAGGAGACCAAGGAGCATTTTTTAGTGTCATGTCTACCATGAAATCCATGGGATGCACCAATTATTATATCATAGTTACCAAACTCGGACTTAACATAGACATTGGGCTCAACCTCAAACTCAACATGGAAACTCAACACTAAAAAAATTGAAAAAATCATGATATATAGAGATTTTTAAAGGTACATATTTTCCTATGCGTTCCTCCCTAAATCAATTTTAAAAATTATGAAAACCTAATCAATTGCAAGATAATTTGAGTATAGAATGCCTGAAAGAGATGCCATCTCATGGAATACAATGATTGCGGGATATGCACAAATCCATCTGATGGAATACGATGATTGTGGGATATGCACAAAATGGATTTGTTGAAAAGGCTTTAGAAAATTTCAAGCAAATGCAATTAGTAGGTGCAGGGCTTAAATTTGATGGTCGTAAAACCATATTTAGAGATTTTTTTTGCAAAATACAATCAAAATTTTAAGAAGATTGTATCAGATGAAAGGAGAGATTCTGGATAGATTGTCAAAATTTATATAGAATTATAATGATATATATATTTGGTTTATATATAATTTTACTTACACTAAGGTATATCATAATGTTTTAAGGGAACCTTTGAATAGATAACCGTCATTAAAAAAATTGTTGACACTAGGCAAGGTCGACCATCAAATGTAAGCCTTGAGTAGGTGTGAAACCAAATTCCACAACCTATGCCAGCATCCTCCCTGCCTATGCCAAAATGGGAGCTTTGGAGCAGGGTTTGAACATCCATCAAAGCATAATAGATGGGGGATTTCTATCTAATATTATGGGTTGAAATGCTTTGTTAGACATGTATGCAAAATGTGGAAATGTACACAAGGCACAAAATCTCTTTGATGGAATTCCTCAAAGAGATGTCATCTCGTGGAATGCAATAATTGCAGGATATGCACAAAATGGATTTGTTGAAAAGGCTTTAGAAACTTTCAAGAAAATGCAATTAGCAAGTGTGAAGCCAAATTTCACAACCTATGCCAGCATCAAATTCCATGGCCTATGCCAACATCCTCCCTTCTTGTGCCAAAATGGGAGCTTTGGAGCAGGGTTTGAATATCCATCAGAGCATAATAGATGGGGGATTTTTTTAGATATTATGGTTGGAAATGCTCTGTTAGACATGTATGCAAAATGTGGCACAAGGCACACAAACTCTTTGATGGAATTCCTCAAAGAGATGTCATCTCGTGGAATGCAATAATTGCAGGATATGCACAAAATGGATTTGTTGAAAAGGCTTTAGAAAATTTCAAGCAAATGCAATTGGCAGGTGTAAAGCCAAATTCTACAACCTTTGCCAGAATAGGAGATCATTGGCGTGAGTGATAAACATCGGCAGGACTCAATGCATTGTCCCCCCGATGCTCTGATAGTACTTAGGTGCAAAATTCCTTGAGAAGAGAATTTAATATCAGTGGGAGTTGGCTCAAAGTCTCCTCGATACAACAATATGCATCAATCTCCATTGAGGACACTATGATTTTTTGATGGGAGTCATTGGTAAGTTCCTCCGATGGGGAAAAAGGATAAGTCACAATGGAAAGGTAAAAAATCCATCAGCTAAAGAAACACCTATCGGAGGAACAGAGGGGCGAGTCCCACCAATAGCTTGAAAAGAATGAAAAGAGTAAAGCAATGGAAGAATTGGAGAGACTCTCCAATATTGGTGGTAGTAATGTTGAAGTCTCACCGATTGCCTGACAACACTTGAATCAGAGAAAACTTCACATCTAACTGCAATTATTGTTGGATATGCACAAAATGGATTTGTTGAAAACGCTTTAGAAACTTTCAAGCAAATGCAATTGGAAAGTAAAAGCCAAATTCCACAACCTTTTCCAGCATCTTTCCTGCCTATACCAAAATGGGGGCTTTGGAAAAGGGTATGAACATCCATCAAAGCATAAATAATAGAGGAATTTTGTCAGATGTTGTAGTTGCAACTTCCCTAGTAGACATGTATGCAAAATGTGGAAGCATAGACAAGGCATGTGAATTGTTTGACAAAATTCCTGAAAGAGATGCCATCTCATGGAATACGATGATTATGGGATATGCACAAAATGAATTTTTTGAAAAGGCTTTAGAAACCTTCAAGAAAATGCATTTAGTAGGTGTGAAGCCAAATTCCACAACCTATGCTAGCATCCTCCCTATCTGTGCCAAAATGGGAGCTTTGGAGCAGGGTATGAACATCCATCAGAGCATAATAGATGGGGGATTTTTGTTAGATACTATAGTTGGAAATGCTCTGTTAGACATGTATGCAAAATGTGGAAACATACACAAGGCACATGAAATCTTTCATGGAATTCCTCAAAGAGATGTCATCTCATGAAATTTCAAAGAGATGAATTTGTATATGCTTGAGTGGGAGACAAAGCTAAATTGAACAGGAAGGGATACAAAGAGGTCTCCTCTTTTATCATTTATGCATTTCAACATATGAAAACACATTTCATGGTGTTCTTAATTAGATTCCTTTGGGTGATAAAATATCATCTAGAGGGAACTTTTCCATATGATAATAGTCTTCTAGAAATACTTAAGTCTACAATATAGTTCTAGTTTCATAATCAACATAGACACAACACATTTATATAAGCATGTTGTACAACAGTGTATAATAAGAAAATAGGACTACTGATGTGAGATGAAGATGCCATAAACTTGATGCATCATCAAATAACCTAAGAAATAGTACACCTCATACAAGTGCAGTGTACCCAATTCACCAAATTATAGCACACCGAGTTTGCAAGGATATTTTTTTAATCAATCTACTTAGAAACAAAGAACTTGCAAGGTATTGTTGAATAGTTGAACTTACTACTTGAAAAAACAAGAAAACTAAAATGTATTAAATAACAAACTCCTTGCAAGACATGCCTATGTGTAAGAAAAACCCATAATCAAATTGTATTGAAAGTAAATAAGTCTACTCTGACTATCAAATTGAGGAAATTGTATGTCCAACTACCAATGAATTGAGAAACAGAAGCACATGTGATTGCATTAATGCTAAGGTAAAATACAATAAGCAAATGTACATACCATCCACTCCAAAAATTAAGGAAATCCATTAGGATCAAATTATCTTTAGCCAAATCAATTTCAATAGAATACATATGAAAAAGTTCTACACAAAGAGATGAAATGTATATGGTCCAAAAAAGGCATCTTTCAAACTTGTAGGGATAGACGAGGGAAACAAAACCTCTCAACATTCAATATGTTTTGGAGTTGCTCGATCAAAATCCAAATGCATTTTTATTTCATCATGTAGTTCTTCCATTTCCTTTACAGTAAGACCCTGTTTAGGCCATAACAAGGTTAATGAATACCAAGCCACTCATTAATTAAATGATTTACAATAAATAGAACATTATAAAACCATTGTAATATGGTTCAACTCTTCAAATATGTTTTATCACCATAACCATCCAGACAAAGAGACATCAAAAAAATAATGGTAGGGTGTTAAAAAAAAATCAAAAATCAAAATGCCTTAAACATTTTAAATTTGTATACCATTTACTCAATTTTCACCTCCCATTTAACTTTTAAACTTGAACAATGAAAGAGATTGCACCTTAATTCCTAACTACTATCAAACACTCAAACTACTCACCAAAACCACTCAGACCTCCTAGGCAAACTCCAAATAGAGGGCATCAACAAGTTTCAGACAAAGAAAGTGTCACTAAACTTCAAGGGTTCATCAAACCCTAATCACAATCATGAGAAGATCAATTAAACCATCACCAAGAATCCATTTAAACTTTCAACAAAAATCCCTCATTTCACATGATTCCAATGCTACAAAGCTTCAAAACAACAGATTAGTGTTCCAAATCCATCAAATCACCATGAACATACTCCTGTAGACTGAAACCAAACATAATCCTGATAAGAAATTCTGAAAACAACTCGTTCAACCAACAAGCTAAATTCACTCCTCATTCAACTTGTTTTATAAGGCAAGATAACATTCAACCATGCCTATTTGCTACCAGCATTTTATCAAACATTTAAGATACTGTAATCATCATGTTTTCATTGAAATCACTCAAGAACATACTCACAAAACATTGAACCATCAGATCTCTTATTTCTGCAGTCAAGACACCAATTCATACTATGACTTCACATGGCTCAAACTCCCCAAATAGAAAGCCTTGCTTTCAATAACCTTACCAATCATTGAGACCCTTTTAACACCTTATTTTAAACAAAAATAAGCCAAAACAAACATTTATAAAAGTTTTCCCATCCACATAGTGAATATTCATTCATTGGGCAACTATGTCCTAGTAGCCATTTCATCACAAATTTTTAGAAAGATCTTTTGATTCGGGCCTCTATTAAAGACTGTAATAGGTGTTTTGAATACTCATTAGGGAGCCTTAAAACATGTCAAAACATTACCATAAGTTGTTTTATGATCAATGCACAAAATTAGACTATCCACATTCAAAAAAGGCCTAATTAGGTCTATCACCACAAGGGTTTATTGGTTCTTGCACTTCCAATCACAAATTTTCTCAACCAATGCTTAGAAAACCTATTATTAGATTTGTATAGGCTTAAAACAACATCAAAATCCATTTCCCATGCATCCTTTATCAAACCCTAGGTATTCATCCTCTTAAACTCTATTTTTCTGGACTGTGTATGCATCAAACAAATGAGTACAAACCATATTTGAGTTGAAGGAAACAAGATTTTTAAATATATAAATATCCTCAAGTGGTTTTGGTGTGCAAAACTCATTGGTTACAATATCACAAAAAAAAACACAACATCAAGTCATGAACTATGGCACAAAGTATCAATCATTCTAACATTGTTATCTCTATGGTGAATCCTACACTCATGTCTCAGATAGCTCATCAATGATTTTTCAACCATGGAATGAAATGATTGATTGTAGAATGTGCAAAAAATGGATTTTGCAAGGAACCTCTCAAAATATTTGAATTAATGAAGCACTCTGGAACACATCCTAACATTGTAAGCTTTGCTTGGGTTCTAGGTACATGCAATCATGTAGGTTTAGTGGATGAGGGTTGCACATACTTCACACGCTAGTAAACCTTATTGCATTACAATTTACATAAATAATAGAGGAATTTTGTTAGATGTTGTAGTTGCAACTTCCCTAGTAGACATGTATGAAAAATGTGGAAGCATAGATAAGGCATGTGAACTGTTTGACAAAATTCCTGAAAGAGATGTCATCTCATGGAATACGATGATTGCGGGATATGCAAAAAATGGATTTTTTGAAAAGGATTTAGAAACTTTCAAGAAAATGCAATTAGCAGGTGTGAAGCAAAATTCCACAACCTATGCTAGCATCCTCCCTTCATGTGCCAAAATGGGATCTTTTCTATAAGGGACTACTTTCTAGAAATCAAACCTCCTCTTGTGAGCTTCACCTTTTCCTTAATGATTATGAATAAAATGCATGCAAAAATTTCATGTAACCTGCCTATGGAGTGTGAACCAAAATTACTTGATATGGTTGTCATGAAAAATTAAGCATACCTTGTCTCCTTTGGACTCTAATAACTATCACATGTCACTGAACCTATGTGTTGACCTCAAACCACATCTCCAAGGACCCTCTGTTATTTTTCATTCTCACTTTCATTATTACCTACCATGAAACCCTAGCATTTTATTTTGACTACCTCCTTGAACACACACTTAGAAATAGTGATTGCACCTTACAATTCAACTGCCATTACAATCTCTTCTCACTGTACAGGGTTTTGCTTCACTACCTTGTCATTTACTACCATTCCCTTGCACATATAAAATTTTCCTCATGCCTTTTGCATAGTGCATAGGTATAGCACTGTCAAACTTGGACTATAGAGGTAGGCAATGAACACATTGGAAAATTTAGATTAGGATGAAATGAATAGTACTAACATTATACTACCCCTAGGATTCTTAAAATAAACATCAATGTACAAGATCCATACTACCCCTATGATCAGTGTACAAGATCCATAAAGCCCCTGTGACTAAGATCTATCCTTTATGATAGAGAAATGAACTGAGAACTGTGAAAATGGGACTAAATAATGAAGAGAACTAAAGCTTGACAAAGAAACAAGTATAAAACATGAAAGAGTGTTAACTGCAAACATGGCATGAATAAGAAATACCACCAACTAAGCATAATATCACTAACAATATGAAGACATGAAGAGCATTGTAAATATGATTAAGATATTGTCACTCTATCATTATCAATGAAACTTA
This sequence comes from Sequoia sempervirens, assembly GCA_007258455.2. Lineage (NCBI taxonomy): Eukaryota > Viridiplantae > Streptophyta > Pinopsida > Cupressales > Cupressaceae > Sequoia > Sequoia sempervirens. The sequence goes on along the minus strand of VDFB02105785.1, from coordinate 289,497,673 downwards.
TCACCATGAAGCATCAATACCATGAGCTTTGACATCAATACCATTGAATTATCAAGTTTACTAACAAACACCATTAACCTTTTGCAACATGAACATAAACACATTCCTGACAAACAACAAGAAATAACATATCTTTGGCATCACTTCCTTTGCCATTTTTGCATCAACACTCTGAAGTGAATGTCTGCAAATAGTCACCTTGCATGTTCAAAGTACAATGTCAAAGGATAAAATCATTATCCAAAATCCAAATCACACAAAGGTTGCACTTCAAAGAACATTGTGACACATCTTTTCAGACCATTACCATTATGACTGTTATAGCACCTTTTGTGACAGTAGACTGCTTTTCATTTCACTTCATGGTCTTCTATAGACTATAGCTCAAGTAGTTCAAACTCTTGAAGCATTGTCAAATCAGAAACACATACCTTTTCTCATCAAGATCACAAGGATAACACTAGAAAACAATCATAATGTTGTCGGAAGATACCTGCAACAAGACTTCTGAGGAGAAAGAATAGAAGCATTATAGCATTTTCAAAGACTCATATGATATTTTCATTGAAAAATTCAAACAAGGACTATCAAAAACTTGAAGGTTGGTTGAGTCTGGTCTCTTCATCTCTTTGATGGATTATGTTCTCTAATTAAATTTTAAAATTACTGAAATGGTTCTCTTGTATTTGGTATTACAACATTATGTTCATGCATAGAGGGGTAAACCATAACATGTCATGAAATTGTATAAAACAAAGTCTATCCAATAGCTTATAAAAAAATTCAAAGACAATCTATGCAATCTCCACATGGTATCATGTGACCTATACAAGACTTTAAACTCACCACACTTGAAGTGTTTGACAAAATGCCTCAAAGAAATGTGGTCTCATGGATTGCAATAATTTCAAGATATGCACAAATTAAATCTGTTGAAAAGGCTTTAGAAACTTTCAATCAAATTCAATTTATAGGTTTAAAGCTAGACTTCGCAACCTTTGCCAGCATCTTCTCTGCCTGTTCCAAAATGGAAGCTTTGGAACAAGGTATGGACATCCATCAAAGCATAATAGAAGGGGGTTTTTTGTCTAATATTATAGTTGAAAATGCTTGGTTGACATGTATGCAAAATGTGGAAGCATAGAGAAAGCATTTGAAGTTTTTGACAGAATGCCTCGAAGAGATGTCATCTCTTAGACTGCAATTATTGTTGGATATGCACAAAATGGATTTGTTGAAAACACTTTAGAAAATTTCAAGCAAATGCAATTGACAGGTAATACAAGTAATGAAATTAATAGCATTCTAGAGGGCTTGAACATCACTACTTTTAAAAGAGAGTTGGGAGTTGAAATTAATGAAAATTTTGATGAGGTACCTCTTAAACATAACTGTATAACTATGGGAAAAAAGAGAATATATTGATGTCCATACATAACCAAAAGTAGGTCAGCAGAATTTGAGAAGTACATTCAATCACAATACAGAAGTCCTAAGGTAAAAGGATACAAGGTTTTGAAAAGTAATTAATTAAATGCTAAGGTAAAGAAGTGTAAATATAAGAGGAGGGGAATAGTGCTTGATACTCAAAGCATAAGAACTAAGTACAAATAACTTTGTAAGAGAAGGATCCCTTGGTGCAGCAAGGAACTCTTGAATAGGAGAGTAGGAAACAACAATGAGAAACCAATAATGTTTCATTCTTCTAGCAAGGCTAAAACCTCAAGGATATTTGACGTTATACTCACTGACTGCAAAAAGGCCAACACAGGATCTAAGAATTCTCATTGGGAATGTCTAGGGTTGATGGCTCCATATTGTACAATTCTAGGAGGAAGCTAGGCACTTACCCTAAAATCTCTTCTAACACTTGCAACTGATGAAACTCTGGTGGTAGAGAAAAACCAACTAATGCATGCCTGCATCTATGACCTAGTTGCAAACAAGAGGGTAGACTTGAACATTGAAACAAAGCAGGTTGATTCCATTTAGATTGAAACTGAGTGGGATCAAATGCTTCTGTAGAACTATGGAAACACAAGCATTGGCCCACCAATCTCTCCCTATTTGTGAGTGAATCTGTTGTATCCAGCAAAAAATTACAATGTCTACTATTTTTAGTGGTTAAAAAATTAAGCACTCTAAACAGTTTGTTGGTCCACTATAAGACCTCTGTCTAAGAACGAAGACCTCCTGAAGAAAAAGTTCAAGTTGCTCTAATAAGGGAACTAAAAGAAGTGGATAAAGAACCACTTAATTTTTTTTTGTATAGATATTGGTTTCTTCCCTTTATCTACCCCTAGATAGGACAACTTAATATACTCTTCAGAGTCGTAAACTGGTACATGTTTTTTGTGTAGGAGATAGATCACATCCACAAACATGGCCGAGCTATGCAAAGTAGGAGAAATTGGCTTGGCAAATGAAGGCAGCAAGGTATAAAGAATCATTTATCTGCCACCATAGTGAAAAGTTAGAAATTGCATTTGGTTTGTTAAACATGGCCCCTAGTACAACTATTAGAGTTGTTAAGAACCTTCAAGTATGTTTGGATTGCCACATTGCATATAAATTCATCTCCAAGATTGTTGCAAGAGAAATTGTTCTAAGAGATGTGAGCCATTTCCATCATTTTAAACAAGGACAACTTTGGACGAACTAGAATAATATTATATTTGAGGGTAGAACACTATTGGCCTATCATTACTACATGGGGGGAACTCCCCTCATAGCTCCACCAATAGACCAATAAGGTGGAGGCAGTCAGTTCCATTTTCTGTAGTGTGGTAAGAGTCATACAGGTAACACTATGTCAGGATGGGGAACTCTTCTTGGAGGTTCTAAACGATTTGCCTCTTTTTTATAAGACTGTGTTGGCAATGCCACCTGGATCATAGTTGTTTGGTGGGATTCCAAACCCAGACAATGAGGTGCAATTGTGGAAATCTCATAGAGAGAAGCCACAAGCTACCATGATGATTTTTTTAAGCGAATTTATATCAGAGTCTTGCTTAGCGTGCCATAAGACATGTGCAGATGATATTCTCTCTTTGGATAGGCTTGGGGGAAAGTATTTGCTTGATCTTGTGAAAAGTGGCAAGGAACTTGCCGAGAATGAGACATTGATTAGAGAAACATTGGACAGTCTGGATGCATTTGAAGGGAGCTTGGAGTGGCTAAAAATGGTTTTTGGTTCAACTGTTGAGTTTCCATGGAAATGCATGTGTGAGATTGTTTTGAAGCACTAAAAGAGTCTGTGGGATGAACTTTTTGAAAGCCTATTTGTTAGTAGGATGAAACAAATAATAGCTAATGGATTTCTAGATCTGCGTGAGAGTTAAGGTTGGTAAATTCCTTGAAGCCATAGTTACATCTCTAGCAAGTTACAAAGATGTTGAAACCCATTTGCACAAATTAACTACTAGTGAGGGTTGGCTTGTCAAGAGAGGGGACCTAAAAAGTGTCAATTTACCTGGGTTGAGTTTTAGATTTATGATGACACATGATGAAGACTAGTTTGGTCGCCTTAATGCTTATTTTCGAACTAAGGTTAGTCAAATAAAGATACCATAGATGAGGGGCCCAAGAATATTCTGGAAGACCTCCTAAGTTTTCTTCATGCACATAAATCTAATTCAAGGATAAATGATTTAGCACCTTATTTGCAAGAGAAATGCTTCCATTTTATCTCAACATTGATTGTTGAGATTGAAGAACATCTTGCACTTCTTTAAGAAGCTCTCTATCAAGAAATGAAAAATGAGGAGATGCCAGAAAAAATGAACAAGGAGACACTAGAACTGACAGTTATAGTGGAAAGGGCACTTTTATTAGGAAGGCTTTTAGTTTCTCTCAGGTAGAAATTGGTGTTTCTAAATACTATTGTTACCAATTTGACAAAGAGGGAATTGTTGGATCCATATAGAGAGGATACAACATTGAACAACTAGTAGCATATAACCAGTGAAATGAATAAAGTTAGAACATAAGAGACTACTCAGGCCAAAGGTATAGAATCATAACTGCATACTTCACACTTTTCACTGTCTGTTCTTGCACTCTTTTGGGTCACTTAGTCATTATTATGTCTCATTTTTCCCATTTCTAGTCCCAAAATTCATCACAGGTGTGCCAAGTCACTCAACCTAAAATCCCTTCTACTGTAAAAATTTGTTCCCATCTTTCAAATGGCTCTATCCTGAGGGCATGTGCTAGTGTCTAGTTCAAATTTAAATTCAAATTCCCTCCAAACCCATGAATGCTCACCCTAGTGAGTTTTCTAACTGTTGGTCACTTTATAAAAGTAAACTTAGCAATCATTTGGAACCCTAATTTCTCTCTCTAACATCTTGATCCTCCTCGTATTCCTCTACTCCCTGAAAACCTTGATTTTTCCTTTTTTTTTGAAGAACATGCACCCTTTTATACTCTAAAAGGTTCTTGGTGGAGAACATGATGTTTTTAAAGCATGGATAGACATTTTAGAAGCAAGTTTAGAGCATATCAATTGGAATCAATATATAATCAGATAGACTCTTGATTCATTAACAAAAGTAATGATACATTCATGCTTTATTATTCAAATATTACCATGAAGGAAATGCAGTTGATCAAGAAGAATACACACCCGATTGAAGATCTATCATTTGAATAAGCATGAATGTTATGTTTACACCAGCTATAGAAAATGGGTATTCCCACACAAATCTATCACCTACCTGCTTTTGAAGTGGATGCTAAAATGATCTCTGCAAAAAATGTTTGTAGAGAATTTCATGTCATGCTTGAGGATTTCAATGAAAAATTATTCTACCTTCATTGTTACATATAATATTCAACATAGAAGAGACACTAACAGTTAAAGTTGAAAGGTGAAAACTATAAAGTGTGCAGTTAAACTTAGAATCATAAACCATTAAGTTAAAACTCACAAGCATTTAACTATACAGCTAAAATAAAAGACCATAATGAGAACTACAATTTTGGATGAGAACCAAAGTTTTTAAGGCTAAACATATCAACAACAAGAGCCCTATATGCCTGTGTATTCCATATCTTTATAAGTTTGAGACACATCACATTAACATATGCAGGATTCAATGTTCTCAAATCACTTTGAGAGAATCTAAAACCAAAACCTCTGAGGCAAGAACAAAAAAATTGAAAGTTATAGCTCTCAATTATAAGAAAAAACTCTAACCATTTTTCTCATCGGTATCATTGACAACACAACACAACACAACACAACTTGTGCAAAATATTGAGGTAAGTCACTTGCCATGATTTCAATGATTTTTTTTTGGAAATTTGTACATGGCTAGATCACTTTTAGTTTTTGTTGTGTTTTATTTCATTCTAAAATAGGTTCTGGTAAATGAAGGCATTGGTTATGTGGTTTTATCTGTGGATTTTTTCATATATAAAATTATTGTAATACAAAGTGTTAGAACCTTGTTTATTTCTCCACATGGGGATATTTTGAACTGTGAAATGATCATTTGGTGGTTTAAATTTTTTTCTTATTTTGTTTTCCTTGCCCATGAGGTTATTTTTGTGACAATTTTCCTGACCGAATTATTTAGTATTGAATGTATAGCAACTACTACTGAAGTTGTAAATGCAATGGTTGTCAGAGCTATTTTCATATAGAGTGAATGGTAGATATTGGATCATCTTCATATTTTACACTTAATACATTCTTATTTATAAACCTTATACATTCTATAGTACATGTTTCTCCATAGTTTTGTGTCATTATACTGGCTCTTGTACTTCAAAGACCAAATGTTACAAGCCAAGGGATTGGTATGACACAAACGACTAAAGTCTTAAGAGATTGTATTCATAAGTGACAAATAGCTTGGTTTTCCAAATGGATACATCCTCTCACATGTGATGAATAAGTGACAAACATCTTGGTTTTCCAAATGGATGCATCCTCTCACATGGTTGGTTAGGACTGAGTGGTCCAATTTGGTACCAATATACTTTTTGATATTATTATATTCTTTTCTGAAACCATGTGTCTGTTACTTCAAAAAAACAAGGGTGCTACATATGAGAGATCATCTTCCCACAAACAAAGAGAGCTAGCATCCTTGCATTACATCAATTTGCAATAATTCAACATCCTCTAATTGCAATGGGTGTTGAGTGGACCATTCATTATGAGAGTTGGGTTCTTGTGAACTACTACTCATGAAACATGGGTGAATGAGTTTGACTCGTAAAGTTGCACGGTTGAATCCTGAGAAAAGAAACAACAAATGTATAAATAAGGAAGTCAAGATCAACAAAGTTCCACAACAGGTTTGTGATGAAGACATGATTCACAATGAAGAGTTTACTATCATAAAGACAGAGTATTGAATAAGACAGTCTAAATCATGCACTTTGAAAAGAGAGCAATGACAATCAAAGAACATGAATAAAGGATAGTCATATCATAGGTCCAAAAAAGATAGATATCTTTTGAAATAGTGGTATAAATGATAGAGTTAGGGTTGACAAAGCTAGTAGATTCAAGAAGGTGGAAAATCCTATTTAAGCATATTATAGTCACCATTGAATAAGACAGTCAGAATGCTTTAAGATCTTAATTGCAATCTCCTATTAATAGAAGATAATATTACACAATAAGATAATATTACACCATTGACATGTCTACAGAGAACAATGCAAGGGTGACAATCATGAAGAATTAAAGGAGGATATAGTCACCATAAAATAATTTTTTAGACTTGCAATAAAGAGGGACAATCACCATATAACCAAAGACACAATCATGATCAATAGCCTATTATGATTTAAAATACAACCCCTTCTACAAACTTCATGTATAGTTAGTTCTTGAGATGAAGATAGTTTCAAAAAGATTAAGGATAATGAAATACAATTTGAAGACTAAATACATAAAGAAGGGACAATCATGACCCTATGAATATGATAAGGACCATAAAGATGCCAATAATTTTCCAATAAAGGATTTTCATGTATGCACAAACCATGATAAGGATCCAATAAAAAAAAATTGGACAATAAATTCATCATAAATCAAGTGAAAATCATAGTCAAAACTAAATGAAATACAGTTTCAAGACTGTGCAATGACAAGTAAAAGGCAGTCAATGCAAACCAAGTCAAGGAAAATGTTTATGACAAAAGGACAGTGGCAAGGATGAACATGTGGTAGTCACAAAAATTCTTTAAAGGAACATGGATAAGGGTCACTCCATGTAAAGAGACATACCTATGAGAAAGAAAAACACAGTCATATGATTGTGTAAGAATTAGCATGTAAGGGAAGTCTAAAGCAAGAAGATAGTCTAGTATGAAGAAGTAACATTATCATTGGTGGTATTGCATATCTAGAAGTAGGGAAAACCACTATAGTGTTGGATGTTCCTTAAGGAAATCAATAAAAGGTTTTCAAAACATGGGCAGTCCCTATATTTCATAAGATAGCAAACCGTTCTTAGTATCAACATAACCCTTGTGAGTCAAATGTCAAGTCATTCCCAAGAAGATAGCTACAATGACCTTAAAAGCATGAACCAAGATAGTCTCATACATACCATGCTCACCAAAGAGGACATTGAGCTAGGAAGCAAATGTCAAGAACAAAAATGACAATCTTAAATTCATTTAAGGATGAGATAAGAGATCACTATTCCAAGGGTAGTTTTCAAAATAAATACATTGCATGATGAAGGAAACTTCAAAAGGGACAAACCTATGATAGTAAAATTTCTAGAAATAAAGAGAACTTGATCATCAGGAAAGAAAGAAGATGAGTCATATGAATATGAAGGATATATAAATGCTTCAAAGCATGCATTAGTTGGTAATCTTTGAGTTGTCCTACACCACTCTTGAGAAGTTGGCTATCTTCAAACACTTAGTTATCTTCAAGTATCCCCACATGCCTTAATATCATGAAGAAGCATACGTCAATTGAATACAAAAGGAGGTTAAAAAAATCATTTTGGAGGAACTTATCACCAATTTGGAAGTTGCTAAACAGGATACATAAATATAACTTGAGTTTGGTGAAATTTGAAGCCATAAGCATGTAGTTATGGGCATTTTTGAGCCATAAAATGAAGGCTTTTTTTCCTTGTATGCCCAAAAACCTAAAAAAACCTCATGCAGAGTATTTGAAGGCAGCTAAAAGGAAAGGAGACAGTTACCGTCTGAAATGAAATTGAACTAGGGATGCACCATCAATCAGAAAACAAACAATGCAAATGATGCATTTGTTAAAGAAAATACAACTCTATAAATCCTATAAATCTGGTAGTGAAAGAAAGGTTACCGTAAGAAAATAAACAATGCAAAAAATGCATTTTTTAAAGAAAATACAACTCTGTAAATCATAAACAAAAGGTACCTCTGATCAGGGAATACTTTGTTCTTGCATATACTCATAATTGCACCACAGGCTCTAATTTAGAGCTACAGACTTTTTGAAGTAGAAGGGCAGAGATCCTCACAAAATAAATGGAAATTAACTAAACTAGCAATAAAAATTGGAACACATCAGCAGAGTATACCTTGCATCAACATCTATTTTTTTTAGTTTCGTTTCTAGATGTTGGCTTGCAGGGGTAGTCACATTCTGAAAGTTGTGCAACAAGAAACTAGAAATTTTAGTGTGTATCTGACCTGCAATAAATAACCTGCCAAATCAGCAAAACTGATTGTGAAAATAAAAAACTAGTGTCCATTATCCAGTGACCATTTCAACATCTGTCTATAATTATTTGGTATTTTTGTCGGTTACCATGAGCTCCCATTGGCATCAAATTTTTTTTCAATCAATCCCTAGTTGGGGTGTTAAAAATATTTTCTAATGTATATTTGATATTCCAAGTGAAGGACATTGTTGTTGTTCATTACATATTGTCTTTAGTTTTACAATATATCTGAATATGACATGTCCTACTTGTAGAAAATTGATTAACATGGAATTGGATTTCATTGAATGATAGTTAAAATTTAATAATTTTTCTATATGCACACAAGTTTAAAACCTACATTTCTTAGTTCGAACCCATTTTTGGGAGCATAGATAAATTGTCCCAATTCTTGATTATTGTCCTCGAGAATAACCAGTCTTGGTTTGATTCCTTTCTCTTCATAGCATGGCTTATGATTTTGCATTTTCTTATCCTCAACCAACTCATTCCCATAATCATTGTCTACCCTCAGAGCTACCAGAGATTACTTCATCTTGTTTTTCTATGAATGGTTATACTTCCTTACTTACATGAAGTTTTCATTCACTCTCATTTTGATTATCTGATTCATCAAAGGCTAGAGAGTGTTGATCAAATATGGACCAATTAATATTAGGAGAGACATTCCCCTCCTATTAAATTTTCGAGTACCTTTCTTGCATTCAAAATGTATGCTATATAATATATTTTCTTTCCCATTTTGATATCCCAATAGTTTTTTCTGTTTTACATCAAAATTTTGTACTTGATGTTTAATATTTTATTTTTTTAAAACAAAATGTCAAAATACAATTTCATCCCAAATAGTGATGATCTAGATGCATGATCCTTCACCATAATATTTGTAAACAATAGTGAATTGATTTTAAATGATTATATTTTCTACATGTAGTGTTGTTGTAATGACAAAAGCTCTATTTAATGCTAAAGGGGAGAAACATATATTGGCTCTTTTTCAGGACATTGCAAGCTACCTGTGTCTTGCTTGTGGTGTCGTATTCATTATTGGCATCTGCATTCAATTCCCACTTATGAAAATTTGTATTAACAGTTAAGCTATTGCTATGATGTAAGTATATTTTGCTACTACTTACAACTTCATTGTGATTTTGAATGTGACAGGGACTACTATACTGTGGGTCTTCTGCAATCCAAAATCAGGTGCTTTCACTTCTCCATTTTGGCGGGCATTGAAAATAAGGTCTTGAGGAAGGTTTTAGAGTATGTTTACTAAAATGAAAATTATGGCCATTTTAATAATGAGAACATTTTGACATGTTATATATATATATATAATTATTACTAGCAATTGCACCTTGGTGTGCAATAGGTACGCCAAAGAGGTATGAAAGGTCAATTAGAAAAAAAATTGGTGTATTTTTTCAGACATATGTGTAGTACATGAGGTCAATTGGTAGGTCATTTAGCAAATGATGTTTATGTAACAAAGGTCTCAATTAGCATTCACTCAATAAATATATATTTTAAATATAATTGTCATTAGACAAAATTATATATTTGTAATAGTAAATTTATTACAGGAGTTCAGTTTATTTTTTCTCTATCCACCTCTTTGTATCTTATCTATATCTCCCTCTCCATTTTATGTTTAAGGGTTCAATTAGGCTTAGGTTTTATTATAAAGCTTGGGGTTAGGGTTATAGTTGGGGTTCAAATAGGAGTACAATCAAAGTTACAACTCAATTAGGGTTATGATCCAACTATGGTTTCAACTCCATTAGGGTTACGATATAATTAGGGTTAGGGCTCAATTAGGACTTTAGTTAGGGTTTAATTAGGGTTAGGTATATATTTCAATTAGGGTTACTATTAGGGTTAGGGTACAATTTGGGTTAGGGGTAGGGTTAGGGTGAAGGTTGAATTAGGTTTAGGATTAAATTAGGGTTAAGGTTACAATTCAATTAGGGTTACTATTCACTTAAGGTTACAATTAGGGTTAATTACATTTTGGGTTACTATTCTATGATTAAGGTTGTGCTTCAGGTTACAATTGGGTTTCATATAAGGTTATGATCAAGATTATTATGATTGGGGTGAAATTAGGGGTTAATTAATATTAGGGTTACATTACAATTAGGGTTTAATTAAGATTGAATTATGGTTATGACTAGGATTCAATTATTCTTATCATGATTAGGGTTAGAAAAGGGTTAATGTTCAATTAGATTTTATTCTGATAAATGTTAGGATTCAATTAGGGTTAGGGTTCAAATAGGATTAGACATGAATTAAAGTCACAATTAGAATTTGAGTTCAATTAGGGTTAGAGATAGGATTAGATTTAGGGTTCAATTAGGGTTAGCATTCAATCAAGGTTTAATTAGGATTAGAGTGCAATTTGGGTTAGGATTTAATTAGGGTTAGCATATTACATTAGCATTATGCAATTAGGGTTAGAATTAGGATAAAGCTTAGGGTTAAAGTTCAATTAGGGTTATGATTAGGGTTACGTTTAATCTTAAGATTAAAATTCAATTAGGGTAGGGTTTAATCAGGGTTCTAGGATAAATCTTGGGGTTAGCATTATGGTTAAAATTAATTAGGTTTAGGGTTCTAAAATAAATCTCAGAGTTAGCATTAGGGTTAAGGGTCAATTAGGGTTTGGGTTATGGTTTTGGTTTAGTTAGGGTTAGGGTTCAAATAGGATTATACTTAGGTTTTAATCAGGGTTAGGTATATAGCTCAATTAGGTTTACTATTAGGGTTAGGGTACAATTTGGGTTAGGGGTAGGGTTAGGGTTAGGGTTGAATTAGGTTTGTGATTAATTAATTAGGGTTAAGGTTACAATTCAATTAGGGTTAGTGCTTACTTAAGGTTATGATTAGTGTTAGATTTAGGGTTTCTTCAATTAGGGTTAGGTTTTTGTTAGGGTTACAGTTAGATTTTAAGTAGGGTTAGGGTTAGGATATAACTAAGGTCCAATTTGGATTAGGGATTAATAGTAATTCCAACCCTACCCTTAACACTAACCAAAGCCTTATTCCTAACCTGAAACCTATTATAATTATAATCCAAACCCTAATCCTAACCATAATTCCACCCCTAACCCTAACATAATTCTCACACTAAAATGAAAATTATGACCAAGATTTTAATAATGAGCACATTTATTTAGTTATTTATTTAGTCATTTTTATTTGTCTGATATTAGTCATTTATTTAGTCATTTTTATTTGTGTGATATTAGTCATTTATTTACTCATTTTTATTTGTGATTTTACCCAATGACCAAATTAGTCATTTATTTTCTAAATACTACTAGTGTTAGTCACACGACTAAAATTTTTAGTCATGTAGTCATTTATTTGCCAAATTCTACTAGTGATGTGAAAAAGAAAAAAATAAAAGGGGGAGAGATAATCATGAGACAAAGTCATCTGCAAAGGGAGAGAGAATCTTGTAAGGAGAGAGTGTAGGAATGTTGTGTAAGTTGTCTAATCTATAAAAAAGGAGAGTACGTATGTTATCTTTTATGGTTTTTCACATCTTATGTTGCAATCAATGACAAAGGGGTAGATTGTTGCAAGTATGAAGGTGTTTTCATTGATGTCAACAAGCTTGTGTTGTCATTGGTGTCAGTTGTGTAGTGGTTGAGAGAGATTGTTTCTTTTATTAGTTGCATTATATTGTCATCAGTTAAGTTACTGGTGCTAATTTTTGATGTTTCTTTGATAAGATTTTGGTTATGGTTGTGGTAGTGATAAAGATGTTGAGGATATTGAGAAAATTGATAAAAAGAGGAAACATGGTGTTACAGAGGTGTTCTGGTTTTGGTCCACATTTCTTCTAGGTTGAAGATTTACTTGTTTGGTTTGGATATGTTGGTTAGAGGTGTTTAGAATTTCTATATCTAGAATTTAGGCATTTTGGACTGATGTGCAGAAGAAATTATGTTCACCAATGTGTGAACTGGATTTGTAGTGTTGCTTATAGAGGTGTATGGGAGAAAAAAAAATTCTTCACATTTCTCCACAATTGTGCTTCAATACTTGCAGTTCCAAAGGTGATTTTATGGTGTTGATAGCTTACCTCATTCAAGTGGGTTTGAGGTTTTATGCTCTAGAAGATGGTTTTTAGATTTAGAGTGTTTGGTAGTGCAATTTGAGTGTATTGGGCTTGTACATTCTGAAGGTATGAGTTGGTGTGAAGAATTTTTTGGATCTCAGGTGGTTTGTGGATAATTCTATATTTTCTAGAAGCATGGTGTGTGGTTCTCAAGTCGTCCTTAGATTTGAGGAAGTGTGTACTTCAAATTTTAATGGTGTTTTCATGGGTAATGATCGACCTGGGTTTTACACTACATTTGAAGATGTTTAAGTATTGATGAAGGTGTAGTGTGGTGTGTGAGTGTTGATTTGGGTCCCAATTAAGTTTTGTATTGGTCCACTTTTATCCCTATCCATCGTGAGAATGCTTAGTGCTGACCTATTTTTGAATTTGTAATGTGTAAGGTGTGTGTAGTTGACTTGAAGATGCTTTTCAAGTTGTGGATGGTATAAATGTAAGGTGAGTTGATGCAAGATGGAGTGTGGAATAGAGTTGAGTGTTGTGAAGCAAAATTAAGTGTAGAGATATGAAATGTAGTGCAAGCTATAATGCAAGATTGTTGAATGCAATGAGTTGAAGGTATCTTGGTATCTTGATCTCTTGAGCGCTACACGTGTCGTTGGAGCTATTGTGGTGGATTCTCTATTGCATTGAGATCATGTTCTCTATGTAACATTCTATCTTCTATCTTCTTTCTATTTCATCAGTGATCCTGGGCTGTGAGCCCTTCTAGATAGTGTATCATATTTTGGCAATAAGCCTTTTTGTATTGATTTTACAATATTAGATTGCGAGCTAATATTCACTGTAGTTTTTCCCTCCTAGGGTTTCCACATAAATTTGGTGTTCTCTAGTGTATGGTGTTGTTTTTTTAGTTTATATTATTTGCATTTCATGTTAAAACATTATAATAGATTAAGAGTTTAATGAATGCATGTGGATATGATTATTGTTGAGGGTTTTGATGTTTTAATTAGATACAACTGATTCAGCCCCCCCCCCCCCTCTTAGTTGTCTTGTTCATTCAACAAAAAGACAAAAAGAAACCTAGATGAAGATTAGTTTCTCAAAATTTAATTTTGTTGAAATAAAATTAAATCCTAAAAGGTTGGTGAAATAAAAAAGTTGTATGGTGTATGAAAAAGTGACACACCTAAAACCTAAAAAAATAGTCCTCTTATTTTCCTAAGCTCAAAAATAGGAAAGATGAATTAGACTATGACATCATGGCTTTGATACCATGTATTTTAAAATAAATAAGAAATCAACCGAGACTTAATGCTAGAGTGATAGACACAACACTATTCAACACCAAAAGTTATACTAAATAAATTTTGTTTCCCATCAATCAAAAGAGAAAATAAAATAGAATGCAAGAGAATGAGAGAGAACAAAGCTAGGTGAGTGCATTTATAAGAAATACAAAGGTGGAAGGAAAACCAATCAATCATTAAGAAGTGTAAATTTTAGGATATGGATGTACCTTAATATTTAATTAGGAAAAGTTTTAACTTCAAGGGAGAGACACCTATCACTCTACTTACCATTTATTAAGCCTAATTCTACCTAAAAACAACTAAAATATGTGTATTAAAACACTCAATAAACTAAGAAAAAGAAATAAAATACTATCTCAACATGAGAACTTATTTACCTTAAAATTAGCCTTCCAAATTAAAAAAGTATGGTTGAAGCATCCTAATTTAATTGATAAGATCCAAAAATGGTGGATAAATAAACCCAAACTAAGAGCTTTTACTATATATATATATAGCTCATATAAACTATCGAAGGTCACTTGAAATTATCTTTGATGAAAGACAAGTTAGAAGTTGAATTAGAGATATTAATGACTTTTATCTTGAGATGGACCATGCCTCTTTTACAAAATAAATACTTACTCTCAAAACTCTTGAAATTTATGAAAGAGAAGGAATTTATTGGCAATAAAAGTTGAGGGAAGTTTGGATTAATAGAAATACTATTTTTTTCCCTAATTCAACATGAGTTAGGGAAAATATTAACTATATTGCCTTTGTGCATAAAAGAGAGGGTGCCTTATTAGAGGATCCTATTGATATTATAAATAAAAAAGTAGAATATCAATAAAGCTTATATTTCTTTGAAGACCTTCTTGACTACGAGGATGCATCACTTCTTCTTAATCAGAATAAAATTCTTCAAATTATTCTTTTGAGTTATAGATTCCAAAAACAAAGTAGTAATGGCCTCATTTATTGAAGAAATAAAAAAATTTATTTCACATGCATAGCCAAGATGGATTCCTTGCAATTTTCTTACAAATGTTGGAACATAGTGGGAAAATATGTATGGAAGGAAATCAAGAGTCTAGAAAGTTCAAAACAATTTTTAAGGATTTTAGTAGCACTTGTCTTCTTTATTAAAAAAAATGATTTTGTCTCCTTTGTTTATTTTTTCCTTATTGTATTGTGTTATATGATATTCAAAATAATTTCTAAAGCTATGATGAATATAATTTGGGTTGATCTTATTTTTATAATTAAAATGACTTTATGTTGGGTAGAGCCATCACAAAAGGTATTTTTATTATGTGTAAGCTTTCATTTTATTTTATTTTTCAATTTTAAAAATATGATTATTAAATTGGATATAATTAATTATGATAAAGTCATTTTTTTTTATAGATTTAGACTTTTTTGGATTTAATCAAAAGGAGTTAGAACTATATATACAACACAAGGAATTCCATTCTCATTAACAATAGTCTTGCTAACTTATTTGATTCCACAAGAGACTTGAGCCCTTTATTTTTATATTAATGGTGGACTCCAAACATGTCTATTACTCTTGCATATATGAAAAGGGATTCATATTGTAGGTGTGGAAGATGTTACTCACCAATAATTTATAGACGATACAATATTCTTTGGGAATCTTTTTTCTTATAAATCCCAAACCATGGACATCATCGTCACCCATTCCTTAACTTTAGGTTAGTTTATAAATAATTATAATTATCAAATTTTCAACTCTTCTTCTACTTCTTAGCAAAATTATAGGTTTCTTATTTTTTATATAGATACTCTTCCCAATAAAATTTTGAGGGCCCCTCTTTTTGTTAGGCTAGTGATATCCTTGTTATGGAGTTATTTGGTGGAATCTTTTCAATAACAATTGACAATGTGGATAGGAATATGGTTATTCCTTGTTGGTATATTTTCATTAATCAAATATCTATTGTAAACTCTCCCCATTTATATAATGTTAGCGAAAAGAAAAGGCCATCTTGAAATATTTAGTTAGTGGAAAAAATTATGAAGAGTTTCTTATAGTGTAGTTAAAGGAAAGAAATCCATTTACTAGCGTAAAGAAAGGATTTCCCTCTTAAAAAATAATGGAGGTGTAAGGTTTATAAAAAAAAGGAAGTTACAAAACAAGGCATTAAGAGATAAATTGGTTTGTGGATTTTCTCTAATTTTTATGTAAAACAGAGTAAAATCCTTTGAAATAAATATCTTGATATAGATGCTTTAGTTTGAGTCTTGTGTATAGTCAATTTTCCTTGAGGATCACATAGGTAGAATTTGTTAGTATATTGCATACCCATAATAACTAATCACATCTCTTGGAAGGTAAGAAAAGAAAGGAAAGATCTCTTTTGGGATGAATATAGGAATGGAGATTTCTGGCTATTTGAATAATAAGATTTGAAATGACCTCAAGCTTGTCTCTCACAATAATGGGGAACACAGGTTTGAGACTGTCTCATTGAATACATTTAAAAAGATTAAAATTTTATAATTAGAAAGATTTTTCTAACACGTTTTTTATTGAAAATTAAAAATATCTTCTCAAATTTATATTTATAAAAAAATAAAAATATAAGTTCTAGTATGAGGGTAACATTATTAGATGGTCTTTCTCTAAATCAAAGACATATTCAATTAAATAAAGCTACATGATAGGGTTTTTCAATTTATTGGTGGAATATTGATTGGATTATAAATATTGGCATCAGGTTTTCCTTCTAAAAGTGGAGACTTTTACATGGATAACAATTCAATAAAATAATATCACATGCGATTGATTCAAAAAACTAAAATGTTCTAAATATAGACATCTAAATTTGTCCATACCCAATCACATTAGACTTTACCCTATCCTAACTGAATAAAAATACATTAGATGTATATTAGGTTGGTTATGTGGATGACAAAAGTACAAGTGGTGGTGCATTATTTCTTGGATGTAGAATAGTATCATGGCTAAGTAAGAAACAAGATTCAGTTTCACTATCTACTACAGAAGCTCAGTACATTGCAACAACATCTTACTACACACAAGTGTTGTGGATGAGGAAAACATTGAAGGATATCATAGTGGCGTATGATGAGCCTATTTCTATCTTTTGTGATAATGCAAGTGCAATTGATATTTCAAGGATCCCAGTGATGCATTCAAGGAAAAAGTATATTTCAATCAGATATCACTTTCTAATATAGAAGGTTGTGGAGAATGAAGTGAATCTTGAATATGTACTTAGAAAGGATCAGGTTGCTTATATATTTGCTAAGGCTCTTCCTAAGGATACTTTTGAGTATCTCTGAGAGAAGTTGGGGTTATTTCCCCTCCCTTGAACTAGATGCATATGAAGATACATCGGTCTAGTGGATATATGGATTCATTCTCTATCTAGACTAATGTTGGTGGCTACCTCTTAGGGGGAGTAGGTAGTGACATTGTTGTAGTATGGAGCGAGTCTTGTCATTTTGCAGAGGTTGCTGATTTTGTTGGTGTATACTCCTAAGGGGGAGTATTCAGAGTAGTAGCAAGTATCTTGGCTCAATGTCAAAGAGGGAGAACAATGCAAAAAAAAAAATCCTTTTCCATTGATGCCAAAGGGGGAGAGAGATTCATGTGAAAAGGTCTATCTATATAGGGGGAGAGTGAAGCATGTGAAAAAGAAAAAGTTGAAAGGGGGAGAGATAATCATGAGAAAAAGTCATCCGCAAAGGGAGAGAGAATCTTGTAAGGAGGAGAGAGTGTAGGAATGTTGTGTAAGTTGTCTAATCTAAAAAAAAGGAGAGTTTGTATGTTATCTTTGATGGTTTTTCACATCTTATGTTGCGATCAATGACAAAGGGAGAGATTTTTGCAAGTATTAAGGTGTTGTCATTGATGTCAACAAGCTTGTGTTGTCATTGGTGTCAGTTGTGTAGTGGTTGAGAGAGATTGTTTCTTTTATTAGTTGCATTATGTTGTCATCAGTTAAGTTACTGGTGCTAATCTTTGGTGTTTCTTTGATAAGATTCTAGTTATGTGTGTGGTAGTGATAAAAATGTTGAGGATATTGAGAAAATTGATAAAAAAGAGGAAACATGGTGTTGCAGAAGTGTTCTAGTTTTGCTTCACATTTCTTCTAGGTTGAAGATTTGCTTGTCTGGTCTAGATATGTTGGTTAGAGGTGTTTAGATTTTCTATATCTAGAATTTGGGTATTTTGGATCAATGTGCAAAAGAAATTATGCTCACCAGTGTGTGAACTAGATTTCTGGTGTTGCTTATAGAGGCGTCTGGGAGAAATGTTTTTTCTTCACATTTCTCCATAGTTGTGCTTCAATACTTGTAGTTCTAAAGGTGAGTTTATGGTGTTGATAACTTACCTCATTCAAGTGGGTTTGAGTTTTTACGCTCTAGAAGATGGTTTTTAGAGTTACAGTGTTTGGTAGTGCAGTTTGAGTGTATTGGGCTTGTACATTCTAAAGGTGTGAGTTGGTGTGAAGAATTTATTGGATCTCAGGTGGTTTGTGGATTATTCTATATTTTCTAGAAGCATGGTGTGTGGTTCTCAAGTCGTCCTTGGATTTGAGGAAGTGTGTACTTCAAAGTTTAATGGTTTTTTCATGGGTAATGGTCAACCTAGTTTTTACACTACATTTGAAGATGTTTAAGTATTGATGAAGGTGTAGTGTGGTGTGTGAGCGTTGATTTGGGTCCCAATTAAGTTTTGTATTGGACCACTTTTATTCCTATCCATCGTGAGAATGCTTAGTTTTGACCTATTTTTGAATTTGTAAAGTGTAAGGTGTGTGTAACTTACTTGAAGATACTTTTCAAGTTGTGGATGGTATAAATGTAAGGTGAGTTGATGCAAGATGGAGTGTGGAATAGTGTTGAGTGTTGTGATGCAAAATTAAGTGTAGAGATGTGAAATGCAGTGCAAGCTATAATGCAAGATTGTTGAATGCAATGGGTTGAAGGTATCTTGACCTCTTGAGTGCTATGAGTGTTGTTGGAGCTATTGTGGTGGATTCTCTATTGCATTGAGATCATGTTCTCTATGTAACATTCTATCTTTTTTCTTCTTTCTATTTCGGTAGTGATCCTGGGATATGAGCCCTTCTAGATAGTTTGTCATATTTTGGAAATGAGCCTTTTTGTATCAATTTTATAATATTAGATTGCGAGCTAATCTTCACTGTAGTTTTTCCCTCCTAGGGTTTCCAAGTAAATCTAGTGTTCTCTAGTGTATGGTGTTGTTTTTTTAGTTTCTATTATTTGCATTTCATGTTAAAACATTATAATAGATTAAGAGTTTAATGAATGCATGTGGATATGATTATTGTTTAGTATTTTGATGTTTAATTGGATACAACTGATTCACCCCCATCTCGATTGTCTTGTTCATTCAACAAAAAGAAACCTAGATGAAGATTAGTTTCTCAAAAAAAAAAAAAATTGAAATAAAATTCAATCCTAAAAGGTTGGTGAAATAAAAAAGGTTGTATGGTGTATCAAAAAGTGACACACCTAAAACCTAAAAAAATAGTCCTCTCATTTTCCTAAGCTCAAAAATAGGAAAGATGAATTAGACTATGACATCATGACTTTGATACGATGTATTTTAAAATAAATAAGAAATAAAGCAAGACTTAATGCTAGAGTGAGAGACACAACACTATTCAAGACCAAAGGGTAGACTAAATAAATTTTGTTTCGCATCAATCAAAAGAGAAAATAAAATAGAATACAAGAGAATGAGAGAAAAAAAAGTTAGGTGAGTGCATTTATAAGAAATACAAAGATGGAAGGAAAACCAATCAATAATTAAGAAGTGTAAATTGTAGGATATGAATGTACCTTAATATTTAATTAGGAAAAGTTATAACTTCAAGAAGAGACACCTATCACTCTACTTACCATTTATTAAGCCTAAGTCTACCTAGAAAACCTAAAATATGTGTATTAAAACACTTAATAAACTAAGAAAAAGAAATAAACTACTATCTCAACATAAGAACTTATTTACCTTTAAATTAGCCTTCCAAATTAAAAAAGTATGGTTGAAGCATCCTAATTTGATTGATAAGATCCAAAAATGGTGGATAAATAAACCCAAACTAAGAGGGTTTTATATATATATATATATATATATATATATATATATATATATATATATATTTGAAGGTCACTTGAAATTATCTTTGATGAAAGACAAGTTAGAAGTTGAATTAGAGATATTAAATGATTTTTGTCTTGAGATGGACCATGCCTCTTTTCCAAAATAAATACTTACTCTCAAAACTCTTGAAATTTATGAAAGAGAAGGAATTTATTGGTAATAAAAGTTGAGGGAAGTTTGGATTAATAGAAATACTAATTTTTTCCCTAATTCAACATGAGTTAGGAAAAATATTAACTATACCACCTCCATGCATCAAAGAGAGGGTGCGTTATTAGAGGATCCTATTGATATTATTAATAAAAAGAGTAGAATATCAATAAAGCTTTTTTTTTTTTAAGACCTTCTTGACTACGAGGATGCATCACTTCTTCTTAATGGGAATAAAATTCTTCAAATTTGAGTTATAGATTCCAAAAACAAAATAGTAATGGCCTCATTTATTGAAGAAATAAAATTCTATATTTGACATGCATAGCCAAGATGGATTCCTTGCAATTTTCTTACAAATGTTGGAACATAGTGGGAAAATGTATATGGAAGGAAATCAAGAATCTAGAAAGTTCAAAACAATTTTTAAGGATTTTAGTAGCACTTGTCTTCTTTATTAAAAAAATTGATTTAGTCTCCTTTGTTTATTTTTTCCTTACTGTATTGTGTTAAATGATATTCAAAATAATTTCTAAAGCTATGATGAATATAATTAGGGTTGATCTTATTTTTATAACTAAAATGACTTTATGTCTTTATGTTGGATAGAGCCATCACAAAAGGTATTTTTATTATGTGTAAGCTCTTCATTTTATTTTATTTTTTCAATTTTAAAAATATGGTTATCAAATTGGATAGAAGTAATTATGATAAAGTCAATTTTTTTTTATAAATTTGGATTTTTTTGGTTTTAATCCAAAGGAGTTAGAACTATATATACAACACAAGGAATTTCATTCTCATTAATAATAGTCTTGCTAACTTATTTTATTCCACAAGAGGCTTGAGCCCTTGCTTTTATATTAATGGTGGACTCCAAACATGTCTATTACTCTTGCATATTCTTTGCATATATGGAAAGGGATTCATATTGTAAGTGTGGAAGATGTTACTCACAAATAATTTATAGACGATACAATACTCTTTGGGATTTTTTTTTCTTCTAAATCCCAAACCATGAAGGACATCATCTCCACCCATTCCTTAACTTTAGGTTAGCTTATAAATAATGATAATTATCAAATTTTCAACTCTTCTTCTACTTCTCAAAGGAAAATTATAGGTTTCTTATTTTTTATATAGATACTCTTCCCAATAAAATTTTGAGGGCCCCTCTTTTTAATAAGCTAGGGATATCCTTGTTATGGAGTTATTTGGTGGAATATTTTCAATAAAAATTGACAACATGGATAGGAATATGGCTATTCCTTGTTGGTAGATTTAAGGAAAAAAATCCATTTACTAGCACAGAGAAATTATTTCTCTCTAAAAATAATGGAGGTGCAAGGTTTGTTGGAAATAGGATGCCATTTAATTCCAAATCCTAAACATTAATTATTTCATGTATCTCCTAAGTTCTTGGAATGTGTTCAACAACACTAAGATTAGGATGAGATTAATTATTTGGATGAAATAAATCATGAAATTGACATTTGTAGTTATTCCTAAATAATAGGAGCATGTGGGTGCACACATGGTAAGGTGACACTCACCTTGTGTTCAGTTAACTATACGAAGTAACAGTTAACACTTCTGAATGCATGTGAAGATCCTAGGAGTTAGGATTTGATGTTTGCATGTTTGAATTTTAGTTCAATTCAGTTCATAATCAGTTTAGTTTAGTTTAGTTCAGTTCAGTTATGGTTCAGTTATCTTCAGTTGCATGCAAGTGCATGTTGCATGCATGTTGGTTATTTTGAGTTACATTTAGTTAACTTCAGTTAACTTGGAATGCATGGCTAATAACATTGAGTTGTATGACAGATAACAGGGACTACCTCCAGTTAACAGGGGATGACCATTCTTGCATGAATGGTGTTGAGTAAATGTTTCAGTTAACTATAAATCACTTGGAGCCAACTTGGGTGCCCAAGATGCTTTATTGAATTTACCTCTCATGCATGATAAGATATTTCTAAAGGCTTAGTTAAGTAGGATTACTTAAGGGCGCCAACTTTGAGGAAGAGCTTTGGAATTATCAACAGAATGAAGGTTGAGTTGTAGCTTCAGTTTGGGACGCCCAAATGGATGAAGCACATGTTTTAGCATTGTTATTCACAAGATAACTCTATTTGCATGAGATATGGCGTACCTTTTAGGGATAGGGCTTGTGCATTGTAATTGTAACTCATGTTGAGTTTACAAAGTTGATTAAAGCCTATATATCTCAAGCAAGTTGAATAGAGTTGTGAGAGAGTTTTGATAATTGTTATTGCAGGTGTGAAGAAGATTGGTAAAGATGAAGAAGCATTCTCAAGCAAGAATTGGAGCTATTGTAATTCAGAGATTGAATAATAGAATAATTCTTGGTGGAGTTTTTTCCCGAAAGGGTTTCTCCACGGTACATCTTGTGTGATCTTTCTAATATCCTGTCTAGTTCTTCTATCAACTTGTAATGTCCTAAAATTTATACCTAAAGCAAAAACACAACTAATTTTTTTTTTTTTTATAAAAACGTATTTACACTACTATTTGTCCACCTATTGTTGCCTACAAAAGTTCAATTATCATCATTCCATCATTAATATCTAATTCCAATAATCAAAGCCATTAACCTTTAGTAATCAATGTGATAATAAACTCTTTATTTAATTTTTATATTTATATTTAATTATTTTCATCTTTACCAGAATTATTTATTCTATATATATTTCAAAAATAATAAATATTTTATTTATTAAATTAATCTTCTAAGATAACTAATTCATCCTTACATAAATATAATTGCTACTAAAGAGAACCATAAATAAAGAAATTAGTCTTAAAATATAATTACATAGTAAATAATGTCTATATAGAAATAATTACTTCTTAAAATAAAAGTATACTTAAATAACAAATTTTCAAAAAGGTAGCTTTTATATTAGTCTTTCATAAATAAATACATCACATGCCATTTAAAATTTCCTTAACTTAAATCAGAAACTTCCCAACTAATAAGTTTTTATTTATGGTTACTTTATTTTAAAGTCCTTTTTTTTTTTTTTAACTTAAGGATTATAAAGGAATGGAAAGTAAGCTAAGTTTTAAGTAAAGCTACGCATGTTTTCTTTTGAAAGCTAAAAGCTTAATAAATTTAAGATCCGTCTCACTCCTTAAGCGCCCTCAATACGGATTTAAATGAACAATTTCAAAAGGATAAACCCCATGCTATTACCTTAATTCATTTTCCGTTTGTTTGTTTTATTCTCGTATGTCTCACCTATACTCCGTCCACATCGTGTCACTTAAAATATTATTTAATTACAATTAATTTTTTTTTTTAATTTTTTTTTCTCATAGTATTATCCATTACTTAATTTTCGATTCTTTAATATGGTTATCGCTGATAACAAGAAGTGACGCAAGCGTCGAGTTCCTGTCGAGAGGTAAAAGTCATGTAGCTATGAGTTAGGAAAAGTTTTTAGACAGCAAATAGGAATATAAATGTATTTAAAATTTGTAGGATGCATGCGGAACGTGGTCCATAGGGACATGTGAAATGGGAACACGTGTGGACGGATGTAAGGGAATTTTTTTTTTATGGGTATCATGTATACGTGGAGTTTTTTATAGATATGCCAATGAAAACTTGTTTTTTTGTGTGTGTATGTATACATTTGCGAGATGGAAGATTCTTTATGATCTTAATTAGGAAGCAAGAATGCATTATCAATTTGTATTAATTATTGAATGCAAACAATCGGAGACATTTGTAATGCATTGGACATATACGCGTAGATGTGTCCACGTGCGCACAATGCACAGAAGAGTGAGATGCATGGTTGGCATGTGAAAGAGTCTTAATGCAGGAGGAAATGCAGCTCGCATTTATAGTATTAAATGAAAGAGAACATGAGAAATAAACTATTTATGACTAGTGCAATTTTTTTGTTCTATTTTTTTTTTAGAAAACGTTTTGGTTGAAAAATTCATGAGTCATTTTAAATGGAACAAAGTTTTGATGCAGAGATATTTCTAAAGCATCAAATATCATTTGCAACTATGTACAAAAAAACATGTGTGCGGGCAAAAAAGGAAAATGCATTCTTTACATGCCCCATTTTGCTTGTATGTCTATTTGTAAATAAAATTATGTTTAGTGTATTGTTGTAGAACACATGCTATGTTAATTAATACAATTGAGCTATTTTAGTTTATCATATTACAATATGCAAGTGCTAATAGAAACAGTAGTGTTAGGTGGAAGATTGATAGGGGTAGTTCATTTGAGTATAAAGTTTTGTAAGATTAATGAATGTTTTTTTTGATGTAGTATGAAGATTAGTATTATATAAAGCTATTGATTTTATTATAAATAAGATTTAAATCCTGTCTATGCAATATGATAAGATATTTTTGTGTATAGAACAGTGTAATTATATTACAGTAAATTGTTAGATGAATGACTAGAAAGCTATTGATTTTATTATAAATAAGATTTGAATATTGTTTATGTAATATGAATTAAATTTGTGTTTATATAATTAACAATAAGTAATTTGCAAGAATATAATAAAGAACCTTACTACCTAATATTAAATTTGTGTATATATAACATAAAATGTAATAGTTTAACTTATGAAAATGTAATAAGTGAAATAAATATTACGATAAATTCTTAGATGGAACTGTACAAAGGTATTGATTTTATTATAAATTAGATTTGAATGTTGTTAATGAATTGCGAATGAATTTTTTTTTAGTGTATATATTTTAAACAAAAAAATAATTTGAAAAGATATAAAGAATTTTATTAGGTAAGATAAAATGTAGGTACAGTAAAATAATCAACATGTTTGTAGCACTTTGCATCTAAACATTAAATTATTATAATAATCTATAGTAAAATATTCTTATAATGTTTGTAACAATGCTTGAAGCATTAAGTATACATGGAGGCATGTAGACATTTAGCAACATGCAGAGAATGCACAGGAGAGTGAAAAGCATTGTTGGCACCTGAGCAAGCCTGAAAGCGTGATGAGACTGAAATTGCATTTGCAGTATTAAATGAAAGAAAACAAGATAAATAAACTAGTTAGTATGAATGCATATATGAAAGGAAAGCATTAAAATATGGATCCATGTAAAGACATATGCATGCACGGATGTGTACATGTGCCCATTTAACTTGGTATGTTAAGTAGAATCTATATATGCCTGCGTCCATAAAGTGAGAAATGTTAGAAACAAGTTGCAATGTAAACAAGAACTAGAAAAACATTACTGACTGAAACAAAGCAGCAATACATTAGTGTTTGTGGAACAAGTTTATAAAGTATATCTAATAATGCATTTGGATGCATGGATACATGTAAATATTTGTGAAATCTGAATATACATTATAGCCTTGGAGGAATTGTCATATGTGCTTTTAGGAATCTGTAAGAAACAGGATTTAGAAAAGACGTTTTGAAAAGAACTCTTTGCATTTGACAGATATAAAAAGAACATTAATGATTGAAACAAAAGAATGATACATTATTGTTTTTTGACCAAGTGTATTAAGAATATCCAACAATGCATTTGAATGCATGGATTTATGTAAATATTTATGAAAATTGATTATACATTTTAGCCTTCAAGGAACTGTGTTATGTGCTCTTAGTTATCTGCAATAAACAGAATATAGGAAAAAACGTTTTCAAAGGAAGTCCTGATTACAACTCTATGTTGTCATAGTTATTTTCAAAGCCCTCAGTGTTTAATTGCATAACCTTGATATTTTTTTCAATTTTTCCTTTGGTATGGTGTGAATTTTGTTCTAATGGATGAAGGTATATTTGAGGTATAGATAGATAAAGATATGTAAGGGTGGTAAAGAAGTATGAGTGATGTAAGTGCAACAAAGAGAAGGAATTGAGAGAATCATGTAATGCAAGTAAGGTATATGAATGCCTTATGGAAAGTATTAGATATGGGAAGGAACGATATGTGAAATTGGATGTGAGAATGAATGGAATGTAAATTATATGAATTTGTCATCTTCGAGTTATACGCTTAAAATTAAATGCAAGATATAAAAATTTGAATGAGTGAGCTGGATTGAGAAAAAAAAGGAATGCAAGACATTGGTGTGATGCAAGAGAAGCGTATAAATGTATTTTGAAATGTATTTGATTTGAGAAGAAATGATGTGCACGGGTGGAAATGGAAATGAGTGGATTCGATAGGGTATGAAGTGAACTTCTGTTCCAAGAAAGGGTGGAAGAATGTCTATTTTGTTATTGGTTATGCTTTTTAAATTCATCATAGGGCTGAGTGTCTCAATAGAAATACAAAAGAAAGACTAGTGTCTCATTTCTCACTCTCCTTTGGACTAAACAAAGTTCCAAGATCCTTGAGCTTCCTTGAAATGTGACAAGAGATGAATAGATATAAAAATTTAATGATATTTAAGGATGCAAGAGTGAAAAGAGAAACACCAATAAACATTAGTACCTTTACATGGGTGCATGTCTACATTTACAGTAACAAATTTCCTTTTTGACCTTATCGAGGAAGCAAAAAATGTATTATTATTTTGTTTGAAGTATTGAATGCAAATAATCTTAAACATTTGTAACAATGCTTGAGGTATATGAATGCCTTATGGAAAGTATTAGATATGGGAAGGAACGATATGTGAAATTGGATGTGAGAATGAATGGAATGTAAATTATATGAATTTGTCATCTTCGAGTTATACGCTTAAAATTAAATGCAAGATATAAAAATTTGAATGAGTGAGCTGGATTGAGAAAAAAAAGGAATGCAAGACATTGGTGTGATGCAAGAGAAGCATATAAATGTATTTTGAAATGTATTTGATTTGAGAAGAAATGATGTGCACGGGTGGAAATGGAAATGAGTGGATTCGATAGGGTATGAAGTGAACTTTTGTTCGAAGAAAGGGTGGAAGAATGTCTATTTTGTTATTGGTTATGCTTTTTAAAATCATCATAGGGCTGAGTGTCTCAATACAAATACAAAAGAAAGACTGGTGTCTCATTTCTCACTCTCCTTTGGACTAAACAAAGTTCCAAGATCCTTGAGCTTCCTTGAAATGTGACAAGAGATGAATAGATATAAAAAATATAATGATATTTAAGGATGCAAGAGTGAAAAGAGAAACACCAATAAACATTAGAACCTTTACATGGGTGCATGTCTACATTTACAGTAACAAATTTCCTTTTTGACCTTATCGAGGAAGAAAAAAATGTATTATTATTTTGTTTGAAGATTCGAATGCAAATAATCTTAAACATTTGTAACAATGCTTGAGGTATGCATGTATACATGTATCCATGTGCACACAATGCAAAGAGTGAAAAGAATACATGACATGTGAATGAGAAATTTGAATGGAAAACAGTAAAATGAAGTAGAAATACAAATATGTGAAAGCATAGTGATGCTCAAGTACCATTTGCAGTAGCAAGCGAAAGGAAAACAGGGAAAACAAATTATATACCAGCAAAGCATATATCGAAGGAATGCATAAATATATAATTTGGTAGACAAAGAACTATCTATAAATGCATGTGTGCATAAAGCGAGAAATTCCAGGGAGAATTTGCATTTGAAACATATACAATATTGTTTTTTGAACAATTGTATAAAGGATACCTAATGATGCATATGAATGCATGGAAACATGTAAATATTTGTTATATCTGATTACACATGATAGGCTTGAAGAAACTGTTATACGCGCTTTTAGGGATCTGCAATAAACAAGGTTTAGAAAAGACATTATGAAAATAACTCTTGAATACAACTATATGTTATGAGTGTCATTTTTGAAGCCCTCAGTGTTTATTTGCATAACCTTGATATTTTCTTCATCTTTTTTCTTTGTTTGGTATGGTGTGGATTTTGTTGTGATGGATGAAGGTATATTTGAGGTGTAGATAGATAAAGATATGTGAATGTTAAAAAGAAGAATGAGTTATGCGAGTGGAACAAAGGGAGTGAATTGAGAAAAGGGTGAGATGCAAATAAGGTGTATGAATAAGTTATGAAAAGTATTTGACATGGGAGGCAAGGATATGGGATGGTGGATATGAGAATGAATGCGAATGTAAATGGTATGAATTTATCGTTTGCAAGTTATATGCTTACAATTAAATGCAAGAAATGAAAATTTCAAATGAGAGAGCTGGATTTAGTGAAAAAAGGAACACAACACATTGGTATGAGGCAACACAAGCAAATAACTGGATTTTGAAATGTATTTGATATGAGAAGAAAGGACATGCAAGGGTGGAAATGGAAATAGATGGAATCAATAGGGTATGAAGTGATTATTTCTTGCAGCAAGGGGTGGAAGAATGTCTAGTTTGGTATTGGTTATGCTTTTAAAAATCATCATAGGGCTGAGTCCGTCAATATAAACACAGAAAAAAGACCCATGTTGCATTTCTCACTCTCCTTCATACTGAACAAGGTACTGAGATCCTTGAGCTTCCTCGAAATGCAATAATAGAAAAGTGGATATAAAAATATAATGATATTTATGGATAGAAGAGTCAAAACAAAGGACAAAGTGGAAGTTCTTATGCATATACTATGGAAAAAATAAATATGGAAGAACATAAAATAGAGAACATGTAAATGTTGATGGAGTGGAGAACATTAAATACATGGAGAGAGAAATACATAGAGCTAATCACAGATATATGCATGGATGCATCAACAGACACATGTATACATGGATGTATGCATATTTGGATATAGGTACAAATGCATATGTTACATGGAAAGATGTATTCATATAAATATGCAAATATGGATGAAGGCATATATGCATATATGCATGTATGGACAATATGCATAAATGTATGGCAACATATAACTTTTAATTTTGTTATATTGGAAAACTAGCACTATTCTGATAAATCAATATTGGAAAATTAGCATTTAGTTGTTTCTATTTATCTGAATAGCTTTATAAATTATTGTTGTTATTGAAAATCAGTGAAAAGCAATCGCATAGATTGATTAAATAAATTCAGGCAAAGGCATAGTTTATAAAACTGGCGAGTAGAGATACGTAATCCTTGAATGCAAATTAAATGCATTGAAATATCAGGAAAATGCGATCGCATATATGCATAAATCAATGTATACATGCACCCATAGATACAGTCATACATATATAGACAGATGCATGTAGAGATGGCAAGATATGCATAAATCATTATATGCATGGCTGCATCTATGGATACATAGATACATAATGAAATGGAGAAAAAGACACATTTATATATGCATTTACTTTGGGAGTTTGATTGTGAATCCATATGCATATTTTGATTAAAACTAGTGGCTGAAGGTACATAGTTCAATTAGACAAAATTAATGCATTGAATGGCATCTGACCAAAGGGGAGACTGTTTGTATTGCTAAGCAGTCTTTGAATATATAACAATTAAAAGAGATAAGCAAGTATAAGTATCCTTGGGGACATTCCACATTTTGACCTTTCAATCAAAGTTAATTAACAAAGTAGCAGTGAGACCTACAAAAACTTCAAGGACTATGCTGATAGAAAACCATATTTTGAACAATGGCTAAACAATCTGTTGAAATTGCTCTAGAAACTTTGAAGCAAATGCATTTTTGCTTCTGTTTATTTTCATTGTACATTTTAAATGAAAGTCGGGTTTTGCATTGTTACAATGTATTTGTATACTTTGGTTATAAAATCATAGTTTAGATCATTTTAAGTGTTATCCATTCGAATCTTTTGTTGAAATACGAAGGATTCATCTGAGTCTTGGAGGCAATGCACAGCTGTCCTATAGAGAGAGCTTTGGAACCAATGAGCTGTCATATATACATGGGTGCAAGAGTCCATAGATGCATATATACATGTATCCATGCAAGTTATTGATAAATGCATATATACATGGATGTGTGTATGCAATTCATAGGCGCATATATACATAAATCAAGGTATACATGTACCCATAGATACAGCCATACATATATAGACAGATGCATAAAGAGATAACAAGATGTATGCACAAATCGATATATGCATGATTGCACCTATGGATACATAGATACATTATGAAATGAAGAAAAAGACACATTTATATATGCATTTATTTTGAGAGTTTGATTCTGAATCCATATGCATACTTCGATTAAAACCAGTGGCTGAAAGTACACAAATCATTGATACAAAATTAATGCATTGAATTGCATCTGACTAAAGGGGAGGCTGTTTGGATTGCTAATTAGTCTTTGAATATATAACAATTAAAAGAGATAAATAAGTATAATTATCCTTGGGAACATTTGACATTTTGACTTTTCAATGAGAATGAATTAACAAAGTAGCAGTCAGACCTAAAGAAGGTTCAAGGACTATGCTGATAGAAAACTATATTTTGGACAATGGCTAGACAATCTGTTGAAATTGCTTTAAAAAATTTGAAGCAAATGCATTTTTCGTTCTGTTTATTTTCATTGTACATGTTAAATGGAAGTTGGGTTTCGGATTGCTGCAATGCATTTGGATACTTTGACTATAAAATCATAGTTTAGATCATTTTTAGTGTTATCCAATTGAATCTTCTCTTGAAATACCAAGGATTCATCTGAGTCTTGGAGGCAATGCACAACTGTGCTATAAAGAGAGCTTTGGAAGGAATGAGCAAGTGTGCCACAATTTTTTTTTGCTCACATTGCTAATCTCACTATGTGCTTTAAACCTCTAAAGTAAAAGAAAACTGAGGAAAGAAAGTATTTATTGCCTCAAGTAACTGGTTTCTGGTTCTGGATACTGTAATTATTGTACTCTAGGCACACAGGCAAAGTATGGAACCATATAGAAAGCAAGTGAACTCTTTAATAATCCCATGAAACATAGTCTTTGTATGCATCCATGTATAGAGGTTTGCATGTGTATATGTGTACATGTAATTATGTATATATGTTAGACAATATGTATTTGTGCATAGGTGCGTAAGGATGGTATGTATCTCTAGAATTTAGATTGCATAGGTAACATGTAGTTCATAGTCATCTAGTTAGAGTAATATGATGACTTTGTGCATATTGGTATTTAATTCTGGAAGTTGATGTTTCCAAAGTTGTTTTTTTTTAATTTGGAAAGTAGTATTTAGCTGTTTTCTTGATTGTGTTTCAAAGTGGATGCATTAAACAGAATGTGGATCTATCATGTAATATAGATCTATGTGACTAGACATGCATTGTGACTACTTTGAGTGTTTGAATTTTTGTTATCCTACAGATCTGTGTAGTCACAGGAGATGATGTCGTTGTAGAGTCAAGACCTAAAATCAAGGTACTTGATACATGTATCCATAGATACATGGATGTGGACATCTATCATGGTATCCATAGATGCGTAGATACATGTATCTATGGATAGATGTATTCATAGATACATTGACACATATATGGATAGATTCCTGTATACATTTGCACATAGAAAGACATAGATATATGTGTGGATGCATCAACAGGTAGAAGAATACATAGAAACATAGTTGCATGGATAGATAGATAGATGCATAGCTGGATACATAAATGCTTAAATATACATGTATGGAAATATCCATGGATTGCATATGAAGTTGCATAGATACATATATCCATGGCTACATGTGCACATAGATACATGTATTGCAGTACACATGGATACATGTAGAAGTGTATCTGCAAGCAAGATGCATGGTTGCATGTGAGGCTTGTAAAGTTTGTATTTTTTTTATTACTGCAAAGCGGTCTCATAAAGAGAGGTTTGGAACGAAAATTATGTCAACATGTGTGGTAATGAGAGTTTTTTCCTTGAACCTTGTTATATATTCAAAGAGTAACTAGCAATGCAAACAGCGTTTCCTTTAGCCAGATGCCATTCAATGCATTGAGCTTGTATCAGTGGATTATGCACCTTCAGCCACTAGTTTGAATCAAAGTATGCATATGGATTCAGAATGAAAAGCTCTTTCCTGTGAGCGTATTTTTAATTTGCTTACGCATTTTCCCGGAATGCTTTTAACCGGCAGCATTGGCCAATCACATTTTCCCATTGAGCATAATACTTTTTTTTTTTGTATAGTTTGCATTTGGAGAGCTATTTTATATATTGGAAAATTAGCATTTATCTATTTTTCTATTCGTCCAAGTAGCTCTATAAATCATTTTCGTTTTAAAAATTCGGGAAAATGCGAACGCATAAATTGATTAAATAAATTTAAGCAAAGGCATAGTTTAAAAGTTGGTGGCTAGAGGTACATAATCCATGAATGCAGATTAAATGCATTAAAATATCAGGAAAATGTAAGCGCAATGCATGAATGCAAATTAAATGCATTAAATGACATCTAGCTGGAGGTGAACGCGCTGGAGTGGCTTGGTGAACATGCATGGACAGGGTACTTTGGTCATTTAATATAGAGTTAAGCCACTTGCTATGCATCTTTATTACTTTGTGTGTGTTGTTTTTGTGTTCTGTAAGCTTGTGTTGTCAAAACCTAGATTATGCAATTGCTTTGAACTTTTTTGCTATGATGAAAGCATATAGGATAAAGGAATTTTGTGACCTGTTATAGTTAATGTGCTGATAGGCACATATGCAAAATATGGAAACATATAGAAGGGAAGCGAATTGTTCAAAAAAACTTGTCAAAGAAATGTGGTCCCATGGAATGCAACAAGTGTTCACAATGGACACTTTGGTTTTTGCATGTTAAGTTTGTCAGATAATGCAATTTGGCATGAACAATGTTGTAGCCATCACATGAACAATAGAACTATTCAACACTGAACTCTATGCTTGTAACAATTATTGGAAAAGCTGTAAATGCCATAGATGAAATAATATGAATAAAATTCTAGTTTTTGGTATTCTTGAAATGCAATGAAAAAGTTGCTATAACGGCATAAGACAAGGTTGTGTAACATACTGCCATTTCTGTATCTAATTTCTTTGAACACGAATGCTTTACACACTTGATTGCAATAGTAACATGTCTACGAAAATGGGACAATAGGGATCATAAAATAGTAGTTTTTAGTGTGAGTATATATGTATCCTGATACACATAAGCTTATCTGGCATTCATGAAAAACAACTGCTATGTACAGTGAAATAGTTAATTAGTGTTACTATATGCGTTATCCATATAACATTATAAACTGGTACAAGGCTAGAGTGACAGATCCATAAATACATGGATGCATGTATACGCATAGATGAATACATGGACACATGAATATGTGCATATGTGCATATGGACATAGAAGCATATATACATGTCAATACGCATATATGCAGTGAAAGCAACATACGGATTTGTGTATACAGGAGTGTACTCTATACAATAGGATGCACGATGGAAAAGTGACTATAAAGTACAATGCATAAAAGCAGGGGCGAGAGTTGGTTGCAGTAAGAGCATTAAAAAATGAAAAAAGCCAAAGGAAAATAACCATTTATTGTCTCAAGTAACTTGTTAATGGGTCTAGAGTGTACAACCATAACAACTTCTAATTGGTGACCATAAATTCTTGAAAGCGTAAGAATCAGAAAGCAAATATTGGAAAAACTAAGAAGAACAGAATGCAAAAGGGAACATTTAAACTATATAGTTTGAATGACATTATGCATAGAAGGATAATAATTATTGAACATATATGTCAGATGTACATAGAGAACCATTGTCTTCATAGGTGCAAAAACAAAATTAGAGTTTCAGATGTCCATATTGTAGAAGACTTTAACATAGTAACCTATAGAAGTGTCTAAATGTATAATAGCAATAGAGTATTTTAAAACCAAAGATGCCTTTAACATGTGAGAACCAGTGAAATGTCTTGGAGCATGGAAAGGTGAAAAAGTAAAAGTCTGAACAATATAAATCCATGGTCCTCTATTCCTAGTTTCCTGTAAAGCCAACAAAATGCTATGTATTAGAAACATAGTTTGTATGGATAGTCATTTGAGGTACTGGCTCAAAAGAAAAAAAGTTTACATATGAATGACTTTATTACCTTTTGGCGGTGTTTCCTGTCTATTTTTCAATGCAAATGGTGTCGACAATGGCATTGTGTTGGTCAAGGCTAAAATGTCCTTCAGCACTGAAGTCCCGTAGGATGAATATCACTACTGACTTGTCCTTAATATAGTCTTCATAGCTGAGCCTTTGCAGTGTGGGCAATAGACGGTGCATGGTGGCCTGGTCAATTGAAGACTGAATTCTTTGATTGTCATAAGTTGTTATGGTGGTTTTAAGTTGTAAACATAATGTATAATTGACTTGCTGGTTGCACTGTTTGCAGTGAGTAGTTTTTTCTTGTAGTGTGCCATAAGCAGCAAATTTGAATTTGCATTTTGGGCAACATGCATGAAATGGATTGGAAAATGCATTTGCTGCTTTTACAGTACCAGAAACCTATAGAATATGGTTCAAAATTTTTAGAGGAGACAAAAATACAAGTTTGGATGCACTAGATTTTAAAAAAAAGAATGTTGTTACCTTGAAAGTTGAATGTAGTAGGCTGTTGAGTTTTTCCAAGCTTCTTTTGTCATTCAAGGTACAGATGAATGTTGATCGACATGTGTGAAATGTGTTCTTTTGATCTGTTTTTCTTACAACATTCTTGAAAAGCATTGCAGATTTTTATTTGTATGCAACTGGTCTTCGAGTGCAAAGTATTGTTGCTCATATGTTGACCGTAATAGCAACTGCAATTCAATGAGAGGATTAGATTTTGTTCTGGAAATTGTTATAGAGACGACTGTAGAACATTTAAAGCTTGAAACTGAAAGAAGAGGTAAAAGTTTTGTAGACCAAAGTACCTGTGCCCTATCTATGTCAGTGTGGCCATCTTTGATGTCAATTGCAAATTGGGCACCCATTTTTCTGGCACCAACTACCAGCGCAACTATTGTGCCAGCTGGGTACTCATTTACAGTTGCTAGCAATTGGCTGATAGTTGTACTTGGGATGAATTTGTACTCTTGACAGAGGCGGGGGATGTTTTCAGTGCTGCTTATGTCGGTTAAAATCAAAATGCAATCATAGTCACCTCTGTCATAATCTGTCCTAGGTGCAACTTGGAAATCTGAGATTGAAATAGCTGATCCCAGGACTATTTTAGGCTCATGTTGATACACAAGGTTTCCACTAACATTTAACGTGATTGTCATTTCTGCTTTGTGATCTGTGAGATTAGCACGTAGCATTTCCCGTGTTTTGTTGGCCTTATCCAATGTTGCTTTTTAGACAACAAGGACATCACCCTGGAAGGTGTCTCCAGCTCTTCTTGCATTTAGTTGTTGGATTGAAACAATTCTAGGTTTCTTGACTCTTGTCCTACAAGGAACAAGGATAATGTCAATAAAATGCTAATTTTATATTAGCAACTTGGGCAAATGATGGTTCATTGTAGAACGAAGTACTTTACCGTTGTGCTGACTCTTCTTGTGCAATTTGCACCTATTTGGCTTGTCTTTTGATACATCTTTTGGTGTCCTGCAAAGAATTGGAACAATGTTATTTGAATATTTGCGATTTGGGCGAATGAGAATGAAGGAATAATACTATGAGCACTTTACCGTTGCACGGATTCTTCTTGTGTGGTTTGTAATTGCTTTGACTGTCTTTTAGTTTCATCCATAGATCTCCTGCAAATAATGGATATAGCATTGGAAAAGACATTGCAATGCATAAAGGTGATATAAGGCTATAAGTTCTATAAAGTTGAATTTGTCTATTGTGCAACATGCAATTTTAGGAAAATTGGATTGTGATCAGTTCAATATGCTTCTGATATATAGGTAGAGCATATATTTGTAGCCATGTTGGACCAAACGTGATCAATGACTGAGTTGCCTATGCTGTGTTGTTGATTCAACATAAATTGTATGTTAATCTGGTGCATATAACTGTGAAGCATTTTTTTGCTTCTGCTTTCTGAAGACATGTCGACATTAAAATCGCCTAAAATGTACAACATGTTTTCTGAATTTGTGGACCCAATAATTATTTGCAAGATTGCAATTACTTCATCTATGGCAGTTGCAGGTCTTGCATAAATATTACAAACATTGAGTTCATTG